>CM064568.1:5866643-5924071 GCA_032716605.1 Paralithodes platypus
CTTAAAATTACACCCCCTAAACCCCCTTTCAAGATAAATTTGTACATTTTTCGGTAGAAAAATGTCCCGCCCGAAGGCCGATTTCTCCTAAATTACAGGCTCGCTATCGCTCGCCAGGAAAAAATCGACACCTAAATGACACGAAAAGTCTTAAAATAGACAGAAATGGGGGGAACGTTCTTAAAATCGCCAAACTAATGGGGCGAACGTCTTAAAATATCAAAAGCAATGGGACTAAACCTGAGGGAGAAAGGGGTCCAGAAAAAATATCTCTAGTGGAGATATCCCCACAACAATTTTCAATTGTTAGCCAGAATAAAAGGTAAAAGGGGTAAAGAACCCCTGAAGGCGGTTTGAGCACACCCAGCCTCTGGGAAGCTGTTTTAGCAAGAGTGGTAATATGATCTATCCAAGACAGATAGTGCCATATGGCCTTTGTTGCCTGGTGCTAGGAATTTATTAATGTGTTGTTATGTTTCCAAGACAGATCAGAAGAAAAAAGAGACACCAAGAATATTAAGAGAAGATGAAGGGTTAATTTGTATGTTGTTGAAGAGTAGGTCGTAGTTTTCTGGAATGGGGCGACGAGTAGACAGATAGAGAATTGAGTTTTGGAAGCATTACAGATAGTAGAGAGATCAGAAGGTAGGTGTTTTATGGCCCCCTTACGTGAGTTTTGGAGTTCCTGCTGTGAATGGTGTTCTGGAAGTCTAGTTGAATAGTGTAATATAGAGTCGTCAGCATATGAGTGAATGGGGCTGAAGGTGCAGTTGAGAAGGTCGTTAATAGGAAGATAATTGGAGATTGGACAGAACCCTGAGGAACACCGGAGTTGATAGGTTGAGGAAGTGAATGGTTGCCGTCCACAACCGCAGCTATGGAAATTAGAGACAAAGGCACAGATGGAGGGATAAAATGTGTAGGAGGGTAGTTTGGAAATAAGGGATTTGTGCCAGACTCTATCGAAGGCCTTTGATATGTCTAGCACAACAGAAAGTCTCTCCGAATGGACGATGACCATGAGTTAGTAAGATAAGAAAGACGATCACCAGTAGAGCACCCCTTAAGGAAGCCATACTGACGGTCTGAGAGTAGGTTATGGGAAGATAAATGCTTAAGAAATTTTGAGGTAAGCATAGTTTCAAAAACTTTAGAGATGCAAGAAATGAGAGCAATTTGACGATAGTTGGAGGGCTGGGAGCGGTTATCCTTCTATGGGACAGGTTGAATGAGAGCAAACTTCCAGCAAGAAGGGAAGACGTTAGAGGAGAGACAGAGACGGAAGAGTTTGCCTAGGCAGGGAGTCAGCATGGAAGCACAGTTTTTTAGTACAATAGGAGGAACACCGTCCAGTCCGTGAGCCTTATAAGTTCTTAGTATTAAGCCCAGAGAGGGTGGAAAGTACATCTTTAAAAGAGATGATGATGTTAGACATAAGTAGGAGAGAGGGGGTGGAGAGGGAGGAATAGCACAGGAATCATCCAAAGTGGAGTTTTTAGCGAGTGTTAGTGAAGAGTTCATCTTTGTCAGAGGAAGAACTGACAGTAATGCCGTCAGAGTGGAAAAGAGGAGGGAAAGACGAAGAAGAAAAATTGTTGGAAAGGTTGTTGGATATATATATATATATATATATATATATATATATATATATATATATATACTGTATATATATATATATATATATATATATATATATATATATATATATACACAGAGTATATTATACAAATTAGCAAAGAGATCACCATTAAGTTAGCATATATTGTCTTAACTCTATCTGACCCCAACATCTTGTTTAATTATTATTGAGGATATTGCTTGTTTTTGAAGAAATGTTGCAGACATGCTTCTAAGGGTGAACGTTCTCACCCGCCCCTGTTGGTGCACAGTGACAATGGCTTGGCCTGGTGACCCTATAGTAACACGTTCTCTCCAACACCCCTTCTCCCCTCTCAACACGCTTCGAAAAGTAGATACGTGGTGCCGTTATAAAGGCTTATCCCTCAATACCTTCACCTGACTTTACCTTACATCAGTCAACCTCACCCATATTGCTGACACCCATACGAACTTGCGATAGCGAGCCTGTAATTTAGAATGAACCGGCCTTCGATCAAGAATTTTTTTCTACCGAAAAAATGTACACATTTATCTTCGAGGGGGCCCTAGGAGTATTTTATCAAGAATGGTGAATGTCTAGGGAGCAAACTAAAACCCTCCCCAATTGAAAAGCTAGACACTCTCAATCAATCATTTTAGCTACCATATATCCTTCCTAAGCTACGTAAAACCGTGTAAATGAAGCTGAAACCAAATAGAAAAGACGTCACCGGTACAGAAGGGGTTAAAAGGTGTCCGATCTCTGTTACTATAGGCTCTGTACTTTGTTCCTCTGCTTGTCCACCAGTATTGTGTTGCTATCACCAGACGGTCATGACAACTTGCAGTCAGACCTTTCCTATTTGCAACTACCAGGTCAACAACCCTGCAGAGGAGGAGGAGGAGGAGCTAGCACACGGCCACTTTCAGCCTTAACCCCTTTTGTACCGCCACGTCCTTTTAACTTTATTCTGGCAACTATTAGGCGTTTTTATTCAGTTTCAAAAGGGCCTCGAACAATTAACGGGCTTCGAACCATCTTACTTAATCCTTTTTACTACCACCGATCCTTCTTAAACTGTACAAAATCGTTTAAATATTGCAAAGCTGATATTAAAAAGACGTCGGCAGTAAAGAAGGGATTAAAGGGGTAAGGGTTAGTTTTTTGGTCTGCTTACTTATTAAAGGGGTAAGGGTTAGTTTTTGGTCTACTTACTTATTAAAGGGGTAAGGGTTAGTTTTTGGTCTACTTACTTATTCATTTATTTATTGTTTAGTTTCCTCGCTAGACTTCCATCAAGCTATACACACAGGAAAGTAAAATAAATACAAAAACGCCCCCTATACCCACTCTCAAGGTAAATTTGTACATTTTTCGGTAGAAAACATGTCCCCCTTCTATAACTACAGGTTCGCTATCGCTCGCCAGGAAAAGAAATCGACACCTTAAATGGTCCAAAAGGTCTTAAAATCGCCAAATTAATGGAGCAAACATTTTAAGATCCCAAAACTAATGGGGATAAACATACCTCCCTTATGAGTCGATGGTCAACATTAGATTTAGCTAGATTATTTTTGTTTTCTTTTTTTTTTTTTGTTGCATTAGTGTACGAAACTAGACGAAAGATAGAGGATCTTTTGAACTGATATATGAACGTAAACAGAGGATTGAGGGTCTTTTGCATTAAGGGGGGTTACCTGTTTTTGTTCTGGCCTTTTCTATCTTTCTCTGGCTTGTATCCATTTGGCCCCATTCACCCTACTGTTTTTAGACGTTTATCCCCATCCAGGTGTCAATTTTTTACTGGTGAGCGGTAGCGAGCCAGCATATTTTTTATTTTTGTTTGACAGCAGGCTAAATTTGTACATTTTTCGACAAAAATTTCTCCGGCGAAGCCGGATTTCTTCATATAATGCTGGCTCGCTATCGCTCGCCAGGAAGAAATCGACATCTAGATGGGGATAAACGTCTTTAAATAGTTGGCTGAATGGGGCCGAATGGATACAAGCCAGAGAAAGAGAGAAAAGGACAGAAAAAACAAAAAGCAGGTCACCCCCTTAATATCGGAAAGTAGTCGGAACATAACAGATGTTGTTTGTATTGGTGTAAGAAACTGGAGTGAAGATAGAGGATCGTCTGCATTGATATTTAACACTAGACTGAACCTTAAGGCTATGTTGCTATGATATCGGAAACTAAACTGAAGATAGATTAACTTAACTGACATAATGCTCATGGAAGTTAAACTCATAAGCTGCTAAACCATAATTGTCGATAACACTCCTGGGCAAAGGCACTCTTGTGATACCTTATACATATTAAGGGGGGATGGGTTCATTATTTACTCGCATATATATTCGAGATTTTTTTTAGTTTAGTCTCTAGATCTCGATCAACCTTAAAGATACACCCCATCTGTAAAACATTTTGATAGAAAAATGTCCCGGCCAAAGGCCGATTACTACTATAATATAAGCTCGCTATCGCTCGCCAGGAAAGAAATCAACACTTAAATTGTACGAAAGGTCTTTTAATATTGACAAAGAAATGGGGTGAAAGGTCATACAATTGTCAAACTAATGGGCAGAACGTCATACAATCTGACAACTAATGGGGCTAAGCATGAGGAAGAAAGGGGTGGGGGCAGGAAAAAAAAACCATCTCCCTTTTTAAAAACCGTAAGACCGAATATCCCTAGTAATCTCTCTCTCTATGCCGCAATGTTCCATCTCTCTCTCTCTCTCTCTGTCTCTTTTATACCGTTATTACAATAATTAGTTCTTCAGAAATGTCAGCGTATACCTCAACCCTTACGAAGAGTAGGTGGCATCAGCCTTTCAACACAAATCCACCCCTATTCTGTCCAACTCTCTTACCCAAGAGTGAACAGATTTTCTCAGTGTTTCTTCCACTCTGCAAGTACACTCTGGAACTCTTTCCCTCAATCTATCTGTCCCTCTTTCTATGACAAACTGCTTCAAGCTCCGGGTGTCCAGAATGTTTGTACTCCTACATATCTTGTATTTGGCTCTCTCTCTCACTCTTTCACTTTTTTAGGGAGTACACTCATTACAGGCAGCTTTGCCTTTTGTTTCCTTATGAATGGAACACAAAATATTGGAATATAGTCATTTTCACAATAATACCTAGGATTGTACAAATATAACCTTGTGTATATAATGGAGTATTCAAATCTAACATCTCCTTATTCTTTATATAGACACAATCAACCTTGAGGCCCATGGGTGTGTCTGGCGGGCTGGGAGATAAGAGATATGTTGACCATTGTCCAAGATGTGCATTGTCAATGTTACTTCTGTATACTAATTTTTGTTGGTGTGACATTCTACTTTTCCGAAATACAAACAATCCTTCTTCTCTAAAAATGATCTGTGCCTAGAATTTCATTATTCATAAATGATCATACTATTTATATATACACAAAGAAAATAATACAGATGTCTGAAGTTACAGATGATATAATGTCAATTTAACAACTGTTGGGTGAGATCTTCAGGATTCCCCGACTGTAGAACCCAGAGACCAAGGACCATGGTGGATGGAATCCACAAGACAGGTGCCCCCGACTTCGAATGTTAAGGAGGGCGGATGACCGCCCTAAATCCCCTTCAAATCAGCCAAAATCAAGGTGGATTTTAACCCTTATTTAGCCGGCTAGGTGGTCTATTTGACCGTAGCGCCCAGCGTTTTTTTTTTACCCTAAATAGGGTTGTTTCTGTGCTCATTTTCATGCCTAAATAAGACCCAGAGCGTAAAACAAGTATCTATCCCTGAAAGGGCGTAAACAGAGCTTTCCAATGACACCCGAACCATCCTTGTACGACCACTGGTTCTCTTGCAACGATCGCGCAACACGAGTGCAAAAACCCTGAAACAAGGCAATTTCCTTACATAATTCCCTGTGCAGTGAGGCAGAAGAGGGGGAGAAGGGTGGGATACAGTTCAGTATGTCCACCGCGGTGGTGGGGACCGGTCATATGGTTACTACGCTTGTCCCACCACTCAGCTCTCTCTCTCTCTCTCAGCAACATTACGTGCTGAAAATGGTGCTCGACAGATGTCGTGCACCGCCACATAGTCCAAATTTATTTCACTCGACATATGTCGCGCGCCGCCAATAAAGGGTTAAGGAGAGTGCAGGTCCCACCAACATCTTCAGTAAAGGAGGTCCTTGAAAGGTACTACGGGGAAGTGGAGGACGTAGAGGTATACGACGAGGAAAAACACAGAGCCACCACAGCACCTGTACCCTTAATGAACCTAAAGCTGGAGCCCTCATGACCCATTTTTGGCCAGCTGAGACGTCCCCTAACCTAGCTGAGAAGGATGCACCGCATGACACATTCCCCAATTCTGGTTAGATCCCTACCCACCCAGCCCAGTACCACCGGACCATGGAAGCCTGCTAATCGATGAGAAACAAAGGGCAAGTTGGAAGCACCGACCATGTCGCTGATTGGCCCAGCCTGGTCCAAGAAGAAGGCAGCTCGATCCAGGACAAGGCCATCTAAACTCCAGACCCATGCTCGGAGCGACCCCAGACCTAAACCGAGCTTCCCGCCGTTCAGTCAACACCCTCCTCTCCACCACCTTCTACACGAGATGATGATGATGAGCATCTATCCCTCGAGAGCAAATGGACTTCAGCGGTTATTTGGTGGACGGCACTGGCGACATGCAAGATTAATCCCCAAACAAGAAACTGGTCACGCCTAGGGCTGACAACCCTAATCTTGAGAAAGAGATCTTGACTACCTCTTGCTTGCTACAGCCACCGACGAACTCCACTCTGTTGCCTGCATGCCCTGAGTGGAAGGAGCCACAGTCCCTACTAAGTGACTACACCAGCGAGGAGGACTACTTTGAGCAACTAAGTCCGGAGTGGAAGGAGGAACTCTCCCATACCCTCAGAACCTGGAGGGAAGACTCACTGACGAAGTAACCAGTTCCTGAAGCAGCAGCACACCCCCTTGTTCCTGAAGAGGACCGGTTCCTAAAGTGGCAGCACCCTCCTCCGTGTTCCTGAAGTCGCAGTAATTTCCCCTTGTTCCTGAAGAAGACTAGATATGAACTCACAGGCTCTCTAACCACACCCCACGTGATTTCCCCATGCCACTAGGACTAGGACACCCCAAGTGGATCAGAACACTCCATACTGATCAGGATACTTTATATGGACTAGAAAGCTACTCACATGAGCTGGACTCGCCCAAGTGACCAAGTCTACCTGTCCTGTTGATCTCCTTGGCCCAGACTTACGGTGTTTTCCCACGCTAGCCCGCCAGCCACCCAACTCCTCTCCTGTGAGTAACGTTATTGGCCCACGACTACCACAAAACTATAGAATGAGTTCCATATGTTTATTATTGTTTGTCTATTGTGTTGGGAATTGTGCAAAGGCTACCCATTATTATATGTTTGTGTGCTGTGTTGGGAATTGTGTTTAGACTGCCCAATTTTGCATGTTCATATATCGTGTTGAGTTATTCTCGGAATTCCTATTATTGAAGGTTCACATACCTTATTGGGAGTTGTGCCCAGACTACCCATTATTGCATGCTCCTGTAATGTGCCTGGAGTCGTGCCTAGGCTGCCCACTATTGTGCTAGTCTATTGTGTCGGGAGTTGTGCCAAGACTGCCCATCATTGAGTTCATACATTGCATTGGGAGTTGTGTCGAGACTGCCCATTATCGTGTTCCTACATTGAGTTTAAGAAATCGTATCATGATTATCCACTCAGTGTATCTATGTATTTGTGCTTGTGAATTGTTAGTGAACTGTGTAGTGATTACCTGTATAATATGTTCATTGATTGTGTAAATAAACTATATTTCATGTACAATGCTTGTGTTCTCTCCTCCCAGTTAATTCCACTCACTAAGTGCCCCCAAAAATATTCGCACTTCATTGTAGGTTAGTGGTAATCTTTGCTTGGACGTTGAACAGGAGATTGTGGACAAATAAGTTTAGACAGAAAAAACAAAAGAATATGAAACTTAAACGACATGTTTACTGCCCTCAACGAATCCACAATATGGGACATCATGGTAGATCTGATTCTGCTGGACATAAGGTACAATATGATATCAAATATTACCGAAAAACAGAAGGTGGCATACACGCTCTCCTACCTAGTCTCACATGCCCAACAGGTGTTCGGCAGGATTACGCACGAGATAAAATGGGAAGACGCAAAAACAATCCTCATAGCAACGTTTCCTCCATTCTCACATCAGACGAAGCAGAAGTCCGACTCCTTGCATTGCAGCTGACAAGGAATGTGGACAAGTTTTGGGTACAGGCACAGCAGGACTACCAGGTGGGCCAGGTGAGCAATAAACTGGTATGGCTGGCTATCATCGCATGATTGCCACGACAGCATTGCCTCTATTTCGTGGAGAGGAAAAGAATGACGCTGAAGGAGGATGTAAAAACATTAAGTGTATATGGCCTGCTAGTCTCCCCCCACGAAGAATTTGGCATATATAAGGAGAGTGACGCTATCCCCCACCATTTATCCTAAGACCGATGAGACACCTGCACTTACACGAACCCCCCAAAAACCTGCCCCACGACAAAGGAGGCACAACCAGCCGGGAAGGACAAGGACAACCAGACCGAAACCCAGCTGGTGGCCATGCTGCATGGTTCCCTCTAGCCAAAGAAGGGCAAACCCCAGCAGAGCCAAGGCAATAAGCTAACCAGGAAAGAAGAAAATTTTCAGTTGGTTTAACTGCAGAGGCCATGGGCAGATGAGCCAAGAATTCACCATCCCTTGGGATCTTTTTAGTAGCTTCTGCGTCTCACAAGACCTGGGAACAATCCACGACGCCCCCCCTCCTCCACAGAGCTAGTGGGAGCTGCCTGATGCACAAATTTCACTCCCGTCAATGTAACAAACTGGGGTCCCTGAATCCCACATCTGTCACCCTCCTGAGTGCAATTGGAGACCTCATCCGACTGTTAGGGGTCATCAGGACCTGCCTCTATAACTTAAGGTGGGTACCGTAGAGGCAAACTTCACCGTAAAAGAGATGTGCACCCGGCACATTTGATTGCTATCTCTAGTGGGACGTCCTTGCAGCCAACCACGCCCGCTTTGACCTAGGGAACCGTCGCATGACATTTCCTAAACTCACCCCCACCCCAGCCGAGGCAAAACTGACCACGCAGTGATACCCCAACCCTGGATGCCACCCCCACTATTCACCTCAAACACGCCCTTCTGAACCACTGGCGCTCCACACTACCGGTGTCTAACATAACCCTGGAAATTATTCGCCTTCTGAAGGGCCTCCTCGTTGGTGACTACCAGCCTGTCAGCCTCCTCACAGACGAACAAGAAAAACTCCCAACCCACCCAAAGGGGACCCCTATGCCCCCTACATAGTGTGGGTCACACCCAAACCAGGTCCTACCCCACCTGCCTCAGGACCCCCACCAGCAGTCCCAACTCCTGACCATGTTACAAGAGGACAGCCTATTCTGAGCTCCCCTGGCCTTGAACCCACAGAAAGAATTACTTGGGGGTCATATACAGTTAGATCCCACTGATCGACGGAGGACTAGCAGCTCGCCGCCACTGCCAAGGGATTTGGGTGGCCCGCCTGGTTACCAACTCGTTTCAAGATGCGCCTTGTACACCTGGATGATCAGGTCTAGACATACGAAGGTTGTACTATTCTGCCACCCAACTAAGGATGTGCCATTCTTGCCCTCCTCCATGGGAGTCCCAGGGTCCACCTCGGGGAGAAATGCCTTCTGCAGACCTTCAAGCAGCAATTCTGGACCCCTGACGCTGAAGATGTGGCTGCCAAAGTCGTCCGGGAGTTTCTTGGGTGCACCCTCAAGAAAGACAAATATAAGTTCACTGGCGCCCAGGGGCACCTTCACACAAATAATTTCTTAGAGGTGCTGTGAATGGGCGTGATGGGCCCCCTGACCTTGTATAACGAATACTGGTTCATCATTAAGTTTGTTGATGTTTTCTCAAATTTTGTATTGCTGTCCCCGTGAAAATCCATGGCGTTCTTACCATGGTCTTGTTGAGCACTTTGGTGAGCGTTGATGAGCTGAGCGGAGGTAAGCTACCGAACAACTATGCCAGCTGGTATTTGGTAAATTTCTTGTGCTTCTTCCTCGGCTTGGTCTTGGTTGTAGAGGGGTGGAGTTGTGTCCTTTCTGCTTGGGGTAGGCTAGCTCAGGTGTGAAGAGTGGGCCAGGTAGCAGGCAAGGTACTGGAAGGGTGGTGACGTCAGCGTGGGGTGGTTCGGAAGCAGATCTAAGCGAGGTGAGACAGAGTATGGGACAGTCTTCTGGGTTGTACAAATAGTGGAGGGTAGACTCGGTTATTCTTGGGTGTAGATGTACTTAGAGCTGCGGTCTCTGGCTTTTCTATTATGGATTTGTTCTGGTGGGCATATTTCCTGGAGATGTGGGCATCACAATATTATTTGTTGTAAACTGTCAACACTTATTGGTATGAAGAGGGTAATTTGAGTGTCTATAATAATAAACGCTAATAATGGCATCCTGGCAGTAAACAACCCTTATAAAATTAGAAAAGAATGGTAAATCACTAACAATATACTCTATTATCTTTTAATCCATCTTCATACCCATATTATATCCTTGATTTTGAAAGTGTATTGTAACGGATACTGGGTAGGACAGAAAGTAAAATCCCTATCAATATAACCAATGATCTTATATGCCCTGTTCAGACCCTATTCATACCCTTCATTATTAATAGTGCATTGTTCCGGACACTGAGAACACTGTAAAAATTAATGGGTATGAGAGGGGTAATTAAAGTGTCCATAAACTGATCTACCCTTTTAACGGTACGTTGATGGTAATAATAAGCCTATCTAATACAAGGAAAGATAGGTAAATCACTATCAATTTACCAAGTGATTATATATACCCATTTCCTACCCTTTTAATACCCATAATTTAGATTTTGACAGTGTAATGTACCGGATACTGGGTAGGATAGAAAGGTAAAATAAATATACCCGGTGACCTTTTATTATACCCTTAACCCATTCAGTACCGGTAACATCCTTTTCATTACATTATGGCAACCATTAGACGATTTTATTCAGCTTAGGAAGGGTGTCTATACATTAAAGGCTGCAGACTCCATTAATCATTTTAGCTACCATAACATCATTCCTGAGCTTCGTAAAAACGTCTAAATCCAACTGAAATCAAATACAAAAGACATCATCGGTACTGAAGGGGTTAATTGTACCGGATCCAGAATAGGCTACTGGTGGGTGTACTAGGATGGACGTGGGTGGGGTTAGTATTACGGTGGGTGGGTGGGTAGGGGGCCGGATCACCTGCCCTGGTTATGGTGGTGCTGTACAGTCAACATTAATAGCTCTATAACACTAGGAGGGGAGTTTGTGGCAAGGCTAGATAAATGGACATTAAGGGGAGGTTTATAGTTTGCTCCCTAGACTCCAACCAAGCTTAAGAAAAAATGTCTTGGCCGAAGGCAGAGTCCTAAATTACTGGCTTAATCTAGAAGAGTTGATAGCCTCCGAAGTCCTGTTTTAACTAACTAACTTGTATTGTATTGTTCTATGTGGATGAGGGAGACAAAAGGCAAAACTGCCTGCGTCGAGTGCCTCCCTCAGTGGTGAAAGAGTGACAGGGCCAAAATCAAGGCATATTCGAGCCAAAATGCCTGGACACAAGGAGTTTGAAGAAATTTAAGTCATAGGATGAGGGAAAGATGGATTCTGGGAGAGAGTTCCAGAGCTCAGCTGTTGAATAGAAGAAGGATTGAGAGTATCGTTTCACTCTTGAGTTGGAGAGTTGCACAGAGTAGGGGTGGGATTATGTTGCAAGACGTGTACTACGTATGCTACGTAGAGGAGGTGGTATACACTGGGAGAGCTCTGAGGAACACTGATTAATTGTAGTAGCAATAGAATAGCGAGAGGGATGCAACATTGCGGCGAAGAGAGAGATATTGTAGAGAGTTGGTGAATGGACGGGAGTTAATGATACGAAAGGCTTTTCTTTCTACTTTGTTTATGAGTGCTGTGTGAGAGGATCTTCTCCGCACATGTGAACAATACTCAATACAAGGACGCACTGTGCCCCTGTACAGAGCACTAGTGTATCCCTTTCACTAAGATGACACATTTATATATTATTCTGTCTATTATTAATATATTTAATTTCAGCTTAGAAAGGATCTGTGGGAGTCAGTGTCGTTTAACTCTGACTGATTAATTAAGAAAGCCTGTACCCCTTTCCTTTACCCTGTACCCCCTTCCTATACCCTGTTCCCCCTTCCTATACCCTGTACCCCCTTCCTATACCCTGTACCCCCTTCCTATACCCTGTACCCCCTTCCTATACCCTGTACCCCCTTCCTTTACCCTGTACCCTTCCTACCCTGTACCCCCTTCCTATACCCTGTACCCCTTCCTATACCCTGTACCCCCTTCCTATACCCTGTACCCCCTTCCTATACCCTGTACCCCCTTCCTATACCCTGTACCTTCCTATACCCTGTACCCCCTTCCTATACCCTGTACCTTCCTATACCCTGTACCCCCTTCCTTTACCCTGTACCCCTTCCTATAACCCTGTACCCCCTATATACCCTGTACCCCCTTCCTATACCCTGTACCCCTTCCTATACCCTGTACCCCTCTTACCTGTACCCCTTCCTAACCCTGTACCCCTTCCTATACCCTGTACCCCTTCCTATACCCTGTACCCCCTTCCTATACCGTACCCCCTTCCTTTACCCTGTACCCCCTTCCTATACCCTGTACCCCCTTCCTTTACCCTGTACCCCCTTCCTATACCCTGTACCCCCTTCCTATACCCTGTACCCCCTTCCTATACCCTGTACCCCCTTCCTATACCCTGTACCCCCTTCCTTTACCCTGTACCCCTTCCTATACCCTGTACCCCCTTCCTATACCCTGTACCCCTTCCTATACCCTGTACCCCTTCCTATACCCTGTACCCCTTCCTATACCCTGTACCCCTTCCTATACCCTGTAACCCCTTCCTATACCCTGTACCCCTTCCTATACCCTGTACCCCTTCCTTTACCCTGTACCCCCTTCTATACCCTGTACCCCCTTCCTACCCTGTACCCCTTCCTATACCCTGTACCCCCTTCCTATAACCCTGTACCCCTTCCTATACCCTGTACCCCTTCCTTTACCCTGTACCCCCTTCCTATATCCTGTACCCCTTCCTATACCCTGTACCCCCTTCCTATACCCTGTACCCCCTTCCTATACCCTGTACCCCCTTCCTTCCTATACCCTGTACGTGTCCTTCATGATCTTAAGGGGGGATTTCCACTTGAGGGATTTTTTTCTGGACCCCTTTCTCTCTCATGTTTAGCCCCATTACTTTTTAGATTTTAAGACGCTCGCCCCCTTTAGTTTGGCGATTTTAAGAACTTTCGCTCCATTTCTGTCAATTTTAAGAACTTTCGTGCCATTTAGGTGTCGATTTTTTCCTGGCGAGCGATAGCGAGCCTGTAATTTGAGAGGAACCGGCCTTCGGCCAGGAAATTTTTCTACCGAAAAATGTACACATTTATCTTGAAAGGGGGTCTAGGGGGTGTAATTTTAAGCTTGATGGAGTTCTAGGGAAGAAACTAAAAACCTCCCCTTAAGGGGGGTCACCTGCTTTTTGTATCTCCTTTTCTCTCTTTATCTGGCTTGTATCCATTCAGCCTACTGTTTTAAGACGTTTACCCCCATCCAGGTGTCAATATTTTCCTGGCGAGCGGTAGCGAGCCAGCATATATATATTTTTGTTTTTGACAGCAAGCTAAATTTGTACATTTTTCGATAGAAAAATTTCTCCGGCGAAGCCGTATTTCTCCATACAATGATGGCTCGCTATCGCTCGCCAGGAAGAAATTGACACCTAGATGGGGATAAACGTCTTAAAACAGTTGGCTGAATGGGGCCGAATGGATACAAGCCAGAGAAAGAGAGAAAGATAAAACAAGCAGGTGACCCTCCCTTAAGATAATATAGCATGAGCCAGAAAGCAATACAGATGACCCTATCATATACAGTACACTATAGTCTGTATCACTATAGTCGGACTAACATTATAGGCCTTATTGGAATCTTAAGGGGAGGTATTTAGTTTCTTCCCTAGAACTCCATCAAGCTTAAAATTACATCCCCTAGACGCCCTTTCAAGATAAATTTGTATATTTTTCGGTAGAAAAATGTCCCGGCCGAAGGCCGGTTCCCCTCAAATTACAGGCTCGCTATCGCTCGCCAGGAAAAAATAGACACCTAAATGGCACGAAAGTTCTTAAAATTTACAGAAATGGGGCGAAAGTTCTTAAAATCGCCAAACTAAAGGGGGCGAGCGTCTTAAAATCTAAAAAGCAATGGGGCTAAACATGAGAGAGAAAGGGGTCCAGAAAAAAAATCCCTCAAGTGGAAATCTCCCCTTAAAAGGGTAACCACCGTCTGACTCGTACAAGCCTCTTCCTAAGCTAAGTCAAACTGACTCATGAAACCCACATGGAAATGAAAGAAACCCACATGGAAATGAAAGAAACCCACATGGAAATGAAAGAAACCCACATGGAAATGAAAGAAACCCACATGGAAATGAAAGAAACCCACATGGAAATGAAAGAAACCCACATGGAAATGAAAGAAACCCACATGGAAATGAAAGAAACCCACATGGAAATGGAAGAAACCCACATGGAAATGGAAGAAACCCACATGGAAATGAAAGAAACCCACATGGAAATGAAAGAAACCCACATGGAAATGAAAGAAACCCACATGGAAATGAAAGAAACCCACATGGAAATGAAAGAAACCCACATGGAAATGAAAGAAACCCACATGGAAATGAAAGAAACCCACATGGAAATGAAAGAAACCCACATGGAAATGGAAGAAACCCACATGGAAATGGAAGAAACCCACATGGAAATGAAAGAAACCCACATGGAAATGAAAGAAACCCACATGGAAATGAAAGAAACCCACATGGAAATGGAAGAAACCCACATGGAAATGAAAGAAACCCACATGGAAATGAAAGAAACCCACATGGAAATGGAAGAAACCCACATGGAAATGGAAAGAAACCCACATGGAAATGAAAGAAACCCACATGGAAATGGAAGAAACCCACATGGAAATGAAAGAAACCCACATGGAAATGAAAGAAACCCACATGGAAATGAAAGAAACCCACATGGAAATGGAAGAAACCCACATGGAAATGGAAGAAACCCACATGGAAATGAAAGAAACCCACATGGAAATGGAAGAAACCCACATGGAAATGAAAGAAACCCACATGGAAATGAAAGAAACCCACATGGAAATGAAAGAAACCCACATGGAAATGGAAGAAACCCACATGGAAATGGAAGAAACCCACATGGAAATGGAAGAAACCCACATGGAAATGAAAGAAACCCACATGGAAATGGAAGAAACCCACATGGAAATGAAAGAAACCCACATGGAAATGAAAGAAACCCACATGGAAATGAAAGAAACCCACATGGAAATGAAAGAAACCCACATGGAAATGAAAGAAACCCACATGGAAATGAAAGAAACCCACATGGAAATGAAAGAAAGCGCCGTAGCATACTGACAGGGTTAAGGGGAGGCGGAACGTTTTTGTGGACCCCCTTCTCCCTCATGTTTAGCTCCATTACTTTTAAGACTTTAAGACGTTCGGCCCATTAGTTTGGTGATTTTAACACCTTTCGCCCCATTTCTTTGTCAATTTTATGACCTTTCGTGCCATTTAGTTGCCGATCTTTTCCTGGAGAGCGATAGCGAGCCTGACATTTTAAGAGGAATCGGCCTTTGGCCGGGGCATTTTTCTATCGAAAAATGTACAAATTTATCTTGAAAGGGGGTCTAGGGTTTTTTGTTTTAAGCTTGATGGAGGTCTAGTGAGGAAACTAAGAAAAAAGGAATGAATGACCAAACAAACGGTCTTCCTCCTCTTAATACTGGAGATAATCTGGCTAAGGTGTAATTCCGGAGGTGGGACGAAACGTTTAGACTACCTATCGTTCGCCCAAATCAACTAGATACCTGAGTTGGGGGGGGATGTCCTAATGTCACCAAACTAATTAGGTGAAACTGAGCGGAAAAAGAAACAACAACAACAACTGGTATTAGCTAGTGTTGTGGTAGGGTATATGTGTAGAGTGTGGGTGACTGTCCTGTGCCCTGGCCTGGCCCCTTCACCACTTGTTACCCACGTCATGATAATATTATGTAACAGGACGTTGACCTCTCTGCCGCTCATGCCAATAGGCAGGCCCTCTTTTTTTTTTTTTTTTTTTTATGTGGGTGAGGGAGACAAAAGGCAGAACTGCCTGTAGTGAGTGCCTCCCCCAGAGTTGAAAGAGTGACAGGGCCAAAATCAAGGGACGTTCGAGCCACAATGCCTGGATACACGGAGTTTGAAGCAATTTAAGTCATAGGAAGAGGGAAAGACTGATTCTGGAAGAGAGTTCCAGAGCTCAGCAGTTGAATAGAAGAAAGACTGTGAATAGTGTTTCACTCTTGGGTGGGAGAGTTGCACAGAGTAGGGGTAAGATTGTGTTGCAAGACGGGTACTACGTACCCTACGTAGAGGAGGTGGTATACACTGGGAAAGCTCTGAGGAACACTGATTTTTGTAGTAGCGATAGAATAGCGAGAGAGATGCAACATTGTGGCGAAGAGAGAGATTGCAGAGAGTTGGTAAGTGGACGGGAGTTAATGATACGAAAGGCTTTCCTTTCTATTTTGTCTAGGAGTACGATGTGAGAGGATTCTCCCCACACATGTGAACAATACTCAATACAAGGATGCACTGTGCTCCTGTACAGGGCCAGAAGCTACGCAGGGGTAAAGAATCCCTGGAGGCGGTTGAGGACACCCAGCTTCTGGGAGGCTGCCTTAGCAAGACTGGTAATATGGTCCTTCCAAGTGAGAACAGAAGAAAAGTAGACACCAAGAATATTGAGAGAAGATGAAGGATTGATTTTTGCATTGTTGAAGTATAAGGAAAAGTCCTCTTGGAGTTCCGGACGGGTATTAAAATGGAGAAATTGTGTTTTGGAAGCATTAAAGGCAACAAGGTTTTCTCTGCCCCAATTGGAAATAGTAATTAGATCAGCGGATAAATGTTCGTTGGCTTCATTACGTTTGTATTTGAGGGATTGCTGGCTGGGGTGTTCAGGAAATCTAATTGAGTAGTGTAAGGTAGAGTTATCTGCGTATGAATGGATGGGACTGGAGGTACAGCTGAGAAGATCATGTATGTACTTAGGATAGGACAGATAGATAGGACAGAGCCCTGAGGAACATCGGAGTTGATAGGATGAGGAAGTTAGCGATGGCCGTCCACAACCGCAGCTATGGAACGGCCGGAAAGGAAATTGGAGACAAAGGCACAGATGGAGTGATAGAAACCGAAGGAGGGTAGTTTAGATATTAAAGATTTGTGCCAGACTGTATCGAAGGCCTTCGATATGTCTAGTGCAATAGAAAAGGTCTCACCGAAGTCCTGAAAGGAGGATGACCAAGAGTTAGTAAGATATGAAAGAAGATCACCAGTAGAGCTACCCTTAAGGAACCCATACTGGCGATCTGAGAGCAGATTATGAGAAGAGAAATGCTTAAGAAATTTGGAAGCAAGAGTAGTTTCAAAAACTTTAGAGATACAGGAGATGAGAGCAATTGGACGATAGTTGGAGTGTATGAGACTGGGATAGATTGGTGACGTTAGTTTTATTTATTTATTTATATTTTTGTTCCTATGTGTATGAAAGAGGCAAAAGGCAGGCTGCCTGTAACGAGTGTCTTCCCCAAAGCCAAACGAATGACTGAGGGCCAAATTCAAGGGACATTGGGGTTCAAATGCCTGGACACACGAAGTTTAAAGCGGTCTAAGTCATAGGATGAAGGGAAGATTGATTAAGGGAGAGAGTTCCGGAGTTCACTTGTTGAGTAGAAGAAAGACTGAGAAAATTTGCCAATTCTTGGGTTGGAGAGCTAGACAGAATAGGAGCGGGACTGTTTAGAAACACAAAGAGCAAACACCACCAAATGTAAGCTTCTATACATTGCATTTTATACATTGCAGTGTCCAATGCATACATCTACAGGCTAAAACCTTATGTCTGAAGGAAGATTGAGATAAACTATGTTTTTAAAAAGTGAAGAATACTGTTGAATTTTAAACATCACAACATTTAATCATCCGTATCTAAATTAGTGTAGTTATTTTTTATAATGCATCTAAATTAGTGTAGTTATTTTTTATATTGCATTTTAGTCAACAACATAAATGGCGACGCATCCATTTGAATCAGTATCAAATGCAAACAAGACAACCCAGATACTTCAGATTTTGGTTTGAAAGGTAAAACATTCGAATTGGCGTAACTTTTTTTTCTTCTATGTTCCCGACTGTACAATTCGGTGCAGTGAAAGGTGCTACATATATTATGAAACATTTTTGTTGGCATAATCCGAGTCACTGTCACTGTTTACCGTTTCTGATTCATCATATAGCAGTGTACACTCGGATGCCAAAGTCTCTAACCAACCCATAAGAATTTGTGAACCAGCCATGTTTTTCTTTATGCCATTTTAACTATCTGGATTGATATTTGGATAGAACTTGTTTTGCAATAATTAGTATAAATACTATACACAGTTATGTAGTGGAAGTATAACTAATTATAGGCTACTCATAAATTCGTTTCCAGAGATATACTTCCATAATTAGAAATAGGTGAAGTCCACGAATATTTATGAGTGGAGTAGAAACTATGGCATCCAAGTGTACCAGCTACTTGTGCAGGCGACTGTACGTACACTACCTCACCTGATGATGGGCATGAAGATAATACAACAAATGGTCCACTGAATAAACTTGGAATCTATTTTGGTGTGCAAGAGTCAGCAAACATGTCCCTTGTTGTGAGAGAGCTACCCCACAACAACATCTGCTGACAAAGTCAACAAGTGATTCAATCGAGGAAGCCCGTCCAAACACTCCCACGATCACTCTGTTCTCGAAGGAAGCCACTTATATGCCTTGGTAACGGGAAAACATAGTACGGGAAAAATGACTTGTTCAGTTCTAACAAAAATTTATATAAGTAACACCCCGTTCTTAACATTAATCATCAATTACAAACCCCAATGTACCTAAATAAACTAATGAAAGCATATGGTCCTCCCGGGATTCGAACTCGGGACACCACACCCAGAACATAAGCACCTAAACCATTACACCACAAACACAGCTTATACCTTAATGACTAATAAGTATAATTTGGCAAGGTGTTCAAATGAATAGGTGTAAACTTAATACAATCTTCAAACTATACGCATTTTTCACAATTTAGCTCATCGTAACAAGTAATTAAATTAGTAGACTATACAGTATCTGCCATGTGTGGAACAATTAGCTGATTTGTATTATTCATGTCATTCAATCTGTTTGCTCCTTTCATTGTTTTCGATTGTTCTTACTATTTTACACAATAAAGCCGGTATCACACGAGCACTTTTTCACCTAACATTTATCCTTAACACTGATCTGGCAGCTTATGAGGTAAATATTTACAATGTTTCTGTCACCTAAATTTATCTATCATCAGTCTAGTTTCCGATACCAGTGCAAAATATTCCAGAAATGTTGCCAGAAAAATGTTGATCATTGAATGTTGACTATAAAAGCTCTCGTGTGATACCGCCTTAAAGAACATTAGATACATTTTATCTGATGGTTTTTTAATGTGTAGGATAGTAAGAAAAATAAAAGTGCAAAATTATTGAATTATTAGAATATAAAGCTGCTAATTACAGATTGTTCAACACATGGCAGATACTTTTTACACTAAGAGAAAATATTAACCCCTTCTGTACCGGCGACGTCATTTTATTATTATTTCCTCCAGATTTGAACGATTTTTTGAAACTTAGGAAGGATATATGGTAGCTAAAAGGACTAATTAAGATAGTATGTAGCCTTTTAATTGGTAGACGTCCTTCCGAAGTTGAATACAATCATCTAATAGTTGCCAGAATATAATGAAAAGTACATCACCGGTACAGAAGGGGTTAATAATATACAAGTGCAACTAGAAAACAATAGGCCTATAAAAATGGACGGCCTTACATTTAGTCACATGGATATATATTTCAGTATTGCTATGCCTTCTGAGTATTATTAGTACAGTTTCGAGGAATTGTATAGTATATCCCGTCCTCTCCTCCTCCCCCTCTTCCCATCTCTCTCTCACTCACACACTCCCTCTCTCTTTCCTCGAATTCCAGCAATCCAATTAATTAGTCTTTATCACGTGACACTTGTTCAATGTCACAGAGCTATTTAAGGGGGCCCACCGCGTTTTTTTCTCTCTCCCTCTCTCTCTGAGTTGTATCCATTCGGCCCCATTAATTAGCCTACTGTTTTAAGACGTTTATCCCCATCCAGGTGTCGATTTATACCTGGCGAGCGATAGCGAGCCATCATGTTTTGGATAATGAGTTAGACAACTGGCTAAATTTGTAAATTTTTCGATAGAAATATTTCTCCGGCGAAGCCGGATTTCTCCATAAAATGGCGGCTCGCTTTCGCTCGCCAGGAAAAAATCAACACCTGGATGGGGATAAATGTCTTAAAACAGTCGGCTGATTGGGGCCGAATGGATACAAGCCAAAGAGAGAGGGAGAGAAAGAGAAAAACGCGAGGTGGGCTCCCTTACATGCGACAGAGGGAGCTTGGAGGGAAGGCTACATACGACAGAGGGAGCTTGGAGGGAAGGCTACATACGACAGAGGGAGCTTGGAGGGAAGGCTACATACGACAGAGGGAGCTTGGAGGGTAGGCTACATACGACAGAGGGAGCTTGGAGGGAAGGCTACATACGACAGAGGGAGCTTGGAGGGAAGGCTACATACGACAGAGGGAGCTTGGAGGGAAGGCTACATGCGACAGAGGGAGCTTGGAGGGTAGGCTACATACGACAGAGGGAGCTTGGAGGGAAGGCTACATACGACAGAGGGAGCATGGAGGGTAGGCTACATACGACAGAGGGAGCTTGGAGGGAAGGCTACATACGACAGAGGGAGCTTGGAGGGAAGGCTACATGCGACAGAGGGAGCTTGGAGGGTAGGCTACATACGACAGAGGGAGCTTGGAGGGAAGGCTACATACGACAGAGGGAGCTTGGAGGGTAGGCTACATACGACAGAGGGAGCTTGGAGGGAAGGCTACATACGACAGAGGGAGCTTGGAGGGAAGGCTACATGCGACAGAGGGAGCTTGGAGGGTAGGCTACATACGACAGAGGGAGCTTGGAGGGAAGGCTATATACGACAGAGGGAGCTTGGAGGGAAGGCTACATGCGACAGAGGGAGCTTGGAGGGTAGGCTACATACGACAGAGGGAGCTTGGAGGGAAGGCTACATACGACAGAGGGAGCTTGGAGGGTAGGCTACATACGACAGAGGGAGCTTGGAGGGAAGGCTACATGCGACAGAGGGAGCTTGGAGGGAAGGCTACATACGACAGAGGGAGCTTGGAGGGAAGGCTACATGCGACAGAGGGAGCTTGGAGGGTAGGCTACATACGACAGAGGGAGCTTGGAGGGAAGGCTACATGCGACAGAGGGAGCTTGGAGGGTAGGCTACATACGACAGAGGGAGCTTGGAGGGAAGGCTACATACGACAGAGGGAGCTTGGAGGGAAGGCTACATGCGACAGAGGGAGCTTGGAGGGTAGGCTACATACGACAGAGGGAGCTTGGAGGGAAGGCTACATACGACAGAGGGAGCTTGGAGGGAAGGCTACATACGACAGAGGGAGCTTGGAGGGAAGGCTACATACAAAGGAGTACAAAGGAGTACAAAGGAGTACAAAGGAAATCAAGCAACAACAGATCTAGTGACCCTTCTAGGTTGCTTGTCCTCCAAAACACTGAGGATCAAGTGTCCAAACAGTGGTTTAGAGTGGGTAAGGGAACATTGGAAAGGGAACTACTGCCCTGCCACTAACGTGGCAGGACTAGGAAGTTAGTAGGGGACATATGGGTTAGTAACTGAGGGGAGGATAAAGTTATTCATTTACAAACGCAGTCAGTCGCGGGTTTGATGCGAGATATTTGTCTAGGCGGAATTTAAATGAATCAACGGTGCTGCAGTCTATAACGTCTCGGGGAAGCCCATTCCACAAGTTGACAACTCGATTGAAGAAGAAATTCTTAGATTCGTGCGAGTTAAAAGATTTACCAATAATTTTGCAACCGTTTCCCCGCGTGTAATTAGATTGGTTGATAGTGAAGTACTTACTACAGTTCATATTGTCGATGCCTTTGATGATTTTGAACACTTGAATTAAGTCGCCTCTTAATCTGCGCTGGGTTAAAGGAAATAGATTTAATTCTCTAAGACGCTCTTCGTATGGTTTGTTCTTTAGGCTAGGTATCATTTTGGTAACTCTACGTTGAACTCGTTCTAGCTTGTTTATATCTTTTTGGTAATAAGGGCACCAGGATTGAACGCAGTATTCCAGAAGAGGGCGGACTAAGGAATTGTAAAGGGTTAGGATAACTTCTTTGGATTTATGCTCAAATGACCTGCCTATAAAGCCAATTATTTTGTTTGCCTTCTTAACAACTTCTGAACATTGTTGACTCGGTTTTAGGTTACTCGATATTGTTACTCCCAGATCAGTTTCTCTGTTTACATTCTTAAGCTGAGTGCCATTCATCGAATAGTTTGCTTTCTCATTTAGGTATCCGACATGTATTACTTTACATTTATCCGCATTGAAACTCATTTGCCAAATTTGGGCCCAACATGACAATTTATCTAGATTGTGTTGCATATCGTCAACTTGTTCTTTTGAGAGTACGCTATTTGCAATTTTTGTATCGTCAGCAAATTTTGAGATTGTGCAGGTGAGACCCTCATCTATGTCGTTGATGTAAATTAGAAAGAGAATTGGTCCTAGTACCGATCCCTGGGGTACCCCGCTACTTACATTGGTCCATTTAGATGCCTTACCGTTTATGACTACCCTTTGCTTTCTGTTGCTGAGCCAATTTTCTATCCATTTCAACACACCGTCTTGTATTCCATGCGCTTTTAGTTTTAGCAGTAAACGTTTGTGGGGAACTTTGTCAAAGGCCTTTTGAAAATCAAGGTATATAATATCTACAGCTTTACTCTCATCGTAGAGGTTGAGGATATCGTGGAAGAAGTCTAAGAGGTTTGTTAAACAGGAACGTTTTTTACGAAAGCCGTGTTGAGTATCTTTAAGTATGTTATTTTCCTCCAAGTGATTTACGAGTCTGTCTCGTATGACCGTTTCTATCATTTTACATACAACTGAGGTTAAGCTAATTGGACGATAGTTACTGGGTAGGGATTTGCTGCCTTTTTTGAATATCGGTGTTACGTTGGCTAGCTTCCACTGATCAGGCATAGTTCCAGACTGCAAGGATTTATTGAATAGTAATGTCAGTGGTTTGGAGAGCTCATTCTTAGCTTCCTTTAGAACTCTAGGCGAGATTGTATCAGGTCCTGGCGTTTTATTTACCTTGAGTTTATCTAAACAATTCAATACTTCTCTCTCTGTAACGGTGATATTGCTTAGAACATCTGAATTATCAATCTGAATCGGCGATGGTGTAGGGATATCACTGAGGTCTTCTGTTGTAAAAACTGATGCAAAGAAGGTATTGAGGGCATTACTCATTTGTACTTCGTCTTTGGTGTATTCTCCTTTTTCATCGACTAACGGTCCAACAGTTGAAGTAACTACTTTTTTCTTTCTGATATAACTATAGAATTCTTTCGGGTTTGTTTTACTTTGATTCGCAATATGTAACTCTAAGGTCTTTTTACTTTGCTTAATTAACTTTTTGGCTTTGCGTCGTAGCTCTACAAATTTCACCCGTTCTTCGTCATTTTGTGAGGATTTTAATCTATCATTAGCACATTTTTTAGCAAGCAGGCAGTTTGAAATATCTTTATTCCACCATTTGGGCTTATTATTATGGCCTGGACGCCGTATTTTCGATGGTATGCAGTCTTGCACTGCTTTTAGGTAAGTGGTTTCGAATAACTTCCAAGATGTATTTATGTCGTTATTGTTAATTAAAAAGCTCCAGTCAGTTTCTTTAAACATAGCTCTAAGTTTATGGAAGTTTGCTTTCTTGAAATTAGGGACTTTTTCGATGCTACTATTTGGTTCGTTACTAGTAAACTTTAAAGTGAAAGTTATCGTACGATGGTCGCTGTTACTGAATTCATCACCAACATTCATTCGACAGAGGGAGCTTGGAGGGAAGGCTACATACGACAGAGGGAGCTTGGAGGGAAGGCTACATACGACAGAGGGAGCTTGGAGGGAAGGCTACATACAACTCAACCCCCCACTGTTCCGGCGACGTCTTCTTGATAATATTCTTACTATAATTAGACGATATTGGACAGCTTAAGGGGAGATATCCACTTGAGGGACTTTTTTCTGGACCCCTTTCTCTCTTATGTCTACCCCATTGCTTTTGAGATTTTAAGATGTTTGCCCCATTAGTTTGGCGATTTTAAGAAGTTTCACCCCATTTATGTCACTTTTAAGACCTTTCGTCCCATTTAGGTGTCGATTTTTCCTGGCGAGCGATAGCGAGCCTGTAATTTAAGAGGAACCGGCCTTCGGCCGGGACATTTTTCTGCCGAAAAATGTACAAATTTATTTTGAAAAGGGGTCAAGGGGGTGTAATTTCAAGCTTGATGGAAGTCTAGGAAACACACTAAAACCCTCCCCTTAAGAAGGATCGGAGGCAATAAAAAGGGTTGAGTGAGGTAGTTCGCTGGAGGCCCATTTTGAAACTGAATTAAGTCGTCTAATTGTGTAGCCGGAATAAAGTAAAAAGGACATCACCGGTACTGCAAGGGTTAAGGGGAGATCTCCACTTGAGGGATTTTTTTCTTGGCCCCTTTCTCCCTCATGTTTAGCCCCATTGCTTTTGATATTATAAAACGTTTGCGCCATTAGTTTAGCGATTTTAAGAACTTTCACCCCATATTAAGACCTTTCGTGCAATTCAGGTGTCGATTTTATCCTGGCGAGCGATAGCGAGCCTGTAATTTAAGAGGAACCGGCCTTTGGCCAGGACATTTTTCTACCGAAAAATGTACAAATTTATCTTGAAAGGGACTCAAGGGGGTGTAATTTTAAGCTTGATGGAGGTCTAGGGAACAAACTAAATAGCTCCCCTTAAGAGAGAACTACTGCACAATGAAATAACATGTAATTCTGGTAACTTTACATTGGGTCAGCAAGATTTAACAATAATTAAGAACAAATATTAATAAGAATAAGATGAGAAGTGTTTATATGTTAATCGTATTTGTTCCATGGGAGGTCTTGTTAGACCTCCCCTGTTTCGCTACATTAGTTTTTAAGACGTTTACCATTAATTAAGAAAGCATATGCAGTTGAGCCCTTATTTCCAAAGTACTGTATAGTTTCTGCTATTAAGAATGTGCATGTAGATGTAGACAAATCACTTATATATGCTATTTGACACTTATTTGTAGTAAGCTCAAGACCGTATATAAGCTAATAGTTCTATAATTAGAGGAATCACATTCTGATTAGGGTTTGCTCTTAGGTATAGGTTTTATTACAGATTTGTAATATTTTCATTACAAAATGCAAGCCTAATCATAGCAGAAAATGTACTTAAAGTTTAATCTGATCCATAGATGATACGATTGCTACTTAGTCCATATATTTCATGATTCATATTAATATTTAGTTATTTCAACAGTTTCTTTTAATAAGTTAACGTTTACATTATGATAAGATTCAGAGGCACACACCCCAACATTACATCTATCTCTTACCAAGTTATTTATATTCACTACAGTTGTATCCAAAATAGCATCGTCAACACTCTTATACAGATATTACTACATAATGTTTAACCCTATCAGATATATTTCGGTCATCTAATCAACCATCTGTTACACATGATGATGAATTCAATACTTTGTTTGATTATACTCCAATAATCTGTAAAGGTTTTACTAGCAAGAATAATATAATTGTTTTCTTTTATTTCATCATTATGGTTCTTTTTAGCCTATTTAAATGCTCGGTGATATTTAGCTCGAGTGTACCCTATTAGATTTAGCTCGAGTGTACCCTATTAGATTTAGCTCGAGTGTACCCTATTAGATTTAGCTCGAGTGTACCCTATTAGATTTAGCTCGAGTGTACCCTATTAGATTTTAGCGATTTTACTATGCTTTACAGCATTAGTTTGGCGGTTATAAGACGTTTGCCTCATTTCATTTTTTTTTTTTTTTTTGGGGGGGGGGGGAGCGAACGATAGCGAGCCTGCAATTTAAGGAGAAACCGGTCTTCGGCCAGGAAATATTCTTATCGGGAAAAACGTAACAATATATAGCTAAGGGGAGGTGTGGTGGAGTGGTCTTGCCACTGGCCTGGTAATCCAAAGGTCCCGGGTTCAAATCCCGATGTATCAATGGGAAGATATTATTGGGATGGAATTTGTGCTGTACCTGGTATCAGTGCATTACCACAAGCCCACCGAAACGTCAATAAAATACCCTCATTGTTCCCTGATTAAATAGCACTGTATGAATATTCCCATATTCAAAATATGCTATAGGGGTGCAATGCCTGGTGAGTTATCTGCTCAACAGGTGGCGTTGTGTGTGTGTAAGTGTGAGACTCCGAGTGTAGGGGGTGAGACAGTGAAGCACGGGAACGAGGTGGCTTCAGAGATGGGGTCGTTTCGGGCCATGAGTGAGCACCGTGCCTCATGTGAAGGCAAGATGGCAGGTGCTCGTTGTACTCTACGTGCTTCACATGTCTCACTCCCTAGACTGGAACAAGACCTCACGGGCTTCACTGTTCATTGTAAAGCGGTGAATGTTAAGGCTCTCAGCCTATGCCCGAGAGGAAGTAAGTTGGAAAAAAAAAAAAAAAAAAGGGGTGTGGGGGGGGGGAGAGTTCTAGGAAACAATCGTACAACAAATTACTCGGAAAATGACAAACAATCAAAATACTCAATAATGAATAAAGGAACATTTACAGTAGCCCCATATACAGCACCCGCACCAGAAACACTCCTGAAAATGATTCGCTGCAACTATTCCGGTGTTTGCAACACACACACACCGTTGTACTTGCCGAAAGCATGGACTAGACTGTTCTCAAGCATGTGGACAATGCCAAAATGGCCATTGTTACAACACGCGTCAAGATCCAGTATCAGATGATGAAGGGGAAATGTGAAATAAGGAAATATGAAGCATTGGTCGCCATCTTTGTATGACGCCATTTTGACCCATTTCCGGTAACCCAATTTTAGTAAACTTTTGCTGTATTGTTGTTCACACATTAAAGAACAAATAAACACCATAAAACAATTTCTTGCAATTATTTTAGGGTTGTTGGGTACTTTGACTAGACTAATACAACTTTCGGATCAATGGCGAATTTATGACTTTACACTCCATTTCTTTGTCAATGTTAAGACCTTTCGTGCCATTTAGGTGTAGATTTTTTCCTGGCGAGCGATTGCGAGCCTGTCAGTTTAAGAGTAACAGGCCTTCAGCCAGGACTTTGTCTACCGAAAAATGTACAAATGTTTCTTGAAGGGGGTTCTAGCGGGTGTTTTATATAGCTTGATGGAGGTCTAGGGGGGAAACTAAAAAAATAATAATAATATAAAACAATAAGCAAATAAATAATCCCATTTCCATATATATATATATATATATATAGTATATATATACAGAGAGAGCGAGAGAGGTGGGGGAAGCAAGGTGTTCGAGAAAGTACAGTGTGTATAACACATGACCATAGCATAGCATATTATTGAATTTATGCAATGACAAAAAGCCACCAAACTATAGGTTTTCTGATTGCATTACATGGAACAAGGCAATGGTATTATTATACTGTATGCAACAAGTTTATGCCACTTTCTCGCTTCCTCTCTGGTGTGTGTGTCAGCGCTGCCGGGCGTACGTTTTACTTCCTTATTTTCTTTACTCACCCTTATTTACTTGGTGTGAATCAATTTATTGTTTCCTTCGAAGACATACCGTAATTATTGTGGATGTTAAAACTAAAGGAAGGTGGTAAGTTTTGTGGTGTGTGTGGGTGTAAGGTGGTGATGGGTCAGGTCATTGATAAGCAGGGATATTCCGAGAACAGTGTCAGTCAGACACATTATGTTGTAGCGAGCGGAGGTGGCCCCCAGCTCTCTGGCATTGGTTCACACGCGCCACAACCATGATACTATAGCAACCATTAACTTGATAATAAAAACACGAAACAGTGTATTCAGTCAACAACTATATGCACAATAAGCATACAGTCGTTGTGTGTACCCGGAAACAGACTTATATTTCATATTTAGAGTAAGCCCAAATGAACACCACCATGTCAACAGTCGGCCCCTCACAACTTCGCCGTCATCTCCGGCGGGTGACGTCCCACATCAGAGCCACACAGCGAAGACAGCGAGCCACTCTAGTGGCCATGGAGGACCTTAATAAATCACAACAAGAGGCCCCCGATCACGCCCCAGCCACGTTGGGAAAGGTGGAAAAGACCAAGAGCTACGAAGAACTACCAACGCCTCGCGGATACCCCATTCTAGGCACCCTACCCCAGATGTTAGCGGCAGGAGGGACGCAGCACTATCACAAATATGTCTCGGAGCGCCACAGACAACTCGGGGGCATCTTCAGGGAGACTTTGGGTGGGAATGAGATGGTGTTTGTGTCCGATCCTGCCGCTATCCGACAGGTGTTCGCCGCAGAAGGCCCCCACCCACGGCACTTCATCCCCGAGGCATGGCTACTCTACAACCAGGATCGCTGTGTTACTAGGGGACTCTTCTTCATGTGAGTTGATCTGGACTTTGTTCACCTACTCTCTTATTCACCTTTTTAGTTGACATTGACAATACGTTTTCATCACCTACTCCCCTTTTCACCTAATACGTTCATTCATCTGTGCAACTCACCCGCTCACTCCCTCTCTCGCTACTCTACAACTCACCCACTCACTCCCTCTCTCGCTACTCTACAACTCACCCGCTCACTCCCTCTCTCGCTACTCTACAACTCACCCGCTCACTCCCTCTCTCGCTACTCTACAACTCACCCGCTCACTCCCTCTCTCGCTACTCTACAACTCACCCACTCACTCCCTCTCTCGCTACTCTACAACTCACCCGCTCACTCCCTCTCTCGCTACTCTACAACTCACCCGCTCACTCCCTCTCTCGCTACTCTACAACTCACCCGCTCACTCCCTCTCTCGCTACTCTACAACTCACCCGCTCACTCCCTCTCTCGCTACTCTACAACTCACCCGCTCACTCCCTCTCTCGCTACTCTACAACTCACCCGCTCACTCCCTCTCTCGCTACTCTACAACTCACCCGCTCACTCCCTCTCTCGCTACTCTACAACTCACCCGCTCACTCCCTCTCTCGCTACTCTACAACTCACCCGCTCACTCCCTCTCTCGCTACTCTACAACTCACTCCCTCTCTCGCTACTCTACAACTCACCCACTCACTCCCTCTCTCGCTACTCTACAACTCACCCACTCACTCCCTCTCTCGCTACTCTACAACTCACCCACTCACTCGCTCTCTCGCTACTCTACAACTCACCCACTCACTCCCTCTCTCGCTACTCTACAACTTGGATCGTCTTGTTGTTCAGGTGTTTACTTCTTAAGAGTTAGGAGTGTTTTACCTATTTATTCTCCAACTCATATAATTCGTTCACATTGTAATTTGCTTCCGCACAACCCACCCACTGACTACTGTACAATCAGGATCTTCGCGTTACTGATGTTTTTTTTTCCCGCGTTACTGATGGTTTCTTTATGTGAGCTAATAGTGATTTTACTTATATGTTATTCATCTCTAATGTACTCATTTACCGACCCACTCATTAACTCTTACCTTAGATTTTTCACAATCCATACACTCACATTTACTTAACTCACCCATTCATGCATTCTATGGGTCCTCTTTAACCATTACAGTCACCAAGGGGCTCTTCGTCAAGGAAGTTGATAGTGTTTTGCCCAAATTCACCGACTCACTTTATTCACACATTCCCCATACATATTCAGACACTCCCCACCGATTCTTTCATTCACTGGTTCTTCTATAACCATTATTGTCGCATCACTAGAGATTGCATGAGTCAGTAGTGATTTTACCCATTTACTTTTTTACTTATTTACTCACTGTACACTCGACCCACACAGAAACTCATCACTCACCCATCCATTTACACGCTCGCTTCTGTACACTCCACCCCCTCTCTCTCACACATCAAATCACTCCCCACTTCTACAACTCCTTTATAAAGCCGGTATCACACGAGAGCTTTTATAGTCAACATTCGATGATCAACATTTTTCTGGCAACATTTCTTGAATATTTTGCCCTGGTATCGGAAGCTAGACTGTTGATAGGTGAATGTAAGTGACCGAAATGTTCTAAATGTCGACCTCATAAGCTGCCAGACTAGTGTTGAGGATACATGTTGAGTGAAAAAGCGGGTAACATTCAAAACAGCTAGAGCCGCCTTATTTACCAAGTTTCTTTATATTTTTTCCCAGGAATATAGTGTTTAATTGTTGTTTATCATGGTTTGAGTGGAGGATTTGTATTAACTTATCCATTATTAATTAATCTGAAGATACTCCGTCAAATGGCGCCATTTATTGGGTGAATCGCGCTTTTACAGTAGGTAAGGGAAATTGTGGGGAGGCCATGCACGCTTCCAAAATGTACAAATATTATATTAGATTAGATTAACCTAACTTAACCCTAATATGATATAATATAATATCATTTTTGTGAGTAACGTTCAAGCCATTTATTGGGTGAATCGCACTCACCGCACCTTTCAAAACAAGAAGAAGAGGACCCAGGTCGAAGGATTCATTGGGTGCAATGCTTTGTTTACGTTCGGGACATTATTTTTGTGTTATTTTTCGGTGTAATCGGGTTTTTTCAAGTGTCGATAACGAAATTCCTCCATGCGGACTATAATGAGAAAAATATGGCGAGTCTATTGGTCACTATTTTCCCTAATAAATTATTTCTAATAGGGCTGCGAAAAAGGTCTTGAATATTATCAAAAAGCGCTCGTGTGATACCGCCATAACTCTTAAGGGGTGATTGTTGTTTTTTTCTGGCCTCTCCTCTCCCTCATGTTAGCCCCATTAGTTTTGCGATTTTAAGTTGTTCGTTCCATTACCTTGGCGATTTTATGACATTTTTCCCCATTTCTTTATCAGGTTTAGGATCTTTCGTGCCATTTAGGTGTCGACCTTTTTCCTGGCGAGCGATAGAGAGCCTGTAATTTTAGAAGGAACCGCGGGAATGTTTTCTACCGAAAGTTTATCTCGAAGAAGGGTCTAGGACTCTAGGGAGTTGTTTTGCGCTTGATGGAGATCTAGCGAGTAAACTAAAAAATAAGTAGATTTATGAATGAATAGACCAACCAATAAACCCTACCCCCTAACCCTTGCGTTACCAGAGGGGTGTTCTAAATGTGTGTTAATTACTTTGCGTTACTTTGCGTAGTTACCGTCCCTACTACTGACGCTGTTACGCATATTATCTCTACCCGCCTTCACTCTCACTCCCGTATAATAATAATAATAATAATAATAATAATAATAATAGGTTATATCATAGACTACAGTAGATCTGGACTGGACACGACACGAAAACGCAAAAGTTTGAACCTCGAAACCGCGAAAAAGTTATATGTTCGCTCATTCACCCCCGCCCTTTCATTTACCCCCCACCCATTCATTCAGCCCCACCCATTCATTCAACCCTCCACCCACTCATTCAACCCCACCCACTCATTCAACCACACCCACTCATTCAACCACACCCACTCATTCAATCCCCACCCACTCATTCAACCCCCACCCACTCATTCAACCCCCATCCACTCATTCAACCCCCATCCACTCATTCAACCCCACCCACTCATTCAACCCCACCCACTCATTCAACAACCCACCACTCATTCAACTCCCACCCGCTCATTCAACCCACACCCACTCATTCATCCCCCACCCACTCATTCAACCCACACCCACTCATTCACGCATTCCTTTATCAACCGGATCCTCGCGACACTAGCAGGCGTTGATTTATGGTAAATAGTAAGGGTTTTATCGAGACACCTCACACATCTCTCAATTATTCACTCACTCTCACTCATTCTCTCTCTCTCTCTTACAACCCTTCCATACCATGCTATCCATACCATGCTAACACTCCCTTTATATAATTACGCATTCATCCACTCACTCTTCCTTGTACAACCCACTCACTGGTTCATTACCATTCCACCCACTCACTAGGTTATTTATATACAAACAGGATCCTTGTGCCATACTAGTGGGCGTTCCTTTATGCAAGTCAATAATGCTGTTGCTGACCTACCTCCCACCATGCCTCATACATACTATTGTACACACACACACACACTATTTTACAACCCACCCACATACACTCCACCTACTATCTCACTCACTACTGTTCAACCCTCCCACACCCACCACCTACTATCTCACTCACTACTGTTCAACCCACCCACACACACCACCTACTATCTCACTCACTACTGTTCAACCCTCCCACACACACCACCTACTATCTCACTCACTACTGTTCAACCCACCCACACACTCCACCTACTATCTCACTCACTACTGTTCAACCCTCCCACACACTCCACCTACTATCTCACTCACTACTGTTCAACCCTCCCACACACTCCACCTACTATCTCACTCACTACTGTTCAACCCACCCACATACTCCACCTACTATCTCACTCACTACTGTTCAACTCACCCACATACTCCACCTACTATCTCACTCACTACTGTTCAACCCACCCACATACTCCACCTACTATCTCACTCACTACTGTTCAACCCACCCACACACTCCACCTACTATCTCACTCACTACTGTTCAACCCACCCACATACTCCACCTACTATCTCACTCACTACTGTTCAACCCACCCACATACTCCACCTACTATCTCACTCACTACTGTTCAACCCACCCACATACTCCACCTACTATCTCACTCACTACTGTTCAACCCTCCCACACCCACCACCTACTATCTCACTCACTGCTGTTCAACCCTCCCACACACTCCACCTACTATCTCACTCACTACTGTTCAACCCACCCACACACTCCACCTACTATCTCACTCACTGCTGTTCAACCCTCCCACACACACCACCTACTATCTCACTCACTACTGTTCAACCCTCCCACACACACCACCTACTATCTCACTCACTGCTGTTCAACCCTCCCACACACACCACCTACTATCTCACTCACTGCTGTTCAACCCTCCCACACACACCACCTACTATCTCACTCACTGCTGTTCAACCCTCCCACACACACCACCTACTCTCTCACTCACTGCTGTTCAACCCTCCCACACACTCCACCTACTCTCTCACTCACTGCTGTTCAACCCTCCCACACACTCCACCTACTATCTCACTCACTGCTGTTCAACCCTCCCACACACTCCACCTACTATCTCACTCACTGCTGTTCAACCCTCCCACACCCACCACCTACTCTCTCACTCACTGCTGTTCAACCCTCCCACACACTCCACCTACTCTCGCACTCACTGCTGTTCAACCCTCCCACACACACCACCTACTCTCTCACTCACTACTACTGTTCAACCCTCCCACACACTCCACACACACCACCTACTCTCTCACTCACTACTGTTCAACCCTCCCACACACTCCACCTACTATCTCACTCACTGCTGTTCAACCCTCCCACACACACCACCTACTCTATCACTCACTACTGTTCAACCCTCCCACACACTCCACCTACTCTTTCACTCACTGCTGTTCAACCCTCCCACACCCACCACCTACTCTCTCACTCACTGCTGTTCAACCCTCCCACACACTCCACCTACTCTCTCACTCACTACTGTTCAACCCTCCCACACACTCCACCTACTCTCTCACTCACTGCTGTTCAACCCTCCCACACACACCACCTACTCTCTCACTCACTACTGTTCAATCCTCCCACACACTCCACCTACTATCTCACTCACTGCTGTTCAACCCTCCCACACACACCACCTACTCTCTCACTCACTGCTGTTCAACCCTCCCACACACACCACCTACTCTCTCACTCACTACTGTTCAACCCTCCCACACACTCCACCTACTCTCTCACTCACTGCTGTTCAACCCTCCCACACCCACCACCTACTCTCTCACTCACTGTTCACCACCACACACTCCACCTACTCTCTCACTCACTGCTGTTCAACCCTCCCACACCCACCACCTACTCTCTCACTCACTGCTGTTCAACCCTCCCACACCCACCACCTACTCTCTCACTCACTGCTGTTCAACCCACCCACACCCACCACCTACTCTCTCACTCACTGCTGTTCAACCCTCCCACACACACCACCTACTCTCTCACTCACTGCTGTTCAACCCACCCACACCCACCACCTACTCTCTCACTCACTACTGTTCAACCCACCCACACCCACCACCTACTCTCTCACTCACTACTGTTCAACCCACCACACCCCCACCTACCTACTCTCACTCACTACTGTTCAAACCCCACCCACACCCACCACCTACTCTCTCACTCACTACTGTTCAACCCACCCACACCCACCACCTACTCTCTCACTCACTACTGTTCAACCCACCCACACCCACCACCTACTCTCTCACTCACTACTGTTCAACCCACCCACACCCACCACCTACTCTCTCACTCACTAATGTTCAACCACCCACACCCACCACCTACTCTCTCACTCACTACTGTTCAACCCACCCACACCCACCACCTACTCTCTCACTCACTACTGTTCAACCCACCCACACCCACCACCTACTCTCTCACTCACTACTGTTCAACCCACCCACACCCACCACCTACTCTCTCACTCACTACTGTTCAACCCACCCACACACACCACCTACTCTCTCACTCACTGCTGTTCAACCCACCCACACCCACCACCTACTCTCTCACTCACTACTGTTCAACCCACCCACACCCACCACCTACTCTCTCACTCACTGCTGTTCAACCCACCCACACCACCTACTCTCACTCAATGATTGTTCAACCCACACACACCACCTACTCTCTCACTCACTACTGTTCAACCCCCCACACACTCACTCTCTCACTCACTTGTCAAACCACCCACTCTCACCACCTCACATCCACACACTCACTGCTGTTCAACCCTCCCACACCCACCACCTACTCTCTCACTCACTACTGTTCAACCCACCCACACCCACCACCTACTCATAATATAGCTCTTTTTACTAACAGGATCGTCCAGTCACCAGTGGGCTTTGTTTGTGTCGGTCAATAATGATTTTACTGATGCACCTCATACACTCACTCACTCTTTCACTCCCACTCACTCGCATATACTTGCATAATCCACCCATGCTCTCACTCACCTCACTCATCCACACACTCACAAATCATCTTGCACCCACACACACGCCCTACCCTCCACCCTACATACACACACACACCACACACACACCTACACCCCCCCCCCCCCCCCCCCCCCTCCTTCACAAAGGTTGTCCTAAAGATACAAGGTGATGCTAAACTTAACACTGTCCGACGTCTTGGGGTTTAGTATATTTTATTAATTAGCATTAAGGGGAAGTTTTTAGTGTGTTTCCTAGACTTCCATCACGCTTGAAATTACACCCCCATGACCACCTTTCAAGATAAATTTGTACATTTTTCGGTAGAAAAATTTCCCGGCCGAAGGCCGGTTCCTCATAAATTACAGGCTCGCTATCGCTCGCCAGGAAAATATCGACACCTAAATGGGACGAAAGGTCTTAAAAGTGACATAAATGGGGTGAAAGTTCTTAAAATCGCCAAACTAATGGGGCGAACGTCTTAAAATCTCAAAAGCAATGGAGCTAAACATGAGGGAGAAAGGGATAAAGAAAAAAATCCCTCAAGTGGAAATCTCCCCTTAAGGATTATGCTACTTTTACCATTTTCGAGCAATGTAATTTTCGAGCAATGTAATTTAGTTTGTCCTCATGGCTAACAAGAACGCCTTACCAGACTTCCTTCAAAATAACACCTAGACCCTCTTCAAGGTAATGTGTGTGTGTGTGTGTGTGTTTAAGAAAGATGATCTGGCCGAAAGCTGACTTCTAAGTTACAGGCTCGCTATCGCTCGCTCAGGAAAAATATCGATAGGTGTCGGTATTTGCGGCGCAGTAAGTGTTGTTTAGAGTATCGACGCCCGGGAGAATCGATACGTCTCCAAGGTAATCTGTTTAAAGGGAGTCATTAAGGGGGGATGGGCGTATTCATTTCCTCATATATATATATATATATATATATATATATATATATATATATATATATATATATATATATATATACACACACACGCAAGTTAGTAATATTGGTCTTGACGGTACACTGAACGCTGTCAAGGGGGATTCACATAAGGGCTTAAAGGGGAGGTTTCTAGTTTGTTCCCTAGACCTCCATCAAGCTTAAAATTACACCCTCTAGACCAGTGGTTCTTAACCTCTTGGTCGCGACCCAGAATTGGGTCGCAAGCCATTTTGAAGGGGTCGCCAAGGGTTTCTGAGATTTATACTATTATTGTTCATATTTTATTATAATTAATACCATTATATTGAATAACTCGTTGTTAATCAATACTTAGGTTACTAAGTCATATTTATGTTGATTTCGCTAAATCCAGATGACTTTTTCAGCTTAGAAATACTCCTCAACACCTATGCTGCCATTACATTTTAACCCTTTCTGTACCGGCGACGTATTATTAATTAACTTTATTCTGGCTACTATTACACGATTGTATAAGGTTTAAAAAGGGCCTGCAGCTATTAACAAGCTTCGAACTATCTCATTTAATCGTTTTTACTACCATGGATCCTTCTTAAACTGCATCAAATAGTCTAAATATAGGTAGAATATAATACAAAATACGTCGCCGGTAAAGAAGGGGTTAAATTTAATCGTTGGTATCTAGGAGGTGGATGGAGGGAGGGAATTAATTACGGTGGAGGGCTCATTTTGTCATTTAACCCTCTCACGACCATATGACGCAGAGGTTGCCAGATAAGCAATACAAAATAGTTCTCTCACTCTTATAATTACCTCTCCAAAATTAGTTTTCTGCCCACAGCTAACTCAAAGACAGCTGCAGAGGTTAAAGTAACTAAACTAAAGGTTTCTAAATACCCCTGATGGTAATAAAGGCTTTAAAGTATCCCTAATAGGCTCAAAATTGCGTCAAAAACGTGAGAGGGTTAACGGTTCTCCTGCAAACATTTAGCAGTTAGCTGTAACTCTGTTAACCATGGCCAGTGCATTATTAAGCAAATCTCACTCGTTGACATTCCATAAATGTCAAAGATGGTGATAGTAAATAAAGACGACATTAAAATATTAAATGACGATGGTAACGATAGTATGCAGTAACAATGAGAATGTATGTACTTGTGGATCTCAAATGCACATTTAGGATGATTTACCACATTCTCATGAGATATTTCATCCAGGAAGAACTTTATGAATAGTTAAAAAATGCACAGACCATGGCAACCCTGGAGGCGGTGTTAAAGTGTGACGTATGTTTCAACTGCTCGAGTGGGAAGGTGGGATACGTGATCGATTCGTGAATTGTCGTCGATGTTTTATTTAGTTTGATATTTGTGTATTAGTGTTTTTCACTAGCTGCTGGACCTTGAGGATCATGGCGCATTTTTCACGATTTTCAGTACTCACGGTCACGAAGACAAAGTACCGAAACCATTTGCAACCAAAGCATGACCCAAGATGCTGACTGTCATCACAATCCCCCCAATTTGAGAAGCTAGTTAAGTCAATGCAGTGTCAGGGCTCTCATATTTGATTAATGATTAATTGTTGACTTGTTCATTCAGAGGACAGTCTCAAAACGACTTCATTAATTCTGTGTCTCTGACAATATTCAACCTAATTTGAGCTTTGGAGTGAAGAAGCTAAACATATATATTGCATAATCCTATTTTGATTTTTGTTAAGTAATATTAAAACCTGGACATACATTTTCTTGTATGTCATATCGACAGAATTTCTTAAACATATATATATTTTTCAGGTAACAAAATGCCATTATGATATTTTTCGTTAATGTTAATTATTATTTCCTTGTATTGAAAATCCAAATGTTATTACATTTACGAAATATTTTATTCACTTATTGCTTTTTTAACCAAAGACAGAAAGTTTGCCAATTCTTGGGTTGGAGAGCTGGACAAATCCGAGGCGGGTCCTATGTTATTCATATTTGTTTTAATTTTTGTTTAGATTTTAGAAAAGGTAGTGTAGTATGTGATGTGTTTGTGGTATAGTGTAATGATAAAAAGAGATGATGTTTTGGAGGGTAGACTGGGGTTGCCCTCAATATTGGTGAGGCATTGAAAGGATCAGCAAGGGAGGCCAGGTGGTGAAAAAGGAGTTCTAGCTGTGTTAAACATAGCTGGCAGCAGCCTAAACGTAAGATTAGTCACTGCACTGAAATTAAAGCTAGAGCTGCTCTGTCACTGAATATATTATAACCACTTGGTGGTAGCCAGACTTAAAAATGCAATCATACTGAAAGGGTTATATTAGCGTTTACAAAACAAAAAGTTAAGGTCTTACATGGAACTTAGGCAATGGGTCGGCATAGTACATTTTGGCCAGGATATTGGGTCGTTGCTAAGACAGGTTAAGAACCACTGCGTCTAGACCCTCTTTCAAGCTAAATTTGTACATTTTTCGGTAGAAAAATGTCCCGGCCGAAGGCTGGTTCCGTTTAAATTACAGGCTCGCTATCGCTCGCCAGGAAAAAATTGACCCCTAAATGACACGATTTTTTTTAAAATTGACAGAAATGGGGCGAAAGTTCCTAAAAACGCCAAACTAATGGGGCGAACGTCTTAAAATCTCAAAATCAATGGGGCTAAACCTGAATGAGAAAGGAGTTCAGTAAAAAATCCCTCAAGTGGAAATCTCCCCTTAACCCAATACAGGGGCTGCTGCATTTTGTATGTGTTACCACAGTTTACTTCCCCTAGACGGGACACCACAAGTATCCACTACCACTAGCTACCTAAGTCAACAGAGGCATTGGGGTTTATAGTCCGTTCATTCTAGGTTGGGCAGAAATCCTAACTTTTAATCTCTGTAACTCAAAAAAGGGCTAAGGCAAATGAGCTGTCAATTTCCACACCTATTCCCTAGCCAAGTTTATTCCTATTTAGTAGAAAAAATAGCTCGATTACTATAGACCTTTTTGAGTTACAGAGGTTACGACTTCTGCCCAACCTAGGATGAACAGATTACTGTATAGTAGACTGTCCATCCGTCTCGCTCTGCCCAGAAGTCGAACCTAGGACCTCTTGGTTGTGAGTCGAGCGTGCTAGCCACAGGTGCAGTGCCAGCTATGATATTATACCATTCAGTTTAATGGGTGACCTCACACTGGCGGAATTTGTGTTTGAGTCATGTGATTAATGGCGTCATCCAAGAATCAACAGATCGAGGCAGTAAGGAATATAAATTACATTAATGGGCCCCAAGCAAGATTTTAGAGTGTCTGCTGAGGCCCTTATCTAGTCCTCAATCAAACGATTCGGACAAACAATTGTGGGCATGTGCTCTGTGTGAGCTTCCCCATTATCGATGTATAAGAACTCTGAAATGTTTGCCAGAATAGAATTGCCGATCGAGAGTTGCCGGAGAAAAATTGTCTTGTGATTTCCTCTGTATTGCTGCTGAACTCTGAGTCACGTAATCGGGTCAACATATACTGTAACTGAGCCTATAATCCGATCATGTTCACCTCCACCATGAAAGAGTGTCCAATGATAAAGCTGCTGAACTTGAATAGTCCAATTGCAAAGGATTATCTCTCTCTCTCTCACAAACACACACACGCACGCACACACACACACACACACAGTCACTCACTCACTCAGTTGCACTCAATCACTCACTCTCTCACACACAGTCACTCACTCACTCAGTTGCACTCAATCACTCACTCTCTCTCTCACACACACAGTCACTCACTCAGTTTCACTCTCTCTCTCTCTCACACACACAGTCACTCACTCAGTTTCACTCAATCACTCTCTCTCTCTCTCTCACACACACACACACACACACACAGTCACTCACTCACTCAGTTTCACTCTCTCTCTCTCTCACAGACACACAGTCACTCACTCACTCAGTTTCACTCAATCACTCTCACTCACTCTCTCTCTCTCTCTCACCAAGAAAGTGAGAGTGTACCGGTAATCAATGATGAACACAGCAACAAACCCCCCCCTCCCCCCCCCCGCGCGTTACAAGAGGAAGGGTTGCATTTATACACACACCCGTTCATATGTGTTTTAGTTTTACAGCAAGGATAAATAAAGAACACAAGTTGCTATGTGTACTGATAATATGACTGTAACTTTAGAATTGGGGTTCTATTTGTGTTATTAAGATGGTTAGAATAGAAGTAGAGGGTCACAATTACTAAGGCCCTAATTATTTCGTGTTCGTCGTGTCTTGCTTTTTCGCTCTCACGTTTACTCTCACACTAACTCACGATCACGCTCTCTCCCTCTCACTCACTTTCTCTTACAAACTCTCTCTCTCTCTCACACACACACACACACACTCTCACTCACGTTGACTTTCACTCTCTCTCTCTCTCTCTCTCACGATATAAACAAGCTAGAACGAGTTCAACGTAGAGTTACCAAAATGATACCTAGCCTAAAGAACAAACCATACGGAGAGCGTCTTAGAGAATTAAATCTATTTCCTTTAACCCAGCGCAGATTAAGAGGGGACTTAATTCAAGTGTTCAAAATCATCAAAGGCATCGACAATATGAACTGTAGTAAGTACTTCACTATCGACCAATCTAATTACACGCGGGGAAACGGTTGCAAAATTATTGGTAAATCTTTTAACTCACACGAATCTAAGAATTTCTTCTTCAATCGAGTTGTCAACTTGTGGAATGGGCTTCCCCGAGACGTTATTGACTGCAGCACCGTTGATTCATTTAAACTCCGCTTAGACAAATATCTCGCATCAAACCTGCGACTGACTGCTTGTAAATGAATAACTTTATTTTATCCCCCCCTCAGTTACTAACCCATCGGTCCCCTACTAACTTCCTAATCCTGCCACGGACATTAGTTCTAGGGCAGTAGTTCCCTTTCCAATGTTCCCTTACCCACTCTAAACCACTGTTTGGATACTTGATCCTCAGTGTTTTGGAGGACAAGCAGCCTAGAAGGGTCACTAGACCTGTTGTTGCTTGATTTCCTTTGTACTCATGTGTACGTTGACTTTCACTCTTAGTCTCTCTAATAGACTGGTACATTAGAAACGTAGGGCCTTACTACGTAGTTTGTTCCATGAGCGCCACTTTAAATGCTCCGTTTCTTGAACTCCCCCCCCCATAACTAGCTGTGGGTCATGTGTGTTTGTGGGGGAGGGGAATGGGGGGTAGGGAGGATTCTGACTGGCATAGGTTGTGGAGATGGAGGATTCTAATGGGGTCGTAGTTTGTAGGGGTGGGGAGGACTCTAATGGGGTCGTAGTTTGTAGGGGTGGGGAGGACTCTAATGGGGTCGTAGTTTGTAGGGGTGGGGAGGACTCTAATGGGATCGTAGTTTGTAGGGGTGGGGAGGACTCTAATGGGATCGTAGTTTGTAGGGGTGGGGAGGACTCTAATGGGATCGTAGTTTGTAGGGGTGGGGAGGACTCTAATGGGATCGTAGTTTGTAGGGGAGGGGAGGACTCTAATGGGGTAGTAGTTTGTGGGGGTGGGGAGGACTCTAATGGGATCGTAGTTTGTGGGGGTGGGGAGGATTCTAAGGGGGTCATAGTTTGTGGGGGCGGGGAGGATTCTAATGGGGTAGTAGTTTGTGGGGTTGGGGAGGACTCTAATGGGATCGTAGTTTGTGGGGGTGGGGAGGATTCTAATGGGGTCATAGTTTGTGGAGGTGGGGGTGGGGAGGATTCTAATGGGGTCGTAGTTTGTGGGAGTGGGGAGGATTCTAATGGGGTCGTAGTTTCGGGGGGTGGGGAGGATTCTAATGGGGTCGTAGTTTGTGGAGGTGGGGGTGGGGAGGATTCAAATGGGGGCGTAGTGTGTGGGGGTGGGAGGATTCTAATGGGGTCGTAGTTTGTGGGGGTGGGGAGGATTCTAATGGGGTCGTAGTTTGTGTGGGTGGGGAGGATTCTAATGGGATCGTAGTTTGTGGAGGTGGGGAGGATTCTAATGGGGTCGTAGTTTGTAGGGGTGGGGAGGATTCTAATGGGGTCGTAGTTTGTGGGGGTGGGGAGGATTCTAATGGGGTCGTAGTTTGTGGGGGTGGGGAGGATTCTAATGGGATCGTAGTTTGTAGGGGTGGGGAGGATTATAATGGGGTCGTAGTTTGTAGGGGTGGGGAGGATTCTAATGGGGTCGTAGTTTGTGGGGGTGGGAAGGATTCTAATGGGATCGTAGTTTGTAGGGGTGGGGAGGATTCTAATGGGGTCGTAGTTTGTGTGGGTGGGGAGGATTCTAATGGGATCGTAGTTTGTGGGGGTGGGGAGTATTCTAATGTGATTGTAGTTTGTGGGGGTGGGGTGGGGAGGATTCTAATGGGATCGTAGTTTGTAGGGGTGGGGAGGATTCTAATGGGGTCGTAGTTTGTGGGGGTGGGGTTGGGGAGGATTCAAATGGGGTCGTAGTTGGTGGGGGGGGGGGGGGGGAGGATTTTAAAGGCATCTTATTTCCTTGCCTTACTGTCCCCTTTGGTCAGGGTTGTTGTCTTCTGGTACCAAGAGAGTATATCCTAGTATAGAGGGAACTTGTATGGGTTCAATATTTTGATATGGTATTATATTTCTGTATAGGCCAAAATCCTTAGAGAGAGAGAGAGAGAGAGAGAGAGAGAGGGGGGGGGGTGGAGAGAGAGAGGGGGGGGGGGCAGAGAAAGAGAGAGCGAGCGAGAGAGGCGAAAGCTAGATAACAACAGTACTGAGGAATGCAATCACACAGGTGACGTGATAAGGTGTATTCACTCACTCACTTGCTTGTTCGTCAAGGGGAATCCACGCAATGCGAGCTAAGCTCATTATTATCGCGCCTCCTTAACTGGGAATGTATTGCGTGAAATGCATGTTAATTGTTTATGTATCGTTGGAATGGCTGTGGATGTGTGTGTAGTCTGTATTTTAGCCACTTGGCGACATCTGGAAACGAAGGCTTAGGGTTAACCTGTACAGTACCATTCTCACTACGGTACCAGTCTCACCCGAAGGCTTAGGTTGACCAGTAGCTTAGGTTGACCAGTACGATACCCATCTCACCTTGTAACCGATCATCAACCCCAGATGGGACGTCACAACTTCGTCCACTTATTCCAGGTTCCTATTTATACTGCTAGGTGAACAGAGGCTACACCGTTAGGAGAGTTGCCCAAATGTGTGTGTGTGTGTGTGTGAATGATTGGAGCTTATCGGCAAGTGTGTGTGTGTGTCTTTGTCTGAATGATTGGAGCTTATTGGTAAGTGTGTGGATGTGTGAGCGTGGCAGAGTGTACACATGTTAAGTGACTGCAGGCTGGTATAGCTAGCATATGAACGGTGTTGTACGGAGTGGGAGATATTGACCAGTAGCTGCAGCCTTGCTAGTGTGTCAAGGTTATGGCTGCACTAGCCACCTCCTCCTCCTCCTCCTCCACACGCACTTCACTTTAAGGGGGTCACCGTTTTTGTTGTTGATCTTTCTCTCCTTTTCTCTCTTTCTCTGGCTTGTATCCATTCGGCCCCATTCAGCCAGCTGTTTTAAGACTTTTATTCCCATCCAGGTGTTGCTTTCTTCCTGCGAGAAATAGCGAGCCAGCATTGTATGGAGAAATCCGGCTTCGCCAGAGACATTTTTCTATCGAAAAATGTACAAATTTAGCTTGCTGTCAAAACGAAAATATATATATGCTGGCTCGCTACCGCTCGCCAGGAAAATATTGACACCTGGATGGGGGTAAACGTCTTAAAACAATAAGCTGAATGGGGCCGAATGGATACAAGCCAAAAAGAGAGGGAGAGAAAGAGAAAACAAAAGCGAGGTGCGGCCCCCTTAACGGCTCATTACCGCTCTATGGCAGTATGATCGAGTCACTGTCGGTATATCATAATTACCCTGCGCGTCCACGAATGGCTCAAGCACAAGGTACAGTCGCGCTAATAAGTGATGTCCCGGCACTAATTATGTTTTTATCATTAATTGGTATCAGCAATATCTAAATTTAATTTCTTCATATCGAGTGAAATATAAAAACATTTTCCTACACTTACCCACCCTATTCAACATCTGACAGACATAAATACAGCGCAGAGAAGGCCAAACGTAATGACAGCTGGGACATGACTTATTAGCGCGACCGTACAGCTACTGATAAATGTTTACGAGCTTTTGCAATTTTCTTTATGCAAATATATCCATTTAGATTGATGGTCAGACAAAATATGCTATGCACTAATTAATACATAATGTCATTATTGATATATAGCTGATTTAGTCTGGCTATCAATCAAAATGGATATTTTAGCATAAATATAATGGCAAAAGCTCACGAATATTTGTTAGTAGATGCACACTCTTGGAGAAAACACACACACACATATTTTGGCACTGGTGACCCGAATATATATGTGTGTTAACGGAATGAGCCTGTACTGTAATACCATAAGATTTTGACCCACTTCCAGAATACTTAAAGCTTTAGTGTCAAGATTGTTTTTTCCTAGAATGCTCATTCGCCTGCAGGGGATACACATTTTAATGAATAATTCTGACACGCTGATGAAATAATTTGAAGTATCGTTTATAAATTAATGTCCGAGTTCGCGTAATTCCTAATTGACAGTGGGGATTCACCTGGTTTCATTAATTTCAATGGAGGTGTTTGTTGTTGTGGTGAAATTAATAAAAATATAGATAAACTATAAACTGTGGTAGCCTAAATAAGCTACTTGTTAAAAACAAATAACACATAGAAGACATATATATATATATATATATATATATATATATATATATATATATATATATATATATATATATATATATATATATATATATATATATATATATATATATATATATATATATATATATATATATATATATATATATATATATATATATATATATATATATATATAGTATGTACAGTATATAATATTTATTTTCTGTTTTATTTGTTTTTAACAAGTAGCCTAGTAAGGATAATTAAATCTGTTGTTGCTTGTATTCCTTTGTACATTTCATTATCTTTATGCAACTTAGCTGCCTGGAGATTAGGCGATCATTGGAACATTCTTTTGTCTGTTTGTTATATCTACTGCTTTGCCTTCACATAATTATGACAAACATATATCTAAAAATATTAGCCGCGTTTTTTTAACAATTTTATTAGTACGTTAATTTTCACAGTGAAGTGAAGTGAAGAAGTCCTTGCATGCCAGTGTGGTAATCCCGACACTGACTTACGGAAGCGAAGAATGGACGTTTGAGAAGAGACTCAGACCAAGAGTGAGGGGTGGAAATGAGTTACTTGAGAAGTGCGTGCGGAGTTACATGGAGGGATAGACAGATGAATGAGGAAGTAAGAAGGAGGTGTGGTGTAGAGGTAGATGTGCTGGAAAGTGTGGAAAAGAACACCTTAAGATGGTTCGGCCATATAGAACGTATGGGAAGTGAGAGAATGACTAAGAAGATGTACGAGAGCGAGGTGGAAGGACAGAGAGGGAGAGGTAGACCGAAAGAGAGGTGGAAGGATGGAGTGAGGAAGTATATGGATGAAGGCGGTGCTGGTTGGGAGGAAGGGCGTCGACTGACTGGGGACAGAGGTGCATGGGGGCGGTTCGTTCGTGGCCACCCCTTCGGGGATCACGGTGTCAGGCAATAGATATAGATAGATAATTTTCACAGTATTTGGACATCCCCCTGCCCTCTAAATCGTCCTTACTCAATGCTCCCAAAGCTGGCAGGTCAATCTTGGTAGCCTTCCGTAGGGTTCATTGCTTAGCTTCTTTGTGAATGGAATGTTTGTTTTCTATGACACCCGCGTACGGCGTACTACGTCGCTATGTAGGGGTAACTACGACAAACCTAAACAATCAAGAATAGAGTGTAAGATGATGAGTTGGGGGTATAAAGTTAATTTTGGTATTAAATCCTCTTTATTATGTTGATCATAGAAGAACAATTAAAATCATTTGTATTTAACACTTTCACGCACATATGACGCAGAGGTTGCCAGATTAGCAATAAGAAATAGAGTTCTCTCACTCTTATAATTACCTCTCCAAAATTAGTTTTCTGCCCACAGCTAACTCAAAGACAACTGCAGAGGTTGAAGTAACTAAACTAAATGTTTCTAAATACCCCTGATGGTAACAAAGGCTTTAAAGTATCCCCAATAGGCTCAAAATCACGTCATATGTCGGAGAGGGTTAATACGACAAGTCAAGGATATGATGTTTGTCTTGGTTTCGCAAGTAGAAATTGGACTTGTAGTAAAAAGGTACTCGATAAGCGAGACAAGAATTACCGGTACTCTAAGTATTCGTTAGTGATTTTACCGGGGTTGGGGGAGGACTGTGATTCTCTAATTGTTGGGGATTTTAGGAGGAATGTAAGTCTGTTGTCTCTGGCTGGAGTCTGGATGGTCTTGGTGGTTGCGGAAGGTCTTGAACTGCTTCCTGTAGAAGTATCCTGGGACTTTAAGTTTGTTTGCGTCGTGGATGGTCTCAATTTACTTCTTGTTTGGGCAGCTTCGAGCCTACCACTCCCGGTCTCAAACCCAGCTTGTGTTGCTTGGGCAGCATCGAGCCTACCTAACCTGGTACACAGGGGCATCAACATATTATCTAGGCTACCACAGTTTAAATTTACCAGGTGAATCCCCAGCACCTCAATACTAACCCATCCAATAAACCCAGTCAAGATACGAGGACAAGTTTCTTTATTATATTCTGACTAATAGTAGTCACTCTTTCAACTCTGGGGGAGGCACTCGCTACAGGCAGTTCTGCCTTTTGTCTCCCTCACTCACATAGACGAAAAAAAAGACGATTGTATTAATTGTATTCAGTAGGGAAGGTGTGGTGGAGTGGTCTTGCCACTGGACTAGTAATCCAATGGTCCCGGGTTCGAATCCCGATATATCAATGGAAAGATGTTATTGGGATGGAATTTGTGCTGTACCTAGTATCAGTGCATTACCACAAAGCCCACCGAAACGCCAAAAAAATACCCTCATTGTTCCCTGATTAAATAACACTGATGAATATTCCCATATTCAAAATATGCTATACTGTAGGGGGGCAATGCCTAGCGATAACGTTAATTGCTCAATAGGTGGCGTTCTGAGAGTGAGGGTCCGAATCTTAGGGTTGAGACAGTGAAGTGCAAAGGCTAAAAAGCTTCAAAGATGGGGCTGCTTCGAGCTGTGAGTGGAACTCTAAGTGCTTCACATGTCTCACTCCCTAGACTGGAACAAGACCTCACAGACTTTACCGTGTTGAGCGGTTGGATATACAGGCTCTCAACCTATGCCTGAGAGGGAGTTGTTGGAATATAGAAAGAAAAACAAAAAAATAAAAGTTTTGGAAAGAATATTGGTATGGTAATCAGAAGCTTAATTGTGACAAATTTCACTAATTTGATTTCTAAAGGGCCTTCTAAACTTAGTAAAATTGTCTAAAGTTAGCAAAAATTAAGTGAAGAATCACTCCAAAGACTGAAAGCTATAATTCAAAAAGCATAGAGGGTTGGGTACCAACTACCGGCCAGGAATTAAACACTCGCTGATACATTCGTAGTCAGAGCCACAAACCATGCTATGACAAACTCACTCGTAGCCCAGGTTCGCAATTTGTTGACAGATTTGTTTATCTATGGCTAGATAAGGGCATTAGTGGAGACTCTAATGCTTGTATTCTTAAACCATTATTTCCCTTCGAAGCGCCGTTAATGGACGAAAACCCCTGAAAATTACGCTACCTTTAGAAATAGGAGGGCTAATCCGTGTACTCTATGAATAACACTCACTCCCACACTATTAGTTTGGTGTCAGGCACTCCAAAAATCTTACTGGGGCCAATTAATGTCATGTAAAATGCTAACTGTTTCTACCTGTTGATCATGGATGGTGTCATTGACCAAATGTCAATTAATAAGGTAAACAAGTATCTGTGCCACATATTAAGCCACCACTTATCACATGAATCGAACACTAGATCCGCCTGTGTGAGCTCGCCCATTGCTGTATAGCACCATTAGATGTTGTTCACCAGGAACTGTCAACGAACTCTTCAATCAGGAACTACCGAGTGATAGTACACACACACACACACACACACACACATTCCTAGTCGCCTCGCATTCAGGTTGGTGGTTGCGACTAACGGGTGCCGGGGGTATCGTACGCATTCTGATTCTCGAACTGTTTTTGTTTTGTTGTGTTTTGATTTATGGAGAGAGAGAGAGAGAGAGAGGAAGAAATCGACACCTACTATGGGTTTCAGAGGCCGTGTTACATCGTTTTTCGGGAATAACTTCTTAACAAACAGTTGGATCAGTATGATATTTTGACACAGCTTTTTTCACACCGTGCCCTAATTTTCGTCAATATAGTGCATTACCAAAAGTGTCGAAATAAGCCACTTGTCCCTGTGTCATGAGGTTAAAGTCACACATTAATGACGAAGAAACGGACAAGGCTACCGTGGCTTACCTGTGAGAACCACCAAACCATTATTGCTCCTCCATCAAACACGGTAGTTATCAGCCACCACCCAACCCTATTATCACCTTTAAATTCAAGTTATCTGTCAATAGCAAGTATAAATATACAAACAGTATGTATTTGTTTATATTTATACTTGATATTGACAGATAACTTGAATTTAAAGGCGATAATAGGGTTGGCTGGTGGGTGATAACTACCGTGTTTGATGGAGGAGCAATAATGGTTTGGTGGTTCTCACAGGTAAGCCACGGTAGCCTTGTCCGTTTCTTCGTCATTAATGTGTGACTTTAACCTCATGACACAGGGACAAGTGGCTTACTTCGACACTTTTGGTAATGCACTATATTGACGAAAATTAGGGCACGGTGTGAAAAAAGCTGTGTCAAAATATCATACTGATCCAACTGTTTGTTAACCCTCTCACGTTCTTGACGCAATTTTGAGGCTATTAGGGATACTTTAAAGCCTTTGTTACCATCAGGGGTATTTAGAAACCTTTAGTTTAGTTACTTCAACCTCTGCAGTTGTCTTTGAGTTAGCTGTGGGCAGAAAACTAATTTTGGATAGGTAATTATAAGAGTGAGAGAACTCTATTTATTATTGCTAATCTGGCAACCTCTGCGTCATATGGTCGTGAGAGGGTTAATAAGTTATTCCCGAAAAACGATGTAACACGGCCTCTGAAACCCATTAGTAGATGGGGATAAACGTCTTAAAATAGTTGGCCGAATGGATACAAGCCAGAGAAAGAGAGAAAAGGACAGAAATAACAAAAAGCAAGTCGAGCATTAACCGAACTTCTCGCCAGTATAATATAGGGTATACCGTAATATAATATCAATACAATATATTATAACATACAACTATATAATGATGACTATGCAATTAGCCATACATTAAGGGGAGGTTTTCAGTTTGTTCCCTAGACCCCCTTTCAAGATAAATTTGTAAATTTTTCGGTAGAAAAATTTCCCGGCCGAAGGCCGGTTCCTCTTAAACTACAGGCTCGCTATCGCTCACCAGGAAAAAGTCGACACCTAAATGGCACGAAGGGTCTTAAAATTGACAAATGGGGCGAAAGTTCTTAAAATCGCCCAAATAATGGGTCGAACGTCTTAAAATCTCAAAAGCAAGGGGGCTAGACATGAGGGAGAAAGGAGTCAAGAAAAAAGTCCCTCAAGTGGAAATCTCCCCTTAAGCCTGAAGGGGGTCTTAGGGGCAGGTGCCCCCCGGGCAGCAACAACTGCCAACGCCCTCAGTAAAAAACAAATATTAATAATACAAATTCATTAAAAAAAACTACAGTATGTATATTTTTTTCGAATCACATCAACACCCGAGGCAATTTTGACGTTGACGCAACAGGCAGATTCTGAGCGCCCTCTCTGAGAGTGTGTGTGTGTGTAAGTGTTTGTGTGTGTGTGTAAGTGTGTGTGTGTGTGTGTAAGTGTTTGTTTGTGTGTGTGTGTGTGTAAGTGTTTGTGTGTGTGTGTCAGTCACTTGCCGCTTCACGTTCGGTCAAGGTCAGGCACAACAGTTTTTCTCTTGTACAAGTTATGAAAGAGAAAGCTTAGAACCAGGGAAACTTCGCGTGCGTCATACATGATGAAGATGAAGGTATTGAGGGATAAGCCTTTACAACGGCACCTCGTTTTTATTATATATTATACATAATATATACTGCAGGAAAAGTAATACCAGTGTACAGTAGATACGAACATCATGTTTATTAATTTCTTTAAGGGGGGTGACCTGCTTTTTGTTATTTCTGTCCTTTTCTCTCTTTCTCTGGCTTGTATCCATTCGGCCCCATTCAGCCAACTATTTTAAGACGTTTATCCCCATCTAGGTGTCGATTTCTTCCTGGCGAGCGATAGCGAGCCAGCATTATATGAAGAAATCCGGCTTCGCCGGATTCGCCATTTTTCTATAGAAAAATGTACAAATTTAGCCTGCTGTCAAACAAAAATAAAAAATATGCTGGCTCGCTACCGCTCACCAGTAAAATATTGACACCTGGATGGGGATAAACGTCTTAAAACAGTAGGCTGAATGGGGCCAAATGGATACAAGCCAGAGAAAGATAGAAAAGGACAGAACAAAAACAGGTCATTCCCCTTAATACAACAGATAGAGGTAAATAAACATGATGCAGAGGTAATAAATATGATGTTTGTATCATAATGGGTATTACTTTTCCTACTGAAACTCCGAACACGCCCATCTCCGAAATAATATATACTGTGAAAGATCAGATGAAGTATTGAGGGATAAGCCTTTACAACGGCACCTCGTATCTACATTCTACTTTTCCTATTTTGCTGAAGAGTGTAGAGAGGGGAGAAGGGGTGTTGGAGAGAGAGGAAGCTGTTGGAGTGGCTTTGTTATGTGTGTATACGTCGTCAGGAAGGAAAGAATGAGACTGCGTGATGATGATGATGCTGCAGTTTTTACCACCATACACTCCCTGCTGAATAGCAAGGCTAGGGTGGGTGCCCTGATGAATCAGGGACTTTGTGAATAGTTGCCACAGATTGCTAGACCGCACCGTTCACCAACAGTACTGACGTCTGCCAATAACTCACTGGCTGGCCCGAGGCTCGAACCGCCAACCTCACGGTGTTTGATGGGTTCATTTGATATTGGTTTTGATGACTTGGGTGTTAGATTAAGGGGAGGTTTTTAGTATGTTTTCTACTGTTCCAGCAATCTTAAAAATTCACCCCCTTGACCCTCTTTCAAGATAAATTTGTACATTTTTTGGTAGAAAAATTTCCCGGCTGAAAGCCGGTTCCTCTTATATTACAGACTTCGCTATCGCTCGCCAGGATAAAATCGACACCTAAATGGCACGAAAGGTCTTAAAATTGACAGAAATGGGTCGAAAGTTCTTAAAATCGTCAAAATAATGGGGCGAACGTCTTAAAATTAGAAAAGCAATGGGGCTAAACATGAGGGAGAAAGGGGTCAAGAAAAAAGTCCCTCAAGTGGAAATCTCCCCTTAAAGAGTGGTTATATTACACACACACACACACACACACACACACTAAGCAATATCACCGTTACAGAGAGAGAAGTATTGAATTGTTTAGATAAACTCAAAGTAAATAAAATGCCTGGACCTGATAAAATCTCACCTAGAGTCCTAAAGGAAGCTAAGGATGAGCTCTCCAAACCACTGACATTGCTATTTAATAAATCCTTGCAGTCTGGAAATATGCCAGATCAGTGGAAGCTAGCCAACGTAACACCGATATTAAAAAAAGGCAGCAAATCCTTACCCAGTAACTATCGTCCAATTAGCTTAACCTCAGTTGTATGTAAAATGTTAGAAACACTCATAAGAGACAGACTCGTAAATCACTTAGAGGAAAATAACATACTTAAAGATACTCAACACGGCTTTCGTAAAAAACGTTCCTGTTTAACAAACCTCTTAGACTTCTTCCACGATATCCTCAACCTCTACGATGAGAGTAAAGCTGTAGATATTATATACCTTGATTTTCAAAAGGCCTTTGACAAAGTTCCCCACAAACGTTTACTGCTAAAACTAAAAGCGCATGGAATACAAGATGGTGTGTTGAAAGGGATAGAAAATTGGCTCATCGACAGAAAGCAAAGAGTAGTCATAAACGGTAAGGCATCTAAATGGACCAATGTAAGTAGTGGGGTACCCCAGGGATCGGTACTAGGACCAATTCTCTTTCTAATTTACATCAACGACATAGATGAGGGTCTCACCTGTACAATCTCAAAATTTGCCGACGATACAAAAATTGCAAATAGCGTACTCTCAAAAGAATAAGTTAACAATATGCAACACAATCTAGATAAGTTGTCATGTTGGGCCCAAATTTGGCAAATGAGTTTCAATGCGGATAAATGTAAAGTACTACATATCGGATACCAAAATGAGAAAGCAAACTATTTGATGAATGGCACTCAGCTTAAGAATGTAAACAGAGAAACCGATCTGGGAGTAACAATATCGAGTAACCTAAAACCGAGCCAACAATGTTCAGAAGTTGTTAAGAAAGCAAACAAAATAATTGGCTTTATAGGCAGGTCATTTGAGCATAAATCCAAAGACGTTATCCTAACCCTTTACAATTCCTTAGTCCGCCCTCTTCTTGAATACTGCGTTCAATCCTGGTGCCCTTATTACCAAAAAGATATAGACAAGCTAGAACGAGTTCAACGTAGAGTTACCAAAATGATACCTAGCCTAAAGAACAAACCATACGAGGAGCGTCTTAGAGAATTAAATCTATTTCCTTTAACCCAGCGCAGATTAAGACGCGACTTAATTCAAGTGTTCAAAATCATCAAAGGCATCGACAATATGAACTGTAGTAAGTACTTCACTATCGACCAATCTAATTACACGCGGGGAAACGGTTGCAAAATTATTGGTAAATCTTTTAACTCGCACGAAGCTAAGAATTTCTTCTTCAATCGAGTTGTCAACTTATGGAATGGGCTTCCCCGAGATGTCATAGACTGCAGCACCGTTGATTCATTTAAACTTCGCCCTTGACAAATATCTCGCATCAAACCCGCGACTGACTGCGTTTGTAAATGAATAACTTTATTTTATCCTCCCATCAGTTACTAACCCATCTGTCCCCTACTAACTTCCTAATCCTGCCACGGACATTAGTTCCAGGGCAGTAGTTCCCTTTCCAATGTTCCCTTACCCACTCTAAACCACTGTTTGGACACTTGATCCTCAGTGTTTTGGAGGACAAGCAGCCTAGAAGGGTCACTAGACCTGTTGTTTCTTGATTTCCTTTGTACTCCTTTGTACTCCTTTGTATTACACACACACACACACACACACACACACACTACACATTTATCTTGGGGGAGCCTCTTATTTCTATTTATACATTTGTTTTGTTTTCAGTACAGTATATATATTTTTCAAGCCTGAAGGAGGTCTAAGAGGAGGACCGAGTTCAGCCTGTCTCGAAGCAAGGTGGGGGCAGAGGAAGTAGTGTATACATGGCGAGGAAGTGAATGTTGGTAGATGAGATAAGCGTCCGGGCTTAAGGGGGGTCACCGTTTTTTTGTTTTATCTTTCTCTCCTTTTCTCTCTTTCCCTGGCTTTTATCCATTCGGCCCCATTCAGCCAACTGTTTTAAGACGGTTATCCCCATCCAGGTGTTAATATTTTCCTGGCGACCGATAGCGAGCCAGCATTGTATGGAGAAATCCGGCTTCGCCGGATACATTTTTCTTTCGAAAAATGTACAAATTTAGCTTGCTGTCAAAACAAAAATATATATATGCTGGCTCGGTACCGCTCGCCAGGAAAATATTAACACGTGGATGGGGGTAAACGTCTTATACCAATAAGCTGAATGGGGCCGAATGGATACAAGCCAAAGAGAGAGGGAGAGAAAGATAAAACAAAAAAGCGAGGTGGGCTCCCTTAATGATCCTGCGTGGATAGGTTGACTTGGGTAGTATTAACATTGATACACTCACACGGAAGGACATGGAAATTACAAAAAAAGAAAATGCAACTGCTTTTATTTCTCTGTACTGCTCACTTCAATCAGAGCCTCCTACACTCTCAATAATTATGGGTATGAAATGGGTAAGTAAAGTGTCCATAACAGTTTCACCCATTAGAAGGTATATTGGTGTTAATTAATAAACCCACCAAATAAGAGGATAAAAAGGTAAATCACCACCAGTTAACCCATTGATCTTGTATACCTTTTTCCTACCCATTTTAGACCCTTTAAATTAATATATATTACCGCGATTGTTGTGTTGTATTTTAGCTTCCCCTTTATTCACGTGACCTTTGACCTGACCTTTAATGACCCCGGGCGGCATGAGAGGCGATATTTCTGGCACAGCACTGGTTGATTGTCTTTATATATCTGGTATTGGGCTCCCCGTGTCAGCTTTGATATTATAGCCACTTCAAGGTCGAGTTTTATGAACGTTGGATTTCGTTCCTTCGAGTGTCTGTTTTCTCGTTTGGTGTTTTATTGCGTTTTTCTTCACCTCTGTATCTCTCACTCACACACACTCTCTCTCTCTCTCTCTCTCTCCTGCCACGGACATTAGTTCCAGGGCAGTAATTCCCTTTCCAATGTTCCCTTACCCACTCTAAACCACTGTTTGGACACTTGATCCTCAGTGTTTTGGAGGACAAGCAACCTAGAAGGGTCACTGGATCTGTTGTTGCTTGATTTCCTTTGTACTCCTTTGTACTCTCTCTCTCTCTCTCTTCTTCTTCTTCTTCTTCTTCTTTGCTACCCTCTCCTTCCACTGTCCCTTACTCTCGGGTTAGCTATCTCTACTATAATTAAATCCTGACCACCTCGCTGGGATCGTAAGGTCTGTGTGGTCAATGTAGGCCTATCTATGTAAATCTCTCTCTCTCTCTTCTTTGCTATCCTTTCCTTCCACTGTCCCTTACTCTCGGGTTAGCTATCTCTACTAGAATTAAGTCCTGACCACCTCGCTGGGATCGTAAGGTATATGTGGTCAGTGTATCTATGCAAATCTCTCTCTCTCTCTCTCTTCTTTGCTATCCTTTCCTTCCACTGTCCCCTTACTCTCGGGTTAGCTATCTCTACTAGAATTAAGTCCTGACCCCCTCGCTGGGATCGTAAGGTATGTGTGGTCAGTGTATCTGTAAATCTCTCTCTCTCTCTCTCTCTCTCTCTCTCTCTCTCTCTCTCTCTCTCTCTCTCTCCTCCTCTCTCTCTCCTCTGTTTTCTTCTCTCTTCTCCTCTCTCTCTCATCGTCTCTCTCCTCTCTCTCTCTCCTCATCTCTCTCTCTCCCTCCTCTCTCTCTCTCCCTCCTCTCTCTCTCTCTCCCTCCTCTCTCTCTCTCTCTCTCTCTCTCTCTCTCTCTCTCTCTCTCTCTCTCTCTCTCTCTCTCTCTCTCTCTCTCTGTTCTGGAAATCTCGTACTCCTGATATTTTACGTTTTCTATTTCTTTTTGGTTTATATTTTTGTTTCACTCTAACTGTCCATTGTATTTGTTTTCCCACTTCCCCTCCCATTTCTTGCTGTCTATATATTTGTTTTGTTTTTTACCGAACAGTTTAATATTTATCTTGCCATGTGCCTGTGTTAATTGTTTTTGCAACCCTTTCCTTTCTTTGCAAGCTGTGAAGAAATATAGGATTAACACTATCTAATCCGAGGTCTTGGGGGTTATGATTATACGCTTAATTATTATTCAGGATTTTGCATGCATTTATCATTTTCAAGCAGTGTATTTTTGTCTATCCCCTAGGCTAACACAAATGCTTTTCCAAACTTCCTTCAAACTAAATTATGCCCTATGATTCCTTCTCCTTCCATTCCACCGCATCCCCTCCCCTCTCCTCCCCTATGATTCCTTCTCCTCCCATCCCACCACCTCCCCTCCCCTCTCCTCCCCTATGATTCCTTCTCCTCCCATCCCACCACCTCCCCTCCCCTCTCCTCCCCTTGGTCACCGTACTACCAAAAGGACATAAATAAACTTGAAAGGGTGCAACGCAGAGTCACTAAAATGATACCTAGATTGCGTAATAAACCGTACGAAGAGCGCTTAAAAGAACTAAATTTGTTTAGCTTAACAAAGCGCAGAATGAGAGGTGACCTAATAGAGGTGTTCAAAATCTTCAAGGGATTCAGCAACCTAAATGTAAGCGAATTATTTACGATCAATCAAGCAAACACGAAAAACAATGGTTATAAGATTATAGGCAAGCGTTTTCATTCTCACGAGGCGAAGCATTTCTTCTTCAACCGCGTTGTGAATAATTGGAACAGACTACCCTCGAACATTGTAAACTGTAATACTGTCGAAACCTTTAAGAACCATCTGGATAAACACATGGCAAATAACCCCCGATTAACACAGTTTCTTTCAGAATAACGCGCAACGAAATGTCAACGCATACCGCAATGTATATTGATTTTCATACATCTGTTCCCTTTCAGAATTGTAGTAAATAGAGTTAGCTTAGATTACAAATCAACTTCTTTTTTCTCCCTGTCCTGTTCGAATTTCCGTGTCAGTTTTTCAATACTGCATGGTATTTTTCCTATCTGTTTCCATGCCAGCATTAGCTGGAGGGAGTGGTGGGTGGGGAGGAGCCTTCTTCTTTGCTATCCTTTTCTCTACCTCGTAGTCAGTAGATTCGTAGTTTTAGATATCCAAACTGCCCCGTAAGGACCAATAGTCTGTTGCAGTTTGTTCTTCTTTGTATTCCTTTGTATGCCTTTTGTGTCTCCTCCCCTCTCCTCCACTCCCCAGATAATTCACTCCATCCCACACCTTCAATCCCCTCTCATCCCCTATGATTCCTTCTCCTCCATCCCACACCTTCTTCCCTCCCCTCTCCTCCAGATGATTCCTTCTCCTTCCCCCACACCTTCCCCTCCCCTCTCCTCCCCTATGATTCCTTCTCCTCCCATCCCACCACCTCCCCTCCCCTCTCCTCCCCTATGATTCCTTCTCCTTCCATCCCACCACTTCCCCTCCCCTCCCCTATGATTCCTTCTCCTTCCATCCCACCACCTTCCCTCCCCTCTCCTCCATCCCACCACCTTCCTCCCCTCTACCTTCCCTCCCTCTCCTCCCCTATGATTCCATCCTCCTCCGCCTCCTCCCCCCCCCCCCCCTGGCCTCAACCACTCAACTCTTTCTTCATCGTAAACAAGTTGATCTCATTTCTCACTCGTCCTGGCTCCTTGAAGTGTGCAGGGTCCCTTTAATC
>CM064568.1:5924171-6118025 GCA_032716605.1 Paralithodes platypus
GTGTTTTTTTTTTTTTTTTTTTTAAAGAGACAATGGAACGGAGGAGGAAGGAAAAACACAGATTAAAAAAACAAAAAGCCGTACCATGTGCCTAAAGGCATCCTCCATTACTCATAAAATGTTTTGTAACCACAACTGGACTTTAAACATTTTGTAGATTGTAATGTTTGTGGAAAGCAATTCGAGGGAAGTGAATTCCAAAGAACGTTGTAGTAGCTCTGGGGATAAAATTGATATTTGATAAGCAGAAGTTCTGCATTGTGGAGGAGGAAAGTGTAAATTTCATCGGGCGCTCTCAGCTGTGCCCATAGTTCTACGGGGAAACAAGATTGTGGGAGAGGGGCGGAGCACAATTGAAAGCAAGTTCCTCGGAAAACAATTGCTGTGAAAAATCTGTGAGATATAATGCAAGGGATGCAACGTGTTCTTCGTATGGACATAATGTAGGAAGGTCCTGTGTGATTGCTTAGGGGTTATTGATTAATCTAATAGCTTTACTTTTGAATTTGGTCCAACTGCCTCAATGCAACCACTTACTACTTGCCACCCCACAGATGTGAACCAGTGTTAATCCATCTAGAGAACGCACATGACTTTTATATATCACGGCCAAACTGCTCGTTCGTTGAAGAATTCTCGAACTCTGTACAGGAGTCCCAGTTTTTTAGAGGCATTCTAGCAAGCTTCTAACATAATGTGTCCAGCTCAAGTTAGTAGTTAATGTTACACCGAGAATGTCAATACTAGGGGAAGTGGGAATATTTACATCATTAAAAAATATATGGGAGTCAGTGAGATTCTGTCGGTTAGAAAATTGAATGTACTTGGTTTTCTGTGCATTAAAGGAAACTAGATTCTTTTGTCCCCATCCATTAATTCTAGAAAGGTCCTGGTTCAGAGAAATTGCAGTGGTATATTTTGAATTTATAAGATCGGGTTGGGTGAAAGAATTGGTAAATGTGAAGGAACTGTGGAGTGTTGAGTCATCTGCGTAGGAATGTATTGGATTATGAGTGGTAGATATGAGATCATGATATGAATGAGGAACAGAATTGGGGCCAAAAATGATCCCTGGGGAACACCAGCATTTATTGTGTGTAATTGTGAATAGAGGCCATCTACCATTACACATATTTTTCTTGTATGAACCTAAGTAGAAATTAGTGGAACTAATGATGCAAGGCCGTAGTGTGGACATCTTCGGACAATAAGGATTGATGCCAGACTCTATCAAATGCCTTTGATATATTCAGTGCTATTGTATGTGTTTCACCATGTTGGTCTGTAGCTTGGTTGATTTGATGCGTAAGAAGGCAAAGCATGTCTGCAGTTGATCGACATCGTCTAAAACCATATTGCCTATCACTGATTAATTTATGATTCTCAAGATGCTTAATTATGTGATTATTTAGTATAATTTCAAAGACTTTACCAAGAGTGGAAGTTATAGCTATTGGTCTGTAGTTTGATGGATCTGAAGAGGCACCTTTTTTAGGAACTGGATGGATGTTTGCTTCTTTCCAGGGTACTGGGAAGCATGAGGTATGAGTACACAGACGGAAAAAATTTGCCAATACAGGAGCGAGCACCAAGGAGCAATTCTTAAGTACTATTGGAGGAATTTCATCTGGACCAGGAGCCTTATCTAGGTGTGTGTGTGTATGGATATGTGTGTGTGTGTGTGTGTATGGATATGTGTGTGTGTGTGTGTGTGTGTATATGGATATGTGTGTGTGTGTGTGTGTGTATTTATTTACCTAATTGTAGTAGACAGAAATTGAGCTTTTTAGGTTTGTGTGTGTGTGGGTGTGTGTGTGTGTGTGAGTGTGGGTGTGAGTGCAAAGGACAGGAAACAACAACAGATTTGGCTTCATTCTATGCTGGAGAGATCTGGAAAACCCGGACCGGGGTGAGTATATCGTGGACCATACTAATGTGTCCCCGAGAGCTTCCTGGCCCAAGATTAAGGGGAGGCAGTTGGTTTGTCGAGTCCTCCTCCCTCATGTTTAACCCTATTAGTAATGAGATTTCAAGACATTTGCCCCATTAGTTTGACGATTTTCAGACCTTTTGCCCCATTCCTTTGCCAATATTAAGACCTTTCGTGCCATTTAGGTGTCGATTTTTTGGCGAGCGAAAGCGAACCTTTATTTGAAGAGGAATCGGCCTTCGGCCGGAAATTTTTTCTACCGAAAAATGTACAAATTTATATCGAAGAGGGTTCTTGTGAGTGTTTTTTAAAGTTTGATAGAGGTTTAGAGAGCAAACTAAACCCCCTCCTTAAACCATTGAGCCGAACCAGTAAATTATGCTGCACAATACCGTCTGAGCTCTCTTAGTGTGTTCAGTACGGTATTTTCCTTTTAGTATGGCTATCATTAGGCGATTGTATTCGCCTTTGATTGATATTGGGCGCGTATTGCATTCTAACCCTTTTCTGTACCGGCGACGTCTTTTTAAAATGTTGTTCTAGGTTTATTCCGAGGATCTGTGGTAGTAAAAAGGGTTAAGGGGAGACTTCTACTTGAGGGATTATTTTCTTTACCCCTTTCTCCCTCATGTGCAGCCCCATTGCTTTTGAGATTTTAAGACGTTCGCCCTATTAGTTTGGAGATGTTAACAACTTTCACCCCATTTATGTCACTTTTAAGACCATTCGTGCCATTTAGGTGTCGAATTTTTCCTGGCGAGCGATAGCGAGCCTGTAATTTAAGAGGAACCGGCCATCGGTCGGGAAATTTTTCTACCGAAAAATGTACAAATTTATCTTGAAAGGGGGTCAAGGGAGTGTAATTTCAAGCTTGATGGAAGTCTAGGAAACACACTAAAAACCTCCCCTTAAGTGAGATAGTTTGAAGCCTGTTAATTGCTGGAGGCCCTTTTGTTAATTGCTGGAGGCCCTTTTGTTTGCTTTCATGCTTCCCAGTACCCTGGAAAAAAGCAAACATCCATCCAGTTCCTAAAAAAGGTGCCTCTTCAGATCCATCAAACTACAGACCAATAGCTATAACTTCCACTCTTGGTAAAGTCTTTGAAATTATATTAAATAATCACATAATTAAGCATCTTGAGCATAATAAATTAATCAGTGATAGGCAATATGGTTTTAGACGATGTCGATCAACTGCAGACATGCTTTGCCTTCTTACGCATCAAATCAACCAAGCTACAGACCAACATGGTGAAACACATACAATAGCACTGGATATATCAAAGGCATTTGATAGAGTCTGGCATCAATCCTTATTGTCGAAGATGTCACACTACGGCCTTGCATCATTAGTTCCACTAATTTCTTCTTATCTTCATAACAGAAAAATACGTGTAATGGTAGATGGCCTTTATTCTCAATTTCACTCAATAAATGCTGGTGTTCCCCAGGGATCAGTTTTGGCCCCAATTCTGTTCCTCATTCATATCAATGATCTCATATCTACCACTCATAATCCAATACATTCCTACGCAGATGACTCAACACTCCACAGTTCCTTCACATTTACCAATTCTTTCACCCAACCCGATCTTATAAATTCAAAAATAAACACTGCAATTTCTCTGAACCAGGACCTTTCTAGAATTAATGGATGGGGACAAAAGAATCTAGTTTCCTTTAATGCACAGAAAACCAAGTACATTCAATTTTCTAACCGACAGAATCTCACTGACTCCCATATATTTTTTAATGATGTAAATATTCCCACTTCCCCTAGTATTGACATTCTCGGTGTAACATTAACTACTAACTTGAGCTGGACACATTATGTTAGAAGCATTGCTAAGAATGCCTCTAAAAAACTGGGACTCCTGTACAGAGTTCGAGAATTCTTCACTGACGAGCAGTTGGCCGTGATATATAAAAGTCATGTGCGTTCTCAGATGGATTACTGTTCACCTCTGTGGGGTGGAAGTGGAGTGGTTGCATTGAGGCAGTTGGACAAAATTCAAAATAAAGCTATTAGATTAATCAATAACCCTGCAATCACACAGGACCTTCCTACATTATCCATACGAAGAAACGTTGCATCCCTTGCATTATTCAACAGATATTTTCACAGCAATTGTTCCGAGGAACTTGCTTCAATTGTGCCGCCTCTCCACATCTTTCCCCGTAGAACTAGGGCAGCTGAGAGCGCCCATGAATTTACACTTTCTCCTCCACAATGCAGAACTTCTGCTTATCAGAATTCATTTATCCCCAGAGCTACTACTCTTTGGAATTCACTTTCCTCGAATTGCTTTCCACAAACTTACAATCTACAAATGTTTAAATCCAGTTGTTACAAACATTTTATGAATGGAGGATGCCTTTAGGCACATGGACCTTTTTGTTTTATCTGTGTTTTTCCTTCCTCCGTTCATTGTCTCTTAAAAAAAAAAAAAAAAAAAAAAAAAATTGCTGGAGGCCCTTTTGTTTAATTGCTGGAGGCCCTTTTGTTAATTGCTGGAGGCCCTTTTGAAACTGAATACAATCGTCTATATACAGTAGTAGCCAGTGTCATTTTAAAAGGAGGTCGCCGATACAGTAGGGGTTAAGGGGGCCCACCTCGTTGTTTCTCTCTCTCTCCCTCTCTCTCTGCATTGTATGTAATTGCATTGTTTTGATATTAATAATAAAGGAATAATAATGTAGTTTCTGTAGTCAGTTTATATATATATATATATATATATATATATATATATATATATATATATATATATATATATATATAGAGAGAGAGAGAGAGAGAGAGAGAGAGAGAGAGAGAGAGAGAAAGAGAGAGTTAGAGATCGGATATCACCTTATAAAGAGTAGCTATATTCTGTGGTGTATTAATGTGATGTATGATGTATGAGGTTAGACCGTTAGTTAGTCCTCCTGACATCCTGGACCCGTGTGTGTGTCTGACATGCTAGGAATGGTAATAAGTAACAGCCAGTTCTTTAACATTAATATCAATTACAAACCCCAATGTACTTGAATAAACTAATGAAAGCATATGGCCCTCCTGGGATTCGAACTCTGGACACCACACCCAGAACATAAGCACCTAAACCAATGGTAATAACAGGAACTCGGTTATGATAGATAGATAGACAGATCTAGATAGAGAGAGATAGTGTGTTTGTGCGAATGTGTGTGTGTGTGTGTGTGTTACAAGGAATAGTTATTATCTCAAAGACCTTGTGAACCACTTCAGGAAACTAGTCTATCCCTTAGGTAGACAAAACAAAGTTTGCATATTGCGATACTCATTGCAAACGTGTGCAAGATATTATTTAAGGGGAGGCAGACCGTTTTCTGGATCCCCTTCTCCCTAATGTTTAGCCCCACTAGTTTTGAGATTATAAGACGTCCGCCCCATTAGTTTGGCGATTTTAACACCTATCGCCCCATTTCGTTGTCAATTTTAAGACCTCCGTGCCATTTAGGTGTCGATTATTTCCTGGCGAGCGAAAGCGAGCCTGCAAATTTAAGAGGAACCGGCCTTCGGCCGTTACATTTTTCTATCGAAAAATTTACAAATTTATCTTGAAGGGGGGTCTAGGGGGTGTTTTTCTAAGCTTGATGGAGGTCTAGGGAGGAAACTAAAAAAATATATGAATAAATGAATTAATAGACCAAACAAACGGCCAGCCTCCCCTTAACTTGCTACACCAACCACTGAAAACTACACCTTTTGTCTTTCCGAAATTACATTATCGCAATCAATTTCGACAGTCCAGAGAGTTGAAAGACGTGTATCATTGATCCTCAAGATGATTCTAGACATTTAAGGGGAGATTTCCACCTGGAGGATTTTTTTCTGGACCTCTTTCTCCCTCATGTTTAGCCCATTGTTTTTGAGATTTTAAGACGTTCGCCCCATTAGTTTGGCGATTTTAAGAACCCTCGCCCCATTTCTGTCAATTTTAAGACCCTTCGTGACATTTAGGTGTCGATTTTTTCCTGGCGAGCGATAGCGAGCCTGTAATTTAAGGGGAAATGGCCTTCGGCCGGGACATTTTTCTACCGAAAAATGTACAAATTTATCTTGAAAGGGGGTCTAGGGGGGAGTAATTTTAAGCTTGATGGAAGTCTAGGGAATCAACTAAAAACCTCCCCTTAAGAATACAAAATGTCCATTCGTATATGGAAGATTGATGAGTAGACATTATGGATTGTCGAAAATGGTTGTAAAAGCGTCTACTCGGTCTGACAAGAGCAGTGAAGGTCCCAGTTAAAAGTTCAGTATAATAGATGTTACATGTATGAAGGTGTCCTAATATTTAACTTACCTGCTCTAGCTTCCAACCTTAGCTGCGTAATATTGTCATGGTAACACTAAGTATCCTGTTATAACTCACCGACTCTCTGCAATCTCTCTCTCTCTCTCTCTCTCCGCCGCAATGTTGTATCTCTCTCGCTATTATAATGCTACTTCAATAATCAGGGTTCTTCAGCGTTCTCCCAGTGTATACCACCTCCTCTGCGTAGGGTACGTAGTACCCGTCTTGCAACACTCGTACTCTGTGCAACTCTCCAACCCAAAAGTGAAACGTTATTCTCAGTCTTTCTTCTGTTCAACTGCTGAACCCTGGAACTCTCTCCCAGAATCAGTCCTTCCCTCTTCCTATGACTTAAATTGCTTCAAACTCCGTGTGTCCAGGCATTTTGGTTCGAATGTCCCTTGATTTTGGCCCTGTCACTCTTTCAACTCTGGGGGAGGCACTCACTACAGGCAGTTCTGCCTGTTGTCTCCCTCACTCACATAGAAAATAAACTTATAATGTTTAATATAAGCTGGCGAACAGAGACGATTCAAAAGAAATCCTAAAATAGAGTCCTTTCTATACAGAGTTAAGGGGAGATTTCCACTTGAGGGATTTTTTTCTTTACCCCTTTCTCCCTCATGTTTAGCCCCATTGCTTTTGACATTTTAAGACGTTCGCCCCATTAGTTTGGCGATTTTCAGAACTTTCACCCCATTTATGTCACTTTTAAGACCTTTCGTCCCATTTAGGTGTCGATTTTTTCCTGGCGAGCGATAGCGAGCCTGTAATTTAAGAGGAACCGACCTTTGGCCGGGAAATTTTTCTACCGAAAAATGTACACATTTATCTTGAAAGGGAGTCATGGGGGTGTAATTTCAAGTTTGATGGAAGTCTAGGAAACACACTAAAAACCTCCCCTTAAAGTCATGTTTTACAGTTTATATTATGTTTTTGGAAGTTTTACTGTGGCCAGCACACTGAAAGTTATTATTAGTATTCTGCAATTAAATCTTAGCTTCATTCCAGTCATAAAATGAAATCCCCGTATAACAGACAGTTCCAAATTGGTTTGACAACAGATGGAGAAATAGTGATCTGGTCCGCCTGAAGGAATCATAATTACTCTTTCAGAACTACAGTATGACGTTTATTTACCACTAGGTTTTAGCCAACATTACGCAATAGTTTTACTCAGTTTTCGAAGTCCCTCCAGATATCGAAGAGATAAGGTCTATCTTAATTAACCCTCTGACTAAAAGAATCACTTCCTAAACTGAATGAAATCGACTAATGATAACCAAAATAAAATAAAAACTAAGGTCCCGATACTGAAAGTGTTAAGGGGAGGTATTTAGTTTGTTCCCTAGACCTCCATCAACCTTAAAATTACACCCCCTCGAGTCCCTTTCAAGATAAATTTGTACATTTTTCGGTAGAAAAATGTCCTGGCCGAAGGCCGGTTCCTCTTAAATTACAGGCTCGCTATCTCTCGCCAGGATAAAATAGACACCTGAATTGCACGAAAGGTCTTAATATGGGGTGAAAGTTTTTAAAATCGCTAAACTAATGGGGAAAACGTTTTATAATATCAAAAGCAATGGGGCTAAACATGAGGGAGAAAGGGGTCAAGACAAAAATCCCTCAAGTGGAGACCTCCCCTTAAGTTATGGATATCCATGCATTATAGGTAGACCAGGAATCCTGACCCCTGACCTCCGTAACGTTTTTTTTGTTTTGTTTTTTCTATGTGAATGAGGGAGACAAAAAGCATAATTGCCTGCAGCGAGTGCCTCTCCCAGATTTCAAAGAACTTAAGGGGGTAGTGCTTGGTTTTTGGGCTATGTATACTGTATATTTAATTTATTTAGTTTTTAGTTTCCTCGCTAGACCTCCATTAAACTTAAAATAGTACCCCCTAGATCCCCTTTCAAGATAAATTTGTACATTTTTCTACCGAAAAATGTTCCGGCCGGAGGCCGGTTACTTCTATAATTACGGGCTCGCTGTCGCTCGCCAGGATAAAATCGACACCTAAATGGTACAAAAGGTCTTAGTATTGACAAAGAAATGGGGTGAAAGGTCTTAAAATCGACAAACTAATAGAATGAACGCCTTAAAATCTCAAAACTAATAGGCCCTATGCTAATTATGAGGGAGAAGGAGGTCCGGAAAAAGCGAGTACTACCCCCTTAAAAACGACTAGGGTAATCGTGCTCATATTTTCACCATTTAGGAAGAGTCAGCCAGGGAATAATTGTAGCCATTTACAGCCAATTTGCTCCAGCCCTTTTTGAGTTATAGTGGTTCAAGGTCACGATTTCTGCCCTACTTATAATGAATGGACTACTTATAATAATTGAACTACTTATAATGAATGGATTACTTATAATGAATGAACTACTTATAATGAATGAACTACTTATAATGAATGGATTACTTATAATGAATGGATTACTTATAATGAATGAACTACTTATAATGAATGAACTACTTATAATGAATGGATTACTTATAATGAATGAACTACTTATAATGAATGAACTACTTATAATGAATGAATTACTTATAATGAATGAACTACTTATAATGAATGAACTACTTATAATGAATGAACTACTTATAATGAATGAACTACTTATAATGAATGGACTACTTATAATGAATGGATTACTTATAATGAATGAACTACTTATAATGAATGAACTACTTCTAATGAATGGACTACTTATAATGAATGGACTACTTATAATGAATGAACTACTTCTAATGAATGGACTACTTATAATGAATGGATTACTTATAATGAATGGATTACTTATAATGAATGGATTACTTATAATGAATGAACTACTTATAATGAATGAACTCTTATAATGAATGGACTACTTATAATGAATGAACTACAGTACTTATAATGAATGAACTACGGTACTTATAATGAATGAACTACTTATAATGAATGAACTACTTATAATGAATGAACTACTTATAATTAATTGACTACTTATAATGAATGGATTACTTATTATGAATGAACTACTTATAATGAATGGATTACTTATAATGAATGAACTACTTATAATGAATGGACTACTTATAATGAATGCACTACTTATAATGAATGAACTACTTATAATGAATGGATTACTTATAATGAATGAACTACTTATAATGAATGAACTACTTATAATGAATGAACTACTTATAATGAATGAACTACTTATAATGAATGAACTACTTATAATGAATGGATTACTTATAATGAATGAACTACTTATAATGAATGAACTACTTATAATGAATGAACTACTTATAATGAATGAACTACTTATAATGAATGGATTACTTATAATGAATGGACTACTTATAATGAATGGATTACTTATAATGAATGGATTACTTATAATGAATGAACTACTTATAATGAATGAACTACTTATAATGAATGAACTACTTATAATGAATGAACTACTTATAATGAATGAACTACTTATAATGAATGGACTACTTATAATGAATGTACTATAGTTATTAACCCATTCAGTACCAGGGACGTCCTTTTTCATCCAATCGGGTAACTATTAGACAATTTTATTCAGTTTAGGAAGGGCCTCTAGCAATAATAAGGCTTCAAACTATCTCGACCAACCTTTTTAACTACCACAGATCCTTCCCAAGCTGCATAATATCGTCTCAATATATAGCTAGAATAAAATATAACACGTCGCTGGTACTCCACGGGATAACATCACCGGGTACCATGTATAGAGCAATGCATAACACGTTTTTGTTGCAACATTCATTGTGTCATTACACATGCCTAATTAACTTTGGTAATCAATCCTTTCAGTGTGTATGTTCGTACAATATTCCGAAAATATATTTATGGATTTTGTCGAAATTTGGTCTGTCCGTTCACTTGGTACTAGAAAGGATCTCATTAATGTTGGTATACATTTGATGGCACCCCCGCCCTCCTCCTCTCCTTTCTTGGTCCCCCCCAAAAAACAGCACGAATGCTGGATGTATTGCATGTGGCAGTGTTGGCACAGCGCAGGGTTTGCATCCCCTTGTGGATGCGCTTTCATTATCTAATTATGGTTATAAGATATGTTTTTATACACAATTCCATCTTCAAATACACATACTCTTTTCTATTTATCTATCCATTGCCAGACACCTTGATCGCCACGGGGGTGGCCACAAAATAATCTTCTCCATCGAGGCAATTGGTTTGACTCTCTACCTTGTTTCAGGCTAGGGTGGCTATAGATTCGCTGTAAGTAGGCGAGAAATCATGACCTCTATCCTCTGTAGCTCAAAACCGGCTTGAGGAAATTGGCTTTAAATTTCCACATCTATTCCTTGACTGACTCTTCCCAAATGGTAGAAATATTAGCTCGATTACTCTATTCGTTTTTGAGTTACAGAGGTTAGAGGTCATGATTTATCGCCTACTTACAGCGAATAGACTACATAAACATAAACAATAGACTACATAAACATAAACAATAGACTACATATACATAAACAATAGACTACATATACATAAACAATAGACTACATAAACATAAACAATAGACTACATAAACATAAACAATAGACTACATAAACATAAACAATAGACTACATATACATAAACAATAGACTACATAAACATAAACAATAGACTACATATACATAAACAATAGACTACATAAACATAAACAATAGACTACATAAACATAAACACTGTAAGAATATTTCATACACACTTTCATCTACTTACGTGCATATTTGTCCCCATGATGAAAATGCGGTAAATGACTTTGATTATTACCGGTACACAATAAAGAGGCCATTACGTTATCATCCTTATATAATGGGACTCGGTAATGGAGTTATAACTTATGGAAACTGCCACCACTCTCGATGTCTTGAGAGAATATATATTAAATGTATATAGAATAATATCAGTCCCTTAAGGGGAGGTTTTTAGTTTGGTCCCTAGATATCCTTCAAGCTTAAGATTACACCCCCTTGACCCCCTTTCAAGATAAATGTGTACATTTTTCGGTAGAAAAATGTCCCGGCTGAAAGCCGGTTCCTCTTAAATTACAGGCTCGCTATCGCTCGCCAGGATAAAATCGATACCTAAATGGCACGTCTTAAAATTGACAGAAATGGGTTGACAGTTCTTAAAATCGTCAAAATAATGGGGCGAACGTTTTAAAATTAGAAAAACAATGGGGCTAAACATGAGGGAGAAAAGAGTCAAGAAAAAAATCCCTCAAGTGGAAATCTCCCCTTAAAGATATAACAGAAAGGGAACTGACTCTTGACTTTGACTTTGATTACCGGTATACACAACATAGAGGCCATAACGTTAGTTTGTCGATTTTAAGAATTTACGCCCCATTCTGTCAATTTTAAGACCTTTCGTGCCATTTAGGTGTCGATTTTATCCTGGCGAGCGATAGCGAGCCTGTAATTTAAGAGTAACCGGCCTTCGGCCGGGACATTTTTCTACCGAAAAATGTACAAATTTATCTTGAAAGGGGGTCACGGGGGTGAACTTTTTAGATTGCTGGAGGAGTAGGAAACAAACTAAAAACCTCCCCTTAACGATATAACAGAAAGGGAACTGAAACTTGACTTTGACTTTGATTACCAGTACGTAACAACATAGAGGCCATTACGTTATCATCCTCACAAGCCTAAATCTTGGAGTGTCCATTATCAAGAACTCTGTGGTGATAGGCTGAAGGTTCTCTATCCTGTTGTTATCTCTCCCTCCAGCCAATGAAGCCGTACTTGAGCATCTATAGTTTTTTTTTTTTTTTTTTTTTCTATGTGATTGAGGGAGGCAAAAGGCATAACTGCCTATAGCGAGTGCCTCCCCCATAGTTGAAAGAGTGACAGGGCCAAAATCAAGGGACGTTCGAGCCAAAATGCCTGGACACACGGAGTTTGAAGCAATTTAAGTCATAGGAAGAGGGAAAGACTGATTCTGGGAGAGAGTTCCAGAGCTCAGATGTTGAGTAGAAGAAAGTTTGAGAGTAACGTTTCACTCTTGGGTTGGAGAGTTGCACAGAGTAGGGGTGGGATTGAGTTGCAAGACGGGTACCACGTGCCCTACGTAAAGGAGGTGGTATGCACTGGGATAGCTCTGAGGAACACTGATTATTATAGTAGCGATAGAATAGCGAGAGAGATGCAACATTGCGGCGGAGAGAGAGAGATTGCAGAGAGTTGGTGAGTGGACGGGAGTTAATGATACGAAAGGCCTTCCTTTCAACTTTGTCTAGGAGAGCGGTGTGAGAGGAACCTCCCCACACATGTGAACAATACTCAATACAATATAGTGCTGTATAAGGGGGTACTACTCGCTTTTTAGGGACCTCCTTCTCCCTCGTGTTTAACATAATATTAGTTTTGCGATTTCAAGACGGTCCTTCCATTAGTTTGTCGATTTTAAGACCTTTCGCCCCATTTATTTGTCAATATTAAGACCTTTCGTGCCCTTTAGGTGTCGATGTTTTCCTGGCGAGCGACAGCGAGCCTGTAATTTTAAGAGAAATCGGCCTTCGGCCGGGACTTTTTTCTACCGAAAAATGTACAAATTTATCTTAAAGGGGGTCTAGGGGGTGCATTTCTAAGCTTCATGGAGAAACTAAAAAATATATATATAAAAATAAATAAATTAATAGTCCAAAAAACTGGCCACTATCCCCTCAACAGTGATTTGATCGGAGTCTATATTTAATGATCGGAGTCTATATTTAATGATCGGAGTCTATATTTAATGATCGGAGTCTATATTTAATGATCGGAGTCTATATTTAATGATCGGAGTCTATATTTAATGATCGGAGTCTATATTTAATGTTTCAATTCTCTAACATATAAAGGTTTTCTTAAAGCTCACGGATTTGGGATAGTAGAATAGCCTTTTAGGGATGCAAAGTATCTGATAACTGTCTGGATGGTGTAATGGTTAGAGCGTGTAATTCCTCCAATCCTTTTGGTGGTGATGGCCTGGAGAAACTATCATATTTCGGTGGTCCTTTAGGGTAATCTTCCTCGGAGTGTTCGGTAAGGGTGAGGCCAAGGGCAAGGTGTCTGGTAAAGCCGGTATCACACGAGCGCTTTTTCACTTAACATTTATCCTCAACACTGATCTGGCGGCTTATGAGGTAAACATTTAGAATATTTTGGTCACCTAAATTAATCTAGCAACAGTCTAGTTTCTATTACCAGTGCAAAATATTCCAGAAATGTTGCCAGAAAAATGTTGATCATCGAATGTTGACCATAAATGCTCTCGTGTGATACCGGTTTAAGGGTGAGACCAAGGGCAAGGTGTCTGGTAAGGGCGTGATGAAAGGGAAGGGTGCCGGTAGTGCTGGTAGGTGTGGCCTGGACATTCTTAAGCCGGTATCACGCGAGCGCTTTTTCTCTCAATATTTATCCTCAACACTGGTCTGGCAACTTATGAGGGTAACATTTTATATATTTCGATTACGTAAATTCATCTCCCATCAGTCTAGTTTCCGATACCAGTGCAAAATATTGCAGAAATGTAGCCAGCAAAATGTTGATTATCGAATGTTGACTAAAAAAGCTCTCGTGTGATACCGGTTTTATTGTGGTTGCAGTCCCGGCGGCGATGGTAGCTATCCTGCACGATGTTACATAATCCGGTATTATAATTTTGATGTCTATCTATCTATCTATCTATATGCTCAGGCCCAATCCCCACTTTTCCTATTTTTGTATTTTTATTTTCTATTGAATTCTATTTTATTATTATTTTTTTTTTTCTTTCTTAGGGGTGGCCGACTCAAGACAGAGCAAGCACAGGGAAAACACAAAACACAACATAAAACAACGAACAAACACAGACAAAACACAAATTCACACACATCTAGGTGTAGCCTGTGGTGACCGGTCAACTCAACCAGTAGACCATTTCAAGCAGTAGCTCTCAACCAGTACCAAATCAACCAATACGGTTAGGTTAGGTTAGTACTATATTTTGGCACTGGTTTGGTTGGTCTGGGTTAATTTGGCACTGATTGAGAGCTACTGGTTGAAATAGTCTACTGGTTGAGATGACATGGAACCGTAGCCTGTATATTCGATAGCTCAATACGGTGGAGTCTGGTGGTCTCATTCCATGTGATAAGTCCAGATGACGAACCAGATGGGTACTGCAACGGCATGACATAATCTCGACTGACACAGACCAATAACGGTGACCACGGGATTGGGCCCACTTAGGTTAGGTTCCAATCCCGTGGGCCCAATCTCGTATGGGCCCAATCTCGTATGGGCCCAATCCACCCATAACACCTGGTTGTTTTCTTATATCTTGGTGCTTCTTCGCCGTCTCGAATCCGCACCGCCACTGTCTTGTGACCCTGACTCATCCGCTCAATCTTACTTTCACATTTACTCTACCAATTAAGGGGGGGGGGAGACCGTTTTCTGGACCCCCTTCTCCCTCATGTTTAGCACCACTAGTTTTGAGATTAGAAGACATTCGGCCCATTAGTTTGGCGATTTTAACACCTTTCGCCCCATTTTCTTGTCAAATTTAAGACCTTTCGTGCCATTTGGGTGTCGATTATTTCCTGGCGATCGATAGCGAGCCTGCAATTATAAGAGGAACCGGCCTTCGGCCGGGAAATTTGTCTACCGAAAAATGTACAAATTTTTCTTGAAGGGGGATCTATTTTTTTTTTCTAAGCTTGATGGAGGTCTAGGGAGGAAACTAAAAAAATATATGAATAAATTAATTGATAGATCAAACAAACGGTCTGCCTCCCCATAAGCTTTTCACTCGCTAGATAATGAATCCTATAATATAATTTGAAAATAAGAATATTTATATGATACTAATGCATTGGTGATTTATATCACGTGTCAGTGGCGTTTGTGGTAATGTACGGAAACTAAAGCCGCTGTCACACGAACGATTTGTCCGTCAATTTTCCATGAGCAAGTTTTTTCTAGTTATATTTTGGGATTATTTTGCACTGGTATCGGTAACTAGACTGAAGGTAGATTATGTTAGGCGGTTGAATTCTGATAAAGTGTAATTTTTGAAGCTGCCAGATCATAATTGCCCGTAAAAATTGCTCGAAAAACGGCTCGTGTGACACCACCTTAAGTGCAGTACAAATTCCATCTCAATAATAACTTTGCTTTGATACATCGTGGCTTGGACTCGAGAAGCTTGTGTTACCAGCTCAGTAGCAGGACCCATTCTACCACTCCTTTTCCGGATTTAGGAAGAGGGCTGTGTTTTACTGAATCGAGTGAGTTTTGTTGTGTCCGGAAGCTTTGACGCACTACTCCTCCTAAACGGCTGCTTCCACGACATTGAACACTAAGATCAAAGTTGTTAGCAGAGCCAAAATGAACAAAGTTAACCAGCTGGATTTCTGCTACACTTGCTAATTAGGCCGGTTTGCTGCGTTTATGACATATCCACACTAATACAAAACAATGCATTGTTAATTTTCCATGTTATACAGCATTTTCCATGTTATACAGCATTTTCCAGGTTATACAGCATTTTCCAGGTTATACAGCATTTTCCAGGTTATACAGCATTTTCCAGGTTATACAGCATTTTCCAGGTTATACAGCATTTTCCAGGTTATACAGCATTTTCCAGGTTATATAACATTTTCCAGGTTATACAGCATTTTCCAGGTTATACAGCATTTTCCAGGTTATATAACATTTTCCAGGTTATACAGCATTTTCCAGGTTATACAGCATTTTCCAGGTTATACAGCATTTTTTTTTTTTTTTTAGCATAAACGGTGTCTGTCTGAGGAGGCGCTTTTCATTTAGCTTAGGGGGAAAACGAGAACTAAATAGCTCTAAAATGACAAAAAATACTAATAACCTAAATATCATTTAAAAACACCACAATATCCCCAATACGTCATGTAGGTATAAATGTTGAAGGAAAATACAGTATATAATCAATCCGATGTTTCGTAATCATATAAATACAGTATATAATCAATCCGATGTTTCGTAATCATATAAATACAGTATATAATCAATCCGATGTTTCGTAATCATATAAATACAGTATATAATCAATCCGATGTTTCGTAATCATATAAATACAGTATATAATCAATCCGATGTTTCGTAATTATATAAATACAGTATATAATCAATCCGATGTTTCGTAATCATATAAATATCTTATCTACGTGTAACCTTGGAAGCGGAGTGACGGAAAATACTTGTTTTATTAATTTCACCACAACTCCAAACACCTCCAATGAAATTAATGAAAGCATATATGTGATCCACCAGGATTCGAACCCGGGTAATCACACACAGATTTGTAGACACCTTAACCATTACACCACCAAGACGGTTAAAACAGTATGTCTAAAGGTTTTCTATTTCAATATATAAAATAAAATCATGAATGTTAAAGTCGGTTTTATTTCAGCTGATGGTAATTTGGTATCTCACTATAGTCTATTTTTGTCCAGCTGAGAGTAAATGTTCATGTTTCTACCTTTGTAACTGAACTATAAGGTGTATTTTGTAGCGAAATATGCTGTTAATTATGAAAACTTGGCATTAGTACGACACACAGCCATAGTAGTTTCATATATTTCCATTAAGTATCGAGAAATCAGCTAATAAGAGATTCAATTTAAGATCAGCTGGAAAAAAAATAGAGTATAGCATGATTACTCGGCTATCACCAAGATTTTGTAGCGAAATATGTTGCTAATTATGAAAATTGGCAATAATATGATGCAGAGACACAGCAGTATCCTATTTTGCCATTAAGAATTGAAAAATCAGATGTTAAGGGGAGATCTCCACTTGAGGGATTTTTTTCTTGACCCCTTTCTCCCTCATGTTTAGCCCCATTGCTTTTGATATTATAAAACGTTTGCCCCATTAGTTTAGCGATTTTAAGAACTTTCACCCCATATTAAGACCTTTCGTGCCATTCAGGTGTTGATTTTATCCTGGCGAGCGATAGCGAGCCTTTAATTTAAGAAGAACCGGCCTTCGGCCGGGAAATTTTTCTACCGAAAAATTTACAAATTTATCTTGAAAGGGGCTCAAGGAGGTGTAATTTTAAGCTTGATGGAGGTCTAGGGAACAAACTAAATACCTCCCCTTAATGGGTTCAATTTACCATCACCTGGGAAAAACTGACTATGGTCAAAATACACTGTTAACTTTTTGGGCGATTTTTGCATGTAGTCATTATTTGTCTAGTTTCCTCCCTAGACATCCATCAAAATTTAAAAAAACATCCATTAGATCCCCCTTCTAGATTAATTTGTACATTTTTCGGTAGAAAAATGTCCCCGCCAAAGGCCGGTTCTTCCAACATTACAGGCTCACTATCGTTCGCCAGGGAAAAAATCGACACCTAAATAGCACGAAAGGTCTAAATATTGACGAAGAAATGGGGCGAAAGGTCTTAAAATTAACTAAGTAATGGGGAAAACATCTTAACATCTGAAATCTAATGGGGCTAAACATGAGGGAAAAAGTGGTCCAGAAAACCGGCCCATCCCCCCTTAAAACGAGCCACAATCAAGGGGTTAAAAGTATGGACATGTTTTCTCAATTTTGGCAGTAGTATTTTCTATCAATATTACTTAGTTTCTCCTGCACATAGCTTATAAATAGGCGAATATTACACCATTGCTCAGATATAGATAGATGAAATCAAAAGGAACACATGGCAATTTACCGTTAGCTGGAAAGAAACAGTATAGACGAAAAGATGAAGATATATGACTCGACATTTGTGTGCGACTATGCTTCATTAACAACAACAGCTGCCACCAACGTCACACCCTTTCAGTACCATGTATTCTTATCTTATTTATCTTTTGTTATCAATAGACAATATTAGTTGCCTTAAGTATAGACACACACACACACACACACTTCATAGATAATTATGTGAGTGTAATCCAAACATTTGTCAATTAAAATACGTTCTCTATACCCCCTTCATGATGACGCAAATTTGACCTCATTTTATAGTTTGTTATACACCAACACATAGCATATTTATAGTTGTTTATACACCAACACATAGCATATTTATAGTTGTTTATACACCAACACATAGCATATTTATAGTTGTTTATACACCAACACATAGCATATTTATAGTTGTTTATACACCAACACATAGCATATTTATAGTTGTTTATACACCAACACATAGCATATTTATAGTTGTTTATACACCAACACATAGCATATTTATAGTTGTTTATACACCAACACATAGCATATTTATAGTTGTTTATACACCAACACATAGCATATTTATAGTTGTTTATACACCAACACATAGCATATTTATAGTTGTTTATTACACCAACACATAGCATATTTATAGTTGTTTATACACCAACACATAGCATATTTATAGTTGTTTATACACCAACACATAGCATATTTATAGTTGTTTATACACCAACACATATCATATTTATAGTTGTTTATACACCAACACATAGCATATTTATAGTTGTTTATACACCAACACATAGCATATTTATAGTTGTTTATACACCAACACATAGCATATTTTGGATTATTTTTTAGACAACCAACTTAAATTTTACATTTTTCGGTAGAAAAATGTCTCCGGCGAAGCCGAATTTCTCCATACAATGATACAGGAAAGAATCGATACCTGAATGGGGAGAAACGTCTTAAAACAGAAGACTGAATGGGGCTGAATGGATAAAAACCCAGAGAGATAAATCAGGCCAGTCCCCTTAAGGGGAGATATGCACTGGAGGGATTTTTTTCTTGACCCCTTTCTCCCTCATGTCTAGCCCCATTGCTTTTGAGATTTTAAGACGTTTGCCCCATTAGTTTGGTGATTTTTAAGCATTTCCGCCCCATTCTGTAAATGTTAAGACCTTTCGTGCCATTTAGGTGTCGATTTTATCCTGGCGAGCGATAGCGAGCCTGTAATTAAGAGTAATCGGCCTTCGGCCGGGACATTTTTCTACCGAAAAATGTACAAATTTATCTTGCAAGGGGGTCAAGGGGGTGAAATTTTAAGATTCCTGGAGGAGTAGGAAACTAACTAGAAACCTGCCCTTAAGTTCTGTTTCTCTCCTTAATAAGCATGATTGAATTACGTGTAGATTTTCATGCAACTCATCTGATTAGTCAACTGATATAATTAAAAGAAACCACACTCGCCATTCAATCACTTAGGAAGGTTTTCGAGGCATCAAAGGGGTAAAACCTATATCCATTATCTCTCTAACTCCTATAAGTTCGCCCTAAACTGAATAAAATCATCTAATAAGAGCCAGAATACACTGTTGAAACGTGTCATTATCCTCAAGGAATTTTAATATTTATTATGCACCAAAGTAATATTATAATAGCACCCACTATGTTTAAAGGGGGAATGGGCCAGTTTTCTGGACCACTTTCTCCCTCATGTTTAGCCCCATTTGTTTTCAGATTTTAAGATGTTTGCCCCATTAGTTAGTCGATTTTAAAACCTTTCGCCCCATGTTTAAACCTTTCGTGCTATTTAGGTGTCGATTTTTTCCCTGGCGAACGATAGTGAGCCTGTAAAGTTGGAAGAACCGGATTTTTCTACCAAAAAATGTACAATTTAATCTAGAAGGGGGATCTAATGGATGTCTTTTTTTTAATTTGATGGAGGTCTAGGGAGGAAACTAGAAAAATAATGAATACATGCAAAAATCGGCCAAAAAGTGAACCATCCCCCCTGAATAATGTTAAGGGGAGATATCCACTTGAGGGATTTTTTTCCTGACTCCTTTCTCCCTCATGTTTAGCCCCATTGTTTTTCTAATTTTAAGATGTTCGCCCCATTATTTTGACGATTTTAAGAACTTTCGACCCATTTCTGTCAATTTTAAGACCTTGCGTGCCATTTAGGTGTCGATTTTATCCTGGCGAGCGATAGCGAGCCTGTTATTTAAGAGGAACCGGCTTTCAGCCGGGACATTTTTCTACCGAAAAATGTACAAATTTATCTTGAAAGGGGCTCAAGGGGGTGTAATTTCAAGCTTGATGGAAGTTTAGGAAACACACTAAAAACCTCCCCTTAATGTTATTTGTGCATTCAGGGAGGGCGAAGAATGGAAGACCAACCGCAGTGTGTTGAATCGTCGCCTCCTCCGTGCAGGGTCCATAGTGCCCCACCAAGCAGCCTTCTCCAGAGTGGCCGACAGTCTGGTCAACCGCTGGACCTCTGCCTTCACGGGGACGCCCATACCGGACCTGGAGAGAGAACTGTACCGATGGGCCATTGAGTGTGAGTAGTCGGGGGTTTCAGGCACAGTTGAATTTTATAGTTTGCTGACATCATTAATAAGAAATTAGGTCCATTTCAGAGAGAAATACTTTAATTATATATTCCTATGGGCCAATATGTTGAGCATTAATTAAAGGATGATGCGAAGTAATTGAAAACTGGCGTGATAAATAGTGTCATTATTAATTAACAAAGTGTCTTATTTAAGTTGTTGTCAAACTTTTGAATACAGGGTGAACAGTTGCTCAAGTTTCAACTACCCTGTTATGAAATATTTATGCATCAGTAATTCATAATCCTTTCCTACCATGAGCCAGATATTATGTCCTATCTGGTCTTGTAGGTAGACCAGAATCTTCAGTTGATGTATTTCACATTTCCTCCCGGCAGCTTTGGGAGTCATGGTACTTGGGGAGCGACTAGGGTTCCTGCAGAGTGGTGAGAAGGGTTCTGAGAGAGCTGCCGGGGATATGAAGGAGTTTATTGACGCCATACACGGAATCTTCAAGGAGACAAGTGCCATGGGGACTCTACCTCCCACACTGGCCAAGTTTTTAAAACTCCCAGTGTGGTCTCGCTTCACAGACTCCGTGGACAGAGCACTTGCATCAGGTCAGATCTCATTCTGTATCCAAAATATTCCAACACTTTGCATCTTGTTTATTGGTAGCTTAGTAATTAGTGTTAGATTATATCTTATTTCTCCGTTCTCCTCTTTCCTTGAATCAATGGCCTCAAATATGGGAAGGTGGAAGCTCTTTAAGGGGAAGTTTTTAGTGTGTTTCCTAGACTTCCATCAAGCTTGAAATTACACCCCCTTGACCCCATTTTAAGATAAATTTGTAAATTTTTCGGCAGAAAAATGTCCCGGTCGAAGGCCGGTTACTCTTAAATTACAGGCTCGCTATCGCTCGCCAGGAAAAAATCGACACCTAAATGGCACGCAAGGTCTTAAAAGTGACATAAATGGGGTGAAAGTTTTTAAAATCGCCAAACTAATGGGGCGAACGTCTTAAAATATCAAAAGCAATGGGGCTAAACATGAGGAAGAAAGAGGTTCAGAAAAAAATCTCCAGGTGGAAATCTCCCGTTAATAACTATTGTAGTGCTGAAGGCCTCTCCTTATTCAAGACAAGAATCAACTGTCTTAATAAATGCAACTGTAAAGGTATGCCAAGGTCTTGATGACCAGCTGAAGAGGGTTTGTGTTTATGTGTATAAAGGGAAAGGAAATGTATTCGAGTGTGTTAAATAAAGAAGCCTGGAAGTACTAGACAAGACTGTGAAGGTACCTGAAAGAGTTTGGAAGAAGATAGTAAAGGTGAGAGTAGACACTGACAAGATGCACTTCAGATTTATGCCCAAAAGGTGGACAGAGGACTTAATTTGTATAATGAGGCAACTACAAGAAAAACCCTTGAGAAAGAAAAAGAAGCTGTACCATGTGTTTGTGGCAATAAAGACAATCTATAGAAGTACTGTAGATACCTACAACGAGCACTGCAGAAGGTAAGAGCGGTGGAGTGATTCTTGATGGAGATTATGATATATAATTGTTCTATACCGTATGTGAGATTGAATGGTGATAATAAAGTTCACAGTCGATGTGGGGTTTACCAGAGGCAGAGGTGCTGAGTTCTTCACTCTTCCTATTAGTGCTAGTAACACTGTCAAGAGATTTTCTTCAAGAGTCTTTCTTAGGAGTTTTATACGTGATAGATTTGATGGTGATGGCAGATGTTGATAGAATAGATGTCACTTTAAAGATAATTAGGAAGGCTGTGGGAAGGGGGGGGGGTGGGGGGGGGGGGGGGGGGGGGGGGGGGGGGGGGAGGGGGGGGGGGGGGGAAGAGGGGGGGAGGTGGGGGGGTGGGGGTGGGGGGGGGGGGGGGGGGGGGGGGTGGGGGGGGGGGGGGGTGGGCGGGATGGGGGGGGGGGGGGGGGGGGGGGGGGGGGGGGGGGGAAACCTGGATACATAGAGGTATAGTGTTGTAAAAAGGCTGATTTTTTGTATATCGTGGCACGACAATTTGTGAGGATTGCCTAGCCAAACTTATAGCTTATGCTATATGAACCAGTGTACTATTAGGGATGTGTTTCTGGAGTATGAATATATATATATACAGTATATATCCTGGTGTTTATCTATAGTGTAGCTTGGTTCTTTCTTACACAGGGCGGCTGTTGGTGGAGGAAGGGGTGGCTGCCTCACTAACCAGGGAGGGGGAGGGGGAGGAACCTGTTACCCTTCTGGACCACCTGTTGAGGGAAGACCAGCTGGACCCGGCTACCATCGTCTGTCTTCTCACGGATCTCTTTCTTGCGGCCGCCGACACTGTGAGTTATGATATATCTGATCTCTGTCTACCATTCCCCCCCCCCCCCCTATCTCTCTCTCTCTCTCTCTCTCTCTCTCTCTCTCTCTCTCTCTCTCTCTCTCTCTCTCTCTCTCTCTCTCTCTCTCTCTCTCTCTCTCTCTCTCTCTCTCTCTCTCTCTCTCTCTCTCTCTCTCTCTCTCTCCTTCAACTTTAATTTTCTATCAGATATGCAATCTTTACTAGAATTAATTCCTGACCACCTCGTTTGGATCGTAAGGTTTGTGTGGCCAGTGTATCTATTTAAATCTCTCTCTCTCTCTCTCTCTCTAACTCTCACTCACTCTCACTCTCTCTCTCTCGTTTCATTCTTTTCCTCCCCAATCCAATACAAGACATCAACATCCTCCTCAAAATCATCATTAGCATTATACTTCCTATCATCATCGTTGTTATTAGTATCTACCTCTGTCATTACCTTTATGTTAATCAGTATCATTCACATCATCATTCTTTTCATTACTATCTTCCTCATTTTCATATATAAGTAATACCCCGTTCTTAACATTAATCATCAATTACAAACCCCAATGTACTTGAATAAACTAATGAAAGCATATGGCCCTCCCGGGATCCGAACTCGGAACACCACACCCAGAACATAAGCATCTAAACCATTACACCACCAACACAGTTAAAGGTTGAGTACACGATCACGATTAATATCCATTTTCGAATTTTGGATATCAATGCAATTATGTACTCAGACCCAACTGCATTATGGAAAGCGTAATGTTTTAGTGAGAGGAAAGAACATTTAATGGGGCCAAGATCACAAAGGACCGGTCTTGCTATACAGTATATACATTAGTTCCTGAACCTATAGTAAAACCCCATCCATTCCTCAACTTTCTCTCCCCCCCCCCCCTTCCCGTCCCTCCACCACCCCCTCTTTATTCTTGTTCCTTTCCCTTGCTTTCCCCCACCACTGCCTCTCTCACCCCCCCCCCCCCCCCCCCCCTCCCTTCTTGTCCACCACCCTCTTCCCCCCTCCCTTCTTTTTCCTCCACCCCCCTCTTCCTCTCTTCCTCCTCTCCCTTCTTGTCCCTCCACCCCCCCCCCCCCTCTCCCTCCCCTCCCTTCTTGTTCCTCCACCCCCCCCCTCTTCCTCCTTTCCCTTCTTGTTCCTCCAACCCCCCCCCCCTCTTCCTCCCCTCCCTTCTTGTTCCTCTTCCTCATTCCCCTCCTTCTTTCTCCCCCCCCCCCCCCTTCTTGTTCCTCCACCCCCACCACCCCTCTTCCTCTTTTCCCTTCTTGTTCCTCCACCCGCCCCCCACCCTCCCTTTTTTCCGCCCCCCCCCCCCTCCTCTTCCTCTTCCTCCACCACCGCCTCTTCTTCCTCCACCCCCTCGTCCTCCTTTCCCTACTTCCCCCCCCCCCCCCCCCTCTTCCACCTTTCCCTTTCCCACCCTTCCCTTCGTCCTTCCTCGTGTGTCCTTGACCGAGAAGCCCCCAAAGGTTCCACCACCCACGGGGCACCATTAAGGGGATAGGGGGTAGTTTTGGTGATTTGTTTACATATTTAGTTATTTTTAGTTCCCTCGCTAGACCTCAATCAAGCTTTAAAAAACAACACCCCCAAGACCCACCTTCGAGATAAATTTGTAAATTTTTCGGTAGAAAAATATCCTCCTCCTAAAATTACTGGTTCGCTATCGCTCGTCAGGAAAAATCAACATCTAAATGGCACGAAAGGTCCTAATATTGACGACGAAATTGAGTGAAAGGTCTTTGTATCGCCAAACTAATGGGCCGAACGTCATAAAATCTGAAAACTAATGGGGCTAAACATGAGGGAGAAGGGGGACCAGAAAGACCAATGTGTCTGCCACCCTCACCGCACCCACACGGAACCCACCAGACTTAATGTGTCTGCCACCCTCACCGCACCCACCAGACTTAATGTGTCTGCCACCCTCACCGCACCCAAATGCGTCTGCCACCCTCACCGCACGTGTCTGCCACCCTCACCGCACCCACCAGACTTAATGTGTCTGCCACCCTCACCGCACCCACCAGACTTTAATGCGTCTGCCACCCTCACCGCACCCACCAGACTTAATGTGTCTGCCACCCTCACCGCACCCACCAGACTTAATGTGTCTGCCACCCTCACCGCACCCACCAGACTTAATGTGTCTGCCACCCTCACCGCACCCACCAAATGTGTCTGCCACCCTCACCGCACCCACCAGACTTAATGTGTCTGCCACCCTCACCGCACCCACCAGACTTATTGTGTCTGCCACCCTCACCGCACCCACCAGACTTAATGTGTCTGCCACCCTCACCGCACCCACCAGACTTAATGTGTCTGCCACCCTCACCGCACCCACCAGACTTTAATATATTCTAAATATAACAATAAGGGGACATGGGCCGGTTTTCTGGACCACTTTCTCCCTCATGTTTAGCCCCATTAGTTTTCAGATGTTAAGATGTTTGCCCCATTAGTTTGTCGATTTTTAGACCTTTCGCCCCATTTCTTTGTCAATATTAAAACCTTTCGTGCTATTTAGGCGTCAATGTTTTTCCTGGCGAACGATAGTGAGCCTGTAATGGTGGAAGAACCGGCCTTCGGCCGGGAAATTTTTCTACCGAAAAATGTACAAATTAATCTAGAAGGGGGATCTAATGGATGTTTTTTTTAATTTGATGTAGGTCTAGGGAGGACACTAGAAAATAATTAATACATGCAAAAACCGCTCAAAAAATGAACCATCCCCATTAACCTGGCGAGGAACTGTACAGTCGTGTGTGCTAAAGTCTATTCGCTGTAAGTAGGCGAGAAATCATGACCTCTAACCCCTGTTACTCAAAAACGACTCGAGTAATCGAGCTAACATTTCTACCATTTGAGTCAGAGTCAGCCAAGGACTATAGGTGGAAATTTACAGCCAATTTACTCTCGTCCTTTTTGAGTTACAGAAGATAGAGGTCATGATTTATCGCCTACTTACATCGGATAGACTATACAATCTGGACACCCATTTCGGTAGAAAAATGTCTCGGGCAAAGGGGTAAACATGATCTCAATAAACCCTCTTAGTAACATACTGTAGGTCCTTCTTAACCCCTTGAAGCTCTGACGCGTTTTAGCAGTTATATTTTGGCTATCATTAGACGATGTTATGCAGCTTAGGAAGGATCTGTGGGTATTAAAAGGGTAAATACTATCTCAATCAACCCTTTGACTTCCATATACCGTTACTAACCTGAATAAAATCATCTAATAATAGCCAGAAAACAGAACAGAAACGCGTACTGGAGCTTGAAAGGGTTAAACTGCAAAGCACCATCTAATCTCAGCCAGAGTCATAGGTAAAAAGGCGTCATGGTGCTGAAGGGGTTAAAGGGAATATATTGTCTCAATCAACCCTCTGACTTCCTATATCCTTCCTAATCTGAATATAATAGTCTAATAATAGCCAGATAAAAATGTCAAAACGCGTCATAATCCTTAAGGGAGTGGTGCTCTGTTTTTGGTCCATATATATATATATATATATATATATATATATATATATATATATTTTAATTTATTGTTTAGTTTCCTCGCTAGACCTCCATCAAAAAAAAAAAAAAAAAAATAGACCCCCTTTCCAGATAAATGTGTACATTTTTCAGTAGAGAAATGTCCCGGCCGAAGGCCGGTTCCTTGTAAAATTACAGGCTCGCTATCGCTCGCCAGGAAAATCAATTGGCACTTACATAACACGAAAGGTTTCAATATTGGTGATGAAATGGGGCAAAAGGTCTCAAAATCGCCAAACTAACGGAAAGAACGTCTAAAAATATCAAAACTAATATGCTAAACATGAGGGAGAAGGGGTCCAGAAAAAGCTATTTCCTCCCCCTTAAGGAGTGAATCTTGTATATTGTCAACAAGTCCATCTGCTTCATTCCAATTCAATGTCAAGATATCTTCTAATTAATTTACGTCCAGGATTATGAGTCTACCAAACGAGGCATAATTACTCCAGATAAAAAGACATGACAAAAAATAGTGTTTTTTATCAGTATAAATAGTGTTTTTATCAGTCATCGGGGAGACAGGTAGGCCTATGGTGAAGAGGGAGAGTACAGGCATCTTCAAACATTCATCTTTCAAACAAATCAAAACATCTCAAGGGAATGAAACAAAACATTTTCAACTTAATTGATTTCGCCAGTTTGGGATTACATTAAATGAGAATTGTAAAGAGCTTACATTATTATCTTGAAATTGTGTAATTCACCAAAGTTGTTTCCTGCTTCTATAATTTCAACTTTGGCCATCACTCTGGTGAAAATAAAATACTCATTAACACAAACGAACAAAACTTATAATTAGATGCAAGCTTTGTTAACCCCTTCAGCCCCATGTTACCTTTGATTCTGGCTAAAATTAGATGATTTTATGCAGTTTAAGAAGGACCTATGTTACTAAAAGGGTTTATGGAGATCGTATTTACCCATTTGAGTCGGATAGGTAGATTACAAATTGGAGAAAATCGTCTAATTGTAACCAAAATACGATGAGAATTACGTAATGGTGGTGAAGGGGTTAAGTGGGTATGTACAGTCGCGCTAATAAGTGATGTCTCAGCACCAAGTATGTTGTGATCAATAATTGGTATCAGCAATATCTAGGCTTCATGTATTCATATCGAGTGAAATATACAAACATGTTCCTACACTTACCCACCCTATTCAACATCTGACAAACATTAATACAGCACAGAGCAAGCCAAACGTAATGACAGCTGGGACATGACTTATTAGCGCGACCGTACTCTCATATCAAGAGAGGAAGCTAAATATGAACTGATGGTTGTATGACAGTACTTTTGAGGGTGCCTGTAGCTACCTTCACACATCGACTAGTAAGGGATAATTTGAGTCAGAGTCACACAAATGCTCCTTCCGGCAACTTTCGATGGCTATTATAGTTTCTCCCAATAATGTAGTCTTGTTCCATGTGTTATCGGCAACTTAATTAAAAAAGGAATGATTTTAGTTGGTAGATTTCGATTCTATCTTAAATGCCAAAGTGTCCCGACCCCAAATGCAGCGAACAAAATTGATGGTTTGTATATGGTTGGTGTGACTCTGTGTTTAGGGATAGGGAAGAGCCATGTTTGTGTGGGCCCCTAGTAACATGGATGGAGTGTCTTGAAGGACGAATAGGTCGGCACTAGGACGAATAGGTCACAAAGGAGTACAAAGGAAATCAAGCAACAACCGGTCTAGTGACCCTTCTAGGCTGCTTGTCCTCCAAAACACTGAGGATCAAGTGTCCAAACAGTGGTTTAGAGTGGGTAAGGGAACATTGGAAAGGGAACTAATGTCCGTGGCAGGATTAGGAAGTTAGTTGGGGACAGATGGGCTAGTAACTGAGGGGAGGATAAAATAAAGTTATTCATTTACAAACGCAGTCAGTCGCGGGTTTGATGCGAGATATTACTCTAGGCGGAGTTTAAAGGAATCAACGGTGCTGCAGTCTATAACGTCTCCGGGAAGCCCATTCCACAAGTTGACAACTTGATTGAAGAAGAAATTCTTAGATTCGTGTGAGTTAAAAGATTTACCAATAATTTTGCAACTGTTTCCCCGCGTGTAATTAGATTGGTCGATAGTGAAGTACTTACTACAGTTCATATTGTCGATGACTTTGATGATTTTGAACACTTGAATTAAGTCACCTCTTAATCTGCGCTGGGTTAAAGGAAATAGATTTAATTCTCTAAGACGCTCTTCGTATGGTTTGTTCTTTAGGCTAGGTATCATTTTGGTAACTCTACGTTGAACTCGTTCTAGCTTGTTTATATATTTTTGGTAATAAGGGCACCAGGATTGAACCAGTATTCCAGAAGAGGGCGGACTAAGGAATTGTAAAGGGTTAGGATAACTTCTTTGGATTTATGCTCAAATGACCTGCCTATAAAGCCAATTGTTTTGTTTGCCGTCTTAACAACTTCTGAAAATTGTTGACTCGGTTTTAGGTTACTCGATATTGTTACTCCCAGATCGGTTTCTCTGTTTACATTCTTAAGCTGAGTGCCATTCATCGAATAGTTTGCTTTCTCATTTAGGTATCCGATATGTAGTACTTTACATTTATCCGCATTGAAACTCATTTGCCAAATTTGGGTCCAACATGACAATTTATCTAGATTGTGTTGCATATCGTCAACTTGTTCTTTTGAGAGTACACTATTTGCAATTTTTGTATCGTCAGCAAATGTTGAGATTGTACAGGTGAGACCCTCATCTATGTCGTTGATGTAAATTAGAAAGATAATTGGTCCTAGTACCGATCCCTGGGGTACCCCGCTACTTACATTGGTCCATTTAGATGCCTTCCGTCACGTCACGTAGGAAGGTTATTTATCACTAGCCTACATCAGGGGGGGATTACACAAGCGATTTTGTCCGCATTTCGTTTCTATTATTTAATTAATTTTATCTTATATTTTATTTTTTGCAATGGTACAGTCGCGCTAATAAGTAATGGCTCGGCACCAAGTATGTTTTGATCAATAATTGGGATCAGCAATATCTAAGCTTCATTTCTTCATATCGAGTGAAATATACAAACATTTTCCTACAATTACCCACCCTATTCAACATCTGACAGACATTAATAGAGCACAGAGCAAGCCAAACGTAATGACAGCTGGGACATTACTTATTAGCGCGACCGTACCAGCACCTATTCTAAAAGTAGATTATCTTTAGGTGGTTAAATTACTTTAGCTTTATAATTGATACTAATTAGCCTACTAAGTAAATATTGCTGACCAACTTGTAAATAAATATATTCGTATTACTAATATCTTGAGATTCTTATAATTTCAGCTGTAATGAAAACTCGTGTTTAAGGGAGCCCACCTCGCTTGTTTTTATCTTTCTTTCCCTCTCTCTTTGTCTTGTATCCATTCGGCCCCATTCAGCCTAATGTCTAAGACGTTTACCCCCATCCAGGTGTCAACCTAGAATGAACGGACTATAGTTAAAATATGTTCATGAATGGATTAAGGAGAACGCCATTAGGTTCATCGATTTTCAAGGAGCTTAAACATTTATTGAACCTCCTTGTCTCTTTTGCATCCATTACATTTGTTTGTTTCTACCTGTATTATAGTTAAATTTGTTTGTTTCTACCTGTATTATAGTTAAATTTGTTTGTTTCTACCTGTATTATAGTTAAATTTGTTTGTTTCTACCTGTATTATAGTTAAATTTGTTTGTTTCTACCTGTATTTTAGCTAAATTTGTTTGTTTCTACCTGTATTAGTTAAATTTGTTTGTTTTTACCTGTATTATAGTTAAATTTGTTTGTTTCTACCTGTATTATAGTTAAATTTGTTTGTTTCTACCTGTATTATAGTTAACAAAAAAATATCTACCTGTATTAGTTAAATATGTTTGTTTTTAGCTGTATTATAGTTAAATTTGTTTGTTTCTACCTGTATTATTATAGTTATGTCCAAAGAAGTACTGTAGACCTTGAGAATTACGGTTATAATTATATGTGTGTCTTCACGCTGTCTAAGTATGTGAGGGGGCATGGAGCTGCATTTTTCTGGACCCCCTTCTCCCTCATGTTTAGCCCCATTACTTTTGGGAATTTGAGACGTTCGCCCTGATAGTTTGGCGATTATTTACGACCTTTTGCCCTATTTCTTTGTCAATGTTCAGACATTTCGTGCCAATTAAGTGTCGATTTTTCCTTGGCGAGCGATAGCGAGCTTGCAATTTAGGAGGAACCGACAGGCACATTTTTCTACAAACATATGTACAAATTAATACATAAGTGGGATCTTAGGGTATTATTTTATTTCTAAAGTTTTATGGAGGTCTAGGTAGCAATTGGAGTGGAGATATTGTAGGCACCAATCGAGTAGGGCAGTACCCAGGGGAGGTCATGTAGGCATATGGTAAGGAGTTGCTGGAACTCCTGTTTCATTTTCCTGGCTTCCCTCACTGTTTCTATTTGTGACTCACCTACACGGAGAGTAATCCAGCTAACTCTCGCAAACACTTAATCCTCCTATACATTTCACTACACTTTACAAGCACAACACACTTCTTTCCAACACACCTAAATTACCTCTAATGTATGGTACCTTGATATTGGTTTTGTCACTCTTTTAACCTAGGGGGAGATACTTGTTACTGGCAACTTTGACTTTTGTATTTTTAATTAAAAAATAAAAATAAAAATAACCCACACACACAAGATCGTAACATAATTATAAACTCAGGCACATAGCTGTGGGTGACCGACTCGAGACAGAGTCCGAACAGAAACAGCATTTAAAGTTTCAATTCTTAGGGTCCAGGACCACTTTCGATTTCGCTCGCCCCTTTTTCTGTCTCGTCTAGTAGGTGAATTTCACAAGGGGAGGAGGATTCCTAGCCACCCGCCCCCGAAATAGGAAAAGTAGTACAGGAATGCCCACATGAATTTGTATATCACAGACTTTAATGTGAAAGAATACAACCTAACATAGCATACTATAACATATAATTATAGCCTAGCATAGCAACATATCTTAACCCTTTCATTACGATGATGCCTTTTTTACTTTAGTCATGGCTGTCTTTAAACAATTTTATTCGGTTTAGGAAGAACCTGTGGTAGTCTAAAAGTTAATTTAGATAGTTTTACTCATTTGGTATCTAGAAATCTTGTCTTAGCTAACTTAAGGGGAGGTTTTTAGTTAGTTCGCTAGACCTCCATCAAGCTTAACATTACAGCCCCTAGACCCCCTTTCAAGATAAATTTGTACATTTTTCGGTAGAAAAATTTCCCGGCCGAAGGCCGGTTCCTCTTAAATTACAGGCTCGTTATCGCCCGCCAGGAAAAAATCGACACCTAAATGGCACGAAAAGTCTTAAAATTTACAGAAATGGGGCGAAAGTTCTTAAAATCGACAAACTAATGGGGCGAACGTCTTATAATATCAAAAGCAATGGGGCTAACCATGAGGGAGAAAGGGGTCAAGAAAAAAATCCCTCAAGTGGAAATCTCCCCTGAACTTATATATTGTTAGCCTGAATAAGAACAAAAAAATATGACGCTGGTGGTCAGGTGAAGGTATTGAGGGATAAGCCTTTACAACGGCACCTCGTATCAACATTCTACTTTTCCTATTTTTCTGAAGAGTGTAGAGAGGGGAGAAGGGGTGTTGGAGAGAGCGGAAGCTCTTTGAGTGGCTTTGTTACGCTGTACTTTTGAAGTAGTTAACCCCTTCAAGATTATCCCGCTTTCAGTACACCAGAACGCGTTTATTAATTTTATTCTGGCTATTGTTGGACGATAGTATTCAATTTAGGAAACACTTTTGGGAGTTGTAGGGTTAATTGAGTTTTTTAACCCTTTGATTCCTAGAGATGCTTCCTAACTTGCATAAAATCGTCTAATGATAACCAGAATCAAATGTAAAAATGCGTGATCAAACACTGAGAGCATTAAGGGCAGATTTCCACTTGAGGTACTTTTTTTTTAACCGTTTTCTCCCTCATGTTTAGCCCCGTTGCTTCTTTATAATCTAAGACGTTCGCCCCATTAGTTTGTCGATTTTATGAATTTTCGACCCACTTCTGTCAATTTTAAGAACTTTCGTGCCATTCAGGTGTTGATTTTTTCCTGGCGAGCGAAAGCGAGCCTGTAATTTAAGGGGAACCGGCCTTCGGCCGGGAAATTTTTCTACCGAAAAGTGTACAAATTTATCTTGAAAGGGGATCTAGGGGGAGTAATTTTAAGCTTGATGGAAGTCTAGGGAATCAACTAAAAACCTCCCCTTAACCCACTCTAGCATAGCATAGCATTAGAGTGACTAGGCCATAATATAACGTACTCACAGACAAGAAAAAGTTACTGGGGTATACCAAGGTCATCCCAGCCAAAACCTTGCCATAGTCACTCCTCTCGCATTGACGAACGAAATGGGTTGAAATAAACACCAGCCTTTATGAAACTAGGTGATATTTAGTTGTTTTTCATAAATCAGCACTCGCTGTTTAGTCTTTGTTCGACATAGACGTTAACCTTCCAACATACTTATACCCTGATGAATCCGAAGACTTCTCTCGATCATATAACTCATTCCAAACATAGCATTCCATTATTGTTATGCCTTACCTGGAGCGCGTTCAGTAGAGCTATCCCGTTTGCGTGTTTGGGTAGACTGAACGCGCTCCTGATCTTACAACTGATCTACTGTAGATCACGAACAGTATTTTCGAGTTATGGCTCTAGCTAAATATTGTTATAACTTGAATGAGGTTATATTTTATACAATATATAGACTATAAATATAATGGTAATGTCAAGTTATAGACATGGCTACAGACATTCTAAACCTTGATTGATATTTTAACTAACTTATAATCACAGCAACATTACCGAGTTATGTTATAGCTGGCGAAATGGGCTATACAGTCGGCAAAAAATAAGTGATGTCGCGGCACCAAGTATATTTCGATCAGCACCTATCTAAGCATTACTTCATCATTTCGAGTGAGATATACAAACTTGTTCCTATCTTTACACACCCTATTCAACATCTGAATGACATTAATACAGCATGCAGCGAGCAAAACGTAATGACAGCGGAGACACGACTTATTTGCCCAACTGTACAGTGGCGTTAATAAATCATGTCTCAGCTGTCATTATTTGGCTCGCTCTGTGCTCTATTAATGTCTGTCAGATGTTGAATAGGGTGGGTAAGTGCAGGAACATGTTGGTATATCTCATTCAAAAAGAAGAAATCATGTGTAAATATTGTTGTTGTTGTTCCCCAAGCTGCCTGGCCGAACAGCCCCAAGGCCCCGAGCAAGGCCAAGTCCATAACCGAGCGCCCCAACAGAAACCTCCCTGCCGACCACAATAAAGCCTGGGTGACCAAAGCCACTCCATGGCGGGGAGCTGAGGAGGGTGCGGAAACGCCCGGGAAACCAAAGACCCACCCGGGGCCCTGTGCCCCTCAGCAATTATGAAGAGAAAGTTGAGCGGCAAAGGAAAAATGTGACGCTTTGGTTTCCAATCTTGGTAGATTGGGAGGTCAATCCACGGAAGAGACGCCGTCACTTGAGATCTAGAAAATATATAAGTAAAAGGAACAGTCAGAGAAAGCTATGGGTATGGCAGAGATTGCTCAGTTCTCACTTTGATAGACCAGCCCATTACCATGTAAATGTTGTTGTTGTTGTTGTTGTTGTAAATATTGTTGATACCTATTATTGATCTAAACATACTTGGTGCCCAGACATCACTTATTAGGCCGACTGTACAAAGACTGGCTACTTACAGAGAGCCCAGGTAAGTAACAAGGGTGGTATTGGGACGTTGACTGTATGCTATAGGGTACGTGAGGTGGGCCCCAAAGTGTACCCATCCAGGAAGACACACATCACGGTCCAGCAATACCCTTATGCCGGTATCACACGAGCGCTTTTTCCCTCAACATTTATACTCAACACTGGTCTGGTAGCCTATGAGGTCAACATTTAAAACATTTATGTCGCCTAAATTGATCTATCACCAGTCTAGTTTCCGATACCGGAGCAAAATATTCCAGAAATTTTGCCAGAAAAATTTTGATCATCGAATGTTGACTATAAAAGCTCTCGTGTGATACCGGCTTATGGTGGCAGCACACGAACACGGGTTACTTTTTTTTGCTTAGGTTCTTTTTTCTAGCCTGTAACCTATCCTGGCTCTCATTTTCCTCATATAATTGGCGATATTGCACTCCATTACCTGATTTATATTCGATGTCATTAACTCTAGGCATTAAGGGGAGGCAGACCGTTTTTCTGGACCCCCTTCTCCCTAATATTTAGCCCCACTAGTTTTGAGATTATAAGACGTTCGGCACATTAGTTGGGCGATTTTAACACCTTTCGACCCATTTCGTCGTAAATTTTAAGACCTTTCGTGCCAGTTAGTTGTCGATATTTGTCTTGGCGAGCGAAAGCGAGCCTGCAATTTTAAGAGGAAACGGCCTTTGCCGGGACATTTTTCTACCGAAAAATGTACACATTTATCTTGAAGGTGGGTCTAGGGGGTATTTTTCTAAGCTTGATGGAGGTCTAGGGAGGAAACTAAAAAAATATATGAATAACTGAATTAATAGACCAAACAAACGGCCAGTCTCCCCTTAACTTATTACTAGAGCGCAGTAATAGACTTGTGTGACTCATTCCAGTGTTCTTCCAATTCTGCTAGTAAGAGGGCTGCGTTTGGTTGTGTTCAATGTTGTCGTCTCCGGAACCTTTGACGCATTACTCCTCCTAAACGGCTGCCTCAACAACATTGAACACGAAGACCAAAGTTGTGTGTAAAGCCAAAATGAACAAAGTGAATCTGCTGGATTGCCGCTACACTTGCTAAATAGGTTGTTTTACTGCGTTTTGTCGTCTCCGGAACCTTTGGTGCGCTACTCCTCCTAAATGGAAGCTTTCACAACATTGAACACTAAAATCAAAGTTGTTCGCACAGCCAAAACGAACAAAGTAAACCTACTGAATTTCCACTACCGACTGTGGTGGCTCTTGCACCGCGAGATTGTCCTTTCTTGTCGTCTCCGGAACATTTGATGCACTACTTCTAAACGGCTGCCACAACGACATTTAACACTAAGACCAAGGTTGTATGCAGAGCCAAAATGAACACCGTGAACCTACCGGATTTCCGCTACTGACTGTGGTAGCTCTTGCACCGCGAGATTGCCTAAAACAGGATTTAGCGGATTCATCAGCCATTCATATTTATATATATCCCTTATGCTGCCTCGCCCCCCACCGTATTTATCAACACACACATACAGTTGCCGAGACATGTATGTACTGTACGGTCGCGCTAATAAGTCATGTCCCAGCTGTCATTACGTTTGGCTAGCTCTGTGCTGTATTAAGGGGAGATTATTATTATTATTGTTATAAGAATCATGTGCTGTACCTCATCATGTTCGCCTTACAACTTCCTTGTAATATTTCCTCATGTTAATTCTTAAATTACATTATTCTGCTGTGTCCAATAATTACTGTAATGTATTAGCCCATGGGTGGGTATAAATAAACAATCAATAAATTATTATTATTATTATAAATTCAATATTATTTAGGCGTAGGGACGTGGCGACCCCATCGCCCGTCATTTGTGTGGCGCAGATAGCCCCTGGAGGTTGGGCCTGGGAGTTCCACCTCCAGAACTAACTCCCACTGATCCTCCCTACCCCTTTAAGGGAAAAAGTGTTTGGCTACTGACTGACTGACTGACTTGTAAATATGATTATTGTTATTATTACCATCACTACTATTATTATCATTATTATAACAACCCCTTCACCATCATCATTCTTCTAAATTATCTTCCCCAGACTACCCACACCACAATATGGTCTCTGTACCTCCTGGGGCACCACCCGGAACAAGCCCAACGCGCGCGCCAGGAGATATTGTCCGCCACGGGAGGTTCAGTGAATGTAGAGTCGTCACACCTGGCCGCCATGCCCTACCTGAAGGGTGTGGTGAAGGAAGCCCTGAGACTGTATCCTGTGGCCCCCTTCCAGACTCGGGCCCTCCACCAGGACACTATGCTACAGGGACACCGAGTTCCTGCTGGGGTAGGTGCAGATAGAATTTACAGATTTGCATTGATTGTATTTATTCATATTTCATAGTGATTGCAGAAAATATATATTTCAACTCAAATATAGCAATATATGATTTGTGACAGCGTGACACCATCCCTCTAGCTGACAGTCTGTACGTTAAGCAGATTAAACACTAATATTGAGAACGCTTAATTGTAACAAAAAGGGTACACATAAACAGCGTTCTCTGGTTTATCTATTCAAATTAGAGTTAGAATACATACATGATTAATACACTGTCTATGTGTACCCTTTTTGTTGCAGTAAATGATAAATATTACAGTGTAGTTAGCATTTGAACAATGACCCCTATGGAAACATCACACACCTTACCACGTGTGTGGAATCTGAAGCACCACTGGAACGGGCACCCTCCTTGTGGCACCAGTTTAAAGGGTAGGATGGTTGATGCATTTCCAGAAACGGTTCCAAGTTACTACCAGGTTGAATTCTCTCTTGGAAACACCAGACACTATTGACACATAAACGGAGTATAAACACCTGGCTCGTGACCACCTACTGGTCTCCATGATTGTTGTGGAAACTCTTCCGTAGCTCTATCCCGCCTAAGCATTAATGGGGATCTATAGAGCAAAGTAAACTCTAACTGACTCGTTTCTCATGGAAAATGTGATGGCTTTCCTGCATGATTGTCATGTCTTTTCATTTGTATATGTCTTGATATATAAACTTTCTGTATAACAATGCCATTCTCAGGTAAAAATTAAACCTGAATATCTTCCAACGTTACAGGAGAAATTGTATGTAAGAGACACTTCGTTGTGTAATTAAGAAAAAAATATGTCTATGTGTAATTTTGGGAGAAATCCTTTCTTTCACGTTGACAAAATTTTGTTCAAAACTTCCAGTAATAGAATATACCTTTCCTGTCTTAGTATCCAGTCAGCAGTTAAGATGGTTAGCTCTCTGACCATGCTGTCATATGACTGAAGAACACAGGTTGGAAACCTAATAGGGGTTTATAAAATAACATATACCAAGTATGCATATGAATGTTGAAATATATAAGATATGGCTATCTGTATCCATGTGTATGCATGTTTGTATGTACGAGTGTGCGCGTGTATGTATTTGTGTGTGATTTGTTAATTTGTCAATTTTGCGATCAATCCTCTTCCCCTATTACAGACGATGGTAATCCTGTCAGTGTACACCACCGGTCGGGACCCCACCCACTTCACCACTCCCAACCAGTTCTGCCCAGAGCGGTGGGTGCGAGAACCCTCTTTAGATACAGTCACCCCATCTGGCTGCCCCATCACCAGCAACAAACTACACTCGCACGCCTTCATTCCTTTTGGCTTCGGCGTCCGTTCGTGCATCGGGCGGCGGGTGGCGGAGATGCAACTACACCTCCTGTTGGCTAAGTTGCTGGTTCAGGCTGACTTGCGGACCTTGAATCACGTAGACATGGTGCTGAGAATGGTAGGGGTTTCTTCCGAGCCAGTGCAGCTACAGTTAAATCCTCTCACGTTGACAAAATACGCTGCTCAACAGGCTCAGTGACTCTAAATTTACTGTTAGTGATGAACAGAAAAGTGCAAACCATTATCCATTTTCTCTAGAGTTAAAGGGATGTGAGGCCCATATGGCACTATAAATCCATTTTGAGAAACATATGAAGACTAATATTGCGTGAACTAGATGGAATGGTTGATGAGAGACACTATTGAATTTTTAGAAATTCAAAGTATCATAAATATGAACCTTGCCCAGTATTCTGACAGATGATATGCATCTTTCAGTATTGAATGTGGTTGCAGTTGTCAATAAGCCTACACAGATTACTAGAATGTGCTGCTTGTGAGTGAAAACAATGCAAGGGAGAACTGCAATAATAATCCAAGGCAGTGGGAATGTTACTATATGGTACATTTAAAATGAAAGCACAACGACACTCATTATGGGTGTGTTTAAACCATATCGTGACAGTGAAGTGATAAATATTGTGATGAAACATAAAACCCCATCCAGCCATTATCTACAATATCAATATATCCTTCACTCCCAATATGGGTAGGTGTAGAAACCCAAAATAGGAATGCTGATATTTTTTAAAGATATAGACAGAAAAGGCAAGTAGCTTGATGGTGTAGTGATGATCATCTTGGAGGTCTAGTTCTGTGACCCAGGATCGCACCTAGTTCAAGACGTGGGATAATTTTTCACATCACTGTGAGTAGTCACCGTCCCCCTTGAGCAAGGGGATGGGATTAGGTTGTCCTTTGAATCTGTCTATTGATGCAGCGATAGTCTGACTGACTCAAGACCTTGACCTGGGTGACTGTCCACTTGAGGACATACGAAGCTATAGATCTTAAACATCATTAGTATTCTCCATTTTGGACATCACACAGTGAGGACATTTAAACTATTAACCCTTTTAGTATTAGGATGCCTTATTTCACTTTGTTCAGGCTATCATTGGATAATATTTTATTCAGCTTTGGAAGGCCCTATAAAGCATCACAAAGGTAAAATATATCTCGATTATTCCTCTGCCTTCCAAAATTCCTTCCGAAGCTAAATATAATTGTCAACAAACTACCAGAGCAAAAATAAGATAAGTGTCGTCAAATAATGATGGGGTTATAGAGAATTCCAACCATGAGGGAACGCTCAACTTCCATTATCATAACAACACCCAACCACAAACTTTACATTTAAGGGGGGATGGTTCACTTTTTGGGCGATTTTTGCATGTATTTATTATTTTTCTAGTTTCCTCCCTAGACCTCCATCAAATTTAAAAAAATAACATCCATTAGATCCCCCTTCTAGATTAATTTGTACATTTTTCGGTAGAAAAATTTCCCGGCCGAAGGCCGGTTCTTCCAACAATACAGGCTCACTATCGTTCGCCAGGGAAAAAATCGACACCTAAATAGCACGAAAGGTCTAAATATTGACGAAGAAGTGGGGCGAAAGGTTTTAAAATCGACTAACTAATAAGGCAAACATCTTAACATCTGAAAACTAATGGGGCTAAACATGAGGGAGAAAGTGGTCCAGAAAACCGGCCCATCCCCCCTTTTAGAAAAAACTTAATATTTATATTTTAATTTTAAAGTAAGATACATTAGTAATATGACTTTATAAGGAATATCCATATATAAATATTTCGGTATACAAATGAAGGTATACTGCATATCATATCATGTGTAATTTTAAGTATTGCGGTAATTCGAAGTTTACCGTACTTGATTATTTTATATAATAAATGGAATTGCGCAGATGTCTCGTAATCGGTCATTTTTTCTACCTCCAATATACTGTATATATCTTGTGACTGCTATTGGTTTTCCTTTAGAGAAATAGTAAGACATTATAATTACGTGTGAAGAAATAGAGTGGGCGATATTACAAGACTGTCAGAAGTCAATTGCGTGTGTGTGTGTGTGTGTGTGTGTGTGAGAGAGAGAGAGAGAGAGAGAGAGAGAGAGAGAGAATGAATGGTAAGTCAAGAAGAAGAGTTAGTATACACAAAAAACATTACCGGTCGTTAATTAAGCAGTCATTAAGTGGTCTGACAAGTTTATCTTCGCTGGTCATGCATTCCATCTATTTCTTTATTATCTTCTATCGAACTAAACTAATTTGTGAAATATGCCGATATTAAACTTAAGTAGGTACTTAATAATTTAGGTGTTAATCCAATTCATGAATGCTGGAGTAGTTTAGAACAAATCAGACAACGTAAATCTAACCCCTTCTGGATACGTTGACATCTTTCTTCCTAATATTCTGGCTATCACTAGACGATTGTGTGTAGTTGAGAAGGGCCTTTAGGAATCAACGGAGTCCAAGTTATAATATATACTACACCTTCTGACTCCCACAGATTCTTAATGAACTACATACATTTGTTTACTGATACCCAAAATGTTTACTGATACGCCAACTGGCAGCGTCTAGATGCCAACTGGCGGCGTCTAGACACCGACTGGCGGCTTCTAGACGCCGACTAATGGGATGAGAAGGGCGGCAAAAAAACTTTGGAAGGAGAGTCGGCGATGTGGCACCGTCGCGTCACGTGAGCTGGCGACACTGCACGTCCGTATACCGACTATAGGCGATTTTGCCGGCGTCCTTGCTCGTTTGCAGGTGAATTAAGGGGTCGGGGATGGACGGGACGTTAATTTATGCATGTGTGAACCGAGCAAAAGGGGTTGGGGACGGACGGGACGTTAATTCGTGCATGTGTAATTTGTGTACCATGGGGCCTCCAGATTGATGCCGTCCTGCCTATTTTCTTGGTCGGGGACGGACGGGACGTTAATTCGTGCATGTGTGAACCGAGCATTAGTGTTTAAGGACACTTTTGTTCACCTCATTCTGGCTATCATTAGACGATTATAGGCAGTTTAGTAAGATTTGGTAAGATAATATAAATTTATATTATGATATTTGTACCCCATGTATTATATAAAAAAAATCCCCATCTGCTTTAAATTGTCTAAGATGGCCAAATTAAGAAGGTAAGGGTGTCACCATGATGAAAGGGTTAATCAAAAGACACACGGTGCTGGAATAAATTGGAGATAAATCTGATATATATTTTTGTTCTGTGTAGTTAATTGATTAATTAATATCGTATTGAATAGCCATGTCAAAACTAAGACACTTTTGAGTGACTACAGGTGAAGGTTTGATAACCCAAGTACAGATATAAATAACTCTCTAATAATATCTTAGATAGGAATCACATCAGAGCTTTTTCTCTCTACTTAATCGTCAACATTGGTCTGGCAACTAAGGAGGTAAACTTTTAATATAAAATTGTCACCTAAATTAATCAGTCTTAAGTCTGATATCCGCTACCAGTACAAAATATCCAAGAAATGTTGGCGGGAACATGTCCATCGAAAATTGATGATAATAGCTCTCGTGTGATACCCCTTTAGTGATAGCACAGCTCAAGTTACTTTGTCATAGAATAAGGAAAGGGAAAGATAGATTAAATATATTTGGAACGGAGATCTCGGTGTTTAATTTTAGACAGACCTCAATGTCATGCATATGTAAATAAATACCAACATAATATATGAATGTCTCGGCGTACTAGTGAAAAATGAAATAAAAAGCTTAGTGTGTGCAATTGTATAGAAAATCATACTACACATATATATAAATATATATATATATATATATATATATATATATATATATATATATATATATATATATATATATATATATATTAGTAAAGCCAGGTAATAAATTTTCTTTAATACATACGAGGTTGAAAGAAATGGCAATTTCTGCGTTGGAAATTTTATTATTCAAAGTTTCCAGGTCTCTGATGAGTTTTCGCTGGGTGGCAGGAAGTAGATGAATGAGATGAGCAAAATTCATGGTGGTACAGGATTACATAAATGTACATGAAGATACAGGATATACGACGCGTTTCACTGGACAACCAGCATTATCAAGTAAGGGTAGAATGATATAAAAGGTAAACAGGAAGGGTATATATAGAGGGTGGAGGATCAGAGGAGGCGAAAATCAGGGGGCAAAAGTCTCCTATTGGTGGAGGGGTATTCTAGGAGTGCAATAGGGGGAACCGCTTCACGCAGGCGCACTGGATGCGGGATGGTGTTGGTCGAGTGGCGGGGTCAAAGCTGATTGGCTGCGTGTCGAGGGGTTGTGTGGTCCGTGTGGCGCCAGCGGAAGACGAAGCTGAAGGAGGTAGCGCGGGGGGCTGCGTCAAGGGCACCGGGGGGCGAGGAAGGGCGTTAGGTCCAGTAGGGTAGTGCCTTTTGGCAGAAGGAAGGATCTGAAGGTCTAGAGTTTGGTTGTTGATGTTAGGATGTAAGGCTTGGATATATAACGCTTCGAGTATAGGTAATCTCCTTGGGTCACTTTCTTTATTGAGTATGGTGGTGTGTTTCTCTAACTCGTTGCGTGTGAGGTGGGGGTGGTTGGGGGTGAGATAGTGGTCTTTGATGGCTCCAGCCTGAAGGTGAAGACGCGTCGCGTCGTATATCCTGTATCATCATGTACATTTATGTAACCCTGTACCACCATGAATTTTGCTCATCTCATTCATCTACTTCCTGCCACCCAGAGAAAACTCATCAGAGACCTGAAAACTTTGAATAATAAAATTTCCAACGCAGAAATTGCCATTTCTTTCAACCTCGTATGTATTAAAGAATATATATATATATATATATATATATATATATATATATATATATATATATATATATATATATACTGTATATATATATTGTCACGCATCTCACTAATTAGGTAGTAAGGAATCATATTGGCCTTCTAATGTTTGTTTGTTGTCTTCCATAGCTGAGCTCAAATAGGCATTGGGAGGTCAATTACGCGGGTCTCTTTCAATGCTTTATTTTCATTCTGGGTTTCGTTGGTTCATTTAGTTTCCTTTCCGACTATAATACTATTAATTCAGTAACTCATTTGGCTGTTCATATGTATTTATTTTAAGGTTCACTGTTTCATTCTGTTAATACCAAGTCAATCTTAGTTAAGTTGGTCATTTGTTAAGCAGTTCGCTCCAGTCCTACGACAGGACATCAACTGTGCTTCTTATTCTCACCACGTGTAACAAGTACCGGTAGTAACTATAAGCGTGCAGATCATCTACATCAAGAACCAAAAATCCTCAAAGTCAAAGACCATCTGGACATGAGAGGCACTCAATTCCTGGCAGCAGCCTCCACGAACCAAGACCACCCACTAAACTACATGGCAACACACCCACAGACACCAAGAAATATCAAAACAACACCCAGCACACGGTATCACACACAATTATTGTCCTCTCTCCCTCCCTGCCCACCCCGAACCAACTTCCAGAAGCACATCCATACTCATATCTCTCGCCAATCCATCCACTCACTCACAGACAACACGCAGCTGCATGCACGACCTCCCGAAATCCATCCTTCCGAATCCTCCCTCCCTCGCGAGGACAGTGTCCACCTGGCCAGGCTGAGATGCGGACACCATCCAGCTCTCCTGAGCTATCAGAAGAGACTGGATGACTCCGTTGTTGACGCCTGCCCGGGATGTAACACAGCACCCCATACCATTAAACACATCATAGAAGACTGCATTTCACACAACCACTTACGCCAACAACACAACCTACACTCAATGAGAGCTCTGTGGGAAAGCCCGATCGTGGCCATGGCCTTCCTCAGGGACTCGGGGCTGTTCGGCCAGGCAGCTTAGGGAACAACAACAACAACAACAACTATAAGCGGTTATTTATGTTTGATCTCTCGTCACAATCACCATTAAGGGGAGGTCTCCACTTGAGGGATTTTTTTCTTGACCTCTTTCTCCCTCATGGTTAGCCCCATTGCTTTTGAGATTTTAAGACGTTTGCCCCATTAGTTTGGTGATTTTAAGAATTTCCGCCCCATTCTGTCAATTTTAAGACCTTTCGTGCAATTTAGGTGTCGATTTTATCCTGGCGAGCGATAGCGAGCCTGTAATTTAAGAGTAACCGGCCTTGGGCCGGGAAATGTTTCTACCGAAAAATGTACAAATTTATCTTGAAAGGGGGTCAAGGGTGTGACATTTTAAGATTGCTGGAAGAGTAGGAAACAAACTAAAAACCTCCCCTTAATAGTCACAGTGAACCTCGATTATATATCATTCTCGCTTTCCAGTAACTATAACTTTCATATTTGTATTTGTTATAAATAAGTTATATCTTCAGTTTTGTTTATTAAATTATAGAAATTTATTTCATGTTTCACGCTAAAAGCAGTAACAAGAAATAGGGTGGTCAGTATGGAAGTGAAGAAGTCCTTGCATGACAGTGTGGTAATCCCCGTGGCACCCTTCGGGGATCACGGCGTCAGGCAATAGATAGATAGATAGATAGATTTCATGTTTATCTTGCTACCTTATTAATCCTTTTTTATATTTTATTTTTACGTGTCGGATTCAGTATTTCACTCTTATCAATATATCTGACCATCTAGAATATTAATGGTAAATATTATTCAACTTGGAACCTGGTGCTGATACCGACAAACTTAACAAATATATATATATATATATATATATATATATATATATATATATATATATATATATATATATATATATTACCTTGATCCGGCCCATGGTTCCTCGCTTTTTAGTCCACAACCATTCTTGTTTGTGTCTAGTTTGAACCGGGCTAATTTAGTCTGTATCGGGGCTATTTTATCACCTAATGGAGCTAGCCCGATGTTTACCAGGGAGAATAGAACATACAATATGTTACTTTATCAGGCAGATGACAGCGGATACACACATCAAAATACGCTATTTGTTTTCAATGTTCGGTTTAATTTATTCGAGTACCAATTGTGGTAAGTGTCATATAATTCCGGTGCTATTTATTACAGTTGTTTCTTTCGATGCAATTAAATACAATTGATTTGTCCTACGTTCTGTTGCTGAAGGTCACGCTATTGATCCAATGCAGGTAAGTTACCAAATAAACAAAGACTGAAATAGCCAAGCCAACGACATAATAGTAATATAATAACACAACACCTAACAACACAGAACAATACAACGCAGCTTAATACATCATTATACAAAACAGCATAATAAATACAGCATAGTACAGTATCATGCAATACAGTACGATACTATACAGCATAACACAATGTAGCTAAATCCAGTACAATGGAACACAACACAATACAACACAGCTAAGAGCAATACAACACAGCAACATACAGCATAATACAACACAGCTAAGAGCAATACAACACAGCAACATACAGCATAATACAACACAGCTAAGAGCAATACAACACAGCAACATACAGCATAATACAACAGCTAAGAGCAATACAACACCGCAACATACAATATACTACAACACAGCTAAGAGCAATACAACACGGTAACATGCAGCATAATACAACACAGCTAAATACACTCAATATAATACAGCACAACACATTAGGAGCACGACGAACACAACAACAAAACATAGCACATCGTAACTGGTATGATTGCATTGTTAAGGGGACATCATAATACAACACACTGGCGCACAGCACAACATATCACAACACATTATTACACAACACATTATTACACAACACATTATTACACAACACATTATTACACAACACATTATTACACAACACATTATTACACAACACATTATTACACGGCACATTATTACACGGCACATTATTACACGGCACATTATTACACGGCACATTATTACACGGCACACTATTACACGGCACCCTATTACACGGCACATTATTACACGGCACATTATAACACGGCACATTATAACACAACACAATACGTCACAAAACAAAACACATCAAACATATCACAACATAACGCAAGACAACAAATAAACCTGACCCAGGAGACTATACTGCTGTTACTGAGAAACGTAGTCTTTGATGGACAGCACAAACCTTCTCAACATTTCAACACTCGCTCAGCCCATGGGTTGGGGTGTTAGTGTTTTAGTTAATATTATTACTTGTAGTATTGTTGTTTTTATGATGATAATGATAACGATTATTATTATTATTATTATTATTATTATTATTATTATTATTATTATTATTATTTTTACTATTATTATTATTATATAACAGTGGGTGTTGGTGGGTTAAAGGTATCTCAATAATCTCTCCGACTCCCAAATGCTCTCCCCTACAGGCTATAGAAAGCCTATATCAAGTGTTAGAGGTGGGATATATACTATATAATTATATATATATATATACCAGTATGTGTATATACATACATACATATATAAAGTCTATTCATTATAGCGGGTCATGAAATCCCGACACCAACCTCTCACAAATTTAAATGTAAGCAATCGAGCTGATATTAATATAATTTGGGAAGAGTCAAACAATCGATAAATGTGGAAATGCACAGCCCGTTTACTCTAGACCCATCTAAGTTACAATAAAGGTAATGTCACGATATATAAACCCATTGTATTGAATAAATTGTAATCTATGAATATCGAGCAAAAATAAAGAAACTATAGATTGTAAAGAGGTAGGATTTCCTCAATTAACAATTTGACTAGTCCAGTTCTGAATGACTTCACCTATTAACCCTCTCTGTGACGCTCTTCTGGCTATCCTAAAACGTTTAATTTAGCTTGGATAGAATAGAGAATATAGGGAAGTCAGAGGCTTAAATTATACTTTGTTTTGCTTTTCTTATTTTTACACGGGCGCAAGTTGGACTAGATAATAGTCCATCAGGCGCCTGGCCCGGGGAGACGATTAACATGAAGGGTGCGCCTGGAAGTGTGGTGGGCGGGCTTGTGGCTTTGGCTCCGCTGCATGTCTGTCTGCCGAGATCGGAGCCTCTCCGGGTGGTCGGGGGCCGGGGGAGTGCTGGAGCGACCTTGGTGACTCTGGTCTCTGGGTATTCTCCTGGGTGACCTAGATGTGTGTGAATTTTTTGTTTTGTCTGTGTTTGTTCGTTGTTTTATGTTGTGTGTTGTGTTTTCCCTGTTCTTGCTTTGTCTTGAGTCGGCCACGTCCAAGAAAATAAAAAACACAAATAATAAAATAGAGTAAAATAGAAAATAAAAATAAAAAAATAGGAAAAGTGGGGATTGGGCCTGAGCATATAGATAGATAGACTCCTACACTTACTTCATACGTTGCATATAATAATTTAATGATATCTAAGAGTAAAATATAAAATAGCGTCACCAGGTGGTTATTGGAATAAAGGTATAATTTATCGGTTACGTTTAAATAATCAGAATATATATATAGGATACATATTCATATTGCAGCCCATTTTATCACTATATTTTCCTTCCTACTCATAAACCTGGCCTCTAATGTATTCAGTCCTGCGGAAAAAGTGGCGAAAATTTCATAGACAACAGGAAAAATGACCAAGCATCTCAAAAAACCGTCCGGAGCGCTCGATTGACAAAAATCTCAATTTTTATCTGCGAGATCTCTATTGCTTTGACTATTTTACGAGGAAGAGTGAAATGATAGAGCTTGTTTTATTTGATCTTATTTTGTTTTATTTTTATGTTGTATTTATGGATATTTAAGTGATTTGACTGTTTTGTTCTATGTGTGTGGAGGAGCTATAGTCATTTTTTTTTCCAGCTGAGGGTAAATTGTCATGTTTCTATCTTTGTTACTCCGTTATAAGGTAGATTTTGTAGCGAAATATGATGCTAATTATGAAAACTTGGCATTAAAACCACACACAGCCATAGTAGTTTCATATTTGTCCATTAAGTATCGAGAAACCAGCTACTAAGGGATTCAATTTACCATCAGCTGTGAAATAATAGACTATAGCTATCAAGAAGGTAACTCTCTGCAAGTCCCCCAATGAAATAAATACCACCAGCAGGGTTACCAAATCAAGTCCGCTACACAATAAACAAATGCCCAAAATCAATAGAATAATGCTACAATCATTTGAGTATCGCTTTAAGGGGAGATTTTTAGTATGTTCCCTAGACCACCTCCAAGCTTAAAATTACACCCCCTAGTCCCCCTTTCAAGATATATTTGTACATTTTTCGGTAGAAAAATTTCCCGGCCAAAGGCCGGTTCCTCTTAAATTAGTCTCGCTATCGCTCGCCAGGGTAAAATCGACACCTAAATGGCACGAAAGGTCTTAGAATTGACATAAATGGGGCGAAAGTTCTTAAAATCGCGAAACTAATCGGGCGAACGTCTTAAAATCTCGAAAGCAATGGGACTAAACATGAGGAAGAAGGAAGTCGAGAAAAAAATCCCTCAAGTGGAAATCTCCCCTTAATATGGCTATCTCCAAAATACCACTAGAATTCATGCCGCTAGATGTAAAGATTTGCTGCTAGATCGAAGAAACTACCTCTAGATAATAATAATAATAGTTCTTAAAGCTAGCGCATGCTAAGCTAGCTAAGGATAGCTCAATAAGGCCGATTAGGCGTATTTCCATTGGGGTCCTGTACTACTACCCCATCCCTTTGCTCATGAGGGATGGTAACGACTTAGTGCTTGTGAAAAATCTTTAATGCGCCGAGCGTGGGCGCGAACCCGGGCCTTCTGGGTGGAAGTCCGAGACGCTAGTCACTACACCAAGCGAGCCGCTCTAGCGGGAAAGTAGCAACACTGACCACCAGAGCTACTAGGTCATTGTTCCCTATACTGATGTCAAGGCCGGAGGTGGAGGTTATACACACGCCCATACTGCACACCCAAGCACTATTCGCACCACATCAAAGGGGTACAAACTATCTCAATTAACCCGTTGATTTCCACAGATCCTCCTTAAGCTAAAAAATTTTTTTTAGTGGTAACCACTAAATAGCACTGTATGAATATTCCCATATTCAAAATATGCTATAGGGGTGCAATGCCTGGTGAGTTATCCGCTCAACAGGTGGCGTTGTGTGTGTGTAAGTGTGAGAGTCCGAGTGTAGGGGGTGAGACAGTGAAGCACGGGAACGGGGTGGCTTCAGAGATGGGGTCGTTTCGGGCCATTAGTGAGCACCGTGCCTCATGTGAAGGCAAGATGGCAGGTGCTCGTTGTGCTCTACGTGCTTCACATGTCTCACTCCCTAGACTGGAACAAGACCTCACGGGCTTCACTGTTCATTGTAAAGCGTAAAGCGGTGAATGTTAAGGCTCTCAGCCTATGCCCGAGAGGAAGTAAGTTGGAATATAGAAAAAAAAAAAAAAAACAAAAAAAAAAAACAATAAAAGGAAGAAATTCGTCAAGGTTTACAGAAAGGGTTAATGTTATCTGGTGCGGTGTCTTGAGGGTTATTATGATTATTTTGTTTAATTATTATTGAGGATATGGATTATGCCATTATCGATCCATATGTTTTAGTTTCCCCCCTAGACACAGAAAAACGCCTCCCCAGACCTCTATCAAACTAAACATATATATAACACCCTTCAGACCCCCTACAGTTCAAATATGTGCTTTTCTCGAGCTGTGGCATAATCAGTAGAGTGTCAGCTGCGGATCAAAGGGTCAGCAGATCGAGCCCGCACTGTCAAAATATTATAGGTAGATGTCAAGCCCGGGCGACTTGACCTAGCGATTTGTGACTACGCCTAATATTCATGGCCACCCCTTCTTGGGAATTACGATGTCTGGCAATTTCCAAAGGCCAGTTTCTCTTACATTGCAGACTCGCTATAGCTCGCCCAGAAAATGTTTGATACCTTGATAGGGTGAAGCGTCTTATGATCGCAAAACACAAGGTAAACTTAACCCCTTGAGGATTATGACAGGTTTTGATAATATATTCTGGCTATTATTAGACAACTTTATTAAGATTAGGAAGGGTATAATTATGGAAGTCATAGGGTGAATATAGATAGTATATATTTACCCTTTTGATGCCCACAGATCCTTCCAAAATTATAGAAAATCGTCAAATGATAGCCAGAATAAACTCAAAAAGGCTTTCTGCAGACTCCCATTTTCTTATGTTCTTAAAAATTCGTCTTAATGCTGATGGGGGAAATAATCAGTGAAGAGAACACCAGCCTGTGACAATGGGAATATAGCCAGTATCACACGAGCGCTTTTTCCCTCAACATTTATCCTCAGCACTGGTCTGGCAGCTTATGGGGGCCAACATTTATAATATTTCGGTTACCTAAATTCATCTGCTATCAGTCTAGTTTCCGATACTAGTGCAAACTATTTCAGAAATGTTGCCAGAAATTTGTTGATCATCGAATGTTGAGTATATAAGCTCTCGTGTGATACCGCCTTAAGGGAGCTGGATGGAAAGTACGAGAGAAAACGAAAACAAAGAAAACGATAAACAGCGGGAGACTAGGGGACAAAGTAAGCACGGAGATAAAAGTTAAAATGGAGGATAGAAAGAGGAATAAGTGATATAAATAAAGGGAATAAGGGAGAAAGAAGAAGAGGATTGTGTAAAGGAGAGAGGAAGAACAAGGAGAAGAGAGGAATTAAAGGCTAAACGAGAAGGGGAGAAAGAGAGAGATTAAAGAGGAAAGAAGGAAGGAAGCATAAAGGAGGCACTCGTCACAGGCAGTTTTGCCTTTTGACTGCCTCATCCACATAGAAAAAAAAAAAACACACACACACGCCTGGTTCCCTTATCCCCCTTCTTTATTTATTTATTCTTTCCTTCCCTCCTTTCCTGGTTTCCTGTTTATTACTTTCGTATTTCTCCTTCCCCATCCTTATTTATTAATCTCTCTCTCTCTCTCTCGTGTAACTATTTATCTATCTGCCTGAAGAAGTACTTAAAAGTAACACAATATCCACTATCAGAATAGAATATACTCAAAATATCGGAATAGGGTGAGCATAAGTTCCAATTTTTTCTTAATGAAACTCTTTTCAAGCTTCCGTCTTTCATTTAAACCCTTTCAAGATTTTGACGCATTTTGACAGTCTATTCTGGCTATCATTAAATAATTTTATACAACTTAAGAAGGATCTGTGGGAATTACACGGGTAACAATTATCCCAATTAACCCTCTGACTTCCATATAGCCCTACCCTTCCTAATCTGAATAAATTCGTCTAAGAATAACCAGAAAACAAAATATATACGTAATCAGATCTTGAAAGGGTTAATTGAACACTTGCCTACTTTAGCAGCATACTGGGTAAAACATGTAGGCTAAAGAGTAAATGCTAAGCTAACTTCAAAACCAACTATACCATGTTCCCAGTAGGTAGGTCAGAAATCGTAAATCCCAACCTCTGTAACTCAAAAAGGGCTAGAGCAAATGGGCTGAAATTGTCGACACTTATACCCTGACTGATCCTTCCCAAATGGTAGAAGTATTAGTTCGATTACTCAAATAGTTTGAGAGTTATAAAGGTTAATGTTCAAGAGTTTTGGCCTACTTATTTGGAACGGTATAGTACCGGTATGCCATTGTATTTTTTAGCCATTACTATCAAATTATATATTTGTTTCAAGTGAGCTGCAGGGACACCGTTTTTACGCTGTAAGTAGGCGAAAAACAATTACCTCTAACCTCTGTAACTAAAAAACGACTAGAGTAATCGAGTTAATATTTCTACCATTTGGGAAGAGTCAGTCGCGGAATAAATGTGGAAATTTACAGCCAATTTGCTCTAGCCATTTTTTTGAGTTATAGAGGATAGAGGTAATGATTTCTCGCCTACTTAAAGCGAATAGACTATAGCTTCTTATTTCATGAGATTATGGAGCGACCAAGTTGAAGTGTTCAAAATTAATCATGGACTTGAGGGACTCAAACCTAAAGATTTCTTTGTAGTTGAAGATGCAAGCACCGGAACAAGAGGACATGGATACAAGATTTACAAGCAAAGGTCAAGATTAAATGTTCGTAAATACTTCTCACAAAGGGTCGTAAATAAGTGGATTAAGCTGCCTGTGAGGGCAGTTTCAGTCAGCAATGTAAATGCTTTAAAAGCCAGTATCGAACCATTTATCAGGCAATTGGAGGGGGCACCAAATGAGCCAGCGTAGGCCCCTCGCACACCCACCGTCCTGCTGACTAGTGGGACGGCACTGGTAAGATACTGGGGACACAAAGAAGATCTTCAAACCAAGAGCAAGACTGGATTTGAGAAAATATTAGTTTCCCAACCGTGTTGTAAATAATTGGAATGATTTGCCAGAGTGGGTGGTGAGTGCTGATTTTGTGAAAAAGTTTGAATCCATGCTTGATAGATTCTGGAAAAATCAGGGATAATATTCAAGGACACTAGTGCGACGTTATGAGAAACAATTTATTAGGGAAAATAGGCACCAATAGATTCGCCATATTTTTCTCCATATAGTCCGCATGGAGGATTTTCGTTATCAACAAATTGAAAAATACCCACTTCACAGACAAATACACCAAAAATCTAAGTCAAAGCGGGGGTGTGGGGGCGGCAGCCCCCACCTATAATACTAGGTTAGGTTAGGATAATGTCCTTTCAAAGGGATATAGGGTAGTAAACACTAGGATAATAATAATAATAATAATAATAATAATAATATTTATTCAGTCCGCAATTTACAGAGTTGGTACCACATAGTTTGTTACAAATATGACATGTACCAGCCTTGCATAATTCCAACTAAGGATAGCCCAATAAGGATAGCCTATACCAGGTAAGAAGAAGAAGAAGAAGAGTCCTGCAGTAGTCTCCTTGAATGCTACCAAATCAGGATCAGAGGTATAATTATAAAGCACTAATCAAGACCACCACACGCAGCCAACCAATAGTTAGTGTACAGGCTGCCACACTGGAGCCACAGGCCCACTAGAGCCTCTTCCAGGGATTCTACTGTGAGTTACTGTGAGTAAGGTTTGTTGGATCGTCCAATGGGCCACCTAATCTAACGTGAGTTGTCAAACTCAATACATGTAGCGCTTCGAACCAGGAACCTTGAATGTTTGTCTCAATTTTAACAAAGAAGATGGTAAATGAAGCAATGTAAATCTGTTAATAACAAATGTAATTGCATGTTCTTGTAGATGAGATCAAATTTAAGTTGTTTCATTGGGTTTCTCTTCCACTAGTAGTAAAAGACACAAATCCGTATTATGTAAGGCAACACACTGTTTAACTCCATACAAGCTGAGCTCTTTAACTCCATACAAAACAATCAACAACAAACAATCGTGCATGATGCAACTACTGTAATTATAAACTGAAGGAGCTGTGGCGGTCGAGTGGTGAGCACGCTCACGTGTGAATCTGCAAGACCCAGGATCGAATCCCTGCCACGGTGACGGCGGACATTTAGTGGGTGTGGCAGTATGTCCAAGCATGTTCTAGTTCCACATGTTCGCACCCAGTCAGGAGACATCCTGATGACGTATACAAGTGCCTACACCATTTGCTGTGACTCCAAAAGTGCCATACAAGCCATCAACTATAACACCAAGACAAACAAGGAAATAGTATACCCTATGATCCAACTCCTCACCACCCTCCACTCTCAAGGATACACAATATCCCTCCAATGGGTACCCAGCCACATTGACATCCTCCATAATGAAATAGTGGATGGACTAGCCAAAGGGATGCACTCCTTCCACCTAACAACAGTCATACCCTACACCACAACCGACCGGACAAACATCCTCAGAGAAGACGTCCTCCAAGACTTCAAGGAAGAGTGGAAAATAACCATAGCTGGCACACAATACAGTAACATCAAGTCAGATTGGTCAGTGTGGAAACACTCCCTCTACAAGAACAAAGCCTTAAACACCGCGGCTCTCCGCCTCAGAACAGGACACACCAGACTGGGAGGGCATATGTACAGGATGGGACTGCAAGCAAATGAAAATTGCCCGTACTGCCTCACACCTGAGACAGTGGAGCATTATCTACTCCACTGCCACAGACATTACGGTGCCCGCACCCACCTCAGAAGTGTAGTAACCCAACAAGGAGGAACATTCAACATCAAGCATATCCTAGGTGGAGGAGACCTACCACAGCACAGTAAACATGTCATCGCATCAGCCCTAGGAACCTACATCAGAACAACAAACAAAATCACAAGCATATAAAATTACGGTTCAATGTTATTTTAATACCACGAATTTTATTGATATATTTGAAGATAAATATTGAATCTATATGCTCTAAAGATCATAAGAACATTTGTTTTAACCCTCGGCAAAACCTAATAAAAAAGTATGGTACTAACATTTATTTTTCGTAACAAGGTTGTCAATACGGTACTTCCAGTTATCGACAGCTCTAAAGATCATATGGAAATGTGTTAAACCCTCGGAAAAACCTAATATAAAAGTATGGTACTAAAATTTAATTTTCGTAACAAGGTTGTCAATCGGTACTTTCCCGTTATCAATGTACAATCAAAGCTGAAGATTGCACAGTAAACACCGTAGACTTCATCGACTTTTACCTTCGTATAATAGACATCAATTTTTTTTTTTTTTTTATTAACTAAGGGATTAGTACTCAACCAGCGGGGGTGTGGGGGCGGCAGCCCCCACCCATAATACTAGGTTAGGTTAGGTTAGGCTAATGTCTTTTCAAATCACTAGCGGGTGGAGGGACGTGTCTCAACATTGATCGATAGGCCTAATGGGGAAAATAGGTTTTCCCGAGATTTCTAATTAATTACAAACACTATATATTGATGCAAATGAACAATTTTGTTTATAAAAAACACTCGGAAAATTCGTGGTATTAAAATAACATTTTTCCAAAATTACCATCCAACTGAATCTGTACTATACCACCACTGATCATCATCATCATCATCATCATCTCTGACCTCACCCTCACCTTGACTTGAATCACACAGTACACATAGAGCAGTACTGTACTGTACTACAACTGATCATCATCATCTCTGACCTCACCCTCACCTAGACTTAAATCACCCTGACCTCAAAAGACAACGACAAACTTACCCCCCATATACAGTACAGTAGTATAAAATCCACCTTTACTATCTCTCCTAACCCCTATTATACTAACAATTGTTCTTTTCACCCCTCCTAAAAACGCCTGTGCAGTAATCTGGAGACACCACAACCCTCCAAGCAAACTGCACATTTAAACAATAAGAAGAAGAAGAAGACGTATACAGACTAGACACATAACAAAGCCACTCCAACAGCTTCCTCTCTCTCCAACACCCCCCTTTTCCCCTCTCTAGACTCTTTCAATAAAAAAAAACGCATAGGCTAGGCTACAAAAGCTATCCAAACGCTAATAGGCCTAACACCTGTGCAAATATCTGGAGATTCCTACTCTTGTACATTGCACATCACAACTCTAAGAACAACAACAACAATTATAAACTGTTGCATTTAGGCTAATAGTGACTGGAAGCTGTGTTTGATTACAGGTAGCTGAGTATTCGACTGAGTAGGCTAACCTCGAGTAGCCTAAGAGGTCACCATCCATCGAAAGCTTTGGTAGCCTTGTAGGCTATGGGTCTTCTGACTCTTGGAGTCTTGATCGCTCGATTGACCTGTCAGTGAGTGTAACCTTAGGCCTAGCCAGCCATGATAGGCCTAGGCCTATTTAGCCTATGGCCACAGTGATGGCATGTGATTGGTGTTTGGTGGGACATACTCGCAGATACTCACAGAAGATACCCGGGTAGGAGGCTGTTCAGCCTATGAGACCCGGCTCATCATTTATTTCATTACTTGGTGTGTGGCTTGGCCCTTGGGTGGACGTTTCTTAATTTTGGCTTTAAAATCATTGAACTTTAGGCCTAGCTCTTGGTCACCCCAAACTATAGCCTAGGCCCTAATGCTTTTTTCAAATTTTAACACACTTCACACTTATCACTTCTTCAGGAAGGTCAGTCCAGTAACCAGTTCTCCACCACTCTATTACTAAAAAAGTTCTTCCTGACGTTGAGTCTTGACCTCCTCTTAAACAATTTCTTACTGTGTCCTCTGCTGCGACCATCCTCCTGCAGCGTGAACATAGCGGGACATAGCCTACTTTGTAGAATGTAGGCCTATGTTTATAGCCTACTCAGCCACTCAGGCACATAGCCTAGCCCATAGGCCTAACCCCATTGTTACATTTGTAGCATGCTGGGGGTCACCGTCACCGTGGGGTGGTCGACACAAAATAGAGCCTGAACAGAAACAACATTTAAAGTTCCTATCCTCAGGTCAGGGTCGAGGACCACTTTCGCGTTCCCTCGCAGACTCGCCCCTAGTTTAGATGAGGTTGTTAGGGATAGGGTAGCCTAGGCGGTAAAATTCTAGTTCCGGTTTCACAGCGAATTTAGCGTTTTGTGTTTTTGTTTTTCTCAGTTTTCTATAATATACAGTGTTGTTTTAGGTAAGATCCTGTGTAGTGGGAGGAACTTTTTTTCAGATGCCTATTTACTAAGAAACATTGAACAATATATTTAACCTAACCTAACCAAAACCTAACCTAACCTAACGGTCCTAACCTAGTATATTAGTCGAATATTTATGAATGTAAAATGTAAAAATATATTGTAACATAAGCAAATTAATGAGATATACGTACAGGTACTCCCGCTACACAGGATTATACCAATTATAATTACAGTACAGTACTGTGAAAAAGTTAATATTTACCTCCTGTTATCCACAGCCAAAGCTGAAGATTGCTGAGTAAATACCATAGACTTCATTCACGTTTTTTTTTGGCGACCGTCAATCTTTTATTAATTTAATACCAAACCAGCGGTGGGGGCAGCAGCCCCCACCTAATATACTAGGTTAGGTTAGGTAAGGTTGTTAGGTTAGGCTAATATTACCCCTTATTTTTGTCTTTTACCCGGCAATTTCCCTGATATTCATAGCCCTCCCCACTAGTGGGTGCAGTGTTTTTAGATTGTTGGATAATGGGTAAATACTCATTTCTGCCAGTCCTTAGTATAAAACAACATTGTTCAATGTTTTTTAGTAAATAGGCATCTGAAAAAAAGTTCCTCCCGCTACACAGGATCTTACCGCCATATAAATTGATGAGTTTGCTGTGAAACCGGATCTAGAGTAATACCGCCTAGGCTAAGTCATGTTTCCGTTCACGAGTAGGCGGAGTAGCCTATCCCCGATAGGCTGTGTTCACGCTTGACGGAAGGGTAATTGGACAATAGGCCTATGCATTTTAGGTCACGTATGAGATAGGCTAATTGTCTTCGTATTTTCTTTAGCTTTGTCTTACAGTATTAGTCACCACAATAAATGTCTTTACCGCTGCACATTAAATTATTTTGCATTAGACTATGTGGGTTAAATAGGCTAAGGGTGGAAGGAAAAATGGCGGCTATCTTGGATCAGTGGAGAACTACAGTAGGGTCCCGCATAAAACTTGTTCAGATAAAACGAGTCTCGATTAAAACGAGCGACCTAAAATATTAATATTTAATTTTCGATAAGAACGAATGTGATCACATAAAACGAGTCCGCCGCCAAAGTGGGGCAAATCCGAGGAGTTTTCATATAGAGCGCCGAAATATCGTACGCTCCTGACAGTTTTTTTTTTTTTCTTTTTTTTTCTATATTCCAACTTACTTCCTCTCGGGCATAGGCTGAGAGCCTTAACATTCACTGCTTTACAATCAACAGTGAAGCCTGTGAGGTCTTGTTCCAGTCTAGGGAGTGAGACATGTGAAGCACGTAGAGTACAACGAGCACCTGCCATCTTGCCTTCACATGAGGCTCACTCATGGCCCGAAACGACCCCATCTCTGAAGCCACCTCGTTCCTGTGCTTCACTGTCTCACCCCCTACACTCGGACTCTCACACTTACACACACACAATGCCACCTGTTGAGCAGATAACTCACCAGGCATTGCACCCCTATAGCATATTTTGAATATGGGAATATTCATACAGTGCTATTTAATCGGAACAATGAGGGTATTTTATTTGACGTTTCGGTGGGCTTGTGGTAATGCACTGATACTAGGTACAGCACAAATTCCATCCCAATAATATCTTCCCATTGATACATCGGGATTTGAACCCGGGACCTTTGGATTACCAGGCCAGTGGCAAAACCACTCCACCACACCCCTAATATTACAGTAATCTTACAGCTTACAGTGAACATTGACGATATTGGGCCACCAAAATGCTGTGTTCACATAGAACGAAATCGCATAGAAGGGCCTCGTTTATCGACCAATTTCTCGTTTTATGCGGGACCCTACTGTATTATTTTTTATTTTTCTACCGTATAGGCTATTTAGTATTGGTAAATATATAGGAGACGCAACAATATAGGTAACCAATTTATAATGGTAGTTTTGGGTTCCTATCATCATATGCTTCATTGCTATATAATTTTATCCCCGGAAAAAAAAAAAAAATCTTGGGATTTTTCATTTTTCTCTTGGGATTTTTTTTTTTTTCATTAACCTAACCTAAATGTATTTGGGGGCTATTAGGTTAGGTTAGGTTTTTTGGTTAGGTTAATGACTCAAGAAAAAATCCCAAGAATTTTAGTTTTTTCCCCGAGGATAAAAATTATATAGCAATGAAGCAATAGGATGATAGGAACCCAAAACTACCATTATAAATTTGCTACCTATATTGTTGCGTCTCCTATATATTTACCATAGTATTTTGTCGTCTTCTATATCAATGCTAACCCAGCGGCGGTCTGGGGGCGGCAGCCCCCATATTAGGTTAGGGTAATGACAAAATATGGTATTCGGGGGCATGTTTTAATATTGCTTAGTAATGGGTAAAAATGCATTTGCAGAAGGAAAAACACTTTAAAACACACTAATCAAAGAAGGAACTGTTGAGAAAAAGCATTATAATTCAAATAACCCATACGTGACATAAAATGCATTTTGACCGGATAATTATTCAGTACTGTACTGCGCCTTCTCTCAACCCTCCCTCACTCCATTAACCCCCTACAACCCACGTTTTAATATTTTTATTAGACAGAGTGGACAGAAGGGTGCTGAGCTGGTATGGTCATGTTGAACGAATGGAAGATGAAAGGCTTAGGCTACAAAGAGAATATGAGAGTCAAATACAGTACAAGGGGAGATAGAAGGACAGGAAGACCCCCATTGAGATAGAGATTTTGGAGAGACTGTGTAAGACAAGCTTTGGATGATAGAGAAATGACTATAGATCAGGCAAAGGAAGTGATAATAAATTGTAAACAGGAATGAATGGAGAATTCTTGTGAATAGATGAATGTAAACGCAGTTGGACTAGCCTAGATAGTAGTCCATCAGGCGCCTAGCCCGGGGAGCCGGTGGTAATGAAGGGTGCGCCTGGAAACATGGTGGGTGGGCTTGTGGTGGTGAAGCTTCGCTTGATTAATTATACTATATTTCCTACAGTGACCTACAGACCTTCAACATTGTACTTCAACCTTGTACTGTACATGCTGCCTCCGTAAGATGTGGAGAAAATCATCAGTTGAAAGTATGAAGAGATAACCAAAGCCATAAATGATGGAGGATTCCATTCTGGAAGTGGTGCAAGGAGAGGTGGAAATTATGAGAGTAAGTTTAGTTAAGCACAGTTTTCTGAGTGTATGGTCTAAACTTAAGCCTAAACTTCCTACCCACCTTTGCTCTGAGTAATGTCATAACCAAATCTGTTGAAAGTTTAACACTATCTGGTGTGACGTCATAAGAGTTAATATGATAGGCCTATTGTATTTCTTTTGCCATTTTTAAGCAATGTATTTACAGTTTGCAACCTAGACAAAAACATAAAAGGCTCCTCAGACCCCCTTTAAAAATAAATAAATAAAAAATCTCCCCCACACCTTAGGTTGGTCACCTTAGGTTGTGTTCGCCACTCTCCTAGCAGCACCGAGGAGTGTGTCGCCCCTCGTTGTGGGTTGTGATTTGGTGCAGCAGACTGTTTGAAGAGACAGCCCGCTCCCTTGCTAAGATGGGCTCGTCTGGCACTTTTTGCAGTTCGACATCGAGGGCTCTCTTAAAGTTGTCTAAAGAGACGCCCCTCATGTCTCTTACTCGCCGTGGGAGTTTGTTGAAGAGACGTGGGCCTCTCTGTGATAACCAGCCCTCTCGCAGAGAGCCCATAGCACCCCTGTTATTCATCCGGGGGATATTGCATTCCCAGCCTCTCCTATCACTGAATTTCATGACTATCGGAGTATGTAGGTTTGGTACTAAACCCTCTGCGATTTTCCACGTGCATATTATTAGGTAACGTTCTCTTCTACGTTCCAGCGAGTACAGGTTCAGTGCTCTTAAACGATCCCAATAGTGTAGGTGTTTTACCAAACTTATATGCGAAGTGAAGTTTCTTTGTACACTCTCTAAGTCATTTATTTCACCTGCTTTGTATGGGGATGTTAATACGCTACAGTATTAAAGCCGCGGTAGCACTAGAGATTTGAAGAGCGTTATTATAAGTAATTCACCGCGTGTTTTAAATGTACGCAGAATCCAACCCGTTAAACGTTTCGCAGCCGTTGCTTTTGACCTGGTTATGTTCTTTGAAACACATATTTTCAGACATTAACACCCCAAGGTCTTTCACACTGTCTTTCCGTTCTATTATGTGGTTAGATTCTGTTAGGTAGTTTGTGATCACTTTAACGCCATTATTTTCTCCGTACCTTATTAATTGGAATTTTTCTTCATTGAATTGCATGTTGTTTTCCCTGGTCCACTGGAACACTACATTTATGTCTTCCTGCAGCTGGCCCGTGTCCTCTTGTGTGTATACTATCTTGCTTAGTTTTGTGTCATCCGCAAAAGACGACCCCGTACTTGTGTCTTGTGTTGGTATCTATGTCGCACATTAGAATGAGGAACAGAAGGGGTGCTAGCACTGTTGTTGTTGTTTTTCCCCAAGCTGCCTGGCCGAACAGCCCCAAGGCCCCGAGCAAGGCCAAGGCCATAACCGAGCGCCCCCACAGAACCCTCCCTGCCGACCACAATAAAGCCTGGGTGACCGAAGCCACTCCATGGCGGGGAGCTGAGGAGGGTGCGGAAACGCCCGGGAAACCAAAGCCCCACCCAGGGCCCTGTGCTCCTCAGCAATTATGAAGAGAAAGTTGAGGGGCAAAGGAAAGATGTGACACTTTGGCTTCCAATCTTGGTAGATTGGGAGGTCAATCCACGCAATGCTAGCACTGTTCCTTGGGGCACTGAGCTTTTTACATCCGAAGGCTCAGATGTGACTTGGTTTACTGCTACTGATTGTTTCCGGTTTACGAGGAAATTATATATCCACCGTCCGATTTTCCCCGTTATACCTTTTGCTTTTAATTTGTGGGCTATTATACCATGGTCACATTTATCAAATGCCTTAGCAAAATCGGTGTAGATGACATCAACATATTTCTTTTCTTCTAGCGCTTTAAGAATTTTGTCATAATGTTCCAAAAGTTGTGAGAGACATGATCTTCCCGCTCTGAACCCATGTTGACCGGTGTTGTGTAGTTCATTTGCCTCCATGAAAGCTGAGATTTTGCTTCGCAGGACTCGCTCGAAAACTTTAATGATGTGGGAGGTTAGAGCTACCGGGCGGTAGTTTTTTGGTAGTGCTTTACTCCCTCCTTTATGCAGTGGGTCAATTATTGCGTTTTTTAAGCTATCTGGTATTTCACCAGTGTCTAGACTCCTTCTCCACATTATAGCCAGGGGTTTTGAGAGGTTTTCCTTACATTTCTTCATTAGGCCACAAGCTAAATATGCAAATTTTTCAGTAGAAAGTGTTTCAACCAAAGGCAGGTTTCTCCTCGATTGAAGGCTCCCTATCGCTCCCAGAAAACAAAATTAAGACATACATAAATATAAAGACCGAGTGCTCCACACGAAGTGAGGTTCCGATCTCACGTCCTAATGCGGAGCTCCAGGCAGCCCTGTTCAGAGCTGCCTCACTTGTCAGGTTTTTCAAATCAAGATCAGACTGTAAGGTCTGATCCCACATCTTACTTGGTCTACCCTATGGTGCAGTTTCCTCCACGTTCATGGATTTGCATCTTTTCACCCAACTTAGTTCATCCATCCTCTCCACATGTCTAAACCATCCAAGCCTACTAGTACACATCTCATCACTGATACTCTTGATACCTAACCGTCTCCTCACCTCGTCACTAGTTATCATACCTTGCAGTTTGGCACCACACATCCATCTTACCATTCTCATTTCATTACGTTCCATTCTGTTGAAATCATCTGTTTTTACAGGCCACATTTCTGAGGCCTGTATCATTGCACTTCTGACACATGAATCTTACACCTTTCCCTTCAAGGGGAGAGGGAGTCTTCTCATGGTAAGGTTGACAACAGTTCTCTGAACTTTCCCCTGCCGCATCATATTCTGGCTATATTGGTGCCACGGCCTTAGCCCCACCACCGGCAGAAATGGTATCTTCCAAGTAGCAAAACTTGTCCACCATCTCCAGTGCCTTATTTTCAAAGCTATTACTCTTGAGCCGGTCATTGAACACAAGCTCACCTTTGCATATTATGCATAAAAATGTCTCAACTTTGGACCTCTCTCTTGGTAGAGGTTCCTTTATTCTAGTGCAGAGCTTTTTCCCGTGGTGTACCCAGCAGCGGCAGACGCTACATATATATACATACATACAGGTTTAAAGACCGCAACCGTCCACAGTGAATGTGGCTTCCATGGTACAATCACAGTACTGCACACAATGCACAGCAATCATAACACGGTGGCTACAGTCTTTACTGCAACACAGGACAACAAAGTCTTGCCACAACAACGCCCCATCATGTTATCACTGTGGCTGATGTTGGTATAGTGCCATCATGTTATCACTGTGGCTGATATTGGTACTGTATAGTGCTAACAGCGTCTCAGCAAAACTCAATAAAGTCCCCTGAAGCACTCGCACATGGTGAAATTGCACCACACCAGCCTTAACTGTGCTACAATAAAGCAGGAACAAGAAATCACCGTAACTGCTACAGAGGCTGACTGCACCATCGAAGTGTATTGAGTTTGCGCCCATCTCTTTTCTGCATACTGCGCATGGGTATGCACCACTTTTCCTACCATTCCTAGCCCTAATCTACTGTGTAAAACCTTGGTTTTATTTATTTTAATTCTTAATCCTTTACTTGCCAGAAAACAAATTGACACTTGAATTGGGTGAACTATCTTGTAATCAGGTAAAACATCTTATAATCTCCAAATTAATGGAGTGAAACAGGGCAGCCCCAAAAAGACCCACCTCACACCAAATAGGGTAAAGCACCTGAGCAATGTCCCTCCTCCCCACCTTGGCTATTCTGGTACAGTTTTTTCAATAGCCTTGGGGTTTGACTTCACTCATATCAAAGATGGTAAGGAATTTTAGCTTTTGACTTTACCAAACCAGTGCTATAATTTTGCAAGAGGTTTTATCACTTGATCCCTTATTTTAAGCATGACATTATATTTATTATGCAACATAGAATGCCATAATTTGAATGTTTTAATATTGCCTATCTGTCCATGTTATGCTATATTAATGAACATTCTGGTTTACTAAATATCATTGTGGTTGCAGAGTGCTTATAGTGATGAATATTGTGGTCATGACGTGTGGAAGGTACATATCACCCTGAGCTATCACCTTTTACGATTCATTTAAACAATCACAAAGGGCCAGAATTAGTGTCCCAGAGTGTACCATTTATTATCTCAGCACAGCTACGCATTGGGGTAGACCTAGAAAGACGTGTGATCAGGTACTTCGGTCCGATCTCCAAATACTGTATAAAACTTGACAACAGAGGCAGCCCTTGACAGGGTTCACCTGGAAAGCCGCCATTTAGGACGTTAGACTGTATCCACACTCGCTGTGGACAAAGCGGTCTTTAAACTTGTACTGTATGTATATATGTACTGTTTATTTGATTAGTGTTATTATATTTGCAGAGTGCCTATAGCGAGGAATTTTGTGATCTCCGAGAAAATGATGTGTGGAAGGTGCGTCGCCCCCCTGAGGTACAGATCACCCTGGGCCCCCACCACTCACAAGGCGGCACACTACACTCACACGTACAGGTGGTCCTCAGGATAGCCACCTCCGATCAGTACCCTCACCAGTACGTTCACTGCATACACAGTTGATACATGTTACCAATAATTATTTTTGTTGTTGTTGTTCCCTAGACTGCCTGGCCGAACAGCTCCAAGGCCCCGAGCAAGGCCAAGGCCATAACCGAGCGCCCCACAGAACCCTCCCTGCCTACCACAATAAAGCCTGGGTGACCGAAGCCACTCCATGGCGGGGAGCCGAGAAGGATGCGGAAACGCCCTTATTGATATATTTATATACTGTATACCGGTATATACAGTATATTTATATATATATATTTTTTTTTTTTAGAAATTTTTTTAAATTTTACCCCTGGAGGTAAGGGAATAGAATATGCCCCACGTGCCTCCTGGGTGTCGTAAGAGGCGACTAAAGAGGTTGGGTCGGTGGGCTTATGACCCCCTACCCGTAAAAAATACTTACTGTAGTGCAACGATGAACGAACGAACAGCCTCGGATGTGGACAGAGGTGCATGGGGGCGTTTCGTTCGTGGCCACCCCTTCGGGGATCATGGCATCAGGCAATAGATAGATAGATAGATACACTGTAGATAGAATATTATATATCCCATATGGGCACAAGTGCCAAAATTAAACATAAGTTTAATATACAGTACAATTAGTACTAATTTGTCCCAGTTCAAATAATACAAATAGGTAAAATAAAACTATCAAATGAGTGAAGCCTGACTGAGGAGGTGAGGAAGTGAGCATGTGATTAACCCTTTATTGGCGGCGCGCAACTTATGTCGTGTGAAAGAAATTTGGACTAAGTGGCGGTTCACAACTTATGTCGTGTGCCATTTTCAGCACGTAATGTTGCAGAGAGAGAGAGCTGAGCGGTGTGAGGAGTGTAGTAAGGCTATGACCGTCGCACACCACCGCAGTGGGCCAACTGAAGTGAAAATCACCCTTCCTTCCCCCCTCACACTCGCTACACAGGGAATTATGTAGGGAAAGTACCTAATTACATGGTTTTTGCACTCGTGTTGCGCGATCGTTGCAAGAAAACTAGCGGTCGTACAAGGATGGTTGGGGTGTCATTGGAAAGCTCCGTTTATGCCCTTTCAGGGATAGATACTTGTTTTACGCTCTGGGTCTTATTTAGGCATGAAAATGATCACGTAAACAACCCTATTTAGGGTAAAAACACCCCGCTGGGCGGTACATATAAATTACCGCCTAGGCCACTCGTTAGGTGTTAATAAATAAATACACAAATTTACTACATTACCAAATGATTTACCCTCGTTTTTGCACTTTTTGTAGTGAAAATCACAAATTTGGATTGCGTTTACAGTTATGATTTAGCGGAACTGTATTTTTTAATTGGTTAACGGAAATGCGGTAGGATGTGCGGTAAAATATGTGGATGAACGAATGAAGAAATCTGTGATGGATGCTAGGGTGTATAGGGGTATTGGAGGGGGTCTGTCTGATCATTATGTAGTGGTAGCTAAGGCTAGGATATAAAAGAAGTGGGTGAGGAGAGCTGGAGGGAGGCGAGAGGAGGGTGGAATTGTGAGGAGGGTGGAGAGGTTGCAGGAGGAGGAAGTCGGGGAGGAGTACTGGAGAGCAGTGGAAAGACGACTAGGTGGGTTCGACCTTGAAGTTATGGAGGAAGTGGAGGAGATGAGCAAGGTGTTTAAGGATGAGATCTGTGCAGCATGTGAGGAGGTGTGTGGAGTGAGGAGAAGAGGGAGGGGAGTGAAAGGTACAGCATGGTGGACAGAAGAGGTAAGAATAGCTGTGGAAGAAAAGAAGAAAGCATATAGAGAGTGGTTGGGTAGTAGAGGGAATGAAGATTCCGAGAGACAGAAACGAGCGAGGTACGTGGAGAGTAAGAGGGTGGTGAAGAGAGTAGTGAAGGAAAGTAAGAGAAGAGTAGATGAGGAATTTGGAAGGAATCCGAGTGTAAAATGGAGGGAGAGTAAGAAACTGTTCTGGAAAGAAGTCAAGAAAGTTAGGGAAGGTAGCAAGGGAAACAGTAAGGGTGTGAAAGATAAGAATGGGAGAATGCTAGCCGAGAAGCAAGATGGAGGGAGTACTTCAGTGAGTTGCTAAATGTAAGGAATGAAGAGCCAGCAAACATAGCTGGATATGGTATGGGAGGGAGAAGAAGAGAAGTAGTGGAGGAGGAGGTGGGGATCAGGAGGTCAGAAGTGTGGGAAGCCATGAAAAGAGTGAAGTTGGGGAAAGCACCAGGAACAGATGGAGTGTGTGGGGAAATGTTGAGGTATGGTGGTGAGATAGTGATAGAATGGGTATGGAAAATGTGCAAACTAGCATGGGAGAAGGGGAGTGCACCCGATGACTGGAAGACTGGCATAATAGTCCCCCTATATAAGGGCAAAGGGGAAGGAGGAGTGTGTGGTAATCACCGAGGAATATGTCTTTTAAGCGTAGTAGGGAAGGTATACAGTAGGGTAGTGATTGAGAGAGTGAGAGTGAGAACGGAGAAATGGATAGGCGACGAGCAGGGAGGATTTAGGTAGGGAAGAGGATGTGTAGATCAAATTTTTACCCTAAATTGTGTTGTGGAGAAGAAACAAAAGGTGTATGTTGCCTTTATGGACTTGGAGAAGGCCTATGACAGAGTGGATAGAGAAGGTATGTGGAAAGTACTTAGAATATACGGAGTAGAGGGCAAGTTGCTGAAAGCAGTGAAGAGCATGTATGAAGGTGCAAAGGCGGCAGTACGTGTGGAGAGTGAGCAGAGCGAGTTCTTTGACCTGAATGTTGGTTTGAAACAGGGGTGTGTGATGTCCCTGTGGTTGTTTACTGTATATATGGATGGAGTCATGAAAGAAATACTATCAAGAGCAGTGGATGTTGGTGTATCGCTGAAAAGGGAGGGAATTGAGTGGAAGCTACCTATACTGCTGTTTGCGGATGATACAGTTCTGATGAGTGATAATGAATGGGAGTTGCAGGGTCTGGTAAACGAGTTTGGAACAGTGTGCGAAAAACGGAATTTGAAGGTAAATGCGGGGAAGAGCAAGGTTATGGTCTTCGAAAGGGGTGAAGTCACAGAGTGTGAGGTGAAGCTGAACGGTCAGGCTATGGAGATCGTCAACTCTTTTAAGTATCTGGGCAGTGTGTTGAGTAAAGATGGGACTATGGATGAAGAAGTGCGGGAGAGGGTACAACAGGGGAAGAGGGTTGTAGGAATGCTAAAAGCAGTAACAAGAAATAGGGTGGTCAGTATGGAAGTGAAGAAGTCCTTGCATGACAGTGTGGTAATCCCGACACTGACTTACGGAAGCGAAGCATGGACGTTGGTCGAGAGACTCCGACCAAGAGGGAGAGCAGTGGAAATGAATTACTTAAGGAGTGCGTGCGGAGTTACATGGAGGGATAGACAGACTAATGAGGAAGTAAGAAGGAGGTGTGGTGTGGAGGTAGATATGCTGGAAAGTGTGAAAAGGAACAACTTGAGATGGTTCGGCCATATGGAACGTATGGAAAGCGAGATAATAACTAAGAGGGTGTACGAGAGCGAGGTGGAGGGACAGAGAGGGAGAGGTAGACCGAATGAGAGGTGGAAGGATGGAGTGAGGAAGTACATGAACGAAGGCGGTGCTGGTTGGGGGGAGGGGCGTCGACTGACTGGGGACAGAGGTGCATGGGGGCGGTTCGTTCGTGGCCACCCCTTCAGGGATCACGGCGTCAGGCAATAGATAGATAGATAGATAGAAATGCGGTTGCGGAAGGCAAGGTGTACATAATGCGGAATGGCGTTTACAGAAGTGGATTTTCGTTTGTGATGCCCAACACTGACTCCCACACATAGAATAACCTTATATTCTTTTATTTCATAAATTTTATTTTAGTAAGCGTTGTTTCCACATAGCGATTTTGATTAGTTATTTTGCCTTTATATTGTCTTTGTCCAAGTTTTAGTTTGTTTAGTTTACAAGTTTTACATTTTAATGGTTGTCATAATATTAACTGGGAGAAGAAAGCCTAGAACCGAGTATACGGTCACGGTATATAGGGTATATATTTACAAGTTACAACTGAGAGCAGTCATATTGTAAGTAGAGTGTTATTATGCAAAGAATAATATTACAGTACTTGAATCTTGAGGTTGGCATATACCGGTATATACAAAATGCAGACTAGTGGAACCTGCAAAAGAACAGGACATATACTGTACTGTACAGTATATGGAAGGGAGAGTGAAGCAGTGATACAACCAAGTGTTGTGTAACGAGTGGTGTTGTATAGTTTTGACGTTAACCAAAGAGATATTTATATTCTTAGTGATATAAAAAGAGGGGTATATAGAACATATAATACATAAATATATTAATTGTTAACCCGGCAAGCGTCCCAATGGCCTGTGACGAATGTAGTTACAGTATATGCGAATTAAATACATTAATTTCTGATAGAATTAGTTATATTTGCCATATATAACATTATTTCTTATTAATATGCGTTTATTATATATACTGGTATTGTATATGATGAATGTATGAACTTTGAAGAATGATAAAATAAGTGGGGAAAGCATTTGGGTGGTGAAAAACTTAAAATATTCGCCGCCCAGTCGTATCCTCAGGCGGGAGGCGGCGAGACATACACCCTTCCTCTACAAGCTCTAGCTCTATACTGAGGTGAGCGGGTGAAGTCTCAGTTATATAAGGTCTCTTATGTAACTCACTTGTGCTACGTAATCACGGGAGAGAAATTCGCGCGAAAAATAACCAATAGATGATGAAAATAAGAGGAAAAATTGGTGATAATTGAGGAGGGGGGGGGGGAGAAACATATGGATGAGTGGTAGAAAGTACAGTCAGGTCCCCCAATACACAAGTTTATGGGCGACACACGACATACGCACTGCTACCTTGCTCGACAGACGTGGCGAGTGAGTGATGAATGGTAGTGGAGGTAAAAGTGCCGGTGTGTTGTTGCTATTTTTTTTCTTTGGGGTGTCAGGTGGAGGCGTGAGGAAAAGCAGCGAAGGTGGTAGTGCCACAAGTGGTTGTCTGGTGTGGTTTGCCAGTAAAGAGAGCGATGGTGATGCATGAAATACGGCCGGAAGTGGTTGAATCTGGCATAATAGTTATTACAGTATTATTAGTGGAAATTTAATTTTTATCTATTTTCAGGCCAGCCGAAGTGCGTGTGGAGTCTTGTAAAGGTCTCTCTGATAAAGAGCTGGATGAGTTAACGTTTCAGCTTTATAGCAAGGCTGTTGAGTTTGCCAAGGATGGCATGGTGGTAATGCTGGAACTATGTCAACATACTCAGGTACAGTAACATACTTGTGAAATGTAACATGATGATTGATAATAAGTGGAAGTTGCAGGGTTTGGAACTGTGTGTGAGAAATAGAACCCGGAGCTCAGTGTGGTGAAGAGTAAGGTTATGATCTTTGAGAGGGATGCAGTCACAGAGTGTGAGGTAAGGTTAACACCTAACTGGTGGTGCCCGTCATATGACGGGCGAGAGATAAATGTACTATTCTCCAGTACCCGTCATATGACGGGAGGCATTTTGAGCACATTATCGGCTCTGAGAGAGAGTCCACGCGTTTGGAGGACGGTAGGCGGGCTCTGACCGTTCGGCACGACCACAGTGCCACGACTGAGACCGCCACTGCAACATTTCACACCCTTGGCCTCGCGAAATCAGGAAAAAACTGGGGAAATTACCTTATTTAAGGATTTTTCACGGTTGCGCGATCGCTACAGGATAACCCGTGGTTGTACAAGGATGATTCAGGTGTCAGTGTGATGAGTAAAGAAGTAGAGGATGAACAAGAGAGACAGTACAACAGAGGAAGAAGGTTGTAGGAATGCTGAAAGCAATGACAAGGAATAGGGTGGTGAGATTCAATTAAACCCGAGATAGCTTTGGAAATGTATGAATCAGAATTAATGACTGCACCTGTACATGACCAGTTTCATACATGATATGTCAATAATGTCAGTAATATATTTTTGATGTGTTATAAATAAATTCAAATTGAAACTTTGGCATAATTTAACTTACCGGTATGTGTGTAGTGTGAGAGCTCTTAGGTGCTATCTCTTTTTCCAGCAATACCTGAGTGAACATGCCCGGCCCTATACAAAGAGTATCTACGAGGAGATGATGGCCGGCCAGGAGTCTCGCAAAAGGGCAGACCAGAGAGCTGAGGCCGAGACCAAGAGGCAGCAGGAGATTATAGAGGAGGCACAGCGCACTAAGATGAAGGGAGAAGTGGCTCGGTAATTACCATAGTTTGGTCACTGGTGCAGTGCAGATATTGTAACTCATTTGCTAACTTGATTTTCTGTTTTACTCCCAAAGTAATTTTTTTGAATATCTATATTGGTTAAGTTTTGTTTGTGAATGCATAATGTCAGTGCCATATGTATTATGCTGTATACTTTGTGTCAGACTTGCGTCATTTATAGTTTCACTACAAAGAAAGTGTTTTAGATCTATATTTTTGGCCATGTGACATTAATTTTGCTCAACTTTAGGTTGGTCTTCCATAATGAAATGGTTTCTAACAGGTATTAACAATATTGATTAACCTTGACAATATATATTTAGACATATGCCAGATGACATCTCTTCAAACCCTGAAATTAATGGGGTAAACGGGGATGCGTTCTCAGACCAGCTAAAATCCAAACACAAACAACTAAAATCCTATAATAATATCGTAAATCAGGGCATTGGATAGTGAGGGATATATATATATATATATATATAATATATATATATATATATATATATATATATTATATGATATATATATATATATATATATTAGATATATATATATATATATATATATATATATATATATATATATATATATATATATATATATATATATATATATATCCCTCACTATCCAATGCCCTGATTTACGATATTATTATAGGATTTTAGGTTTACCCCATTACCCCATTAATTTCAGGGTTCGCTAATAAATTTTTCTATTTAAGATCGGGTTTTCAAGAACGTAATCTAATTGTATATTGAGGGAGACCTTTATATATATATATATATATATATATATATATATATATATATATATATATATATATATACTCTGTATATATACACATATATATATACTGTATATATATTACTTATCGTCTATTCTTCCTCTTCGCGCTGAAAAAGAGTAGACGTCTCTAGGTTACATGTAGCCTGAGTATCCTAATGGCGAGAACAAAAGTGTGGAGAGTATGTGTTTGAGGCGGCATGGGCTCTGGCTTTCCCTCATTCATTAGGCTTATATCTTCTTTTTCCTATTTTTAACCTAAAGAAGTTACCATAATGATATATACAGTACAGTCAGGTCTCAATATACAGTACACACATTTCGTATACACAAGCTTATTTGTTGAAGATGTGCCTAAATACAAAAACAGGTTAGAAGTGAGCTTATTTAATGAGGATAGTGCCTAAATACAAAAATAGATTGTAAGCATTAGTGTAGATGATAATGTTAAATGTAGCTTATATACTGAAAATTATACCTTAATACAAAAATATCTTTCAGAGTACAAGAAGCACTTAAAGAAGAAAAGCGTCAAAGGAAGGAAGAACGGCATCGGCCATCTTTCCTCACGGAGCTAAATAGCAGCAACGTTCAATCATCAGATTCCTCCGACTCGTCTTCCCATAGACGGTAAGCTATTCTTACTACATCCGGGCGGGTGCCCAACCCCGAAAGGGGTTGAAATAGGGGAGCTATCCCCTCGCCAAAGGCGGCTATCTAGGGCCTTTCCTAGCTGATGCTGAGAGGATTGGGTTCTAGTCATGTGGTGATGGGCTGGTCTATCAGAGTGAGAACTGTGTGATCTCTGCCATACCCATAGCTTAGTCTGACTGTTCCTTTTACTTATATATTTTCTAGATCTCTTCCGTGGATTGACCTCCCAATCTACCAAGATTGGAAGCCAAAGCGTCACATTTTTCCTTTGCCCCTCAACCTTCTCTTCATAATTGCTGAGGGGCACAGGGCCCTGGGTGGGTCTTTGGTTTCCCGGGCGTTTCCGCACCCTCCTCAGCTCCCCGCCATGGAGTGGCTTCGGTCACCCAGGCTTTATTGTGGTCGGCAGGGAGGGTTCTGTGGGGGCGCTCGGTTATGGCCTTGGTCTTGCTCGGGGCCTTGGGGCTGTTCGGCCAGGCAGCCTGGGGAACAGCAACAACAACAACTACATCCAGTTTATTTTCAACTATCTATCTATCTATTGATCTATCTACCTATCTACAGTATATCCAGTATAGACAAAGGAACCGCTTATGGATATTTAGGTTACTTTAATGATATGTTATGTTGAATAATGTTAAAGTGAAATGTTGCTAGTTTTTAACTGCTGAATGTTGAACAGGTCACTTCATACATACATACAAGTTTAAAGATCGAAGCACTTCGTACACAGAGAGTGTGGCCACAGTTTGACGTCCTAAATGGTGGCACTTCAGGCGACCTGTCATGGGCTGCCTCTGTTGTCAAGGTCTTTATTTTGAGATGGGACCAGAGTACCTAATCCCCCGCCTTTCTATGTCTACCCCTATGCGCATTGTGCAGTTCCCCTCACGTTCTCAGACCGGCATTTCTTCACCCAGTTCTGATCATCCATTCTCTATATGTGTTCAAACCAACCAATTTGGCTTGTGCGCATCACTTCACTGATACTCCTAATGCCCAGACGCCTTCTTAATTCCTCACTCGATACCCCATCCCTGAGGTTAACCTTACATATCCATCTCACCATTCTCTTCTCATTCTGTTCCATTCTATTGATATCCTTCGCTATATCCTGCCATGTCTCTGAGGCATAGGTCATTGCACTCCTAACACACGAGCTATACACCTTCCCTTTAAGGTGAAGTGGGAATCCTCTCTTGGTCAGGAGTGGCAACAGCTCTCTAAATTTCCCCCTTAACAGTCTGACAAAGCATAGCATCAATAACATACATACATACTGTACATGCATAACATTTTAAGACTGAGTGCTCCACATACACGTGCAGTTTCGGTCTCTTGTTCTCAAACACTTATCCGCCTGTGGCTCAGACAATATAAGTAACATACACCTTAGACACCTGGGACCACAAGGCATTCAAGTACTCGCCAACATATCAAACTACAGCTATTCACTCAACACAATATCCAACACAATATTGGGCGGGTGCCCAACCCCGAAAGGAGTTGAAATAGGGGAGCTATCCCCCCGCCAAAGGCGGCTTTCTAGGGCCTTTCCTAGCTGATGCTGAGAGGATTGGGTTCTAGTCATGTGGTGATGGGCTGGTCTATCCGAGTGAGAACTGAGCGATCTCTGCCATACCCATAGCTTACTCTGACTGTTCCTTTTACTTATATATCTTCTAGATCTCAAGTGGCGGCGTCTTTTCCGTGGATTGACCTCCCTACTGCCAACCTAGAAGTTGGCAGATTGGCAGCCAAAGTGTCACATTTTTCCCTTACCCCTCAACTTTCCCTTCATAATTGCCGAGGGGCACAGGGCCTTGGGTGGGGCTTTGGTTTCCCGGGCGTTTCCGCACCTTCCTCAGCTCCCTGCCTTGGAGTGGCTTCGGTCACCCAGGCTTTGTTAGTGGTAAGCAGGGAGGATTTTGTGGGGGCGCTCGTTTATGGCCTTGCTCGAGACCTTGGGGCTGTTCGGCCAGACAGCCTGGGGAACAACAACAACAACAACAACAACACAATATCCAACATCTGGAAGCATGGTATCATCATCATAATCCCTTAACCAAATAAAGACCCCACGCTACCCTCCTCACTCCGCCCCATCACTCTCCTCTGCACCCCCTCAAAAGTTACCGAATGCTTTATACAGTATTACAACTAACCACACCTCACATTCCCCTAGCTGCATCACAACACAGCTTTAGGCCACTACACTCCACAAACACACTTCTTACAGACCTCACCCAAAAAGTTTTTGATGGCATCAAGTCAGCTAGGCCAGCACACAGAATACTTTTTGTTACAATTGACGAAGTGGTGGGCTGTATCTATCAGAGTGAGGGTTGGTGTCCTCTACTACCCATAGCCTGTTCTGAGTTTACCTTTTTCATCATTCTTATTTCTAATTTTTTTCCTGAGAGTGGTGAAGGCAATGGGGCCATAATGGTGTGCCCCATGGTTCCCTAGTGTCTTACTCTCACAGCCCAGTGGCACAAGTCGGCCTTTCTCTCTCTGGCGTAGGGATGCGGCGACCCCACCGCCTACCACTTTGGTGGTGCAATCAGCTTCTGGAGCAGTGGACCACTGGTTCCTATCTTCAGAAAATTCCTGTGCTTGGTATGCTTCCAGCCAGGGCCCCACTGGGGTAAATAAAATAGCAAAACAGTGGTGGAACTGCCATCCGGGTGAGGGACTGCTCTGGGTCTGCTCCTTCAGTGCTATATGTCAGTGGGGGCATGTCTGGAAGCCCGGAAGCAGTTTCTGGCCATCCCTTTTGGCCATCCCTTTTGGGGGTGCTTCCTCTGGAAGCGGGGCATCAGATTAATGATGATGATGACAATTGACGTTAATAAAGCTTTTGATGCCAATGCCCGCCACAACGTTACAAATAAATTTGTCAACAATGACAAATGCCCCCCACAAACTCAGACTTGCTAGTGTGAATGTTGGTAGTTTGAATCTGCGTGCAAATGAAGTGGCTGAGATGTGTGAGAGGAGGCGAGTGGACGTCTGCTGTACCCAGGAAACACTCTGGAAGAGGCATGGGGCACAGTGGATTGTCGGAAGGAGGAAAAGATATAGGATATACTGGATGGGTGTGGAGACTGATAAAGCGAAAGGAGGAGTGGGTGTTCTGGTTGCTGAAGAGCTGGCGGAAAGTGTGCTTCAGATTACGAGAGTTAGTGAAAGGCTGATTGTTTTGAAGTTGAAAGTTGGTGAAAGAATTCTGAATATGATATCTGCATATGCCCCACAGGCTGGTTTACAGAAAGAGATAAAAGAGGACTTCTGGAATGACACCGTCAGTGTCATTTCAGGCCTCTCGGAGAATGAAATAACAATCGTGGGGGGGGACCTCAATGGTCACGTGGGAGCATCTGCAGATGGATACGAGGGGGTACATGGAGGAAATGGTTACGGAAGGAGAAATCTAGAAGGCGAATATATATTGGAGTCCTGCGTTGCACTCAACATGGTTGTGTGTAACACAAAGTTCAAGAAAAGACAGAGCCACCTGATCACATATAACTCTGGGGTCTCCAGTAGCCAGATAGATTACTTCCTGGTTAACAGGAAAGACTGGAAACTAGTTCGAGATGTAAAGGTCATCCCGAGCGAAGAATGTATCCCCCAGCATAAGCTACTTGTGTGCGACATGAGCTTATACAGAGATCCTAAGCGCAAGATGGTTTACATTAAAATGTAAAACTTGCAAACTAAACAAACCAAAATTGGGACAAGGACAATATAAAGTCAAATTAAATTATCAAAATCGCTATGTGGAAACAACGTTTACTAAAATGAAAATTATTAAATAAAAGAACACAATCCACCACATAGGGTGTACATTACTACATGAACAAGTTAATCTGTTTCCCAAGCAAACTAATCGCACATATAACAACGCACTATCGTCACGTTAAAGGAAGTAGTCAAGTTTGGGAAGTCCGGGACGTTCTGGCAAATTTTACTAAACTCTGCATGAATAAAGAAACTATATGTTAAATGTCAAAATATTATTTAAAATCAAATTTGCAACATGACAAGACATTAAATAGTACAAAATACAAATATTGATAAGATATCTATACTATTACAAAATAATATATAAAATACAGTACAGCACTCACTAACGATAGTGCTATCGGGTAGGTACCTGTAAGCATAGCATGCCTCAAGTGACCCCTATCAATAACTACCCTACAAATAACCTACATTTATAGCACAAATAAACTAAGGAAATCGCAAAAGTAAGCAATTGATACTATCGACAATGAATACATATAATATAAAGACAAATAATTACAAAATATGAAGTAACAACAGATTTAAACAAAGAGTACTCTTTTAACAAGAACAATAAATTTAAAAAATCATCAATATTAATATTAATAATAATAATAATAATAGAAAAAGAAAAAGAAAAAGATAAACAATAAATACAGACAAAAAGTAAGCAGAGGTTATACAAGAAACTTCAAGTTAAAAATGCTTGATTAAAATTATTGATGTCAAATTTTAGAATACAGTCACAATAATTGACCCTAAAAAGATTAAATTTATGGAACAATTTACTTGCCTCAAAACCTCTGTCTACTAAGAGTCTGTATAGTAACCTAGCTCTAGCCCAAAAGTCATCTACTTTAGTGCAGATTTTACAAAATCTTATTAATTGGGAATAAAAACAGTTATAAGTTATTTTACTATCGATATTACTACTAGGGAAAGGAAAGTTTATTACGTTAAAATTAAAATCATCAACTTTGTGATATACTTTAAGTATGCACTGTTCATTAACAATCTCTATATTATATCAAGAAAATTTTCAACTTTATAATTTACGTTACATTGTGTGAGGGGAATAGAATTAGGGTAAATAAGTTTAGCAACTTGATTAAAATTTAACAAATTGCAAACAAGAATATCATCAATATATCTACTATTATTACTTAACAGTTTAGCAAGTGCTAATTTTTCTGGAATTTTATTTTTCTTGCTACTGTCAACTAAGTCTTTTATATATTTAAATTCTAAAGCAAGCAAGAATAAGTCTGCAATTAAAGGGCTAGCATTTCCACCCATAGGAATTCCTAATATTTGTTTGAAAATGTACGGCCCGAATCTAACATAAGTATTGAAAAGGAGGAATTTAAGGGCATCTTTAAGTTTAGTTCTATCAAAATATACAGAACTAGTGGGAGTAGAGCTAAGTGATGCATTATTAAAATATGTATAAACATTTATGAAATAATTACCATTCCTAACGAACCTGTCAAAGTGCAAATCTATAATAAAGCAAAGCTCTGAATATACTAAATCTAAAGGCAAATTGGTATACAAAGTTGAAAAGTCGAAGCTATGTACCGAGGTAACTTTCGGCATGGTATTTATTTTATCAATAACTTCTAACGAATTGTCAACACTCCAATAATAGTTAATGCCAGTTCTTTTCATGATGGTATTACAATATCTTTTATGAGTACTTTTAATGTATTTTAAGCAATTTACGACTTGTTCTGATAGAGTTTTAGTGGTAGCAAATTTTGCTCCGGCAATAAAGCGATATTTATAAGGTCTTTTATGAAATTTAGGTAACATGTATAATTTTGCAATGCACTTGTTCTTATCAGAAAGTTTAATATCAAATATTATATTTTTCTTGGTATGTTCATCGATTAAGTTATCAATATTCAGATTATTTTGAATTTCATAAACAGAATTACCGCAAATATTTTTACGTAATATGTTACCCTTAATACCTAATTCTTTTTTCATATTTTCAAGATAAAATTTCTTACATGTGAAGCTATAATTATTGCTGGCTTTATCTACTGTAGTGATTACAAAATGTTTATGTAAATTTATTAAATCAGCTTTAAGCTTATTATAATTATAGTCTATAAAATCTGAAAGATTAAATCATTTTTAAGCGAGAAAATTTTATTTCTAATTAACTTAATTAATAATTTAGACCATGCTTCTAGTTCTCTTGCATTGCAGCACGCAATTTTTAACAATTTATCTTTTAATTTATTGACTGAAAAAACAATATCTTTTAAAATTATACCCAAAAGGAAAGTGTGGCTGCTGAAGGACAAGGAAGTTAGGGATAGGTTTCATAATGAACTGGAGGAAATGAATAGAAATAAGGAAGCTAGGCCTAACGATGTAAATAGCCAATGGAACTTTCTTAAGCATAGCCTTATCGCTGCCACTGACAAAGTCTGTGGGAAAACAAAGGGTCACCCCAGGAATAAGACCTCTTGGTGGTGGAACGATGAGGTAGAACATGCTGTGAAAGAGAAAAGGAGATGCTTCAAAGCATGGAAGAAAGGAGGCAGCAGGGAGGAATACCAGGCAGCTAAACGAACTGCCAAAAGAGTTATTTACAATGCTAAAAATCGCATTAAGGACCTGGTCCTCGAACAAGTGTGTAACACTGACAATCCCAATGGGATCTTCAACCTAGCTAGGCGAGTTAAAAATGACAGTAGGGATATTATAGGTGAACAGTGTGTTAGAGATGATAATGGGAAGATTGTGTATGCAGAAAATGAAATCAGAGAAGCATGGAAGGTACACTATGAACGATTGCTAAATGTAGAGTTTGAATGGGATAAGGAACAGCTTAGTATCGAAAAACCAATATCTGGGCCCCCTCCTTTGATAGCAGCAGCTGTAGTGAGCGACGCAATCAATAAAATGAAGGACGGTAAAGCTCCAGGTTGCTCCGACATTGTCGCTGAGATGATAAAAGCCTCAGGGGAGATTGGTGTATACTTAGTCACTGAGTTGATAAACACCATTATTAAAGATGAGAAAATCCCAGAGGATTGGCTCAAAAGTGTAATAGTAAATATATACAAAGGAAAAGGGGATGCGCTAGATAAAGGAAATTATAGGGGCCTGAAAATGCTTGACCAAATCATGAAGGTCTGTGAGAGAGTCCTTGAGGGTTTGATCAGGCAAAGCATCTCTATTGAGGATATGCAGTTTGGTTTTATGCCAGGACGTGGTACAACCGATGCTGTCTTCATAGTCAGGCAGATACAGGAAAGATACTTACTAAAAGGCAGGGATCTTTACTTTGTGTTTGTGGACCTGGAGAAGGCCTTTGATAGGGTACCTAGAGATGTTGTGCAGTGGGCTATGAGGAAACTTGGTGTGGAAGAGTGGCTGGTGCGTGTGATAATGAAGATGTATGAGGATTCGCGAAGTTCGGTGAGGGTGAAGGGTGTACTGAGTGATGAGTTCGCAGTCCGTGTTGGAGTCCATCAGGGTTCAGTGTTAAGCCCCCTCCTCTTTATTATGGTCTTGGAGGCGCTGTCTAGAGTTTTTAGAGGCGGACTCCCGTTGGAACTGTTTTATGCAGACGATTTAGTCCTAATAGCTGACAGTATGCAGGATGCTGAGGCCAAATTCAGAGAGTGGAGAGAGGGCATGGCGAGCAAGGGTTTAAGAGTCAATATTAACAAAACCAAGGTTATGCATTGTAGATTGAGACGAGGCAATGTGGAAAAGAGCGGTGCATACCCATGTGCAGTGTGTGGAAAGGGAGTGGGCGTTAACTCAATTCAATGTAGCATCTGTCGATGTTGGGTACACCATGGGAGTAAGCGCTGTAGTAGAATAAAGGGGCCCCTGCCGAAGGATAAGTCAGAAATAGAGAAATTTGAGTGCGTAGTGTGCAAAGGCGAGTTTGTGTTAAGTGATGATCCTGTGGCTGTGAATTTTGGAAATGAGTCTTTGGAGCTGGTGAACAAGTTTTGTTACCTAGGAGATACCATCTCTGCCGGTGGTGGGGCCGAGGCTGCCACTGTTGCTAGAATTAGGTGTGGCTGGGGGAAGTTCAGAGAATTGATGCCAATCCTGACCATGAAAAGAATGCCTCTCCCCCTGAAGGGAAAGGTGTATGCCTCATGTGTTAGAAGTGCAATGACGTATGCCTCAGAAACATGGGCCGTTAAAGTAGAGGATGTCAACAGAATGGAGCGTAATGAGATGAGAATGGTGAGATGGATGTGTGGGGCCAGGCTACAGGATAGAATAACAAATGCTGAGCTGAGGAGACGTTTAGGTATAAAGAGTATTAGCGAGGTGATTCGTACAAGTAGACTGGGATGGTATGGACATGTGGAGAGAATGGATGAACAAAATTGGGTGAAAAAATGCAGGTCTGTGATTGTGGAGGGAGCTGCACCAAGGGGTGGACCGAGGAAGACCTGGGATCTGACTATACGTGCCGATCTCAAATCCAAGAACTTGACAAGTGAAGCAGCCCTTAACAGGGTTGCCTGGAACGCTGCCATTAGGACAAGAGACTGAAACTGCACCATGTGTGGAACACTCGGTCTTAAAATTTTATGTATGTATTATGTATGTAACACAAACATGCACAATAACACAAAAAGATGGCTGACCAACTATCTTGCAGGCAGATGTTCTATGTAACATTTGCTGGCCAGTCATCGAGCACCAGAAACTTTACAAACGGAGTCCCTCAGGGATCCGTCTTGTCACCAACACTCTTCAACCTATACATGCACGGCCTACCCATACCCCACACAACCAAGATACATACAGCCTCTTATGCAGACGACATAACACTCACATGTGTACATTGAGATGCAAACACAGCCACACAACTCCTTCAACCGTACGGTACCTCAACACACTACACGATTGGTTCACCACAAACTGACTCATCCTAGGCTCCTAGCCCCAGCCAAATCTACAGCGACCCTTCTCACAAACTGGACAGCAGAACATAGCCATATCCTTTATCTCTCCCTAAACAAATGGCAACCAAAATAATTGTCTTACAAACTACAGTAAATATTTATATAAAAGTAAAGCTGTACAAAAGGGAAGTCTTGCCAACCACTCCTCCAAGCTCCCTGTACTGCTATGTAACTACATGAATGTATAATAGAATTGTGTGGTAACTAACGAGGTGCTTCATCTAATTATTATGGATATAATCACATAAATATATTAGGTTAACAGTATACAAGGTTGATATAACTGTAATTAGTTGACTAGTGAAATATACTTCTTAAAATATAGGTTCTAAGTTAGTGGCTTAGTATGAGATGTACACTTGTACAGTTATATATGAATGAATGAAATCTCTTGTGTATGAGGATTTCTGTAAGATGGGATTATAAGAATTAGCTATGTGGGAATTGAGCTTAAGAGAGCTCTTGAGCAAGGACTGGCTCTAAAAGTGTGGCAGAGGAGTGAATGACTATTCATGATGAGTGCGAGATGGAGAGAGAGGCAGGAAGTACAATAGACAGGAAAGGATGCTGACTCGGTCACATGTATGCCTGTATGTGCGTAGTTATATTTACTGATATGATGCCAACTATGTCAGTAAAAGGAAGGAGCGAATTAGATGTACAGTTGACCCTCGGGTAACACTGTTAATTCTTCCTGCCATGACACTGTGTTACGCAAAACTGTGTTATGTAAAATTCAATTCAATTCAATTCAAAATATTTTATTGTCATGAACGTTTAGCTTACAAAATAAGCAATACATATAACAAATAAATGCCAACAACACAATTTGCACTCTTTGAGAGCTCTGTGGGAAAGCCTGACCGTGGCCATGGCCTTCCTTAACCTCTGAACTGCGCATGTGGGTAATTAGAAACGTCTGCCTGTGCTGACGTATTTGAGCTGTTTCCATCACTAAAATATTCATTTTACCATAAATAGCATTAATACTTATCCATATGCGCCTATTATAGGTTGATTATAAAGGTATTAACCTGTTACAACAATAAAACGAGTGAAAACAGCGTTTGGATGGTCAAAATCGGCGATACAGGCCGCGAGTTACATAATGTATGGGTGAGGCAACCTCCTTTCCCGCCAATTTCCCCCAAGGCCACTGAGACACTGTCGATCGATACTCTCTCTCTTGCACTCGCTTGCTAACAGTGATGACAATGCCCTGCTTGCAACTCGCTAATGTTAGCACGAAAATATACCTCAGAATAAGGGAATAACAGGGAAAATAGGTGATAACTGAAGGAGGGGAGGAAAGTGGGGAAGGAGGGGAGGTAGAGGACTGATATTTTGCATGGCCCAAGGGCAAACAAATATATATATATATATTTTTTTTTTTTTTTTTTTTTTTTTTTTTCGATGTTTAAAATTGATTTTTTTTTTTCTCTGACTCTTAAGAGTCTTCCCGCAGTCCGTCGGGGGAACTCTTAAGAGTCTTCCCGCAGTTCCCGGTTAAGGACTCGGGGCTGTTCGGCCAGGCAGCTTAGGGAACAACAACAACAACAACAACAACAAATAAATGCAGTTCATGATAAAGAGGGCTGGATACCTGCTGGTATTATGCCCTCAGGGTCATTTACATCAATATATTTATGACAACGGGAAAGTGTTAGTAAAAAGAACAAAAACGTAATAATAATTACACATTAAACTATGCTATCACATAATGGCCATTGGTTATATGGGAAAAACGGCATTTCGTCCCAACAACTTCCCTAAAGTCCCCCTTTTGAGCTTTCTCCACCCTAAAACCGGACACAAATCACTCAAAAAAACGACCAAACAACACTCAACCATACTTCACATGCCATATGCATAAAATATGATAGCAAAAGGGCAACAAAAAGGTAGGTAAAGGTGGTCTAGACTCTAGAGGGGTGGGCTGGCACATAAAATACACTTGGACCGCAAGGTTTTGTCGGCCTCAACACAGGTGGAAAGGGAAACTGAGTCAGTGGCATTCCCCGAGCCGAGACGAACCGTGTTAGAGCAAGGAAAATACCGTGTTACAGGCGACTTGTTACATTTGGGGTGCCCGTGTTAGAGCAAAACCGCTTTCTGCATAGCCGTGTTACCTGAGGGCCCACTGTAATGGTTTAGGCAGGAAATATCGTAGACAACATTAAATATAAACATGCCGGCTTATATTTTTATCATATACTGTAGTGTGAAGTACAGTATGTGTATAAAGATAGTGAAAGTTGTATTTGGTTAAGTATGATAGTACGTGTGTAATGTCATGTACAGTGCAAGGTAATTGTAATGCCCTCGAAAATGTCCCGCACCCACAATAATACTAACCCGAGTTGACGTCAGGTATAGCGTAAAATAGTCGGAGATGGTAAGTCCAATAAACTCATCACGTGATAACACCACGAGACTACCACCTGGTTCTTAAAAATCGGACTAAGGTTGCTATACTTTTAGTACGTCCGTGGTAGTACAGTGGGTTAGCGCGCGGGCCTGGTGGTGATGGTTGGGTCACTAACCAGGGTTCGAACCCCACCCAAGGCATCTCAAAACCTGTGGGTTTTTAGGGGGGTTAAATTCCCTTCAGAGGTTCGTACCCCGCGCCAGGTACCAGGAAAAGTTGATCCTAAAGGTAGCCTGGGGATATTTCAGGAGACCATGAATTCCCTTCACACCCAGCATTTCATTGGTGGGCCACCAATGAAATGCTGGGTGTGAAGGGAATTCATGGTCTCCTGAAATATACCCCAGGCTACCTTTAGGATCAACTTTTCCTGGTACCTGGCGCGGGGTACGAACCTCTGAAGGGAATTTAACCCCCCTAAAAACCCACAGGTTTTGAGATGCCTTGGGTGGGGTTCGAACCCTGGTTAGTGACCCAACCATCACCACCAGGCCCGCGCGCTAACCCACTGTACTACCACGGACGTACTAAAAGTATAGCAACCTTAGTCCGATTTTTAAGAACCAGGTGGTAGTCTCGTGGTGTTATCACGTGATGAGTTTATTGGACTTACCATCTCCGACTATTTTACGCTATACCTGACGTCAACTCGGGTTAGTATTATTGTGGGTGCGGGACATTTTCGAGGGCATTACAGTAATAGTTCAATAGATATGATGATTTATGGTTATACAAATGTATAGAAATATTGTACTATAGTTGGTGGTGGAAGTGTATTAGATTAATGAGGGTAACTATGTGGGTTATACCCCAACAATTTGGATCGGTGTAGCAGAGTTGGAGAAAAATCTTCATTACCCCTGTTATTTTTATTTTCCCTATTACCACAGACCCAAAAAAATGGTTCTTACATTTCTGATGATGTTATTGACCGAAGTGAGGGAAATTTTGAGGTGTTTATGTTTATAATAAGTCCATTTAATGAAAACATAAGTGTCCCAGCACTGAGATAATATAAATTCAAGTTATTATTTATATGTAAAATTATTCACTATCTTGTACTCACTCTTTCCTCTACCATTTTTTGCTTCTATCTCCAGGAGCTCTTCTAAACCAGGGTGAGTACAGGTTTTCTTCTTTGTCAATGTGTACTGGTACATACAAGAAACTCAAAATTATGTCCAAACTTCATGACATGCAATTTGATTTTGGAAATATTATATTATACCTATATATATATTTAATGTTATCGTGATTTATGGCAGTAACAGTGTTTCTCTTTGAAAAATATCAGTACCTGTATTCTATTTTATATTGTAGTCACTATGTTGTTTTATATGATATAATGTTTTGATATGGTTTTACCGTTTCTTTCCATTCTGTTTTGTTCGTAAAGCTTGATAATGATTATTCTCGTTTTAGGTTGAAGGGTCGATCAATATCAGAAGGCAGCAGCGGGAGTGGTGTTGAGTCCTGTGGCAGCCGAGTAGTTCACTTCCCTGGCACTGGGAAGCAGGAACGTGTGGTGGTCGTGGTCGGAAATTTTGGAGAACGTAAAGCACAGAACTGTTGCATTCTGGAAGGCCAAGAGCGAGAGTCGCTAGAGAAATGCATCATTTACGAATGGCAAGTTAGACCAAAGAGAACTGGGAAGAGAGGGAATCACATTAAAGTTGGACAAAATAGCCAGCTGGAGGAATTAATGACAAAATTTTCTGTTTTGGAAAAAGAAATGAGTTCCTTACTCCGATTATCTAATGTTAACTTAGTCCACTATTTGGGAATGAAAGTTAATAACTCATGTGAGGGCATTAATTTGTCTCTGATGCAGGAATATGTGAGAGGCATGTCTACTAAGTATTACCTAGACCTCCATATTCCTTTAAGTCAGCTGTCACTCATCAAGCACATCACCGAGGGAACATTACGTGCCATAGGCTACCTACATCAAAATAATGTGGTGCACAGGGACCTGCGAGACTCTTGTATATACCTAGATAGTAAGACCAGGATAGTGAGGGTTGGTGACTATGGAGTGGAGCGGAGGATAGCGGAGGCGGTGGTGGAGTTTGTGGGAGCGGAGGTGCCAGCCATCTACCCCTCGTCACCCGGCCGGGGAGGCAAGAAGGGGGACATCTACCGCCTTGGTCTAGTCATTCTGTCGCTGGCCGTGGGAGAGAGAGTTCAGCAGGTATTGTTGGAATGATTTGTTGCCAAACCACAGGTATAGCAAAAAAAAGGTTTATTATAATTATATACATACAGTAATATACCAACCGGTACACATGATGAAAGTGGAAACCAAAGGTATTGAAAGCTTTGATACTTGATCAACAGCAACCCTCGTGTCCTCTTTCCTTTCCCTATTGTGTTGATATGCACTTTATATCATTCATTGGTTCGTTTGCATTTAAAATATTGTGTCCAGTTTAACCCCTCAGACCCGGTTGGGCTCTGAGGCACCCATAACAAACCCGCCCCGCGGAGCCCGGATGCGCTCTGAGGCACCGGAAGCTTGAAAGCCTGTAAGCTTGTTTTGAAAGCCGTCCGTCCGATGCATATAAACACAGCCGGTTGGACCGACGCCACGCATCTCCGAACACAAGGAGTGGCGTAGTTTGTTTTTGTGTGGCTGTTGAAGCCAAATTCAGTAGTGAAAATGTGTCTTATGGCTAACATCGCCATGAAACTCTCTCCACGGAAATCGTCATCACAACTGAACCAGTTGACGTAGAGAGCTCTACTCAATGCCGGTCTACAGGTACGAAACACATCTACGTTTGGAGATGCGTGGGAATGGGGTAGCAGTTAAAATAACAAGGATACGGTAGCCTAGTCATAGACGTTTTTTGGCCAAATCACCCGGATTTCGGGGATATATTACAGAATGCGTAACCGGTCTGTGAGGGTTAAGTCACCATACCATAAAAAGGAACATTGAAAGCCTAGAGAGAGTACAACGATAAAAAAGTAAAATGATTACCCAACAAAAAATAAACCATAGGAGGAACACGTTAAACCTGTTTACCTTGACAAACCACAGAATAAGAGGGGACCTAATACAAGTTTTTAAACAAATTATCAAAGGCCATATTTTTTGTTATTTTTGTTTTGTATACAATTAGTTTAACCAGACTACCGAGTTCCCAGATAGAACTCCTATAGGGCTGGCCCGAAGGATTAGATCATGATGTGCGATCAATCAAAGCAGAAATGGAAAGATCAGGAAGGGATTAAATGAAGTTAACCCGGGAACGGCGAGAACACTCTTAAGAAGGCGGGTGCCCAACCCCGAAAGGGGTTTAAGTAGGGGAGCTATTCCCCCGCCAAAGGCTGCTTTCTAGGGCCTTTCCTAGCTGATGCTGAGAGGATTGGGTTCTAGTCATGTGGTGATGGGCTGGTCTATCAGAGTGAGAGCTGAGCAATCTCTGCCATGCCCGTAGCTTACTCTGACTGTTCCTTTGGCTTGTATGTTTTCTGGATCTCAAGTGACGGCGTCTCTTCCGTGGATTGACCTCCCAGTCTACCGGGATTGGAAGCCAGGGCGTCACATTTTTCCCTTGCCCCTCAAGCACAGGGCCCTGGGTGGGGCTTTGGTTTTCCGGGCGTTTCCGCACCCTCCTCGGCTCCCCGCCATGGAGTGGCTTCGGTCGCCCAGGCTTTGTTGTGGTCGGCAGGGAGGGTTCTGTGGGGGCGTTCGGTTGTGGCCTTGGAATTGCTCGGGGCCTTGGTGCTGTTCGGCCAGGCAGCTTGGGGAACAACAACAACAACAACAACACTCTTAAGAGGTTTTACAGGGCAACAGCGAGAAAGCTCTTAAGAGGGAAGGCCTAACAAAAAAAATTTAAAAGGCCCCAGTAGCACTTAAAACAATTTGTTTTTTCCTCCATACCTCATATCACTCTTCAACATCTCCTCCCTCCCCCCCCCCCCCCCCCCCCTTCAATAATCACCTATTTTCCCTGTTATTCCCTTATTCATTGGTATATTTTCGTGCTAACATCTGCAAGCCGGTTGCAGGGTGTGGTCATGGGTGTGTCTATGCGTGGGAAAGAGAGAGAGAGAGAGATATACAGGCCTCAGTCACTCTCCAGGCTTAGAGAGAGGAGGGTGTGAGGCCAGCTTGCTCACACTTGATGAATGAACCGCTCGCTTACAATTCGCAATTTTGACCAGAAAATTATATTTCCATTTGTTTTATTGTTGTTACAGGTTACTATCTTCATGTTAAAGGTAAAAGAGGCGCATATGAATAAGTAATAACGATATTTATCGTAAAATGACTATTATAGGCAGGAATGGAGCCTAATATTGCCGCCCACAACTGTGGTGTTCACTATACCCTGCTTGCGCTTAATGGGTTAAGGAGAGAGGAGTCTTTTAGGAAGCGGAAAAGTCGGTAGGGGGAGAAGGACGGAGATTCTGCTAGTATGGCACAAAGGTTGTTTTTTGCCAAAATAAAGAAAGCGTAGGCGGGAATACTTTCGACAGTCTGTAAAAATGTGGCGAATCGTCAGACACGTGCCACATGTGGAACACTGAGGTTGAAGACAGTGTGGGGACGACATCAAATAGCCATGGGTTAAACGCGTGTGACCAATCCGGAGACGGGTCAGAAGAACTTCGCAATGTCGGGTGGAATGAAACGATGATTGCCAAGGGCCGACTGTAGGTTTCACAAGGCGAAGGAGGTTTGTGGCAGGGGATTGAGAGGACCAAAATATTTGCCATCGCTGAGTAATAACTTGTCGCAATGCCGCAATCCAGTCGTTGACGGGTAAAGCATCATGGGTGACCGGTAAGTCTACGGACTCCTTTGCAATCCGATCGGCAACTTCGTTCCCCCGGATGCCGACATGGGCAGGCACCCAGCAAACTTTAATGGTGAATCCACGGGTATACAGGGAATGGAAGGACCGCTGGAGATATTGTACAACATTATTTCGCGGATCGAACAACTGGAGGGCAGCTAGTGCACTCTGTGAGTCACTATATATAACATACCTCGATATCAAAGGCCATAACAACATGGAGGCAAGTAAATACTTCACAATAGATAACTCAGATTATACAAGAAATAATAGTTACTAAATTATTGTAAAGGTGTTTCATTCACATAAAGCGAAGTCTTTCTTTTTCAACAAAATAGTCAACTCGTGGAACAAATTACCTGTACCTAGAAATGTTGTAGAGTGCCATACAGTTCAGGCATCGAAATATCGCATAGATAAATATCTTACCATGAATCCCGGACTGACTGTGTTTGTGCCCGAGTAATGTGACCGTATCAATTCATAGTACAGTACTATAATTTTGTTGTCTGGTTCACAGTTTTTCTGGAGCTGAAGCCCTCTAGTTGATTGTTGTGGATTTGTATTTATTTATTTTTATTTTTATTTTTTTTTTTTTAAATACAGTATTCTAATAAGGACAGTTAGGTCTGTTGTTGCTTGTCTTCCTTGGTAGTTTTTTGTATACTGTACTGTCCACTTATTCAGATGTTCAAGTTTTCAATAGCCTTAGCTTGGAATTCTGAAAGCAAAGGTGGGAAGGAACTTTTTATATGTACTGTACAGCTGTTACAGAGTTACTGTTTGTTTGTGTTACTTCTATATATCAGTCAGAGCATAGCATAAGCAAGCAAAACTACAGCTCTTTTTATAATTTATATAAGTCAGGTCTATGCATTTTCTTTTCCAATGTTATTTTCCTAAAATTATAATACTAAATTTGCTCTGTAACAGCCAGACCTCTGGCCAAATTCAGAAGATATACAGACAGTTATAAGATATTAAGTATCAGATCTGGATTGTTCCTTGGCTTTTAGTGCATGGATATATTTACTACCTGTATTAAAATTTAAAACTTGCAAACTAAACAAACGAAAACTTGGACAAAGACAATATAAAGTCAAATTAACTTATCAAAATCGCTATGTGGAAACAACGCTTACTAAAATAAAATTTATGAAATATAAGAACACAATCTATCTTATGTTGTATTCACATTAAGAAGCAACAAAAGAAGTAAGCATATATTTTATAATAAACTTACAGTATATAATTTGTTGCAGGTAGTGCCAACTTTACCTACCAGTCTTACTCCAGACCTGCAAGACTTCCTTCAAAGATGCCTGGAAGTTAGCGAGCATGACAGATGGACGGCAGAAAGGCTTTTGTCTCACAGATTTATCAGTACCTGTACTTGTACTTTATCTGATAATGATCATCCTTCGCCTAAGAAAGAAGAAAGGAAAAAGGTTTGTTTACTTAACCCCTTCTGTGCCGGTGACGTATTTTGCATTATATTCTGGCAACTATTAGACAATTTTATTCAGCTCAGGAAGGACTTCTAGCCATTAAAAGGCTACAACTATCTCACTTAACTCTTTTTACTACCACAGATCCTTCTCAAGCTGCACAAAATCGTCTAAATATAGCTAGAAGAAAATTTAAAAGACGCTGCGGTACAGAAGGGGTTAAGAATGATTGTATTTTTTATGAGTTTAACCCTTCAGTATGATGATGACATTTTCTACCTTATTTTAGCCAGCTATCTTTATACAATTCTATTAAGTTTATGAAGAGCCTATGGGAGTCAGGTGGTTAATAATTTCAATGGTTTACTCCTTTCATTTATAGAAGTCATTCCTGCATTAGATCAAATAAAGTTATCATGCTGAAAGGGTTAACCTGTTTCCTGTCCATGTGAGCTAGAGCCGCCTTCTGACCCATGTAAGTCCAGGTGGTTGTTTTAAGTCTTACTATTTATGAAATTTATCTTGTAGTATCAAAGGCCCTACTTCTGTCTTAATATCCAGTATTCGAGAATGGATAATAAGTCGTAGGCGTGTGCATAAACCTTTAACCGTCCTGGTGGTGTAATGGTTAAGGTGGCAAAAATATGTGTGTGATAACCCGGGTTCGAATCCCGGTGGATCATATATACTTTAATTAATTTCACTGGGGGTGTGGTGGTGAGATTAATAAAAATAATATTATTAGTAGGTTTAGGGATATTTCTTCGAGAGGCCGGTCTATATGATCTGTGCCCCATGAATATTCTTTCCTCTCACTTAAACAGTAGGCTACCATAGTGCGGTTGGGAATATGAACATGATTAGATTAATATCCAGTATTCGAGAATGGATAATAAGTCGTAGGCGTGTGCATAAACCTTTAACCGTCCTGGTGGTGTAATGGTTAAGGTGGCAAAAATATGTGTGATAACCCGGGTTCGAATCCCGGTGGATCATATATACTTTAATTAATTTCACTGGGGGTGTGGTGGTGAGATTAATAAAAATAATATTGATAGCGTAATGCTTGGTCCAGAGAATTTTGATGGGTTGTTAGGGGAAGGTCAGGCGAGTGTGGGGGCATTTATGGTCTCCCCCCCCCCCCCCCCCCCAGGGACTCCGAGGCTGGGCTACTTTTGTTTCTCATTACTGTATTTAGTACCACTCTCACTAAAACAGCTTCCTCAAAGTTAGGTGTGTTCAACTGTCTCCGTGGGTTCTTAACCCCCACACAGCTTCTTGCTTTGTACAGGGGCGCAGTGAGCTCATGTATCGAGTAATGTACGCATGTGTTGGGAGGTTCCACTGATACCGCACTTCTCGAAAGGGTAGAGTCAAAAGCATTTTATCTCATCAACTCACTTCCTCTTACTAATTCCATACTATCTCTCTCTACACACTGCAATATTACATCTCTTTCACTCTTCTACCGCTATTACAATAACCAGTGTACTCATTAAGTAATCTTTGAAACTCTCCTCCTTAATCTGTCTTTCCCTCATCCTATGGCTTAAACTGCTTCAAGCTCCGTGCATCCAGACATTTTGACTCTTAACGTACCTTGAATTTGGCCCTCTGGCACTTTTTCAACTTTGAAGACACTTGTTACTGGCAACTTTGTCTTTTGTCTCCTTCACTCGCATAGAAAACAGAAAGAAAGTACAGTAAAAGATCAAATTCTCTGAAGTGGTTTGACCATAACTGTGCAAAGAAACATAGGAAAGGGAACAAAGATGACAGGAAATGATAGGCACCAGCCAAAGGCAAGCACTCCAGCATTCGAAACATCACTCATTCATCAACTCCCAAAATCATTGGCTTCACCTCAGATTTTTCTTATATTTTCCACAACAAAGTTGCTTCACATCAACATCTGGGATAAAGACCTTCCAGGTTTATCATGTTAATAAAGACCTTCCTGTGCTCTCCCTAACAAACTTACTCCATTCATTCCTATCATCTGCTGTTTCTTTGCTTCATACCTTACCTTTTCACCAGTGGTGGGCACAGCTCCACTAATCCGCTGACAGCTAACTTTTTTGTTAGCTGGTTAGCATTTCAGCTAACTTTGAAATTTGTTAGCGGACCGATTTACTTCCGATAACTTTAAGTCCGCTAACATTCTTTCGCCGGTAAAGTAAATACAAATAGAGGTTGAAATTCTGTGTCTTGGAATGGAATTCCATCTGGGAGTTTTGGATCTTTGCTCAGCAGAAAGGCACCAACTGTCACCAATAGCGTGGCGAGATACATCCCCTCATGTTTACACTTCCCGGCCCGGCCAATCACAGGCCACCGTGGTGGTAGTCTGGCTGCCTTCTCTTGTGTATAAAGATATCTTTCCCTTTACCCTTGTGTTTTATCGCTATTCTATTTTCTTTTCCTGCGTAATAATGTCATCAACTGAAACAGAGAGTGAGGAGGAAGCTCTAGTGATAACAAGAAATATAACAAGTGATGGCAAGCGAGTGACGAGTGGTGATGTGTAGGCCTATTGTTCGCGAGTGAAGGAGAGTCAACCCCGTATTTTAGAACCACATAAGTGCGTCCCTATTCCTATATCGAACGAAGATAATACAATAAGTGCTAATATGTGATAAAGGGCTAAATATCATTCATTGTCAGAAAGATCACTATTTGTTTCTACTTATTTCGTTCATTAAGGTTTAACCCTCCAGCCCCGGGGGCTATAGCTTACGACTGTGCTCCGGTACCGGGTGTTTTGACGATCTTTGGCCTATGTTAACTACTCTGTAAGTCAATGAATATGTCATGTAATGTTGTGAATAAAAAAGAATAATGTTCCACAAACCTTCCTCTGTCGAATGGCGTTGAGTAGAGGTCTCTAGCTCCTCTGGTTGCATAATGGTGAGCACGGGAAGACGAGTGCTTTTCGGCGGCAAATTCTTCCCGCGTTCGGACGCGTCGCCTCGGCCATGGCTACGACGCACCTAGCCGCTCGCCGCGCCAAAGTATTTATCTCCCTTAGACGATTTTAGTGTTTGATATTGAAATGTGATGTTTATTTGATATTTTCTAGTTATTTGAGGCCAATTATATAAAATATGTTTATTAGGGTATCACTGTCACTGATATTGCTAATTTTCACTCGATACCGTACATTTTATTAGTAATTGAGGTAGCTTATTGTTGTATTAGGCACTGATTATTCGTTATCACAGGTGTTTATTATACTTTGGCCATCAAATATTAGGTCTTGTGTCACTTTCACTTTGACAAATATGCTTTAGAGAGTGTCACTGTCACTGATAATGCTCATTTTCACTCGATACCGTACATTTTATTAGTAATTGAGGTAGGTTATTGTTGTATTAGGGACTGATTATTAGTTATCACAGGTGTTTATTATACTTTGGCCATCAAATATTAGGTCTTGTGTCACTTTCACTTTGACAAATATGCTTTAGAGAGTGTCACTGTCACTGATAATGCTCATTTTCACTCGATACCGTACATTTTATTAGTAATTGAGGTAGGTTATTGTTGTATTAGGCACTGATTATTCGTTATCACAGGTGTTTATTATACTTTGGCCATCAAATATTAGGTCTTGTGTCACTTTCACTTTGACAAATATGCTTTAGAGAGTGTCACTGTCACTGATAATGCTCATTTTCACTCGATACCGTACATTTTATTAGTAATTGAGGTAGGTTATTGTTGTATTAGGCACTGATTATTCGTTATCACAGGTGTTTATTATACTTTGGCCATCAAATATTAGGTCTTGTGTCACTTTCACTTAGTTATATGATTTGTAAACGTTTTATATACAATTTATTGTGTCTTTTTTCACTGATTTATATATTTCTATAGGTTCTAATCATATGAATGTCACTTGGTATATACATATGTGTCACTTTCACATATTATTATGGTGTAATTGTATTTGTATCAATGTTCTCATAATACATGACTTTTGTATTACAATACATTGGTTTCTTCCACTTTTTGCCTATATATAATTATAGTGTACATATTGTCATTTTATTTGGCAATTTCAGTATGATTATTAGAACTCCAGCTTGGAGTGGTAATCAATGAAGCAATCTACAGCACAGAGTGCCACCTTGCACTCCACACACTCCAGGGTTGACTTTTTACCTGACCTCGGCTTCACCCTGCTGTTGTAGCAGACATGGCACCGCTTCTGCTGTGTTCTTCCGGATTCATTCTGAGGCAGGGAACCAAGCCTGTGCCTAATCAAGTATTGAGCAGACTGCAAGCGGTCAATAACGGCGGGCCCAGGATGTGCCACTGCCCTCTGTGGCATAGCATACTTCTCCAGGAGCTCCGTCAACACCTGCTTTTGGAACCTCCGCAGGCTATTGAACTTCATGGGTGTGTTCACATTCCGAAGCTTGTATATGTTGTAGGCATTCAGAACTGACATGTCCACCATATGCAGAAAGAACTTTTTGTACCATCTGCACGAGGTACGCAGGCAGTCAATGAAGCCTATCTGCATGTCGGACTTGTCCACCAGCCTCATGTTGATGTTGTAGTCCAGGACAGCATCGGGCTTGGTCACCCTGGCCTGGGTGCGGCGATCCACCTTGCCAGTCTCCACCATTTCCCCCTTGTGGATGGTGGTCAGGAGGTTGACCTTCCGCTGGTCGTGCCAGTGGATAGCCAGAATGGGCCCCGACTTCTTCTTGAACACATCACCTTTTTTGGTCTTTGGAGGGAAAGGTGGCATGCCCTTCCTTTTCCCTCGTACTGTGCCTACAGTCCCCGTCTTGCGCTCATGCAGGTACTGTGAGAGAGTGGGGGACGTGTAATAATTGTCCGTGTAGAGGACGTGATTCTTATGAAAGTAGCGGTCCATCATGGCTTGCACCACTGCTCCGCCAAAGCCAATGAGGGGGTCCACAAGCAAGTCCCCTTCCTTCCCGCTGTAGACCAGGAAGTCCAGGACATAGCCAGTTTGGCAGTCGCACAGCACAAAGAATTTTATGCCAAAGCGATGTCTTTTTGAGGGGATGTACTGCCGGAAGCTGAGTTTTCCCCGGAACAGCACAAGAGACTCGTCAATGACGACCTTGCGGAAGGGCTTGAAGTAGGAGGTGAAGCGTTCTCACATCATCTCATACAACGTCCTAATCTTCCACAGCTTGTCTGGGAGGTGGACGTCAAGGTTGGTGACAAGATGGAGCGCTGCGAGGATATCAAGGTACCGGTCGCGAGACATATATTTCCCGAAGGCAGGGGTGGATATCAGATCATTGGTGATCCAATAGTCAGGCAACCTATGCTTCTTGACATGAGGCATTAGCATGGTGAGTGCCAGGAACACCATGAACTCTTTATGAGTCACTGGGGTCCACTGCCTCATGTGGCCCTTGGTCACCTTTCCCAAAAAGTGGACCTGGAATTGGTGCTGCTTATTTGTCTCTTTGACAACATAGCCTACCACCTCCTCATCAAAGAAGGCCTCAAAAAGTTTGTGTGGTGGAGCATTGGGGCCTGCAGGAAAATTGGGGGTAACGCCTGAACCCTCCAGTACCTCATCAAAAGCTGGCACATCAGGGTTGTATGCATCCTCATCAACTACGTCTTGCCACTGAAAAACGTAGAATGGGTCTTGTCTACGCTGACGAGGAGCTCCAGCTGGTGGCCCAGCACGCCCACGGCCAACTCGGGAGGCGCGCGCCCTAGGGCGGCGAGGGCGGCGGCCAGGGCGGGTGGGCAGCACGACGGGCAGCACGACGCCGGGCCAAGCGGATGGGTCGAGGGTCGTCGATGTCCATATAGTCATCGTCAGAGTGGTCATCTTGCCCTGACGGTGGACCTATGTAATCATGGCCAGAGTCTTGAGAGAGGTGCCCTTCATCATCAGTGGCCCCCACATAATCTGGCGGGGAACCAGTGATGCGTGGGCGGCGTGCGGGTGGGCGAGGTGGGGAAGGAGTGGCAGATGAGGCTGTGTCCCCCCGAGGTCCCGGGCTCCTTGGCCTGCGACGAGTGACAGAAAGCAATGTTTCACTGTCACTAGGGCCAGGTATTGGTGATGCGAGCTCAAAGACTTCTTCAGGAAGACATGTTGAAGGCGGGAGAGGTGGGGAGGACCGTGGGGAAAGTTGCGGGGACGTATGGCTGGGGCCGGCCGGGGTGGACGCCGCGGGAGCCTCGAACAAAACTCTCTTACTTTTCTTAATTTTCTTGGTATATTTCCTACCTTTCCCCTTTTCGGCAGCAGTATGTCTCCTGTCGGGGGACCTAGGAGGCAAATAGGCCGAAAGTGTGGGGTCCTCAACCCTTGGCAATGGTGGGGTGGTGGGGAAGAATGCGGGGCATCCGGGTCATCTTGGGTGGCGTGGGTAGATAAGGGAGACAATGGCGGACGAGAAGGGTCACCACGCTGACCCTCACTCACAGCCTCATCCTCACCAAGTAGTTTTGCTTGTTCCCTAGCTGCCGCGGCCGCCTTCTCAAGTATTTTCTGCTTATACAAATGTAGCTTGAAAGGCGATTTACCTGGGGAAGGGCTTGGCGTCGTGTCACTTAAGCGAAATTTGGTGAGTGACCTTGAACTCTCCCACTCGCTCACTCTCTCAAGTTCACTGTCTTTAGGTAAACCAGCTTCCTCAACAACTGGTACATCACCTTCATCACTCTCATCACTGTCATGTTCTCTCGCAAATCCCAGGAATTGCTCTTCTTTATCACTCTCATGGCCATAATCACTCGACTTATAATTACTGGAGTCGTCACTGACTTCATCATCAACATTATGCTTGGCATCAGCTCGCTCATAAAGTCTCAATGTCGTCTCAATACCTCCGGGAGATAACACATTTAGGCGATGGCGTCGGGGTAAGGCGCGACGAACAAGTAAGGGCGTCGTAGGAAGCACGGTATCGGACACAGCGGAATCACTATTTGGCGTACTGTCCATGATGGCGTCGGGGTAGATACTGTTGCTGTGGCGGAGTTTACGCCTGGTGGCGCCACCTACCGTCCCACGATACCGAAAATGTACGCGCGGCATTCGAAAGCACGCATGCAAGCAATGGGCGTTCAAGAGCCCTTCCGGGTTGCGCGGGCCGAGGTTGTTATGGGCGTTCAAGAGCCCATCCGGGTTGGAGGGGTTAAGGCAGCGTAAGTGTGGTTTTATAATATGGGGGTCGAGTTACATACATACAAGTTTAAAGACCGTTTGTCCACAGAGACTGTGGTTACAGTCTCACGTCCTAAATGGCAGCTTTCCAGGCGGCCCTGTCAAGTTCTTTATTTTGAGATCGGACCGGAGTACCCGAGCCCACGTCATTCTAGGTCCACCCCTACGCGCAGCTCCCCCCAAGTTCACAGTCCGGCATTTCTTCACCCAGTTCTGATCACCCATTCTCTCCACATGTCCAAACCAACCAAGTCGGCTCGTGCGCATCACTTCACTGATACTCCTAATGCCCAGACGCCTTCTCAATTCCTCGCTCGATACCCTGTCCCTAAGATTAACCCCACACATCCATCTCACCATTCTCTTCTCATTCCGTTCCATTCTATTGACATCCTCCGCTTTAACCGTCCACGTCTCAGAGGCATAGGTCATCGCGCTCCTAACACACGAGGTATACACCTTCCCTTTAAGGTGGGGTGGGAGCCCTCTCATGGTCAAGAGTGGCAACAGCTCTCTAAACTTTCCCCAGCCACTTCTGACTCTAGCAATGGAGCTAGCTTCAGCGCCACCTCCAGCGGAAACTGTATCGCCCAGGTAGCAGAACTTATTCACACACTCCAGCGTTGCACTGTCGAAATCAACACTGACGGGCGGGTCATTTAATACAAGATCTCCCTTGCACACTGCACATTCAGAGTCTATGATTCTTGTCAAAGGTCCCCTAGCTCCACTACATCTCTTGTGTACCCAGTTGAAAGAAAAGTAGGGTTTCCCTTGCCTAATAAATGTTGTCAAGTGACACTGAGAGTGAGGGGGAGGCTCCAGTGATAACTATAATAGATAGTGATAACAAGCAAGCTTTCTCTTCATAATTGCTGAGGGGTACAGGGCCCTGGGTGGGGCTTTGGTTTCCCGGGCGTTTCCGCACCCTCCTCAGCTCCCCGCCATGGAGTGGCTTCGGTCACCCAGGCTTTATTGTGGTCGGCAGGGAGGGTTCTGGTGGGGCGCTTGGTTATGGTCTTGGCCTTGCTCGGGGACCTGAGGCTGTTCGGCCAGGCAGCTTGGGGAACAACAACAACAACAAGAAGCAAGTGGTCAATGGATGAGCGAGTGCAGGAATGTCAGAATTGCAAGAAAGTAAGGTAAGTGCCCAATTTAAACATTACAAGAAGTTGCTGAAAGCAGTGAAGAGCATGTATGAGGGTGCAAAGGCGGCAGTACGTGTGGAGAGTGAGCAGAGCGAATTCTTTGACCTGAATGTTGGTTTGAAACAGGGGTGTGTGATCTCCCCGTGGTTGTTTACTGTATACATGGATGGAGTCATGAAAGAAATACTATCAAGAGCAGTGGATGTTGGTGTATCGCTGAAAAGGGAGGGAATTGAGTGGAAGCTACCTATACTGCTGTTTGCGGATGATACAGTTCTGATGAGTGATAATGAATGGGAGTTGCAGGGTCTGGTAAATGAGTTTGGAACAGTGTGCGAAAAACGGAATTTGAAGGTAAATGCGGGGAAGAGCAAGGTCATGGTCTTCGAAAGGGGTGAAGTCACAGAGTGTGAGGTGAAGCTGAACGGTCAGGCTATGGAGATCGTCAACTCTTTTAAGTATCTGGGCAGTGTGTTGAGTAAAGATGGGACTATGGATGAAGAAGTGCGGGAGAGGGTACAACAGGGGAAGAGGGTTGTAGGAATGCTAAAAGCAGTAACAAGAAATAGGGTGGTCAGTATGGAAGGGAAGAAGTCCTTGCATGACAGTGTGGTAATCCCGACACTGACTTACGAAAGCGAAGCATGGACGTTGGTCGAGAGACTCGGACCAAGAGTGAGAGCAGTGGAAATGAATTACTTAAGGAGTGCGTGCGGAGTTACATGGAGGGATAGACAGACTAATGAGGAAGTAAGAAGGAGGTGTGGTGTGGAGGTAGATGTGCTGGAAAGTGTGAAAAGGAACAACTTGAGATGGTTCGGCCATATGGAACGTATGGAAAGCGAGAGAATGACTAAGAGGGTGTACGAGAGCGAGGTGGAGGGACAGAGAGGGAGAGGTAGACCGAATGAGAGGTGGAAGGATGGAGTGAGGAAGTACATGAACGAAGGCGGTGCTGGTTGGGGGGAGGGGCGTCGACTGACTGGGGACAGAGGTGCATGGGGGCGGTTCGTTCGTGACCACCCCTTCGGGGATCACGGCGTCAGGCAATAGATAGATAGATAGAACAATACTTTACTCTAATTATATTTTATAGATGAATAATGTATGACACACACACATACATACACATAAACACACACATACACACACTAGTGCAGGATGTTGTTGCATGTGTCTTATCCAAGGTAAAAAAATCACCTTTTTATATTAAAAAAAAAATAAAAAAAAAAAAACTCAGCAAAATTCATATATTTGACTTACATGGAAATGTTTTGGTATTGTGTTCAGAATGCTGACTACAGTACAGTACAGTATTTTCAATTGTGTATAAATTCTTAGCAATATTGCAATATTTTGTTACATGTTTCGTATTCAAGGTTCAATAATTACATTAATAAACTTGACTTACAGTGACATTTCTGTTACTATTATGCTCAGAATGCTAATTACTTTCAAATGATTAGGAATTCTGAGCGAATTGCATACTGTTTTTGCATGTTGCAAAATAGGATATGCAACAAAGTTGCATAATCCATTTATAAATGACATCCAAATACTTTCTTCCCCATAAACGTGTTTTCCTTGAATAGACGAAGAAATTTATATACAAAATGCTTTTCTTGCCATCATTTTATCATACATTGCATTAACCCCAGTTTCAATTGTAAATAACTCAAAATTTGCTTGTGGCACTAAAAAACCCTTGGACGTTTCATATACAGGTAAGTGGTTTCATATAAGTGGTTTGGATATGTGGAGAAGATAGATGAACTAAGCTAGGTGCAAAGGTGCAAGTCCGTGAACGTGGAGGGAGCTGCACCAAGGAGCAGACCAAGAAAGACTTGGTATCAGACCTTACTGTCTGATCTTGAATTGAAAAACCTGACAAGTGAAGCAGTTATGAACAGGGCTGCCTGGAACGCCGCCATTAGGACGTGAGACCGGAACCGCACCTCGTGTGCAGCACTCGGTTTTAAAATTTGTGTATGTAATATTATGTATGTATTATTATGTTTTTTACACCAACCAACTTCACATCTAAACTCAATTAATTAAATCAACAAATACATGTGGCACTCCGAGGACAGGCGCGGTTGGTAAAGCACTCGCCTGCAAAGTAAGAGGTCGACGGTTCGTTGCTTGGGCAAGCCATTGTGAGTTATTGGCAGATAACAGTGCTGTTAGTGGTCTAGCAATCTGTGGCACTGTCCACTGAAGTCCCTGAAACATCAGGGCACCCACTTAAATGCATGTTTTCGAGCTCTCTCTTCCAATTTGGCCGAGAATGAGTTAAAACGGGCCAAAAACAAATTTTTAATAATTTGGAACAACTTTGGTACGAAAAAGTCCTATCCCCGCCCTTGAGCAGGGAGTGCACAGTGACAAAAAAATGCATCATCATTCATGTTCGTTCTCAGATGGATTATTGATCGCATCTATGGAGTGGTTGTGGAGAGGTGGTAGTAAGTCAACTGGATAAAGTTCAAAATAGAGCATTATGAATTATCAATAACCCTTTACTCACAATTAAATATCCTTCCTTATACACACAAAAAGATGTTGCATTTAGATTTTTGCGGTAAGTGTTCAGAAGAACTTGCCTTATTGTAACACCTCTTCGCATCTTTCCCCGAGGTACTAGGTCAGCTTGCAATGCCTATGATTTAACAATTTCACTATGCAAAACTTCTGCATTTCAAAACTCATTTATTCCCCAAACCACCTCTCTGTGGAGAAATTTTCCACCAATCTTCAACCCTATCTATCTATCTATCTATTGCCCGACGCCTTGATCCCCGAAGGGGTGGCCACGAACGAACCACCCCCATGCACCTCTGTCCCCAGTCAGTCGACACCCCTCCTACCAACCAGCACCGCCTTCATCCATATACTTCCTCACTCCATCCTTCCACCTCTCTTTCGGTTTACCTCTCCCTCTCTGTCCTTCCACCTCGCTCTCGTACACCCTCTTAGTCATTCTCTCGCTTCCCATACGTTCCATATGGCCGAACCATCTCAAGGTGTTCCTTTTCACACTTTCCAGCACATCTCCTCCACACCACACCTTCTTACTTCCTCATTCATCTGTCTATCCCTCCATGTAACTCCCACAGCAGTTTAAATCCAATTCTTACAGACTCTTTATGAAAGAAGGATACCATTAGGCACATGGACTTTGTTTTTGTTAAATTTGCTTTTCCTTCCTTCTATATAATTAAATAAAAAGTACACTAACACTGTCTTGCAGAACATTGACACTGCCTCATTTATAACTATCATAGGGTACTCACAAGCTGAGTCATGTTTACATAAAGTGGTAAATGAGTGGAACGCACTGCCCCAGTATGTAGTCGATTCCGAATCAATAAGGGAGTTTGAAAGTAATCTTGATAAAGCATGGGGAAGACAAGATTTGAAGTTTGATTATAAAACAAAAATACAGAATAGTAAAAATGTTGCGTCTGCTACCGCCGCCGCCAACACCGTGAACGACCGCAGCAGTGCAAGCACTGGTACTGAGCTGGATACACAGGCATAGTTTGCCTTTTTCCAGAGGATCTACTGTAAGAAACTGTAAGAAATAATTATAGTCCGTTAAATATAATGGCCAGTGCAGGAATGATAAGTAACTAAAATGCTACCTGCTTTTGGAAAGTATATTTTTTATGTGTCTTAATTACTTGGACAGGTATCCGTGTGTGAGAGTGATGAAGATGATGTTGGTGATGATTGTTGTGATGGTGAAGCAGTGGAGTGTTCGTCAGAGGTTCCCCTTCACCTGCCGTCCAACTTGAAGGGCCACTCTCGCCTGGACCAGGAATATGTCATGCTAGAGTGGTTGGGCAGGGGTGGATTTGGTCACGTCTTCAAGGTTAGACTTATAAGACCTTCATGTTTAAAAGTTAGACTAATAATACTAAGTAAACTTTCTCTATCTCGGACTGATTGGCGGACCAGGTCCGAGATGTCTGATTTTCTGGGATGTTCATGTCTGACTTGTGTCGACTTGAAAGAGTAAACATTCGTGAATTAGAAAACAGAGACTACCAAGTATCAAGACTAGATGAAATATACATACTGTACTGTAAAGCATTATGGTATACTGTATACAGTTATTTTTTATTTTGTTTTATTAAATAAACAGTATATTTTATATTTTTAATGAACAGTACATTATTGGACATGTGGAGAGAATGGATGATCAGAACTGGGTGAGGAAATGCCGGACTGTGAACGTGGGGGGAGCTGCGCGTAGAGGTAGACCTAGAAATGACATGGGATCACATACTCCGGTCCGATCTCAAAATAAAGAACTTAACAAGAAAGGAAGTCCTTGACAGGGCTGCCTGGATAATAATAATAAAAACTATTCGTCAACAGCCTACTGGGCAGAAGTCCTCATAAGGCTGGGAGGTCCGCCTGGAAAGCTGTCATTTAGGACATGAGACTATAACCACATTCCCTTTGAACAAAAGTGTCTTTAAACTTGTATGTAATTTGTATGTTTAAAATGAGAACTATGGGTAGAGTATTGGGTTCAGTTGTTGTTGTTGTTGTTGCTGTTCCTCAGGCTGTCTGGCCGAACAGCCCCAAGGCCCCGAGCAAGGCCAAGGCCATAACCGAGCGCCCCCACAGAACCCTCCCTGCCGACCACAATAAAGCCTGGGTGACCGAAGCCACTCCATGGCGGGGAGCTGAGGAGAGTGCGGAAACGCCCGGGAAACCAAAGCCCCACCCAGGGCCCTGTGCCCCTCAGCAATTATGAAGAGAAAGTTGAGGGGCAAAGGAAAGATGTGACGCTTTGGCTTCCAATCTTGGTAGATTAGGAGGTCAATCCACGCAAGAGACGCCATCACTTGAGATCTAGAAAATATATAAGTAAAAGGAACAGTCAGAGTAAGCTATGGGTATGGCAGAGATCGCTCAGTTCTCACTCTGATAGACCAGCCCATCACCACATGACTAGAACCCAATCCTCTCAGCATCAGCTAGGAAAGGCCCTAGAAAGCCGCCTTTGGCGGGGGGATAGCTCCCCTATTTCAACCCTTTTCGTGGTTGGGCACCCGCCCTTCAGTTCTGGGAAAGTAGGAAATAATGGTAGAGATTGGGAGTAGAACCAGTTGCTGTTTGCTGATGGCACAGCATTGGTAGTGGATTCTGAGGAGAAACAGCAGTGAGTAGTCAAAGAGTTTGGTGTGGTATATGGGAGGAGGAAGCCGAGGGTGAAATCAATAAAAGTAAAGTGATGGTGTGTAATAGAGGTGCTCGTTGGGTGAATCTAAATGTGCGGCTGGATGGGGTCCGACAGGCCAATGCCAATCCACTAAGTTATGGGTTTCCGACTTATTAGTGTCTGAAATAGAAAGAGTTTACTTATCTTTACATGTTAAAGGTGTACTGTATCTTCACATTTCAAGTTAGACTAATGATACCATATCTTCACATGTTTCAAGGCTACACTTAAAGCATCTAAACATGTTGACTGAATGAATTGCTGTATGGAATTAGCTTTAATAATCAAGAATAATGAGTGTGCCCTAACGAGAATACACACATACAGACTTACACATACATTATCTATCTATCTATTTATCTATATCTATCACCAGGTACGTAACAAAGTAGACGACCGAGAGTACGCCCTAAAGAGAATACAGCTAGACCAACAGAGTGAAGTGGTCCGAAGGAAGATCATCCGAGAGGTGAAGTTGCTGTCCTCCCTCAACCACGAGAACGTTGTCCGGTACTACACCTCCTGGATTGATGAGCTTATACAGGTAACTAAATGACGATGATGATACAGGTAATTTTGTGGTAATGGGTAATCTTGCTTTACTTTAGTACATTATTATATTAATTGTCAATTACTGTATGCATATTTTGTTGCAAGTAAATTGTTGCATAATTTAATCTTTTTAAGGTCAATTATTGTGACTGTATTTTAAAATTGGATATCAATAATTTTAAACGAGCATTATTAACTTGAAGTTTCTCGTATAACTTCTGCTTACTTTTTGTCTGTATGTATTAATTGTTTATCTTTTTCTATTGTTATTATAGATTTTTTTTAAATTTATTGTTCTTGTTAAAAAGAGTACTCTTTGTTGTTGTTGTTGTTGCTTCTTCATATTTTGCAATTATTTTTCTTTATTATATTATATCTATTCATTGTCGATAGTATCAATTGCTTGCTTTTGCGATTTTCTTAGTTTATTTGTACAAAAAATTTAGGTTATTTGTAGGATAGTAGCCTAATTGGTAGGGGTCACTTGAGGCATGCTATGCTTACAGGTACCTACCCGATAGCATTATCGTTAGTGAGTGCTATTTGTATTTTGTATTATTGTTGATATCTTGTCAAATTGCAAATTTAGTTAATTATTAAATTTAAATATTAATTATAGTTTCTTTATTCATACAGAATTTAGTCAAATTTACCAGAACGTCCCGGACTTCCCAAATTGACTAATTCCTTGAATGTGATGATAGTGCGTTGTTATATGTGCGATTAGTTTGCTTGGGAAACAGATTATCTTGCTCATGCAGTGATGTACACCCTATGTGGTGGATTGTGTTCTTTTGTTTATAAATTATTATTTTGCTTAAGCGTTCTTTCCACATTGTGATTTTGAAAAGTTATTTTGTCTTTTTGCTGTGTTCGTCCAAGTTTTGGTTTGTTTATTTTGCAAGTTTTACATTACTGTATAATGATACTGTATTTGCATATATAATTTTCTATGAGCATTAGGTACAAAAATCAAACAAACAAAACAATATAACTATTACTCCTGATTGGTAACCCACACTGATGGTATCATAACCTAATACTGATTTCCTAAATACAGTAATGTGGTCATGAAAGCAGTAGCTTGTAGAATTTGGCATGGTGTCTAGCATAACCCAATTGTTTCATAAGGAGTTTTATAGATTTGTCTATCTATCTATCTATCTATATACTCAGGGCCAATCCCCATTTTTTTTTTTTTTTTTTTTTTTTTTTTTTTTTTCTTTTTTTCTTTTTTTTGGGTGGCCGACTCAGTTTTTCAGAACGGAGAGTCCGAATAGGTACAACACAGCAGAAAACAATGAAGACACAAAACAAAATACAAATTCACAGACATCTAGGTCATCTAGGAGAAGACTCAGAGACCAGGGTCTAGATTTGTAATGCAGTATAATGTAATTTTGTATTAAATCCTGTACCGTACTTATGTGTTGTTGGTATTGTCCCCAAGGATGTGGAAGACAGCAAGAATGATGAAGATGGCAGCTCTTCCTCGTCGACCGCCTCTGTCAGTGTTGAGTTCACAAACTACTCTCAAATGGAGCCAGACTCTTCTAAACTCTCACACCACACTAGTCATACAGGTTCGTTAATGATAATCAAGCATCTCTCTCTCTCTCTCTCTTTAATATAATTTAGTATTGTATTGAATTTATTAGTGGTTCCTTCGTCTATGACATAAGGCCTATATACATACAGTATATGGCTCCTCTTGTCCTTGGGCAAGGGGATTTACTGACCCCACTCATCAGCATTTTTGTTTCATTAGTTTAACCAGACCACCGAGTTCCGATCTGAAACTCTCACAGGGCTGGCCTCTCATCAGCACTAATAACCATACCTCTTAGGTGATGCTATGAAAATAATTCTAAGGAAAGTTATTAAAAGTGGATATTTACAATGCTAAAAAAGGTATTAAGGACCTGGTCCTCGAACAAGTGTGTAACACTGACAATCCCAATGGGATCTTCAACCTAGCTAGGCGAGTTAAAAATGACAGTAGGGATATAGGTGAACAGTGTGTTAGAAACAATAATGGGAAGATTGTGTATGCAGAAAATTTAATCAGAGAAGCATGGAAGGCACACTATGAACAATTTCTAAATGTAGAGTTTGAATGGGATAAGGAACAGCTTAGTATTGAAAAACCAATATCTGGACCCCCTCCTTTGATAGCACCAGCTGTAGTGAGCGATGCAATCAATAAAATGAAGGACGGTAAAGCTCCAGGGTGCTCTGACATTGTTGCTGATATGATAAAAGTCTCAGGGGAGACTGGTGTCAGCTTATTCACTGAGTTGATAAACACCATTATTATAGATGAGAAAATCCCCGAGGATTGACACAAAAGTGTAATAGTAAATATATACAAAGGAAAAGGGGATGCACTAGATAGAGGTAATTATAGGTGCCTGAAAATGCTTGACTAAATCATGAAGGTCTGTGAGAGTCTTTGAGGGTTTGATCAGGCAAAGCATCTCCATTGATGATATGCAGTTTGGTTTTATGCCAGGACGTGGTACAACCGATGCTATCTTCATAGTCAGGCAGATACAGGAAAGATACTTACTAAAAGGCAGGGATCTTTACTTTGTGTTTGTAGACCTGGAGAAGGCCTTTGACAGAGTGCCTAGAGATGTTGTGCAGTGGGCTATGAGGAAACTTGGTGTGGAAGAGTAGCTGGTGCGCGTGATAATGAAGATGTATGAGGATTTGCGAACTGCGGTGAGGGTGAAAGGTGTACTGAGTGAGGAGTTCACAGTCCGTGTTGGAGTTCATCAGGATGCAGTGTTAAGCCCCCTCCTCTTTATTATGGTCCTGGAGGCACTGTCTAGAGTTTTTAAATCCGGATTCCCGTGGGAACTGTTTTATGCAGACGATTTAGTCCTTATAGCTGACAATGTGCAAGATGCTGAGGCCAAATTCAGAAGATGGAGAGAGAGCATGGCGAGCAAGGGTTTAAGAGTCAATATTGACAAAACCAAGGTTGTGCATTGTAGATTGAGACGAGGCAATGTGGAAAAGAGCGGTGCATGCCCATGTGCAGTTTGTGGAAAGGGTGTGGCCGCTAACTCGATTCGATGTAGCATCTGTCGATGTTGGGTACACCATGGGAGTAAGCGCTGTAGTAGAATAAAAGGACCCCTGATGAAGGATAAGTCAGAAATAGAGAAATTTTGAGTTTGTGTTAAGTGATGATCCTGTGGCTGTGAACATTTGAAATGAGTCTTTGGAGCTGGTGGACAAGTTTTGTTACCTAGGAGATACCATCTCTGCCGGTGGTGGGGCCGAGGCTGCCACTGTCGCTAGAATTAGATGTGGCTTGGGGAAGTTTAGAGAACTGCTGCCAATTCTGACCATGAAAAGAATGCCTCTACCCCTGAAGGGAAAGGTGTATGCCTCGTGTGTTAGAAGTGCAATGACGTATGCCTCAGAAACATGGGCCGTTAAAGTATAGGATATCAACAGAATGGAACGTAATGAGATGAGAATGGTGAGATGGATGTGTGGGGCCAGGCTGCAGGATAGAATAACAAATGATGAGTTGAGGAGACGTTTAGGTATAAAGAGTATTAGCGAGGTGATGCGTACAAGTAGACTGGGATGGTATGGACATGTGGAGAGAATGGATGAACAAAATTGGGTGAAAAAATGCAGGTCTGTGATTGTGGAGGGAGCTGCACCAAAGGGTGGACCGAGGAAGACCTAGGATCGTACTATACGTGCCGATCTCAAATCCAAAAACTTGACAAGTGAAGCAGCCCTTAACAGGGTTGCCTCGAACGCCGCCATTAGGACAAGAGACTGAAACTGCACGTATGTGTGGAGCACTCAGTCTTAAAATGTTATGTATGTATGTACTCCATTAGCATTTTCCCCATTTGTTCAATTATTTATATCCAACTATTTTTCGATCCCGCAGCAACCCTACGGTACCAATTAACCGCAGGGTGATAGGTCTTACTGTATATTGAAATTCTGCATAAATATTATCTGTTTTTCAGAGGAAGACGAGGAAGAAATGAGTATCGTGTTCAAGTCAAGCTGTACGGTGAAATCTGACCTTAACAGCAGCAGTGGTAGTGACAAGAGTGATGATGATGATGAAGAGTATGATGATGATGATGATGATGATGACTGGTTGATGGGAAGTCTCAGGTATTTTTCTTCTTTTTTCCAGTTCAAGTATTATACAGTGTATAGATAATAACTGCTTAATCCTCAACCGCCAGTGGACATTACACGTTAGAATGGCCTCCCCCCTCCCCTTCATCCCTTTCTCAATACCGTACATGGGAGTTTCTGTTGTTTATTTACTGTAGATACAGTACTATTCTTTATTATAAGCGACTTTTTCCTATCCCTTTTCGTTAGAGAGAAAAAATGGATTTAAAAGGACGAATTATGTAGAATTTGCCTGGCGTTTATGGGTTAAGGCAGATTCATGTGAGCAAGTTTTTCATAGACATTCTGTCAGGAACTTAATTGAAGCTCTTGGGGATTTATTGCATAGACGTCAGTAGGCTAACTATTTATGTTAGCCAGTTGAGACTATGCGTCAGGTCGTCCATATCACTCCCTACACACAAGCTGGCCACCTCACCTAAGTAGGATATGGCGGTTGTATGAAATTTTAGTTTAGTTTGCAAGTTTTACATTTTAAATTATACAAAAATCAGCAACAATACTTAGGTGGCATTATCAAGCTTATTGCTTACAATATTTGTCAGGAAAAGTGCTTCTGTACAGTAACTCTATCTTAAACTGTAATCATAGTTCATGATAAGTAGATATATTTTTAATCATCAAATTAAGTTTGTATTTAATCCCAACTTAAGAATTTTGTATTAACAAATAATTTATCTTTAATATGCAATACGTGAATGTGAATCACCAGTCTGGGCTTCTTTTTATCCGAGTAAAAATGTGTTAAGTGTTTCATTAGCCATTTGCATGTTACATGTAGTTGTAGATAGGGTTAGGGAGTCATAAAATACACAAACTTTGATTTAAATTGAGCAAAAATGGTGTTCAGCATATTTTGTTATGATTTATGCATATTTTCTCCTGGAATGGCAAGCTGACTTTTAACCAAAAAATTCCATTAACTGAAATGTCATAACTCCCATTATGTTTGGTTAAATGAAAGTTAACTGTGTATTGGTTTAACGTCCTTTTCCAATACTTTGTAATATAATTTTGGTTAATTTCTGAACAGACCCATGCTGAAGGAAGAAGATGACGTATCTGATCTATCTGAAGATGAAAGAAGCAGAATAGGAGAGGACCAGACTGACTGTGTGTGTGGCAGAACGGAGTCAGGTGAATACCCTCCATCCTCCAAGAAGTTGCAGTTCCTCTATATTCAGATGCAGTTGTGTGAAAAGAACACTTTAAGGTTAGTCACACTCATAGTAAGTTAAAGTAACCAGAGTCAGATACTTAGCTAAATCTCTATCTCCATTGAGTGAAAATGTCAACTATGGATTTTTCACTTTGTCCATTATGTGCTTACTGGTGTGCAGTATTTTGTTTTGATATTTTTTGGTGGTGGAATGACAAGGTTGAAAATGCAAAAAAAAATAAAAAATAAAAGAAGATACTTCAAAGCATGGAAGAAAGGAGGCAGCAAGGAGCAATATCTGGTGGTTTAGCAAATTGCAAAAAAGGAGATATTATTATGTTACCTCCACCAACCGACTTTACTCCTAAACTCAATTAATGAAATCAACAAATACATGTGGCAGTCCAGGGATTCGAACCTAGGATGCTCACACCAAAATTCAGTACATTTATCCATTACGCTACGAAGACAGTTTATAAGGCAAAGAAAATCATACCGGACTAGGTCATAGACCAAGTGAGTAACGTAGAAAATCGCAATGGGATCTTCAGCTTAGCTAGGCGAGTTAAGGATGACAGTAGAGATGATGTAAGAGAACAGTGTGTCTGAAATTATAATGGGACAATTGTTTACACTGACAAAGAAATCAGTGATGCTTGGAAGGTACACTACGAACGATTACTCAACGTGGAGTTCGAGTGGAATATAGAACAGCTTAGTAACGAAAAGCCTTGGCCCTCCCCAGCAGCGCAATAAATAAAATGAAGGGTGGAAAAGCTGAAGGGTGCTCTGGCATTGTTGCTGAGATGATAAAATCCTCAGGTGACTTGGGGTGAGACTGGTCACTGAGCTAATAAACTCCATCATTAGAGAGGAGAGAATCCCAGATAAATGGCATAAAAAGTGTAATAGTAAGTATATATAAGGGTAAGGGGGATTCATTAGATAGAGGGAATTATAGGGGCCTGGGGCCTGAAAATACTTGATCAAGCCATGAAGGTCTGTGAGAGAGTCTTTGAAGACATGATCAGGGAAAGCATTTCTATTGACGATATGCAGTTCGTTTTTATGCCAGGACTTGGTACAATCGATGCTATCTTCGTAGTCAGGCATATTTACTTAATGATAGGGATCTGTACCTTGTGTTTGTTGACCTGGAGAAGGCCTTTAATTGGGTGCCCAGAGATGTTGTACAGTGGGCTATGAGAAAACTTGGCAAGTGCATTGGGGTTTGTAATTGATGATTAATGTTAAGAACGGGGTGTTACTTAATAGAGGAGTGGTTGGTGCGTGTGGTAATGAATATGTACGAGGACTTACAAACGGCAGTGAGGGTGAAAGGTGTACTGAGTGAGGAGTTCACGGTGCGAGTTGGAATCTACCAGGGCTCTGTGCTAAGCCCCCTCCTCTTTGTTGTGGTTCTGGAGGTACTATCTAAAGATTTTAGAGTTGGGCTCCCCTGGGAACTGCTATACGCAGATGACCTAGTACTTACCGCAGATAGTGTGCGAGATGCAGAGGCCAAGTTCAGAAGATGGAGAGAGGGTATGGCAAGTAAAGGATTAAGAGTTGATATGAATAAAACCAAGGTTTTACACAGTAGATTAGGGCTTAGAAAGAAAGAAAAAAGTGGTGCTAATCCATGCGCAGTATGCAGAAAGGGGGTGGGCGCGATCTCAATTCAGTGTAGCGTCTGCCGCCACTGGGTACACCACAGGAAGAAGCGCTGCTGCAGAATAAAGGGTCCCCTACCGAGGAAGAAGTCCGAAGTTGAGAAATTTGTATGCATAGTAGCCTATGCAAAGGTTAGCTGGTGATTAATGATCAGTTCGAGAGTGTAAAATTTGACAATGAGGCACTAGAGATGGTGGACAAGTTTTGCTACTTGGGAGATACCATCTCCACCGGTGGTGGGGCAGAGGCTGCCACTATCGCCAGAATTAGATGCGGCTCGGGAAAGTTCAGAGAACTGTTACCATTACTCACTATGAGAAGACTTCCTCTCCCCTTGAAGGGAAAGGTATATGCATCGTGTGTTAGGATCGCAATGACATATGCTTCAGAAACGTGGCCTGTCAAAGTGGATGATATCAACAAGATGAGAATGGTGAGATAGATGTGTGGGGCCAAACAACAAGATAGGATATCTAATGAAGAGTTGAGGAGATGGTTAGGCATCAAGAGTATCAGTGATGAGATGCGTACTAGTAGGCTTGGATGGTTCAGGCATGTGGAGAGGATGGATGAATAAAGTTAGGTGAAATGATGCAAGTCCGTGAACGTAGGCGGAACTGCACCAAGAGGAAGACCAAGAAAGACATGGGATCAGACTTTACGGTCTGTTCTTGAATAAAAAAAACTGACAAGTGAGGCAGCTCTGAATAGGGCTGCCTGGAGCGCTGCCATTAGGACATGAGACCTGAACCGCACTCTGTGTGAATAACTCTGTCTTTAAATTAATGTACTACTGTATATGTATTTTTAAATGTTATCTGCTGCATCAACTTTAATGCGATACAAATACGTTATATTGGCTCCTCTATTACCAAACATTACATTTTATTTCTATGTTTGCAGACAGGCCATCAACAAGGGTTTATATCTAGACGAGGAACGCAACTGGCGGCTGGTACGAGAAATAGTCAACGGCCTGGACTACATTCACTCTCAAGGCCTCATCCACCGAGACCTTAAACCCGGCAATGTCTTCCTCGACTCCTCTGACCACGCTAAGATCGGCGACTTTGGCCTGGCCACCGCCGCCATCAAAGCAAAGACCACGGATATTGCGCTGAAGGTTGACATAGAGGAGAGTAGAGAAAGCTTCCTCACCGGACAAGTTGGCACGACTCTCTATATTGCACCGGAAGTCACAAAAGCAACAGGAAAAGTGAGCTATACAAACAAAGTGGATATTTACAGCTTGGGTATTATATTCTTTGAGATGATTTATCCTCCTCTGTCGACTGGCATGGAAAGAGTCAAAGTTCTGTCTGATCTCAGGAAACCAAATATTGTTTTTCCAATTGATGTGCCCAAAAGGAAAAATAATTCTTGTACGGACCTCATCACTTGGCTACTTAAACAGGATCCCCAGCAGAGGCCAACAACAACCGAAATAGTGAAGTCTCCGCTATTGCCACCTCCCACTGCTGAAGAACAGAAGTTTGTAGCTACCTTAGAAGCCAAGTTGAAAAATGCCAGATCAGCAGATTACCAAGAAATTCTCAATCTAGTATTCAAACCCTCAGCCTGCCCTGAGTTAGAAGCAACATTTGAGGTTAACCACAATATTTCCTCAGATTACTGGAACTATTGGAAGTTTGATTACCTGCAGTCACTCTTTGTGGCAATCTTCAAAGCTCACGGGGGTATTTGGGTGCCGACCAATTTCTATGTACCCAAAGGATCCTTCTACAACGACAAGGACAACTTAGTGTCACTGATGGCTCGCCGGGGGGAGCTGGTGTCCGCTCAGTATGATCTCAGATATCCTTTTGCTCGTTTTGTGGCCAGGAATGACGTTAAGTCCATGAGGAGGTACTTCATCGATCGAGTCCAGCGGTCCTCAAAGGTATCAGGAATCCACCCCAAAGAAACCTATGAGTGTGCCTTTGATATCGTCTCATCCAAGAAGGAGCTTTGTGAATCATCCGTGAGAGTCATGCTGGTAGCCCAAGATGTCATACAACAGATACTTCAGAGGAGAAGTCAAGATATGTATATTCGACTGGGACACATTGATCTGGTGCGAGTCATCCTCAACAACTGTGGGGTGGACGAGGAACTACACCCTAAAGTCATCTCGGTACTCAAGGTAGGCCTTAAAATACAGTAGTTTAAGGATATTTTGTTTTTTCTTATATTATTGACATTTAAAATGTATATATAGAATATGCTCACCAAAGAGGAAACTGAAGTATCAGATCGTTGTTTTAGTACCGTATATCATAGTACAGTAAAGTCCTGTAATCCGAATAGCAGGGGACTGGGCCTCGTTCCGATTACCGGATTTTTCGGATTATTGGAATTTACCCCTATGAACCTGTGTATTAATGGCCTGACGAAAACCTGAACACAATATAGGCTATGCATATGCACAATATAACGCTACATCCAATATGACACATAATGGTAAACTTTTAAAGTGATTTCATGAACATATGATATGTGTGTGTACCATTATGTGTTATTTGGGTGGGTTTTGGGTGGCCTAATGCCTCAAAAAGGGGACTTTGGGACTTTTTGAAATTCGGACTATCGGGTGAATTCGGATTTGGCCTCATTTAAAAAAAATTGGACTATTGGGAGATTCCAATTATCGGTCGTCGGATTATCGGACTTTTACTGTACTTGATTACACTCATTTATATTATAAGGAAAGACCAGAATAATGTACTGGATCTTAACCCCTTGGTGCGCAGAACCCCGAATCAATTGGTTTGAAGGTTTTTCATAAAGTGTACAACCTTGCTAATTGCATTTCCAAGCCAGGGTAAGCCTTCAGAAATTTGGTGGCAAAAAACAAACTACTCGATCTGCATGAAATTTCCGCTATGTGAAGAAATAGGCAAGCTATTGGCAACACTGTATGACACCACCGAGTAGATCAATACTGGCTGTGATTCTAAGTCTTGGATAATCAGTGGAGCTGGGATGTACACTGTCACGCTCTTTAACCCTTAAAGAGCGGCGCTCGACATAAGTCGTGCACCAATTTGCAGCAAGTTAGGAGCATTATTAAGGCTTTTAAAGGGTTAAAATCAAGTGCAAATGGCCGGGAGAGCAGCGGGCCAGACAGCCGACTCCCAGGGCTTACCGCCGCCCATTTTTTTTTTTTTTTTTTTTTTTTCTATACTCCAACTTACTTCCTCTCGGGCATAGGCTGAGAGCCTTAACATTCACCGCTTTACAATGAACAGTGAAGCCTGTGAGGTCTTGTTCCAGTCTAGGGAGTGAGACATGTGAAGCACGTAGAGTACAACGAGCACCTGCCATCTTGCCTTCACATGAGGCACGGTGCTCACTCATGGCCCGAAACGACCCCATCTCTGAAGCCACCTCGTTCCCGTGCTTCACTGTCTCACCCCCTACACTCGGACTCTCACACTTACACACACACAACGCCACCTGTTGAGCAGATAACTCACCAGGCATTGCACCCCTATAGCATATTTTGAATATGGGAATATTCATACAGTGCTATTTAATCAGGGAACAATGAGGGTATTTTATTGACGTTTCGGTGGGCTTGTGGTAATGCACTGATACCAGGCTACTCATGTACATTAACTCATGTTCCCTGTGTTCTCGAGAGGCCGGCAGTGTAGCCAGTAGTGAGCATAGCTGGGAAAAATATACCGATATATGCTAAACTTCCATGTTCGTGGCACCACTGCAAGAGAACCACGAGTGCTACGTAGCTCGTTCTGGTCTCATTTTGAAGCTTTAGTGCCTAGTTTTTTGCTAAATATATATTTTTTTCATGCAGATGCTTGATTTATCATGCAGGAGGGCCTGAATATGCCCAAATGAGCCCAAAACACCCCGCTAGACAAGGGTTAAACATTGTGGTATGGAGCCCCTGGAGGACTCGCATGAACCGGTAGTGTATGTAAAATACATACTGCTATATTTGTATAAGTGATTCTTTTCCATAAATATATAGTGTATTGTATTATTAGTGGACCGGAAGTAGTAATTTCTGACAAATATTATTAGGGGGAAAAAAAATATTAGGCACAGGAAGTTTGTTGTTGCTTTATTTTATTTCTCATACAATGAGCTTTGTTCGGTATGGTTGCTAACGTTGGAGGTCACCATCCCCAGGTATCCAGCTCTAGGTAACCCCGTATAATTATAATACTGTACATAGCTATAATCCTCATAACAAAACAATAAAACTAATACTGTATAATGTTAACCTTTTTCTGCCTAGGTGTACTTTTTTTAATATTTTATATAAAATCAAATACCGGTATTGATAATAAGCTAATTCTGATGATACTTGCAAAAAGTATGAAAAATACTTTTTATTTCATATATAAATCCTAGTGTCGTCACTCAAAATTTTGGATTAAAGCCATGGGAATTTGGATATAGTCAGAAATATAACAAAAGCATTTAGTTGCAACAAATTTAATCAATGATTATTCAAGGTTTTGTGGGGTTTTCTACGATGATATTCTGGATTTGCCTTTCTGCTATCTTTGAGATATACTGTAATAGATTGAAGTACACGCAACTATTTATCAATTATATATCTCTTGAAAGGAATGGAACACAAAGCGGATGCTAGTAGAGACTGTAGCAGAGTGCCTATGCCAACTTGGAGTAGAGAGGGTATCGATAGAGTCACTGAAGGGTTTCCTGTACCTGGAGGGGCCACTGCAAGAAGTAGTGGCCAGCATACAGAACAAGGTTATCAGCTCCCGTCGCAAAAATGTTGTGACCACCATGAAAGTAGTCCTATCAGAGCTCTTGGAGGTCAACCAGGTGGCTCAGGACATGGGCATCAAGGTTAGTTGGATAAGAACAGGCACACTCACAGCAGCCTACCTTCCCTTTTCTTTTCTTTTTTAATAAGGTCTATTGTCTTTATATTGTGTCGTCCCAGTTTTTGTTTGATTATTTTGCAAGTTTCACAATATTATTACATTATGGCAAATTCACCTTAAATATGTTGTGCTGCTCTAATTGCAGTCAAGAACTTAAGATACTGTGTAAACAAATAATTTCTGCATAAATGTGTGTATTATTTCCTAGTGACCTAATCCAATAAAATACTATGTCATTTCCTAGTGTGATATAAAGCTGCGTCCTCTGCTGGTGATTGACGCTCACCTGTACAGTGGACTAACATGGCAGTTCCTGATGGATGTACACCGCAAGAAAGGCACCAGTCAGGACCTTCTGGCCCAGGGCGGCTCTTATCATCACCTGATCTTGCAACATAGGTTAGTTTAATAACTCTTTGTTTTGTAGTACCGTAGTACAATATATCCCCCTCAGAGCCAGTGTGGCTAAGCGATACCGCACTCGCCTCATGTATCTGAGACCCGGGTTCGATCCCCCACTGGAGCATCAAATTGTAGGTTTATTGACCTACAGGCAGGGCTTTTCATATACTTATCTGCATTGGCAGACATTAGAAGTGTGGTAGACTAGTGTTGCATGTACACATAAATATGCTAGCACCTAATGAGCAGGATCAAGCCGACTACACTGTTTACAGACTACATTAACATCCACTCCAACAGTATGGTACACTAGTATCCCACATGCACCCCCACACACTATGCACACCGATGGGTGGTTGGGCTTAAGGGAATCTACCTCTCTTTAGGACTCAATTTGTTTGTTCTACCCGGAAAAGTCACAATTCAACATCCTGCAATATGGCTGTGCAAGGGAAATGACGAAAACCGCTTCTAAATCTGTTAAAATCGACCATATTTTGAATTATTGCGGGCCTGGTTTGCGCCACACATCAAAGTGCGCCAGTATGTAGTGCGCCGCTTGCTGTATGTAATAAAATCATATATACCCAGTATATATATACATGTATTGTAGTTTGTTCGCAATATATACGCCATTTTGTCATTATGTTGTGGCCTTTAGCAACCTTTCTCACTCGCGAGCCAAGAAGCTTAGGGAGGTGACGGACGTCGATACATGCGCTCGAGTGAGAGCCATGGTAAATGCAGAATACTCCACTCTGTCTCCAATCATTGCCTTTTCTGGCCACTTCCTGCCACTTTTACAAGAAATGAGTGGGAGTGGCAATCCATGATACCCCTTAGTATCTTGTGAAATCTGTCTTCAGGATATCATAAGATTTACTGATTTCAGAATTTTCACAAAAAGAGGGGACAAGGTGCCATAGGAAAATTGAAATGTTAGTCTGTGTATGTGTGTGTATCGTATGTCTGTTGTGTTGGTGATTTATGTCTGTAATTCCTTGAATATGACAAGAGTATTTTGGGATGGAGGGGGCACTTCAACGAATTGTTGAACATATAGAATGAAACGCCAGCAAACAAAGCAAAGTTGGATGGGGTATGGGAGGGAGAATGAGAGAAGTAATGGAGTTTGGAATCAGGAGTTCAGAAGTGTGTGAAGATAGGGAAAGCATCAGGAATAGATGGCGTGTGTGGGGAAATGCTAAGGTATGGTGGTAAGATATGATTGAACAAAATTGTAAACTAGCATGGGAGAATTTTTTTTGTTTTTGTGTGTTCATTATTTATTTTGATTTATTTATTTATTTTTTTTTATTATTTTTTTTCCCTTTTCGGGCTCTGTCTCGAGTCAGCCACATAGATAGTAGTACAGTACATAGATAGCATGGGAGAAGGAAAGTGTGCCTGATGACTGAAAGACAGGTATCATAGTCCCCCTGTATAAGGGTAAAGGGGAAAGAGGAGTGTGGTAATCACCGAGGAATATGTCTTCTAAGCGTAGTAAGGAAGATGTATAGTAGGGTAGTGATTGTCTGATCGAGAGAGTGAGAGCAAGAACGAAGAAATGGGTAGGGCGGGCTTAGGAAGGGAAGAGGGTGTGTAGACCAGATCTATGCCTTGAAATGTGTTGTGGAGAAATATCTGGAGAAGGGAGGAAAATTGTATGCTGCCTTCATGGACTTGGAGAAGGCATAATATGACAGAGTGTATAGAGAAGGTCTGTGGAAAGTACTGAGAATATACAGAGTAGATGACAAGTTGCTGAAAGCAGTGAAGAGCATGTATGAGGGTGCAAAGACATCAGTATGTGTGGAGAATGAACAGAGCGAGTTCTTTTATCTGAATTTTGGGTTAAAGCAAGGGTGTGTGATGTCCCAATGGTTGTTCAATATATATATGGATGGAGACATGAAAGAAATACAAGGAAGAGCAGTGGATGTTGGTGTACCGCTGATAAGGGAAGGAAATGAGTGGAAGTTGTCAGTACTGCTGTGTATTAGAATAGGCATTGATTATTATTGAAGAGTTTATGTGCTGTAGTGTATACTATTGCCTGTTATTTAGTCACGTCACAATTGGAGAGGCACTTGGTCTCCCCACACTGTACCTAGTTGTTGTTGTTGTTGTTGTTGTTGTTGTTCCTCAAGCTGCCTGGCCGAACAGCCCCAAGGCCCCGAATAAGGCCAAGGCCATAATCGAGCGCCCCCAAAGAACCCTCCCTGCCGACCACAATAAAGCCTGGGTGACCGAAGCCACTCCATGGCGGGGAGCTAAGGAGGGTGCGGAAACGCCCGGGAAACCTAGTTGTTATAAAGCCTGTTAATTGTATCCTTTTGTACTTCTTGTCCTCACTCTTTTATGTCAAGCTCCTGTTGAGAATCCGAGTTTGTACCTCTCAAATAGCCGCACAACAGTAATATTAACCCTTAACCATTTTCTAGGATAATTTACGTAAATTAATAAACAAAATTATGTAACTATACTTTGAATATGTTAATTGGGAAACTATTTTATTATGCAAATGAACAAAAGTTATTTTCTATAATTGGAATGTCTAAATACTCTCCTGTTTGTTTAAATTTAATTTCGATATTAGGTGAAATTGGCACCACTAGTCGAATTATTGACCTTTATTAACGCCTTACGAGCGGGCCCGTAAGGAATTTCTACTACCCGCCAAGCGGGGGGTTTTACCCTAAATGGCCTTGTTTCCGTGCTCTTTTTCATGCATAAACAAGAGCCAAAGTGTAATACAATTATGTATCCCTGAAAGGGCGTTAATTCAGCTTTCCAATGACACCAGAACCATCCTCCTACGACCACGCGTTCTCTTGCAACGATAGTGCAAGGCGAAGGAAAAATCCCTAAAATACGGTAATTTCTTGACATTATAGGTTTGACTCCTGCAAGGAGATAAAGAAAACCTAATATTTAGTAGTGGCCCCTTCATCATTGATGATATGCCTATTACATAAGGCTACCTCTTCAAACGCCCATAAGCGCAGTTTGAAACTACCGCCGCAGAGCTCGGAGGAACCTTCATCATAAGCACACGCTAAATCACTCATGGATTCGTCTTTATGATTCCTGTGTAGTGAGGGAGGGAGGGTGGATGTGTGTGGAGTAAACGTCAGTAGGCCCGCTGGACCCGTGGCGAACGGTCAGAGCCCGACCTACGCTCCGCCCACCGCTCGTCTCTCTCTCAGAGGCAATATTGCTCCAAAATTGCACACAGACTTGAGTCGGGCCCCGCTCTTTGGGCAGGTGTTCTCTATACGGACTTAAGTCGGGCCCCGCTAAAGAAGGGTTAAAGGCAAGGAACTAAATATAGTTTGATTTAGCTTTTCAGAAGACTGTCTCCATGATGATTATATACCTGGCGTTGGTTTACCTGTCTATCTGTATATCATGTTACACATCTTTCTTACCATGCTCATTTCAGGATGTTCAAGTTTCGGGTGTCATCTTCATTGACTACCTACGCCTCATTCCTTGTCTCAAAAACAGCACACTTCTCACATACTAACTACCTTGATGGTGTAATGGTTAGAGCGTTTATAATCTGTATCTGGTAACCCAGGTTTGAATCCCGGTGGATCACATGCTTGTTTTCATTAATTTCTTTGGGAGGTGTTTGGTGTTGGAGTGAAATTAATAAAAATAGAATATGCATATACTGTACTGCCCTTATGATGTCACCGTGTCATATTTTCTCAGGAGACAGCTTGTGTCGAGTAAGAAGAGCCTAGAGCAGCCTAGTGCCGTGGGTGTGAGTCTGTTCCTGGAGAAGTTTGTGTGGTGTGTTGAGGGTGCTGGAGAGTTGACGGCTGCCGGCCGAGGTGACGTCACTCAGATTGCCTCCGGTAAGAAGATAAATATATGCCTACTGGGCGACTCATCCTATAGATCTCAACCAGTGCCAAATCAGCCAGTACTTTTTTTTGGGTAGTTTGAGTTAGGTTAGAACTTAAGGTTGCCTCTAGTTTTGTTGGCCCTGGTTAAGTTGGCATGTTTGTCAGGAGCCATGATTCAAGTGACTACTTTTTCTGGATATTTATTGTGGCAAATTTTTTTTTTTTTTTTTTGGGTTTTTTTTTTGTATAAGTAAAGGCAGATTAAAATGAAGTTTTCCCCCAAATTTTATCTGCAAGTCTGATCTGACAGCTTCTGGAATATACTTGGACAATAATACGGTCTTCCCACTCCCCTTGAAAGGAAAGGTGTTCAGGCTCTGTCTCAAGTCGGCCACCCTCAGCTATGGGGTATGTGCCTCAGTATATACATACATAATTATTAGGCTTACAGTATTAACACTATTTTCAGGTTTGGGTTGTGGAACTGGTATGATAACTGTGATGGTGTGTGCAATAGGACCGAAGCAACTGAAGGATAGAGTTGCTATCGTGACCACATTAAGAGCAGCCAAAATTACTGCTGACCACTGCCACTGTTTGGTGAGTTACTTCTGCTTGTAGCCTTAACACTATCTGCTGCAATGCTTTGGGGTTGTGTTTTGTCTATTTGAGGGATTTCATTACCCTTGCCATTTTCGAGCAATGAATATTTATTTTGTCACCTATCTATCTAACATAACCAATTCGAGACAGCCTAAACTTTAAAAAATATAAATAAAATAATATAAAAACTAACTCCAGCTTAAAAAAAAATAAACAAAAAGAGAAAAAAACGCTCCCCCCAAATCCCGATCAAAGGCCGGTTTATCTTGAATGGCAGGCTCACTATCGCTCACCCATAACAAATGAACACCTGAATGGAGTGGGGGAAGTGTCTCATAATCGCCAAACAAATGTGGTGAAACTTCTTCCAATCTCCAAACTAAAGGAGTGAAACAGAGTGGATCCAAAGACCCACCTCGCACCAGATAAGGTTAAGATGCACTTAGTTATGTTTAGCATGCCACAACATGAGAACTTGAATTTAGAGCCTTTCAGTAAATAATTACAGTAGTTTGGTCACTTTAATGCCCTGACATACTGTGGCATAGTTACATATTTTTGGGGCTTTCAACTCAATAGAACTCTGTGAAACGAAGGGTTACGGGGAAAAACTTAAGAAATCAGTAGCAGTAAATCAAGCCATATCTGAGCATTCGGATTTCAAAAGCTCAGTTCCCCTCTTCCACATTCTGAATAATGACATAGATACGAACAGAAGACGCAGTACAGTGTCTTCCTTTGCAGATGACACAAAGCTAAATATGATAATAAACACACTGGAAGACATGGGCTGGCCTGCAGGTGGACACAAATGGGCTGTTCCAGTGAACTAAGGAAAACAACATGCATTTTACACACACAATTCCTGGCACACAATTGAGGCACACAATTCCTGGCAGCAGCCTCCACGAATCAACACCACCCACTACACTACATGGCAACACACCCACAGACACCAAGAAATATCAAAACAACACCCAGCACACGCTATCACACACAAATACTGTCTTCTCTCCCTCCCTGCCCACCCCAAACCAACTTCCGGAAGCACATCCATACTCATATCACTCGCCGTTCCATCCACTCACTCATAGACAACACGCAGCTGCAAGCACGACCTCCCGAAATCCATCCTTCTGAATCCTCCCTTCCTCGCCAGTACAGAGTCCACCTGGCCAGGCTGAGATGCGGACACCATCCAGCTCTTCTGAGCTATCAGAAGAGACTGGATGACTCCGTCGTCGACACCTGCCCGGGTTGTAACACAGCACCCCATACCATTAAACACATCATAGAAGACTGCATTTCACACAACCACTTATGCCAACAACACAATTTACACTCTTTGAGAGCTCTGTGGGAAAGCCCGACCGTGGCCATGGCCTTCCTTAAGGACTCGGGGCTGTTCGGCCAGGCAGCTTAGGGAACAACAACAACAACAACATGCAACATGGCGGGTGCCCAACCCCGAAAGGGGTTGAAATAGGGCAGCTATCCCCTCGCCTAAGGCGGCTTTCTAGGGCCTTTCCTAGCTGATGCCGAGAGGATTGGGTTCTAGTCATGTGGTGATGGGCTGGTCTATCAGAGTGAGAACTGAGCGATCTCTGCCATACCCATAGCTTACTCTGACTGTTCCTTTTACTAGGACCAATATGTTTGTCCCAAGATATAAAACTGGAAATTTTACTAAGCAGAAAGATTGGTTTAATTTGAAATGCAAAAGAGCTTTGGGTAGGCGTGATGCAGCTTGGGCTAGATTAAGAAGAAGGAACACTGAGAGTAATCGGAATAAATATAAACAGGAGAGGAATAGATATGTTAACATAATTAGGCAAGTTAAAATGAACTATGAGAAGAACATAGTAAATAAATGTGAAAGTGACCCTAGATTATTTTATAAATATATAAACAGTAAGTTGAAGGTAAAGAAACAAATTACTAAATTAAGAGTTGATGCTAGGACGTATGAAAATGTATCGGACATGTGTGAGGTAATGAATAACAAATTGGGGTCAGTTTTTACTAGAGAGGAAGGTTTTGACGAACCACAGGCGGGAGTACTGGAGAGTGGTCTTAGTAAGATTGAAATAACTAGAGATGAGCTGTTATCTGCGATGAGAGGACTTGAAGTAAGGAAAGCTATGGGACCGGATGAAGTGTCTGCCTGGGTTTTAAAGGAGTGTGCAGAGCAATTAGTGGAGCCAGTGAGGGACATAATTCAAGCTTCCTTAGATAAAGGACAGGTTCCTGTTGAATGGAAAAGAGCTAATATCATTCCGATATACAAGAATGGAAACCCTGAGGACCCTCTAAACTATAGACCAGTTTCACTTACTAGTATTGTATGCAAGATTTGTGAAAAGCTAATTAGGAAGAGATGGATGAAAATGTTGGAGAGAAAGAAAATAATAACCCCAAAGCAATTTGGATTCAGAGAAGGGACATCTTGTGTTACCAGTTTGCTATGTTATTACAGTAGGGTGATAGATGTACTCCAAGAAAGAGGCGGATGGGTGGACTGCGTCTACTTAGACCTTTCCAAAGCATTCGATAAGGTACCACATAAGAGATTGTTATCTAAGCTTGAGACGCTAGGATGTGTCAGGGGGAGTTTGCTGAAATGGATGGAGAGCTATTTAACAGATAGGGAAATGAGGACCAACATTAGAGGAACTTACTCATCGTGGCGGAAAGTTGAGAGTGGTGTGCCGCAGGGATCTGTGTTGGCACCTCTCATGTTCCTTATGTACGTGAATGACCTGCCGATAGGCATAAACTCTTACATGTCAATGTTTGCAGATGACGTAAAAATTATGAGACAAATAACAAATAAAAGTAGTTGTGAGGAGCTGCAAGGGGATTTAGATAAATTATACGAATGGAGCACCAAGTGGAAAATGAAATTTAATATAAGTAAATGTCATGTGTTAAATATGGGAAGAAGTGTGAATAGACCAAATTGGGAGTACAGGATGGGAGATAATAAAATTAGCAAGGCCGAAAAAGAAAAAGATTTAGGGTTGATTATACAAGATAATTTGTCGCCAGAGAAACATATTAACAAGCTCTTTAGCGGAATGTATGCAATGGCCGGGAATATGAAAGTTGCTCTGAACTATTTGGATGAGACCATGGTAGCGAAAATTATGAAGAGTATGATTAGACCAAGATTGGAGTATGCAGCAGTGGTGTGGTCCCCGCATCTAAAGAAGCATATTCACAAGTTAGAAAGAATCCAGAGAGCAGTCACTAGATTGGTTCCAAGTCTCAGAGAACTGCCATATGAAGGGAGGCTAGACAAATTAAATCTACCGAGTCTAAAAGAGAGGAGAGAGAGGGGAGACATGATAATGATGTACAAATGTACCCGGGGGCTGGAGAGGCTGGATAGGGAGGATATATTAATTATGGATACAGGAATAACTAGAGGCCACAGCTACAAAGTAAAAAGACCTACCTGCAAGAACGATATCAGGAAGTTTAGCTTCCCCTATAGATGTATTGACAAATGGAATGGGCTGGAGGAGGAGGTGGTAGGGGCAAGGAACATCCATATTTTCAAGAAAAAATTGGATAAAAAGTAGACTGAGAGACGGGACAACACGAGCTTAGCTCAACTCCTGTAAACTACAATTAGGTAAATACTTATATATTTTCTAGATCTCAAGTGACGGCGTCTCTTCCGTGGATTGACCTCCCAATCTACCATGATTGGAAGCCAAAGCGTCACATTTTTCCTTTGCCCCTCAACTTTCTCTTCATAATTGCTGAGGGGCACAGGGCCCTGGGTGAGGCTTTGGTTTCCCGGGCGTTTCCGCACCCTCCTTAGCTCCCCGCCATGGAGTGGCTTCGGTCACCCAGGCTTTATTGTGGTCGGCAGGGAGGGTTCTTTGGGGGCTCTCGATTATGGCCTTGGCCTTATTCGGGGCCTTGGAGCTGTTCGGCCAGGCAGCTTGAGGAACAACAACATGCATTTTAATGAAGACAAATTCCAATTAATTTGATACAGAAAGAAAATTTTGTTAAAGGGAACACAAATTACAAAACCGAAGTTAACCACATTATAGAATGTAAAGATAGTGTGAAAGACCTTATGGTGTTAATCTATGAAAATATGGGATTTAAAGAACATAACCAGGTCAAAGTTGCAGGTGCGAAATGGCTGTGGCCCTTTACCCCCAGCTATTTATAGTCAAGTGATTATGAAGTGATATGTTTGTGTTTGACAGAGCCAAAGGGAAGCAGAGACACTGTTGGAGGAGAGCAACATAAACAACGCTGTTATGCTGACTAATGCAGACAAGGCCGATGTCAGGATCTGCACCGATCCCAACACTCGCATACTGGAGAGGAAAGTGTCGCTGGAGACTGTGCCGGAGTTCATATTGAAAAGTCTTGGTGGAGGGGATGTCACTGTTCCCTCGGGGAGTTACTCTCGCACAGATTCCAGACCATCTGGTAAGGAATTATAGGCTGATATTCGTATTCCAAATTGAAGTTATTAGCTGCTGGGGGGTAATAAATATACAATTGCAACATAATAATTAAACTCAGTTCAATATGTTATAGGTGTTTTTTCGGGCATCATAATATGTGGGGGTTGTGGGGAAACACAGTGTAGCTACAGGGATTTAGGGGGAAAATTACTCTGTGTATAATTATACAGTATACAGTATCTATAAAATATATATATATATATTTTTTTTTCACCTATATTCCAACTTCTACCTTTAGACATAGGCTTGAAGCTTGTAGCTTCAACCAATCAACACGGTGAAGCTAGGAGGTCTTATTCCAGACTGTGAGGGAGACATCGAGAGAGTTGTAACCGGCTCGTTTGTAATACCGGTACACTGTACTGTATAATGTATTGATAGGGAGAGAAGGTGTTTTTGAGAGAAAATTGGAGTTGCCCTCTATGTTTGTGTGGCACGGAATAGGTCAGCAAAGAAGGCCAGGTGGTGATACAGGAGTTCCAGCTATCCTTATCAGCCACTTATAGTACTCCCCGGGAGTACTGTACTGTTCATCTGGTGTCTACAACCTCCTCCTACTACGCAAGTCAGTATCAATAGTTCAAACTGTATCTAACTACAACACAAGTGCTTAATTTTTATGATTAGTATGGTCTATATAAATTTAAATTATAATAATATGGTTGCCCTGCAATTGATTTTGATAAATGGATTCGTTGATATCTGTATACTGTATGTAGAAACCAAGCAACATTTACTTGTTGATAATTTATTATAAAACAATAATAATAATACTCAAACTCGATCCATGTGTGTAATATTCTTGTGATCTTAATACGGATAAACCTTGGTGTACGATCCAGGATCGAGTAATCCCAGTCTCGGGTTTAAACCTACCCCGAAATCAGAGGTTTAGATCACTGTTCTGAATTCGGGCCATAGGTTAATGACTTATAGGAGAGACACTGTAGGCAAGTGAAATGTTTGTAAGCTATGCGTTTTATTCTAAATGTCAGTTTATATTTTCAATAAAGAATTGTTTTCAAATCTTGCTTTGATATACTGTAGGTTTATTTGTGTGGTATCTTACAGTGAGTACCGAAACTGTAATTAAAATATTGGCCACATTCTATGTACCCACACTAAACAAATAATTTGAGGGCTCTTCTTTTATGATATATTTATGATCAATTTTATATGATAATTTAGGAATTAGTGACCGTACAGTAAATTTTAAAATATTTACTTTGAATGTAATGCCCGTAGTATTAGTAGTGGTTACCTAGGCTGCCTGACCGAACAGCCCCACAGCGGGGAGTTTGTGGCAGTTTGGCCCCTATCGCTGCTCCTCTTGTGACTTGCAGCTCCGTGGAGTGGTCCCGCGACGAAGACGCCGCCAAACCAGGACTGGTAATGCATATTGTAATGCATAGTTTTTTATATTTAATGAATCCGGGTATTTCTTTTCAGTTGTGAACACTCAAGAGGATTACCAGTTAAACATTCAGTACATTACCAAGAAACAGTCAAAGAGCAAGGATGCACCCAGGCTGGATCAACAAGTTAGTATAGTAATAATTAAAAAGTTTATTACTCAAGAACAAACAGTTCATAAGATACTGGTACCGGTAATCAACTACTAATTTGGTATCCAAGGAAATTGAATTACTTTACCTTTTGTATTTTGTAATAATGATGCTATTGTAATGAATAATCATTTAGTTTTGCTGCATATGATTTTAACTCTTTAACAAGTGGGTGACTTAAATGTACGCTAAAACTTTCTTCTATAGGGACTGGTGGGTGACATACATTACGCATTGTATTTCCCGCGTGAAATTCTCCCTCAGGTGACAGGTGGTATAGTATTACTGAACATTTGCCAGGCATATCCAACCTCAAATATCATCATGCTCTCAGTACCACACCACACTTTGTAATGGGTGGAGGTGCTTGCAAGCACTTCTGTTTTATACCTTGAATTCGCATCAAAATACGTTCATTTCTATGCGTCAGTGTGACAGCTACAGATGAGGTAGGATTGTGATAGTAATTTCTTCGTATGGGGCATAACTCATATAGTGTCTTCCACAAATGTATTTTTCTTCCCTAACTATTTTTCATAGAGTTAAAGTGAGCAGAAAATCGCTATGAAACAATGACATTTTTGCTCGGTGTGTGATACCTCAAAACACCTCACTTAATCGTTTTATGGACAGAGAAGAGCTGCATGCAAGAAGTTGATATCACTCTAAAGCTTAAAATGGGTACTTTATGCCACATACCTCTTTGGTCACGATAACCCTTTTCTTCAAAGAGTTAGAGGTGCGACCAAAACATTGTGAAATATGCCCGCAGAGAGGTGTACAGTAAGAGGGATATGCCCGTTCCTAAGGGATTAAATTACCAGAAAAATGGGCACAAACAAAAGCCGAGTCCATTATTTTTAGGCCTTATTATTGTCTATGTCTATTATTGTCTACGGGTGGATGGGACTTGTTAGCCTTGGTTGGCAACCCATCTAGGGGAGACCTTATACAAATCGTGGTGGATGGGACTAGTCAGCCTTGGTTATCAACCTGTCTAGGGGAGTAAACCTTATACATATCTGTACTGCTCACCTAAGGGTGAAGCAGGTTAGTAGATGGACTAGCTGTGCACCACTGTAGAAAAATAGTGCTAAAAATATACATAGAAGGCCTAGGAGTCAGACCGACCCTAAGTTGAGTGGTCAATCCTGTAAGTCCTTCAGTAAACTGGTATGGGATATCCTTCTAACAGGGGTTAGGTCTGCTTAGGGGCATTTTGTGTATGGCCACCCTCGTAAAGAGGAGTAAAGAGGCCGGAAATAGATAGATAAATAAAGATTAAATTATGGTATGCATTTCAAATTATGTCTTTGGAAGTGATAAAATGGCAAAACAATGATGCTATTTCATGTTAATTTTCTTGTATTCCTTCTTATAATTATTCAAGTCTTCAAACAAACTTGCTTCGGTTTGGCACCCTGCTGTCAATACATTTTTTAAACTAACCCACAGTCTTTCATGTTTCCTCTCTTTCTATCCTGTCACTTCCATTCGCCGATAAAATTACTCGCTTCATACCGTCATTCACCACCGAATACTTGAACAGTGCAACCTTCACTTTCCTTCTCCTCTGCAGATCCAGCGTGATGTGATGACCGCTCTGACTTCCCGCTGGGCGGTGCTGACTAGCGGTGCTAGTGTGGAGGTGTGGGCCGTAGAGCTGGAGAAAAGGGCGGTGCTTGCATTGGCGACTCTTGACACTGACTCGAATGTGCGCAACTTTAGCGAGACTGTATTGGAAGTTAAGAATCAGTACGTAATTTATATGTGCTTGTGGTTATTATTTTTATGTGATACATTGGTTTTGCTCATGAGGTATTATAATGTAAAACTTGCAAAATAAACAAACCAAAACTTAGACGAACACAGTAAAAAGACAAAATAACTAATCAAAATCGCTATGTGGAAACAACGCTTAAGTAAAACAATAATTTATAAATAAAAGAACACAAACCACCACATAGGGTGTACATTACTACATGAGCAAGTTAATCTATTTTTTCCTTATACTTACTATACCGATTTTGTGGATAAGCCACTTGCTAGTGTTGGCGTTAGCTGGCTTGGTAGTATCCGGCAGTGCCCTCAACAATAGCAAGAAGTTACTATACCCTGTTCCAAATATGTAGGCTAGGAATTGTGAACCCTAACCTCTATAACTCAAAAAGGGCTGGAGAAAATGAGCTGTAAATTTCCACATCTATTTCCTGGCTGACCTTTCCCAAATGGTATATATATTAGCTTGATTACTCTAGTCGTTTGTCAGTTACAGAGGTAAATATTCAAGAGTTTTGGCCTACAGTACTTATTTGGAATAGGGTATAGTGCCACTGCAAGGTGCCTAAGGTCATTAGGAGGCATTCATCATTAATAGTATCTTAAATATTCTAAGCCAAAAACCGAAAATTAAAGTTTTGAGTAGAATAAAAACTAGTGAACTCATAAGCTTAAAATTTGTTTTGCACTAGCTCTGTCATCTTAACGTGATAGAAGCAGTATTGAATAGATCATCGGTTTGTATTCCCTATTATAGCTAGCACCCTTGTTACTTGGGACTTTTTATCGTAAGTGAAAGTGTTCACCTTATCATTTGTTAGGGGGGGATCTTGATGCCTCACTTCCCCACCAATTTGCAAAAGATAGGTTGAAAACTGGCTATGCATTACATTTTTTGACTGCCACCTTTGGGAGATGTTGCTAATGTGGCATTAAGTTAATAACAACATGTGTACTGTATTTGTATTTAGATGCTGGACAACTGTTCTATCGCTTGTCCTATCCCTCATTAATAAAATATATGAAAATCAACAACTTAACTGAGAACACAGCAAACTAAACATTAACCAAAGTCTCAAAAAAAAAAAAAAAAAAAAAAAAAAGCAGAATTGTCTTACATGAAAAGTTTACAATTTATTAAGCACAACAATTATAAAAAAAATTAAACTAAATTTTATGAAATACTCAGGCCTCCACACTTATGAGAAATTGGGGAATTTATTTCAATTTTACATTTTGCTTGTATTCATACATTATTTGTTTGATATTAAATTAGCTCTTATTTGAAATAATGATTTTATACAGTACAGTACACTAATTCTTTTGAGTGTAACTAACTCGACAACTGAAATTTAATGACATGCGTATACCAACAGATTTCCCGATCACAAGGACTATTTGGACGAGATATGCAAGATGATCCAGCGAAAGATCTTCAGCAAGAAGAAAGTAGATCGCAGCATCCCCCTGGTGTTTTACAGCATCCCCTCAAGCTCCTGCAAGAGAATATTGTAAAGACAGAATCACATTATCACTTGTAGCGGAGCTGTTCGGCCAGCCAGCCTAGGGAACGACTACTACCACTTTTAGCAGCGGATTTTTATGGAGTCTGGTATTCACTACACGTTATTAGATATTTTTTAAACATTTGATAATTTGTGTTACTGGTATTTATTCTAGTTTTAATATGACTCTAAGACTATGAGTTACTAGTTTAAAAATTGTGTGATAATATATTATAAGATCATTGGAGAATAAACACAAAATTAGATCCTATAAGCAGGTTTATTTATTGTTACTAGTGAAAGAAATTAACCAGATCTCAGTACGGTACTGTATAACCATAAAATATATGAAACTCAATAAGTTAACTGAAATACATGCTGAACACAGCATACAAAACATTAACTACAGTACAAACATTTCCTACCCGATAGCACTATCGTTAGTGAGTGCAATTTGTATTTTGTACTATTGTTAATGTCTTGTCAGGTTGCAAATTTGATTTTAATAGAACATTTTGACACTAATTGTAGTTTCTTTATTCATGCAGAGTTTAGTCAAATTTACCAGAACGTCCCGGACTTCCCAAACTGACTAATTCCTTGAACGTGACGATAGTGCGTTGTTATGTGTGCGATTGGTTGTCTTGGGAAACAGATTAACTTGCTCAAAAGAACACAATCCACCACATAGGGTGTACATTAGTACATCAGTACATCCTATGTGGTGGATTGTGCTCTTTTATTTCATGAATTTTATTTTAGTAAGCGTTGTTTCCACATAGCAATTTTGATTAGTTATTTTGCCTTTATATGGTCTTTGTCCCAGTTTTGGTTTGTTTAGTTTGCAAGTTTTACATTTTAATTAAAGTCTTAACACAAAAAATAGCAAAACAGAATCGCAATATCTGAAAAATTACAATTCATTAAGCACAAAAAATAGTAAAAACATTTAAAACAAATTTTTAAAAACTCATTCCCCCACCTGGCCAGCACAAAGCTCCATGGAGAGCACCTCTGCTATCCCTGTCATAGAATCATAGAAATGGTCTACACCAACCTAAGTGCTCTCGTCAACATCACACCTTACCTTAAACAACATCCCTATAACACACACACCTACACATACACACACAAAATCCTTGGTGTAACATACGATACATCAATGTTATATTTTAAGCAACAAATTACACACATAAAAAACAAACTGACACCAAGACTAAACGCCCTCAAGTGATGTAATATGCTAGCCCTGCTTGGGCCTCTAACCTCTCTGAAACACATCACAACACCCTACAGACCATACAGAACAAAGCCCTCGAAATAATCACTGGCTGCACAGCTACCATATCTACAGACCACCTACACCAGGAAACCAAAGTCCTCAAAATCAAAGATAAAAAAATAAAATCCAATAATTATTGGGATACAACTGAAAAATCCAAATTTATGTATGTATGTATATACACAGTTGTATCCCAATAATTATTGGATATTTTTTTTCTATGTGTATGAAGGAGACAAAAGGCAAAGCTACCTGTAACAAGTGTCTCCCAAAGTTGAGTGATAGTTGCTATTTTAAGCTTTTTAGGGGCTTTTTTGGTGTATTAGAAAGAAGTGTAGTGTGCTTGTTTAGTGCAGTGAAATTAATAAGAGGAGACGGTCTTTGTGAGAGGTAGCTGGATTACTCTGTGAGAAACAAACAGAAACCATGAGGGAAGTCAGACAAATTAAATTAGAGTTCCAGCAACTCCTTATCACATGCCTATGAAGCCTCCCCTGGGTATTGCCCTGCTCAATTTGCTAGCATATTTAGAATAGTACCCCATTAGTTCGAAAGAAAAAAATTCTGCCAGCCTGAGTCTTATTGGTGATGAATCGATGTGTATCCAATTTCAAATGAGCAGTTTTAGTTGTGGGTTGTATCAGAGACTGATAGTTTGATACAAATCATCAGATACTGTAGTGGTGAAACATACTTCTTTTTGGTTTAATTGTACTACTGTATGCAAGCTTATCAGCTACCAAAAAACTTAAAATATCATGACACAGCAAGAAAGTGTAAATGCGACCAAAAGAAAGTGTATGAATGTCCGTTTTTATTTGTTTTTAATTCCCGAGAAAGGGTGGCCATTAACGTTAGACATTTGTCACAAATTGCTAGGTCAAGTTGCAAGGGCTTGACATCTACCAATAACATTTTAACAGTGCGGGCTTGATCCGCCGACCCTTTGATCAGCAGCCGACGCTCTACTGTGATACAGATTACATTGGAACATCTTGTTCCAAGGGCTAGGGTAAAACTCATTCCCATCAAAGGGGATTTCTTAGCTACAAATATAATCTACAAGACATTTTTCTTATTACTGTGGTGATGTTATATCATCCCTGAAACATCAAGGTACCCACCCAAGCCCCGCCCTTTAGCAGAGAGTGCATGGTGGTAAAAACTATCATCAATCAATGAGTTCCTATATCATTAAATATCCATTTATTTGAGATTATGATGAAAGTTCTACCCCCCCCCCCTTGGATAGTAAGATTCCTGTGATTTCGGGATCTGGCACAACGACTTACAGTACAGTTGTATTTATTTGCATTTTCAATAGCTTCTATGGATTGTGAAATTTGGAATTTGTGTAATGATGGCATTATATAGATTAAAGCCAAGTCACAAGCACAAGAATTTCCACAAAGAAACATTCATGTGACTTTACATGAACTTAACAATATCAACTACTGTACTGATCTATCAAATAACACAAGATTACATTGTAAAGAAATGCAGCACTGGAAGGTTTCACAAAATTTAACTGACCCCTGGAAATGCAGAATTGGGAATTACCCTCTGCTTCCATAGTCACCTTTGGGTAGCCAAGGCTCCCATGTGCATGCATATCTGCCATGGAATGCCTTTTAAAAATAATTATTGATTTTTCTAGTGGATTTGGTGCAGATCCTCTGCTAGGATATGTTCCTCGCCGAGTCACCTAGTTATCTTCAAGGTAGTCTCTTGCTTTGGAAGTTAACCATCTCCGATTACATTTATGCAAATATACATACAGTACACAGAGTGTGAGGTGAGGTTGAACGGTCAGGCTATGGAGCATGTCAGCTCATTTAAGTATTTGGGCAGTGTGTTGAGTAAAGATGGGAGTATGGATGAAGTGCAGGAGAGGGTGCAACAGGGGAAGAGGGTTGTAGGAACGCTGAAAGCAATAACAAGAAATAGGGTGGTCAGCATTGCAGTAAAGAAGTCCTTGCATAACAGTGTGTAATGCCGACATTGACTTACAGGAGCGAAGCATGGACGTTGGTGAAGGCACTCAAACCAAGAGTAAGAGGAGTGGAAATTAGTTACTTAAGAAGTGCATGCAGAGTTACATGGAGGGATAGACAGACGAATGAGGAAGTACGAGACAGGTGTGGTGTGGATGTTGTTGTTGTTGTTGTTCCCTAAGCTGCCTGGCCGAACAGCCAGGTGTGTGTAGATGTAGATGTGCTAAGTGTGAAAAGGAATACCTTGAGATAGTTTGGCCATGTGGAACGTATGGGAAGCGAGAGAATGACTAAGAGAGTGTACGAGAGTGAGGTGGAAGGACAGAGAGGGAGAGGTAGACCGAGTGAGTGGTGGAAGGATGGAATTAAGTATATGCGCGAAGGTGGTGCTGGATGGGAGGAGGGGCGTCGACTGACTGGGGACAGGTGTCATGGGGGCGTTTAGTTTATGACCACCCCTTCTGGGATCACAGCGTCCGGCACTAGATAGACATAGATTTAAAGACCGAGTGCTCATTTGTGTTGGTTCCGGTCTCAAGTCCTAATGGCGTAGCTCCTGGCAGTCCTGTTCAGAGCTGCCTCACTTGTAGTTTTTTTTTAAATCTGATGTCACATCTTTGTTGGTCTGCCCCTTGGTGCAGTTCCCTCCACGTTCACAAACTTGAATCTTGTCACTCAACTTAGTTCATCCATGACTGGGGTTATACCAAGACTATTGAGGAGAATAAACTATATAACACATTCGTTGATGTAGTGTAATAGTATAATATTGTACACTCACGAGCCATAATAAGTCTACTGTACACTCATTTGAATCTGTAGCATAATACGAGATAATGCAGTGCTATATAATATCACAAATCCTACAGAGTTTGCCATTAATTGTTCTAAGATAAAAAGGTGGGTAATTATTATGGGAATGAGTGTACAGTAGATGTCATATGAAACAGTTGTGAAAGTGTGTGTGGATTGAATATTCTCAGATTTGTGTGTACTGTACTGTACTGTATTATGTTGGTCATTGAGTAGTTTTTTCCATGTGCACTCACCCTAACCTGGTGCCACAGTTGACGTTCTTAAATGTGTTCATATTTTCCCATTTTTTTTATTTTTCTTGAATGGCATCTGCTGGGCCTTGAGCTCACACCCGTGTGTTCAGTGTAAGTCCAGCCATGGTCGAGAGAGGATGTCTTTAACAGTTTCTCATGCCTTTCACCCTCAACAATGCTCTATTATGCATCATTGGGCATTTGGGAGTGCATAAATGGCTGAAAATACCATGTATTTAACTCGTCGCCACATGAAGTTGAACTAAGTTTAGAAGAGTTCTTTGTGCAGCTACTTATGCTTTTTATTCTCTAACACTTGGATTTAACCCTTTCACTGCGGCACTTATAGGGTTACATAGCCCTACGCTTGTGTTTGGAATTGTTTACAAAATTGAAACAATATTATACTTGGAATATGAGGCATTCAAATTGATTTTCAAATCACTCATCACTAATATGATACGGCAAGCAAGATGATTGTGCACCAATACACAGTAGTAACATATTATTTAGTTACTTTTTTTTCTTAGACACCACATATGTGTCGGCAATGAAAGACTTGAAGACAATAAGTAGGTTAAAGATGACAAAAAGTCACCAATAAGGTTTAATGTGTGTGTGTGTGTGTGTGTGTTTTTTTTTTTTTTTTTTTTATTGCGACGCCGTAATCCCCGAGGAGGGGTGTGCCATGATCATTAGCCATTTGTCACGAATCGCTAGGTCAAGTTGCCCAGGCTTGACATTTACCATTAACATTTTGACATTGCGGGCTCGATCAGCAGACAACGCTCTACTGACTATGCCACGGCTCACGACAATTAAATCGTTAAATTCGCTTTGATGCTATAAAGTAATCCTTGGTGGTGATCATATATATATATATATCTAGCCCTCCTTATCACTTGTCTACTTCATCTTACCTTTCAAATACAGTATTGGTGATTATCGAACAACATATTTAACCTTATCATCATCCTCATTAACAATACTTTTGTGTTTTGCTTTATCTTGGTAGAATGTTTGTTTGCTCTTTTTTAAAGAACTTATAGTATGAGAAGACAAAAGACATGCAGGCATCCACAAAGGTCTTTTAAAGTATGTGCCCATGTTATTTAAGTGAATATATATTTTGTAAAAGATGATATACTGTATAGTAGATTATACAAATAAACATTGTATTGCACTGCTGGTATTTTCCCATTAAGGAACTGCTTGAAAAGAGTGCATTGATCTGAGATACTGTATATTCCTTCTTTCACAATCTCTCCTAATTTCATATTCATAAGCTCTCTAAAGTAATATTTCCTATCATTCTTTGAACCTGAGTATGTCATCTCAAAGTGCTGTTATATATTTGTACAGCCAACTACATTTCACATTCAAAATTTTCATTATTCACATAACCTATAATATCACCATTTTCATAGTCTCTCCACATATCGTGTTTCATTTTGGCATTCAGACCTGACCATGCCAAAATAATTATACAGTCCCATTTCATGATACTGTATCGGTAATGTACGAGCATTATACTCGTAAAGATACCGTATCTTTCATTTATCCCTTGAAGGCTCAGTCATAGGAGCAACTATTCCAGCAGATTTTGTCGGCATCTGTTTTGTGGAAGCTTTATCATTCACGTTTTATAAGACTTCAACAGTTATCTATATTCTGTCTTTAGTCTATTTTTTCAACTGACAGAAAATTGAATCCATAGTAACAGATTTTCAATATTTATGGAAAAATGTATAACAACAGTATTATGACTCTTCATCATAATAAGTTTTCATAATTAATAACCCATTTTGCTACAAAATCTTCACAATAGCTGAGTAATCAATATGTGGACATGGCAATGTACAGTCTGCTGAAATAAAATAGATTTTAGTTGTTGACACCAATTATGTACAAATAATTGTCCCTTGAAAAGTTACCAGGACACAGTTGTTGATAGAAAGTCCTAAAAAAGACAAAAAAGCATTCTTGTGGCTCGGCCTTTATAATAAGTAGAGCTCAAGACAGTGAAAATTGTATATGGTGATTGTTTTACCGAGTTAAGATTATAAGCATAATACTTGAAGTGATACAAATACTACTATGCACAAAATACCACTTCTGTACTTATATTTACCTATTGTGTGTTGTGTTCTTTATTTTTACAGGTATTCCTCACTTAGACTCTTCATTTTGAATTGTTTCATTATTATACTGTTCATATTTAATAAGATACAATATTCACTTTTGAGTTATGCTTCATTAGTACAGTATGTTGTAAATAAGACAAAAATGGTGTATAATAGCAGGAAAATATAAACAAATGTAATTATTTCATTTGAAGATAATAATAATAATAATAATACTGTAGTTCTTAAAGCTAGCGCATGCTAAGCCAGCTAAGGATAGCCCAATAAGGCCGATTAGGCGTATTTTCATTGGGGTCCTGTACTACTACCCCATCCCCTTGCTCATGAGGGACGGTAATGACTCGGTGCTTGTGAAAAACCTTCAATGCGCAGAGCGTGGGCACGATCCTGGGACCTTCTGGGTGGAAGTCCAAGACGCTAGTCAGGAACATAACTACAACTTTAAGTGAGGCATTACTTTAGTTGGTTCATAGATATGGAGCTGTGAACTAATTGTCATCTTATATATTTCTCTGCAGTGATATCAGGTTTAAGATAATATATAATTACCTTGATACATGTGTGGTGTATCACTATCTGCTCCGACATCTTGGGGGTTACGATATTTTGTTTACCGGTAATTATTATTAAGGATTGCACTTGCTTTTGTCATTTTTAAAGCAATGTATATTAGTTTGTCCCCTTGGCTAACAAAAGCGCCTTTCCAGATTTCCTACAAAAATGCCCAACCAGACCCCTTCAAGCTAAACTTGTAAATTTTTTGGCTGAAGGCCAATTTCTAAGTTACAGGCTCACTATTGCTCGTCCCCCAAAAGATCAATGCCTGAATGTGGTGAAGCGTCTTACGCTAAACTAAAGGGGTGAAGCGTCTTAAAATGTCTAAACTAATTGGGCAAAGCAGGGAGGTCCAAAAAGACCTCCCTGGTTCTTAATAGGGTTAAAGGTGTAGTATAATTATATTGAAGTACATTAGATATTTTTTACAGTGCAATACATGAGAGAGTAGTTATTTTTACACTGAATGTGGAGATCATCCGAGTATATTTTTACTACTAATTATCAGTTCCGTGACAGAATAGGTTTAATTTGGTAAAAACAACAAAATATTAAAAGTTCATTTATAATAATTAAAACAAATAATATACCCTATTGCATATAGATTTATTATAAGTATTTCATAAATGTGAATTCATTTTGTGGTGTGCTGTGTTTTTAATGCTGATTTAAGATATTACATTTATACAATATTATTTATTCTTTCACATGGTCCTCCTTACAGGTAGGGATGGAGTGAATACACGAGCTCAGTATTCAAATACGAATACGAATAATTTAGATTTCTACGAATATGAATGCGAATGTTGTCTCGTCGAATACGAATACAAATACTTTATGAAAGTATTCATGAATACTTTTCATAAAATTAATTAAATTTTTTACTATAGGTATTAAGTGTGGTACTGTACCATAGCTTATGCAATGGTTAACTATTTTATGACTGCTAACAGACACTACCTGCATTCAATACTGGGATATCAACCTATATAATGTAGTAACTAGATATAATATGTTATGGTATCAAATTCATGAATCTGACCAGATACGAACAATGACAGCTCTATCTTGCTCTCTCTCTCTCTCTCTGTATTCGCCAGATTATTATATGAATACAAATAATTTGTCAAAATATTCAAATACGAATGCAAATACTTTTACTTTTATTTTTAAGCATTCGAATATGAATACGAATACCCTGAATTACTGTATTCGAATGCGTTCTAATATGAATACTCCATCCCTGCTTACAGGTGCCATACATACATAATTATGAAAATAAAAATAAAAATATTCTCTTGTATTTTTATTAACGACTTAACTATAAATCTTAGTTGTGATAACGGAAGCTCACTTTTGATGCAAGGTATGGCATCATGATAGGTAGAATATAAATTTTTCCAAGAGAAGGTAGGGTAGCCTAGTCAATAATTCCAATTATGTAGTATGTGATATCGATACAAAAATACCCACAATATAATGGTTAATTAGATTAATATATGTAACTAGTGTCAAATTATACTGTAACTACCATGCATTATGATAATTAGTTTATTAATCAAGCTTTACTAATTAAACAATTGGATTTTACTCAACCAATCTCTCCAGCACCTTTCCATCTCTCTCTCATACTGTATATTCTATCATTTACTTAACCCTTCCAGCAATCAAACATCTTTATTACGTTACAATCACCTTCCCAGTTTCTTATAAGCCCTATCAAGTGTTTACACAATTTATTATAATTCAGACAGCTATCCAAGCATTCAGAATATGTCTTTAATAGTATATCATGGTGGATTCTTACCATTTTCATTCATATCAACCAGACTCGCATACCCCTTCCTCGCATTTTACTAACCCTCGCTCACCCCATGTAGGGTTGCTAGCCCTGTAGGTTATTGTGTTATACAATAAATATTGTATTATACAATAATACATGGGGTGAGCGAGGGTTAGTAAAATGCGAGGAAGGGGTATGCGAGTCTGGTTGATATGAATGAAAATGGTAAGAATCCACCATGATATACTATTAAAGACATATTCTGAATGCTTGGATAGCTGTCTGAATTATAATAAATTGTGTAAACACTTGATAGGGCTTATAAGAAACTGGGAAGGTGATTGTAACGTAATAAAGATGTTTGATTGCTGGAAGGGTTAAGTAAATGATAGAATATACTTCTATCATTTACTTAACCCTTCCAGCAATCAAACATCTTTATTACGTTACAATCACCTTCCCAGTTTCTTATAAGCCCTATCAAGTGTTTACACAATTTATTATAATTCAGACAGCTATCCAAGCATTCAGAATATGTCTTTAATAGTATATCATGGTGGACTCTTACCATTTTCATTCATATCAACCAGACTCGCATACCCCTTCCTCGCATTTTACTAACCCTCGCTCACCCCATGTAGGGTTGCTAGCCCTGTAGGTTATTGTGTTATACAATAACCTACAGTATACCACAACATGGGGCCTGCATGGTTAGAGTGGGAACACGAGCGACTCATGCACGGGAGGTCTAGGGGTATTCTGGCAGCGGATCCGGGGAATCCTAAACTGTGTCTGAAGGAGGGAGTCTTCATGGAAATGGTACCTACGTGTGGAGAGATTGGTCGTACCTTGGAGGATCAAGTTTGAGTGGCAGTGGTTTGAGGACGAAATCTTGACGGCGCCGGGAGAGAAGGCAGCTTAGCACGACTCCGCCTTAAGTCACAACATCACGACATCGCCACTAACACAAACAAAACAGTCAGTGGACTTTTGACTGTGTTTGAGTGAGGACCTACATAGCTGTTTGGTGTGACATTGAAGAGGTAATGTGTTACTGGAAGCCTTAAGTGATTCTTTCTATCCAAAATTACACCAATCTTAATTCAATATACAGTATCTATAATTCAATTGTGTAATTAATTCTGTTTTGGGTCACAGGCAGAAACCAGGCGCCTTACTGACTGTCTACAGTCATGTACAAGAAATACCATGTTTAATAATATGAGATGTTATACTAAGGTTATTAGAATGAGATATAATATATATATGTACCCTTGTACCTAAGTAATTCAAGGAATAATAGTTGGATAAATTGGAGTACATAACACTTGATCGAAAATACGACCCTCGCAAAATTTAATTAAATGTACATCAGTGTGTTGGTATCACACCCTTGCATCCCACTGTGAATATTTTTTGCACACAAATGATGTGGGCGTGTTGTGGGTATGGTCTGCAGTTGCAAGGTTGGCACGAATGGCAGCTGAGTCAGATGGGTAGACGGAGGTGGAGGGAGTGGAGGAACAACATAATTGTTATACAGTACCAGGTTTTTACTGGGGTTGATTGGATAAAGGTAGATTCTTACTCGACTGGAGAAACTAAAGTCAGACTACACATGCACAAAAGTCGTAAAGGATAAATATAATATAGAGTGCACACATGAGTTTTCTTATTAACCTCTGAAGTGCGCATGGGGGGTAATGAACACCTCTGCCTGTGCGCATGTATTTGAGCTGTTTCCATCACTAAAATATTTATTTTATCATAAATAGCATTAATACTTATCCATATGCGCCTATTATAGGTTGATTATAAAGGGATTAACCTGTTACAACAATAAAACAAGTGAAAACAGCGTTTGGATGGTCAAAATCGGCGATACAATCCGGGAGTTACATAATGTATGGCTGAGGCAAGCTCCTCTCCCGCCAATTTTCCCCAAGGCTGGAGAGACACTGTCGATCGATACTCTCTCTCTCTCTCTCTCTTGTACTCTCTTGCTAACAGTGATGACAATGCCCTGCTTGCAACTCGCTAATGTTAGCACGAAAATATACCACAGAATAAGGGAATAACAGGGAAAATAGGTGATAACTGAAGGAGGGGAGGAAAGTGGGGAAGGAGGGGAGGTAGAGGAGTGATATTTTGCATGGCCCAGGGGCAAAAAAATAAAAATAAATAAAAAATAAAATAATAAATTTTGGTGTTTTAAATTTTTTTTTTTTTTTCCCTGACTCTTAAGAGAGTCTTCCCGCAGTCCGCCGGGGGAACTCTTAAGAGTCTTCCCGCAGTTCCCGGGTTAATAATCACTTGATACAAAGATAACAATACACTGGTTACATGGACAAAATGACACAATAATATAACACCAAGCACGGACGAGGATCCACGACGAAGTTAGAGAATCCACTAGCACATGAGTCTTGAAGTAAACACTAATTCCGTTGATCTAGTCGTTTGTTGCCAAGTCCTTTCTTCTGTTTTCGTCGGGCCGCTTAGGTGGTCCTGCCGTATGATCAATGGAGTGGGATTTACAGATCGACTATTTGGTTTGGGGCCTTTAATAGTAGTTCCTTATGTCATGACACAGGGGCGTACTATCAGATTAACGCGAGCATCAGTGAGGACATGTCCCGCACTATGGTTGCTCGACTATCCTGACTGTTATAATAGTCGGTGATGAAGTTCTTTTTCGGTACTCTTGGATGTGAGGTCTTTAATGAACAGTCGCTCAAGTCATGACAGAGTAACTATTCATCAGGCGAACGTGGGGAAGAAGTGTGACCATGGCCGTACTATCTTTCCCAACTAACTTTGACCTTTATAAGAGTGTTCAAAGAATCCTGATGATTAGATTTTTAGGCCTTTTTACAAGCATATGTCCTCAACCATGGCTTTGGTACATGTGGTGTAAGGACTTTATATGCAGAGTGCTATTTAAGTGACGGTGTCTCACAAAGCCCTGACTATTGCAGCGGTCTTGCCATGGCAAAGACTTCTCCAAGAGTGTTTTAGGGACATGTCCTTATTTCCACTTTTAATGTAAAAACTACAAGCCTAGAAAAGATCCTAATGCATCTCGAGCACTATGGTGTGAGAGACAATAGTTCTTAGATAGGGAAAAGAACTCTCAGACAATTTGATCTACAGCCATGGCATGTACACTCAGTGGAAAGAGAGGGTAATTCTTGGACTCTAGCCTTGCATGCAATTTTACTCGAGCTCTTAGAATTACTGGCTCTACCCTGGGCAAGTCGGGATGGTCATGACTTGTGCTTCGATGTCCCAGGTACGGTGGTTGAGGGTCAGAAGGTCACAGGTACGGGGGGCGGATTAGGGGGGTTTCAGGTAGACCCCTCAGAAGTTTCCGCCATGATGTGGGAGGAGCTGCGCGGAAGAGCGGCGCATCTGGAGAGGAGATATCTGGGGCCTTTTATGTTTTGTGAAGTCTTCCTGCTCTGCCTTCCTTTTTCGGGACCCGGAATTGGTGATGGTGATGCGTATGTTTTTCCGGGGCATGGGCGGCAGAGTGGGCGTGATGGCGGCGACTCGAGCATATCGGTTGATGTGTTGGTTTTTAGTGGGGGTGGTGGGGAGGTGGTCATGTTGTTGGTACTCCTCTTTCTTTATTTAGTTCTTTGGGTTGGCCCTGTCTTCTTTCTTTCCCCGGGACTTGGTCTGGTTCTCCTCCTTCTTTCTTTCATTCCTTGTTTTGGTCCTATCTTCTTTCTTTCTCCGTAACTTGTTCTGGTTCTGCTTTTCTTCTTTCTTCTTATTTGTTGTGGGTTTATCCTCCGTTGTGGTTTCCCTTTTCTTTTCCGTTTTCTTCTTTGGTCCTTACTTCCCCGACTCGGTAACTTGTTTATTTTTAACTCTGTTACTTTACTAATATTCCTTATATACATATGCCAAAATATAATATATTATTGCACCACAAGGCACATGAACGCATATTTAATGCAATTACTGAGGCACCCGTCACCAGACGATCACTGTAATCCATTTATTATGTAGCCTGGGAGCGAGGCAAGCTGTTGCAGGCAGCGCAGGAGGGCTTCGTCCGACGCCCACCAAGTTTGGGCCAGCACTGACGTGCGAGAGAGTCTTCTCTCGCACCATTGCAGCGTTACACATAGCAAAAACAGCTCATTTTTAGCGATTTTGGTCAACCTATGCAAGATCGTTGCAGGACAACCATACGTTGTACAGAGATTATTCAGATGTCATTGCAAAGCTCTACTACTGTACTATTACGGATATATCATTGTACTGTATTAAGTTCTGGCTCTTGCTTATGCATGAAAATGTGCATGGAATGAAGGTTAATTTAGGCCAATATGCCCGCACCATAAGAGCTAAAGAATTCAAGGGACCCAGAAATTAGCTGTGGAAAAGGAATCACAACATAAACAAGTCCGGAATAAATGTACCGTAGGTGAAAAGTAGTGAGGAATTTTCTCCCTTCCTCCCCTCGTTATTGATTGTAATTTTAGACATCACCCTCGGTCAGGGGGACTCCCTTTCGGACCCTAGTATACGTATTTAGTACAGTTATATGGGATATATCTGGGGTCGAGAGACGGTCCCAGAGCCCTGTCACAGCTTCCCCGATAATGAGGATGGAGGAGAGTGTGTGTGTGTGAGGTGTAAGTGTGTTTTGATGTTTGTTATCGAAAGTTGCCACTTGAGCTACTTGTCAACCAATGTTCATACGGATACTGCCTTTGCCTCGGTTTGTGTACACATTTGAAAACCATGGTCATATGAGGCCTATCGCCATTTGTATACAGAGCATCATATGAGGTCAATCACACTCCTTGGGTTAACTGAATTCATCATGTGGGTTTACGTTTTCCAGTCTTGTATGCATGTCACGCTGAGTTGACGTCTGGGTAAAACTTAAAATAGTCGTTGGTGAAAAGTCTAATAAACTCGCCATGTGAGGCATAGCCTCCACAACTATCCACAACTACACAGATTATCACATGGTTCTTCAAAGAGAACGAAGTTTTTTTCCTTATTGTATGTCCGAGCGTAGCACAGTGCTAGCGTGGGAGTCTGGTATGCTTACTAACCCGGGCTCGAAACCCAGCCAGGCACAGATATTTTTGGGAGGCATATATTCCCTTGTCACCCAGTATTTCAGAAATTCTGATACATTGTGAGTTAGTGTGTGCGTTGCTGCTTAAACTAATGTGGCCTGGCATGCAGAAAGACCTCTTAGATTTCCGGCATTAACCAGAAGCTCGACCAAGGGGGGATAACTTTTAGGGATTGTGACTTCAAACCAGTCATTGATAGTTTTATTGCAGCTGTATTACGTTCACACGTAAAATCATCCGCTTCAGTATACAATGAAGTTGTGTTTCCTATATTCTGATTAGCAATAGACGATTACCGAAAATCCCTCTGGGAATCAAAGCGGTAGGCCTAAAGTATATCTCCAATAACTCTCTGACTCTCACAATTCCTTCCTAACTTGAGTTAAATTATTAAATGATGGTCAGAATAAAAGGAAGAACAGCGTTATCGTAAATTAAAAGGGTTAATTATATATCAATATTATAAATCAGCAAGATACTGTACTATTGTATCCCCCCGCCCCACACACACACACTGATTCACTATCTTTCTCTTTCTCGGCAAATTAGCGGAGGGTGAGGAGAGAGAGCCTTGATCTTTGCTATCCTTTCCTTTCACTTTCTCTTACTCTTAGGGGTGCTATCTCTACTACGATTCCTGGCCACCTCGCAAGGATCGTAAGCTTTGTGTGGCCATTGTACCTATATAAATCTATGTAAATCTCTCTCCTCCACGCCCCTCTCGCACTCACACCACTAATTCGCTCACGTCTCCAAGATTCCACTCGGAGCGAAAACCTCAAATCGGATACTTTCCTTTAACGGGGGGGGGGGGGGGGGGGGGCTGACAAACAGACGGACGGAAGGTGGGAAGTAGGAGAGAGGGAAAAGGAAAAAGGCAAGGAGATATAAGTAAATAGACATTAAAACAAAAAGAGTATTTTTTTTTTCCTATGTGAGTGAAGGAGACAAAAGGCAAAAATGCCTGTAACAAGTGTCTCCCCCAAAGTTGAAAGAGTGACAGAGCCAAATTCAAGGAGCATTAGAGTCAAATTGCCTGGGCACACGGAGTATAAAACATTCAGAATCAATAGGATGAAGGAAAGCTTGATTGAGGGAGAGAGTTCCAAGTTTTGTTGAGTAGAAGAAAGACAGAAAATTTTGTTAATAATTGGGTTGGAGAGCTGGACAAAATAGGAGTGGGATTGTGTTGAAAGGCGGGTGCCTCCCACTCACCGTAAGGTGTTACAGGCAGCTTTGCCTTTTGTCTGCATACATAGAAAAAAGAATGTATTACCCATATAGCAACGAGATATATTTGTATTATTGAAGGGTGTGTTAGGGTTAGGGGTTGGGCGGATAATGGAGGGCTGCCCTCAAAATATGTAGGCTAGGCTATAACTAAGGTAATGTACATTAGTCATTTAGGAGTGGTGGTTTGTGTGTATGTGTGCGTGTGCGCGTGTATGTGTGTGTGTGTGTGAGTGTATTTGTATGTGAGTGTTGGGAGTGAGAAGGGATGAAGGGGCAGTGACATACAACAGTTGTTTGAAGAAAAAGGTAAGCAGATAGACAACTGAATAAATTAATAGGTAGGGAGGCTCACAGTTGCGACATTTTTTTCCGATTCATGTGAGTAATGTCTTAAAACTATGCACATGTTCTCATAATAGGCTATTCGTAAAGCCTGCACTTGCCCATTGTAGGCGTACAAGATCAACAGGCAGAGTTAGTAAGGGTTTTGTAAGGGTGAGCCCTACTGTGGTTTATGCATGGTCGCGATGCCGTTTCCAGCTATCTAACACACGATTTGGCGAAAATGTCGAAAAGCGACAAAATCTATTGTGTGTCCTATTCTATTCAAAACTCATGAACTTGCATATCCTACATGGCGACGTAGATTTTATACTACAATTCAAAGGACAAATATCAATCTTTAAATTCACCATATGATTCAATATTGTTGAATGTTATATTGAATTTTATTTAATAATTTTCATTTTAGTAAGCGTTGTTTCCACATAGCGATTTTGATAATTTAATTTGACTTTATATTGTCCTTGTCCCAATTTTGGTTTGTTTAGTTTGCAAGTTTTACATTTTAATTCATTGAAGCAAATTTCGAGAACATAAACTTGATTGAAAGAAATGTAAAATGTATGACTTGTGTATGTGTGCACATGAATTATAATATAATTTTATAGAAGTCAGTTCTACCTAAAGACCTGCAGGCACTTTATTTCAACAGTTTACGAATGTTCTGGGTTAGCTAATAATGCCAGGTAGCCTATGTGCTATAGTATAGGCACATGGAGCTTTTTTGTTTTGTCTGTGTTTTCCTTCCTCTATTCAGTATCTCTTAAAAAAGACAGAAATACTTTAAGAGGTATTCTAATGGCCTAGATAGACCCAAGTAGCTTTGCATTATATACACAACTGTTATGCTATCACTCGCCCAACATAGCCTACAAGTCTAGTTTCTTGTTCAGCTGACGGTAAATTGCCATGTTCCCTTGTAGATTATTAAGTTGTAGCGAATATTTTATCTAGAAATATGTTGATCAATAACAAAAAATAATGATATGGCATTAATGGGCCATGCGGAGTCATAGTAGTTTCATAAATCTCCATTCAATGCCTAGAAATCAGCTGCTAAAGGATTAAATATTCTGCCAGGGAAAAACATATACTATTCTAAACATAGATTTATTAATTTCGAGTGGGCTATACAAACCTATTCCTACACGTACCCACCCTACTCAACATCTGGCAGACATTATTACAGCACAGAGCTAGCCAACCGAAAGGACAGCTGAAACATGAATTATTAGCGCTACCGTACATGATATTAACCTTTATTCAGATTTATTAAGCCAAGCAAAAGATTCTCACAGAAAACGGAGTCTTGGCGGGAAATGCGTGACATCCGGGACACCCGGAGAGGTACAATATAAACTCGCCTTCCATATTTAACTCTAGGTGATCGATATAATTATTTTTACTTCACATAAACAGCATACTGATATTGAGTTACGGGTTTAATAGTGTAGTTGATTTTTAAGCTGCGTATTTCTATTGTGTGTAAGTGTCCAGGTGTAGGACAATAGAATCTCGCTTGATTCCCAGAGACGGTGACTCGGTAAAGACGCATCGCTCTTCTCGTAGTTATTTCTGCTTTTTGTGTGTGATATTCGGGTGCCGGAAGTGCGGAAAGAGACTAGAGGTGGTGTTTGACGAATAGCGGACGGGCTGAGAGGAGAATGGGAAGGAGATAGGCTGAAATAAGGTGAGAAATATGAGTGATATAAGTAACCCCTTCAGGATACGATGACGTGTTCCTTCATTATGTTCTGGCTATAATTAGACGATTTTATGCAGTTTGGGAAGGACTTCTAGGAATCAAATGGGTAAAATCTATACCGTAGTGATTACCCCTTGAGCGTATATTTTCGTCAATTTTTATGGGCAATTGTAGTCTAGCAGTTTCGAAATGTTAGTGTTATCAGAATTCAACTACCGAACATAATCAGTCTAGTTTCCTATTTCAATGTGGTGTTGAATATTTTCACCTGACCTCACCTGACCTGTGAAATAGCCTCAAAATATTACGAAAGTTGCCGGAAAAAGCGCTCGTGTGACACCGTCTTTACACTTTATCTCTGTCGTATCCTCAGAACCAGCTCGTCCTAATATTATTCAGTCACAAGTATAAAACAGTACAAAGGAAAGCAAGTAACATCAGAGCTATTCATACTTACGAAGCTGCTTGTACCTTATCTACTTTACCTATAATAGTTCATTCATTAGGCTATAGGTAGGCCAGATGTCGTGACACCTAACCTCTGTAACTCATATGGGGCTAGAGCATATGGGCTGTACATTTTCACACCTATTTCCTGGCTGAGTCTTCCCAAATGGTAGAAATATAAGGTCGATTACTCTAGGCGTTTTTGAGTTATAGAAGTTAGTGGTATAGATTTTTGAGTTATAGAAGTTAGTGGTATAGATTTTTGAGTTATAGAAGTTAGTGGTATAGATTTTTGGCCTAATTTTAATAAATAGACAACATTATAATGATGTTTGTGTCTTTCGGTGATACGGTTCGATTAATTATTTAAGTTATGTATTAATGAACAGCATTGTACCTCAACCAATAAATACTCTGATTCGAAATAGGTTTAACTATATAACTATTTGTTTAGCTATGTGGCATTCTCTGCATTATTTGATTTAGAAACAATTGTATTTTATTAGATATTGTATTTATTTTGCGTCTACCTTTATTGTACTAATGTATTTTTGTATGATTGACGTTATGCAATTGTGCGATTATGAAACTCAACGTTAATGTACAATCGGCCTAATAAGACTAGTGATGTCTCGGCACCAAGTATATTTTGATCCATAATTGGTTTCAGCAATCTCTCTCTCTCTCTCTATATATATATATATATATATATATATATATATGTGTGTGTGTGTAACGACACTCACCACCACCTCGCCTCACACGTAACTAATGCAAACACACACACACCCAGCCCGGCCGCCGCCGGGGATGGACCGAATATTCGTTTCGTATTCGTATGTGCGAATATTCGCTATGTTTTTCAATATTTGTTTTCGTATTCGTATTCGAATTTCCATTCATAGCTATTTGCAAACATGCGAATATTTTCACGAAACCAATAGAAGATAATACACAAATGTAAAATATTAAATTTTAAAGTTAACACAAACGAATAAATAACAGTGTAGATGTGCGTTGGGGCCGCTAAAGTGGAATGAAGTGTAAGCTTTGCAATAATAAATGTTCTCGGAAAGGAAAATTCACATCGGGGTTGAGAAACCATCTTATCGACAAGCACCCATAACTCTTCCAATGTATTCAAAATGAATTCATACAGTTAATTTGTGATATTGAAGAAATTACACATTCACATAGTCATTAGCTTCCGGTAATTAATTTCATAGTAATTTAATTAACGTTTGTTGGTGATATAAAAACAATTACCAGTTCTTGAAGGATGAAAATGTCATCCTTCAAGAAAGGTTGAAATATTCGCAATTCGTATTCGAATTCGCGAATTTTACCAGCACAAATTTGCATTCGTATTCGCATTCGCAAATAGTGAAAATTGATATTCGTTCAATCTCTAAATGTTTAACTATATTATAGAGTATAGAAGGGTCCTTCCTACTCGTAGGCCTGTTCACCTTTCAGAGGTAAACCAGCACGCACAAACTAAAGTTAAGAAATAGGAGAGGCTGCTACTTCCGTCGTCTTGTGAGGTAAAGCTGTTTTTTGTCTGTTTCTGTTTTTCATCCTCGACATTTAAGACGATTTTAAAAGTACCTAACCCCAGACCGGCCCTCCCCTCACGTCAGGGCCTTTGATCAGGAAGCGGCCAACTCTTTACAGTAACCGCCATGTGGTAGATAGGCCTATTGTGTTGTAAGTCATCGTGCACTACAAACAGTAGAGACCATCAAAAAGTGTGTTATGCTTCTCTACGCAGGCATGTATTCTTTATATTTTGCTATGATTTTTTCATAAGTTTTTTGTCCAACCTCCTCACATCATGCTACCCAATAACAGCTCCCTTGCGTACTGATATTATACATGGTGAGTAGCCTATTTCGCGGAAAATACCATGGTATGCAAAATTCCGAAGAAGCAGAACTGTGCAGAAAAATAGGAAGGCGGAGAAAAGGCAGAAATTAATAAAGAAGACAGTAGAGGAAGATGAAGGGGAAAAATAAACAAGGACAACAAGTAAACTAATACAAGAAAGATACCCCGGTGGCCACACCGCGAGGTGGTGAAGGGCGGAAGTGAAGGGTGGGTAGGCGGCACATTTTACCAGATGTCATTTACGCTCAGGTTCTTAAAAAAAAAAAAAAAAATCGAGAACGCGAATATTATGATATATACCGCAACATTCTCCTCTTGGGTAGTAGGCTACACGTGCTGGGATTGTGCAAGAATTATTAGTAGGCCTACACGATGTGCCTATAGATTAGACTGGGCAGATGAAAAGTAAAAAAGAATATGTATGTAAATAAATAGGCTAAATATATACAAATATGGATAACTAACTAAACAAGAATCAACATAATCCCAATATCATGTAATTGGCTACTGCTTAGTTTTTTTTTGTATTTAGCTTAGGAAAGACATCTCATAATAGCCATGGTGTTACAAGCAATCTCGAAGAAACTGTTTGAGTACGATTACAGCATATTTGTTTTTATTCTCTCTGGCAGTGGAGGGGATGAGAATAGATACCAGAGCGGGGCCAATTAGAGACAGAACTGAGGGACGAGAGCGGCGGACACAGTTTAATGGCTGACGACACCTCCAATGATCTTCCGCTTCTCAACCTGCGGCGAGGGGTGGAACTAAATGGAGGGGGGGGGGGGGGGGGGGCACTCTTTCGGCTCTCTTCCTGGGTGTCGGTGTCGGGAGGAGGAGGAGCGGGAGAGTTATAGTTATATTATACCTTGTCTGACTCTGATATTGTAGCTACAGTCTACTTGATTTCAGCTGGCGGAAAATTACACCCCTTAGCAACTTATTTTTCGTTACTTAATGGTAAAATGTGAAAATATTATGTCTGCATCCTTTTCATACCAGATTGTCATAACTAACAACACATTTCGCTACAAAATATTCGAAATAAATTATTAATCAAGAAAACTGACGTGGATAGGGTAATTTACTGTCGGCTAACACAGCCTATAACTATAATATAAATCCTGCCTATCGTGAGATAAATTTAATATACGTTGCCTGATCTAACAGCAAGCATACATTTTCCACTGTAGGCTACTGAACTAATTGTTAGGCAAGATACACGCTGAGTGAGGTCAGCAAAGGTAGATAAGAGTATGCGGTTCAACACATATTTTTGTTATGTGTGCAATTATTGGGAGCTGTGATATAATTATGCACTGATATGCAGTCATCATAAATAATGAATAAGCTCCCACAGCGTCGCCCTCATGCATGGCCTATTACCATGAATCCAACATTCCCTGAATGCTTTGGTTACAAAGCAATCTTGGGAAAAAATAGTGTTAACCTAAAGTAGATCTTGTAGCGAAATATGCTGTTAATTAAAAACTTGGCAGTGATATGATGCACATAGGCCTACATTACATAGTGGTTTCATGTCTTCAATTAAATATTGATTAATCAGAAACTAATTATTAAATTCGTCAAACCTCGCTTAATTTCATTCATAAGTTTAGGATATATTATATTATTCTGTGAGGGTGGGGGGGGGGGGGGAAGAGTTCAAGGCTTTACATTAGTTTCATACAGCCATGCCCAATATTTGTGTCTATAAACTTTGAGAAACTAGTAGATAACCCAAAGAGTATTAAGGACATCAAATAATAACTTCTTGTGGTAGGCCGAATTGGTGGTTTCATAAAATAGGGTGCAAAGGGGGTTGAGGAGGATTAAGGAGGGGTGCAGTCATCAATTTTTAGCCAAAAGCTATTTCATTCTAAATGGATATCAACATTTAGTTCACTACCAAATTTCGTTTAAACACAGCCATTCATAAGGTGTTTATAGACCGACAAACAAACAAAACTACATTCTGACGTAGCCTGCACTGAGATAATATAATATCCACAAACGGTAGCAGAGATAATTTAAGAATAATTAATGGTGATGCAAGAGTACCTGAGGTGTGTGTGGGATACCGTAGAAAGAAGAAACAAACACATGAACTGAATACGACAGGGAGAGGAGTGCAAGTAATGTTAACTGGTGATTCCAACAGTCGGCTAATAGAGTAAGTGTTGACAATCTATCGAAATGTTTACGTAATATTGACGTACCCATCTCAGTTTCTCTGTATTAAAAACAAAAACAAAACAAAAACAACTAAAAACAACTTCACATCAACTGGAAAATAACTATAAGATAGGTTAACTTCAATGGATAAGGCTTTAGGTTAGATATACGATTACATGAGTTAACCTAGGCTATATTCTAAAAGACATTTGTTCGATTCTTTACTTCTTTATAGTTATATATCCGCATTTTTGTCGTCCAAGCTGGCAAATCTGTCGTGAAGAGTCGTTACTGAAACCCAGCTGTGTTATGCTTGTCTTTCAAGATGTTACGAAACAAAACGTGTTTTTTACCTCCAAAACAGGTAAACAATTGGTGCCAAGTGCCAATTGTCCACTTGCGAGTTTCGGGCTATAAGGAAGTTAGAGCTGTAAAAATCGATATTTAGCAGAACTACCAGCTAAACTATGATTGTAGTGCATATATAAATACATAAAATTGAGTCAAACAAACTTTCTATTTATCATAAACTTATAGGACTATATTTAATTTACTTCTGCAAAATATTGATGTTTAGCCTACAGTCTAAAACTCGCAAGTGGTCAAATAAAGCTGATAAGGTATGCCTGAAATCGATGCATTCGTGGTTCAAGGTATCTGGCAATAGATAAATGCGTGTACGTACAGTATGTATGTAGCCTATAATTATGCTCTGGCACCTTCCCCATTTTTTATTTATTTTTTATTTTTTTATTTTTTTATTTTTTTTTAGGGGGTGGCCGACTCGAGAAAGAGCCCGAACAGGGACATCACACCACATCAGCAAAAACGCAAACAATACAAAACAAAACAAAAAATCACACATATCTAGGTCGCCCAGGATAAATACCATAAATAGAAAGCTGACGGAACGGCGCGTTGATAACATTAATTCCACCACTAGACTCTGGAAGGCTCATCGTCCGCATCGTGTTATGTAGAGACCCTATAGTAGCCTATGATATACTAAGTATCGGGTCTCAAGTGCGATGTAAACAATTGAAGCCACAGGAAGACGTTTGGGAGTGGTATTAAAATGCAAAATATTGATTGTATATTGACTAATGACATGAATATTTTATTTGTCTACAACCTTTAAATTATATATTTGCACTAAAGTTTCACGCGTGTTCTACCAGTGTCAATATGAATAAGATGATTCTATAGAGTATCTAGTTCTCCCCCCTATGCATTATCAAAGAGGAAAAGTAAAGCGGGAAAACGAGTGGTGTCTGCAGTGGCTTCAAATCACGTGAGTATTGAGCCATCCAGTTGTAGGCCGTATATAGAGATCGATGGGCGATAACAATAATTCAATAAAATACGGTGTAATTTGCTATTATATATAACAGAAAACCAATAGATGTGCATAAGAACAAAATTCAACAATAAAAAGTGTAAATTAATAATTGGAATTATCTTTGGAATAGATCGACATTTTATCGTATTGTACACAAACACGCGTGACTCAATTTTGACAGCTCTGCTACTGAGGAGGTGCTTGGCTTTTTTATCCACATTAATCCTCTGTTGTATCATGTGATATAGCCTAGTCTTTTTTAAATTAAGTGTAATAATATATGTATTACATACTGAGCCATCAAATCCTCAATAATACGGTATGTATAGTGAATTACACTAGGCTGAATAATAGATGCCTGGGTGTCATCATTGCGCCTCCACAAATTGAATTAAATGTCCACGACTGTCCCTTGCCCAGCGTTATTATGCTTACCTGTAGCCAACAAATTCGACAAATGTCGACAAATTCAGGATACACTATCAGCAGAACGAACAACATTGCTAGGTAGGATAGGCCTATAGGCCTAATGCTAGTGGTGGCTCCAACTCGATTTGGGTATTAACATTATTTCTGTTCATCTATTTAGGCTATGCCCTTATTGGTTTTTGGTATTATAAACTGGGGTATGATTGTTTTAAAATTATACTAGGTTATGTTAGGGGTAACGTTCAACAAGACCAAGGCAAAATAGGTGTGTGGCTGCACAGTTTCCTCTCCGCAAGAACGCAGACTGTTGCTGTTAAGGGCCACACATCTGAAAAGTCCCACGTCATTAGTGGAGTACCCCAGGGATCAGTATTAGGACCTCTGCTCTTCCTTATACTGATAGGGGACATTGATGATGGAGTTGGTCAATCAGTTATCTCTTCCTTTGCTGACGATACGAACATAAGTCGTGTCGTAAGAAATGAAGAGGATATTCATAATCTCCAGGATGACCTCGACAAAATCTACAAATGGGCAGACGAAAACAACATGACCTTCAACGAAGAAAAGTTTGAAGCGTTACGATGTGGCCCGAAACAAACCCTCAAGGACACCACCAAACTACTCACTGCAGGCGGCCACGACATCACCCCCAAGCCACATGTGAGATGCCTAGGTGTGCAATTGTCCGACGATGCCACATTTCAACACCACATTTCTGCAGCTGTCAAGAAAGCCAAGGGAATGGCCGGATGGATTCTACGGACGTTCAACTCCAGGGAACAAGAAACAATGCTAACTCTCTGGAGGTCTATGGTACAACCCTTCCTTGACTACTGTAGTCAACTATGGTCGCCACACAAAAAGGGGTACATACGAGATCTTGAGTCCGTCCAGAGGTCCTTCACTAGAAACATTCGGGGGATGAAGGACCTTAGCTACTGGGACCGGCTCAAGAAGCTAGGGCTGTACTCTCAGCAGAGAAGGCGAGATAGGTACTGCGCAATTTATGTGTGGAAAATCCTGGAGAAGCTGGTTCCAGATCCAACTGGTAATGAACTCCAGGAAAAACAAAATGGTCGGACTGGAAGGAAGTGTGAGAGGAGATCCCTCCCAACACAGGCACCAGAACGAGTGAGATCCCTCCTCGCGTCCAATGGACCAAAAAATTTCAACTCGCTGCCCAAGGAAGTGCGAGACATAGTAGGTTGCCCGGTAGACAGGTTCAAAGGGTTATTAGACAAGTTTCTAAAGACCCTCCCAGATGAACCACCAGTGTCTGGATACACTGCTAACTGCCGGGCGGCCTCAAACTCTATACCGGACCAGACGGACCTCCTTCGAAGGGACGCACGGGACGGACGCAGTGGTGGCGGACCACGACTGTGAGGACGGGACCTCTAGACGACTTCAAGTAAGACTACATCAGCCTTATTTAGGCTACCATGTTTTTTTTTTTTTGGTAAATATAGGCTAGCCTAGGCCTATAGAAGACTACTTGTTTTTCAGGTAGGCCTAGGCCTATTTATTTTTGTATTTTTATTTTGTTTTTGGTGTTTTAGTCTAATCTAGCCTACTGATGAAGTTCAATGGGAATTAGCCTAAGCATTTACCCATTATCCATCAATCTAAAGACACCCCCCGTTAGTGGGGAGGGCTATGAAGATCAGGGAAATTGAGGGGTAAAAAGCGTATAGAACAAGATAAGGTAAATCTACAGTTATACTACCCCTCCCCCACCTCCCCCCTTCAAAACACGCCTTTTAGCATGTTTTTGGATGGTTCAGCAGACGCGGAAACTGAAAAAAAACTTATTTTGATAAACAATTACCCTAGGCCCCATCACCAACCAGATAAGAGTTTTTCAGGTAGGCCTAGGCCTAATTTGTTGTCGTTTTTTATTTTTTATTTTAGGCTAGGCCTATATACAGTGTTGTTTAATACCGAGGACCGTCGCATTTTAGTATTTTTAACATTAGCCTAACCTAACCTAACCGAAAACTAACCTGTCTCGCGACCGGTCTAAACCCAGCTCACGTTCCCTGTTTATGGGTGCGCGACGGTCTAAACCCAGCTCACGTTCCCTGTTTATGGGTTCGCGAAGGTTTGTAATACTTCAGTGTATCTATTTCAAGTCAAATATACATTTCCGCGCATCATCAAACCATACTAAGTCTACTACTAATAATATTAACCCGTTAGTACCAACAAAATAGCGACAAAATAGGGGTAGTATAACTGTAGATTTATCCTAACTTAATCTAACCGAAAACTAACCTGTCTCGCGACCGGTCTAAACCCAGCTCAGTTTTAGACCGTCGCGCACCCATAAACAGGGAACGTGAGTTATGGGTGCGCGACGGTCTAAACCCAGCTCACATTCCCTGTTTATGGGTTCGCGAAGGTTTGTAATACTTCAATGTATCTATTTAAAGTCAAATATACATTTCCGCGCATCATCAAACCATACTAAGTCTACTACTAATAATATTAACTCATTAGTACCAACAGAATAGCGACAAAATAGGGGTAGTATAACTGTAGATTTATCCAAGATAATACACATTTGTAACCAAAATTTGGCTCGGGTTTTGTCAACTTCCAGACCCATAAAACCTGACTTTTTGAAAACCCGAGCCAAGTTTTGACGAAACTTGGCTCGGATTTAACTAGGCCTAGCCTAATTTTAAAATTAAAATAACACAGTAACCTTATTAAAATGTTGGGTATAATCCTGTGTGCCGGGTGGACCTGTACATATATCTCAATAATTTGGTAATGTTACTATATATTTTTACATTTTACATTCATAAATAGTCCACTAATATAATAGGTTAGGTTAGGTTAGGTTAGGTTAGGTTAGGTTAGGTTAGGTTAAAGATATTTTTCAATGTTTCTTATTAAATAGGCACCTGAAAAACAGTTCCTCCCGCTACACAGGATCTTACCAAATGTTGGCTCGGGTTTTGTAAATTTCCAGACTCTTAAAACCTGACTTTTTGAAAATCCGAGCCAAGTTTTGACGAACTTGGCTCGGATTTGGTCAATATTTACGAGCCGCACCACAGCTGGAATCTCATTTCTAACCTAACCTAACCTATCATTTCTAACCTAACCTATCCTAATATTATGGGTGGGGGCTGCCGCCCCCACACCCCCACTGGTGGGCAACCAACGATAGGGTTAACATTAGCCGGTAATTCTGCAATCTGCATAACTACAACTCCTGTTATTTTAGGTTTTATTTATTTTATTTTTGTATTTTAATGCTTTGTAAGTGTGTATTTTATTGTTAGAAAATGCAGAATTTTTTTTTATTAGCATTTAGGCCTACATTGTTAATTGTAATTCAGATACCCCAACAATCTAGAAATTAATTAGATTTAGTCAAATTTGAAAAGACATTAGCCTAACCTAACAACCTTGCCTAACCTATCCTAGTATTAAGGGTGGGGGCTGCCGCCCCCACACCCCCGCTGATTGGGTATTAGAACTATAACAAATTGATGGGATAAAGTCTATGGTGTTTACTCTGCAATCTTCAGGGTCAATATACAGGAGACGCAACAATATAGGTAGCAAATTTCTAATGATAGTTTTGGGTTCCTATTATCATATGCTTCATTTCTATATACAGTACAGTACTTTTTATCCCCGGGGGAAATGGGTTTTTTTTTTTTTTTTTTTTTTTTAAATAACCTAACCAAAAAAAAACTAACTTAACCTAAATGTATTTGGGGGCTATTAGGTTAGGTTTGGTTTTTTGGTTAGGTTAATGACCCAAAAACAAAAAAATCCCAAGAAAAAAAATGAAAATCCCAAGATTGTTTTTTTTCCCCGGAGATAAAAAGTATATAGAAATGAAGTATATGATGATAGGAACCCAAAACTGCCATTATAAATTTTCTACCTATATTGTTGAGTCTCCTGTATATTGACCATCTTCAGCTTTGGCTGTCGATAACAGGAAAGTACCAATACAATGTAGCCTACTGACTTTTTGTAGGTGAAGCTCCACTCTGATTGGCTACTAAACATCGGGGAGGAGTCTCCAAGGAGGCTAGAATGTAAACATAGTGTCCTGGACTGGCTGTACAAAAATAACTCGGCAAGAATGTTAAGTGCGGGCATACCGCTAGCCTTGTTTACACTACGCGTAGTGGCGTCGGAGCTTTCCCATCATGTTCCCGTCTATTTTGACTGCCTTTGGATATAAAAATACATTAGCCTAACCAAACAACCTAACCTAACCTAACCTAACCTAGTACAGTATTCATGTAGTAATGACAGGGGGCAAATAGCAGAAAATATAGCGTCGAAATAGACGGGAACGTAGCTGCGAGTGCACAACATGACAACCGTACACCCGGAAACTACATTCATCCCAATAACTCTGATAATGTTATAGGGGAGTGAAAATCAAATTGACAAAATAAGAAAAGTAGCACTTGTCCGCACATCACCAAGGTCCCCTGAGTAAGGTATGAGCGAACAAACAAAAAAAAGGTAAGATTAGGAGTAGTGGGCGTACCACTACCGACATACAGCATAAATCATCTATAAAACATTAACCTAACCTAACCTAGTACTACATGAATACTAGGTTAGGTTAGGTTAGGTTGTTTGGTTAGGTTAATGTTTTATAGATGAGTTATGCTGTATGTTGGTAGTGGTACGCCCACTATTCCTAATCTTACCAAAAAAAATCCATGATACAGGAATCCTGTAATCGAGGAGTTGGGTATTAGTTTATGACCAACCAGTTACGGGCCCCATCGATGATTATTATTGTGTTATCACTTTCATGAAAGATACTTTGTTGGTGTACATGTAATTACCGTCGCAAAATCACTATAAGTGAAATACGAGAAACTGTTGGATTGTTCACCCATATACAGGGAACGTGAGCTGGGTTTAGACCGTCGCGAACACATAAACAGGGAACGTGAGCTGGGTTAAGACCGTCGCACACCCATAAACAAGGAACGTGAGCTGGGTTTAGACCGTCGCACACCCATAAACAAGGAACATGAGCTGGGTTTAGACCGACAGCGAGACAGGTTAGGTTAAGTTAAGTTAGGTTAGGTTAGGCTAATGTTGAAAATACTAAAATGCAACGGTCCTCGGTATTCAACAACACTGTATATCAAAGAAATAAGAAAAAACAAAAAAAAATAACCTGAAAAACTCTTAACTGGTTGGTGATAAACTTTTACCAGGAGTTGTTCTGCAGAATACCCCATTAGCCTAACCTAACATAGTAAGACTGGGGTTAACATTAGCCGGTACTTATCACCGAAACTACCACAAATTATTATTCAATATTTGAAAGCTATTATAGAATAGCCTTAGGTTGTTGCAAAGATCATATTAAAATGTGTTTCAACCTACGGAGATACATTTTATGTGCACTATATAAAGTACTGTAAAAAGATAACGCTCACTATTGACGGCAGTGAAATTCGGGATGGATGTAGAGTTCGGGCGTACGGTCGTCATGTTTACATAAGGCGATCGCCGCGGTCAACTTCGTCTATTTTGACGGCGATTTTTTTTCTTGGTTATTTGCCCCCTGCTGGCAATATACTGTATATGACGATGACAATATGTCATGGAGGGGTGAGGGGGGGGCAAAGCCCCCTCAACATATTATTGTATCCAATGGCATTCAAAATAGACGGGAACATGATTGCAAAGGTCCGACGCCTTCCCCACCGCGCCGCCGTCATGTTTACATTTGTCGATCGCCATGGTTAAGTGTGCGTCTATTTTGACGGCGATTATTTCGGTAATTTGCCCCCTGCTGGCAATATATATGATGATGACAATATGTCATGGGGGGAGGGGGGGCAAAGCCCCCCTTCAACATATTATTGTATCTAAAGGCAGTCAAAATAGACGGGAACATGATGGCAAAGGTCCGACGCCACTATGCGTAGTGTAAACAAGGCTGGCAGTACGCCCGCACTTAACATTCTTGCCTGAAATTCTTAAGCCCCTTACTGTTAAAATAGATGCTGATTTCAATAAGTCATGAGGAGGTGAGGGGGGCAAAGCCTCCCCTCAACCCATCCTGTATCCAAAGGCAAAACAAAATTTATATTTACCCAGAAAATTACTTACATCTGAGTGTTTTAAGATCGTTGGATAATGGGAGAAATAAAATTTTCCGGGGATTGTTACTAATTTCAACTATTGTATAATGAAGAAAACTACCTAAACCCAAATAGAAAGACCATGGGAAAATTAGTGGTAGTTTCGATTATCTTTTCCCATTAGCCTAACCTAACAACCTTACCTAACCTATCCTAATATTATGGGTGGGGGCTGCCTCCCCCACCCCCCCCGCTGGTTGGCAACCAACCATGGGGTTAACATTAGCCTAACCCAACAACCTAACCTAACCTAACCTAACCTAGTAAGAATGGGGTAAACATTAGCCTGGGTGGGGGCTGCCGCCCCCACACCCCAGCTGGTGGGCAACCAACCAACTAACTATCCATATAATATGTAGTATGATAGTTTCCTGGGACTGACACGTACTGTACTGTTTATCAATTATTTGGAAAAAATTGCTTTAATCACATGCCATTGAGATTATTTTGTTTTACCTATATTGTCGCGCGTGCTATATATTGACCTTGTTTTTTTCTTCAAGGAATATAGTGTTTCATTGTTGTTTTTCATAGTTTGAGTGTAGGATTTGCATTAACTTACCCATTATTCATTAATCTGAAGATACGGCAGAAAATGGCGCCATTTATTGAGTGAATCGCGCTTTTACAGTAGGTAGCGTAAAGCAAATTGTGGGGTAAATTGGATACACGATGGGTTGAAGGGGGGCGTTGCCTCCCCTCACCCTCCCTTGATCTATTGTCACCCTCAAATATGTAGATCAGTAAGGGGGCAAAAACAGGTTGCCGGTATTTAGTTTTTGTGAGTAACGCTCACGCCATTTATTAGGTGAATCGCACCCACCGCATCGTTCAAGACAAGAAGAAGAAGGGGGATGGATGTAGATTCCGGGTGTACGCTGGTCACGTTTACATAGGGCGATCGCTGTGGTTAACTTTGCGTATACAGTATTGTGACGGCGATTTGTTCGGTTATTTGCCCCCTGCTGGCAATATATATGATGATGACAATATGTCATGGGGGGGTGAGGGGATGGGGCAAAGTCCCCCTCAACATATTATTGTATCCAATGGCATTCAAAATAGGCGGGAACATGATTGCAAAGGTCCGACACCTCCCCCGCCGCCATGTTTACATTTGTCGATCGCTGTGGTTAAGTTTGCGTCTATTTTGACGGCGATTTTTTTTGGTAATTTGCCCCCTGCTGGCAATATATATGATGATGACAATATGTCATGGGGGGTGAGAGGGGGCAAAGCCCCCCCTCAACATATTATTGTAGCCAAAGGCAGTCAAAATAGACGGGAACATGATGGCAAAGGTCCGACGCCACTACGCGTAGTGTAAACAAGGCTGGCGGTACGCCCGCACTTAACATTCTTGCCTGAAATTCTTAAGCCCCTTACTGTTAAGATAGATGCTGATTTCAATAAGTCATGAGGGGGGCAAAGCCTCCCCTCAACCCATCCTGTATCCAAAGGCAAAACAAAATTTATATTTACCCAGAAAATTACTTACATCTGAGTGTTTTAAGATCGTTGGATAATGGGAGAAATAAAATTTTCCGGGGATTGTTACTAATTTCAACTACTGTATAATGAAGAAAACTACCTAAACCCAAAAAGAAAGACCATGGGAAAATTAGTGGTAGTTTCGGTTATATTTTCCCATTAGTTATCTATCTATCTATCTATTGCCGGACGCCTTACACCCATTAGCCTAACCTAACAACCTTACCTAACCTATCCTAATATTATGGGTGGGGGCTGCCTCCCCCACCCCACCCCCCGCTGGTCGGCAACCAACCATGGGGTTAACATTAGCCTAACCCAACAACCTAACCTAACCTAGTAACAATGGGGTAAACATTAGCCTGGGTGGGGGCTGCCACCCCCGCTGGTGGGCAACCAACCAACTAACTATCCATACAATATGTAGTATGATGGTTTCCTGGGACTGACACGTACTGTACTGTATATCAATAATTTGGAAAAAAATTGCTTAATCATATGCCATTGAGATTAATTTTTTACCTATATTGTCGCGCGTGCTATATATTGACCTTGTTTTTTTCTTCAAGGAATATAGCGGCTCGCTTGGTGTAGTGACTAGCGTCTCGGACTTCCACCCAGAAGGCCCGGGTTCGCGCCCACGCTCAGCGCATTAAAGATTTTTCACAAGCACTGAGTCGTTACCATCCCTCATGAGCAAAGGGATGGGGTAGTAGTACAGGACCCCAATGGAAATACGCCTAATCGGCCTTATTGAGCTATCCTTAGCTAGCTTAGCATGCGCTAGCTTTAAGAACTATTATTATTATTACATAGTTGTTTTTCATAGTTTGAGTGTAGGATTTGCATTAACTTACCCATTATTCATTAATCTGAAGATATGGCGGAAAATGGCGCCATTTATTGAGTGAATCGCGCTTTTACAGTAGGTAGCCTAAAGGAAATTGTGGGGTAAATTGGATACACGATGGGTTGAGGGGGGGCGTTGCCTCCCCTCACCCTCCCTTGATCTATTGTTACCCTCAAATATGTAGATCAGTAAGGGGGCAAAAACAGGTTGCCGGTATTTCATTTTTGTGAGTAACGCTCACGCCATTTATTGGGTGAATCGCACCCACCGCATCGTTCAAGACAAGAAGAAGAAGGGGGATGGATGTAGATTCCGGGTGTACGGTTGTCACGTTTACATAGGGCGATCGCCGCGGTTAACTTTGCGTATATTTTGACGGCGATTTGTTCGGTTATTTGCCCCCTGCTGGCAATATATATGATGACAATATGTCATGGGGGGTGAGGGGGTGGGGCAAAGCCCCCCTAAACATATTATTGTATCCAATGGCATTCAAAATAAACGGGAACATGATTGCAAAGGTTTGACGCCTCCCCCGCTGCCGCCGCCATGTTTACATTTGTCGATCGCCGTGGTTTAGTTCACATCTATTTTGACGGCGATTTTTTTTGGTAATTTGCCCCCTGCTGGCAATATATATGATGATGACAATATGTCAGTGGGGGGTGAGAAGGGGCAAACCCCCCCCCCCCCCCCCCCCTCAATATATCATTGTAGCCAAAGGCAGTCAAAATAGACGGGAACATCATTGCAAAGGTTCGACGCCTCCCCCGCCGCAGCCGCCGCCATGTTTACATTTGTCGATCGCCGTGGTTTAGTTCGCGTCTATTTTGACGGCGATTTTTTTGGTAATTTGCTGGTATTTCATTTTTGTGAGTAACGCTCACGCCATTTATTAGGTGAATCGCACCCACCGCATCGTTCAAGACAAGAAGAAGAAGGGGGATGGATGTAGATTCCGGGTGTACGCTTGTCACGTTTACATAGGGCGATCGCCGCGGTTAACTTTGCGTATACAGTATTGTGACGGCGATTTGTTCGGTTATTTGCCCCCTGCTGGCAATATATATGATGATGACAATATGTCATGGGGGAGTGAGGGGATGGGGCAAAGTCCCCCTCAACATATTATTGTATCCAATGGCATTCAAAATAGACGGGAACATGATTGCAAAGGTCCGACACCTCCCCCGCCGCCATGTTTACATTTGTCGATCGCTGTGGTTAAGTTTGCGTCTATTTTGACGGTGATTTTTTTGGTAATTTGCCCCCTGCTGGCAATATATATGATGATGACAATATGTCATGGGGGGTGAGAGGGGGCAAAGCCCCCCCTCAACATATTATTGTAGCCAAAGGCAGTCAAAATAGACGGGAACATGATGGCAAAGGTCCGACGCCACTACGCGTAGTGTAAACAAGGCTGGCGGTACGCCCGCACTTAACATTCTTGCCTGAAATTCTTAAGCCCCTTACTGTTAAGATAGATGCTGATTTCAATAATCATGAGGGGGTGAGGGGGGCAAAGCCTCCCCTCAACCCATCATGTATCCAAAGGCAAAACAAAATTTATATTTACCCTGTTACTTACATCTGAGTGTTTTAAGATCGTTGGATAATGGGAGAAATAAAATTTTCCGGGGATTGTTACTAATTTCAACTACTGTATAATGAAGAAAACTACCTAAAACCAAAAAGAAAGACCATGGGAAAATTAGTGGTAGTTTCGATTATATTTTCCCATTAGCCTAACCTAACAACCTTACCTAACCTATCCTAATATTATGGGTGGGGGCTGCCTCCCTCCCCCCCCCCCCCCCCCCCGCAACCAACCATGGGGTTAACATTAGCCTATCCTAACTTAGTAAGAATGGGGTTAACATTAGCCAAACCTAACCACCTTACCTAACCTATCCTAATATTATGGGTGGGGGCTGCCTCCCCGACACCCCCGCTGGTCGGCAACCAACCATGGGGTTAACATTAGCCTAACCCAACAACCTAACCTAACCTAACCTAGTAAGAATGGGGTAAACATTAGCTTGGGTGGGGGATGCCGCCCCCACACCCCCGCTGGTGGGCAACCAACCAACTATCTATCCATATAATATGTATTATGATAGTTTCCTGGGACTGACACATACTGTATATCAATAATTTGGAAAAAAATTGCTTAATTACATGCCATTGAGATGAATTTTTTACCTATATTGTCGCGCGTGCTATATATTGACCTTGTTTTTTTCTTCAAGGAATAGGCTATAGTGTTTCATAGTTTGAGTGTAGGATTTGCATTAACTTACCCATTATTCATTAATCTGAAGATACGGCCGTAAATGGCGCCATTTATTGAGTGAATCGCGCTTTTACAGTAGGTAGCCTAAAGGAAATTGTGGGGTAAATTGGATACACGATAGGTTGAGAGCCCTCACCCCCCCTTGATCTATTGTCACCCTCAAATATCTAGATCAGTAAGGGGACAAAAACAGGTTGCCGGTATTTCGTTTTTGTGAGTAACGCTCACGCCATTTATTAGGTAAATCGCACCCACCGCATCGTTCAAGACAAGAAGAAGAAGGGGGATGGATGTAGATTCCGGGCGTACGGTTGTCACGTTTACATTGGGCGATCGCCGCGGTTAACTTTGCGTATATTTTGACGGCGATTTGTTCAGTTATTTACCCCCTGCTGGCAATATATATGATGATGACAATATGTCATAGGGGGGGTGAGGGGGGGCAAAGCCCCCCTCAACATATTATTGTATCCAATGGCATTCAAAATAGACGGGAATATGATTGGAAAGGTCCGACGCCTCCCCTGCCGCCGCCGCTGTCATGTTTACATTTGTTGTCGATCGCCGTGGTTAAGTTAGAGTCTATTTTGACGTCTATTTTTTCGGTAATTTGCCCCCTGCTGGCAATACATATGATGACAATAAGTCATGGGGGGGTGAGAGGGGGCAAAGCCCCCCCCCCCCCCTCAACATATTATTGTATCCAAAGGCAGTCAAAATAGACGGGAACATGATGGCAAAGGTCCGACGCCACTACGCGTAGTGTAAACAAGGCTGGAGGTACGCCCGAACTCTACATTCTACCCGAAGAAGGAGAGTCAAGTCGAAGGATTCATTGTGCGCAATGCTTTGTTTACGGTTGGGACATTATTTTGGTGTTATTTTTTTATGTAATCGGGTTTTTTCAAGTGTCGATAACGAAATTCCCTCCATGCGGACCATAATGAGAAAAATATGGCGAGTCTATAGGTCCCTATTTTCCCTAATAAATTGTTTCTAATAGGGCGGATGTGTCCTTGAATATTATCAGGTTAGGTTATTAGGTTAGGCTAATAAAAAAAATATATTGCATCAATTTGTAGCCTAATATCACAAAACATTAAACATGAAGGAATACTAGGGAATTAATTAAGAATCAAGGATAAATAGATTTGGACCCTTTGGTAGAATTTTACCTTATAGGCTATTATATTTGTCCATCAGGCGCCTGGCCCGGGGAGCTGGTATATATGAAGGGTGCGCCTGGAAGTGTGGTGGGCGGGCTTGTGGTTTCGGCTTCGCTGCATGTCTGCCTGCTGAGACCGGAACCTCTCAGGGTGGTCTGGAGGGACCTTGGTGACCCTGGTCTCTGGGTCTTCTCCTGGGTGACCTAGATGTGTGTGAATTTATATTTTTATTTTGAGTGTTCATTGTCTTCTGTCGTGTTGTCCCTATTCGGGCTCTGTCTTGAGTCGGCCACCCCCAGAAATAAAAGGAAAAGTAGGGAATGGGCCTGAGTAAATTTTTTGTTTTTTTGTCTATATTCCAACTACTCCCTCTCGGGCATAGGCTGATAGCCTTTACACTCTACTGCTGAACACTGAGAGGCCCGTGAGGTCTTGCTCCAGTCTAGGGAGTAAGACATGCGAAGCTTCACGGCTCGAAGCAACTCCATCTCTGAAGCTGCTCCGCCTCTGCGTTTCACAGTCTCATCCCCGAGGCTCGGACCCTCACTCTCAGAACGCCACCTATTCAGCAATTAACTCACTAGGCATTGCCCCCCCCTGTAGAATATTTTTGAATATGGGAATATTCATACAATGCTATTTAATCAGGGAACAATTAGGGTATTTTTTTGGCATTTCAGTGTGCTGTGGTAATGCACTGATATTAGATACAGAATAAATTCCATCCCAGTAATATCTTCCCATTGACATATTGGGATTCGAACCTGGGTCCATTGGATTACCAGTCCAGTGGCAAGACCACTCCGCCACACCTTCCCTACATACATATATACATACATATATATTTGTTTTAGGGCCCCTATATTCTATAGTCTAACGTTAAGCCCCCCCCCCCCCTATGACAAAATATATAATAAAGTAAGATAACATAAATATATATAAACATATATAGGCCTAACAAAATGTCAATATTACCGATCCGCAACACAGTAGGTAAAAATTGATTTTCAATGGCATTTGAATATTCATGTTTTCCAAGCTATTCATAGCCTATAGGTTTTAATGTGGGGACAATAAGATTAATTTTATTAGTAAACACAGTTCCAGTTCCCAAGGTTCTCTAGTGAAATTTTGGATGTTTTCTTTTAAATCTTGGATTTGTTTTATAAAACTTAGATTTTTGTTTTTTTATAAATCTGTGATTTGCCCCCTGCTGGCAATATATGATACACACATAAGTCATGGAAGAAAACAACAAATTGTATCCCGCGGCAGTTAAAATAGACGGGAACGTGATCGCCAGAGTTTTTTTAATTGAAATTTAATTGAAAATTGTTTATTTATCCAACCATAATACATACAATAATATACAAAAATACAATAATATTGTGGCTGAGCCGTTAAGAGAGTGAACTCTCATATAAAGGCACCTTATTAATTAACACTCAAGTGTTCCTCAGTATTAAGTACTTTGAAATTATTTTATGGTTAAATATTTAAAACAAATTAAGGTAAATACATAATTCTATGGAAATGCAGCATAAACATATTATACATAATGTACACCGAAAAACAAGTTTCCCACTAACAATTATACACAAATGCACTCACTCACACCTACATATTTACACAATATATGCATTCATCCCTGCACACTGATAGCCCGTCTTCACACATTAATATTTATCTTTACATAAACACTAATCATCTTGCATTAGATCAAGGGTTCCCAACCTGGGGTACATGTACCCCCAGGGGTACATTTGCACTTCTCAGGTAATTTCTCGATACTTAATGGCTTCATGACCAATACTTTACTCACTACACGCACACATACGGTCACAACACACACACACCCACACGTACACAGTCAGTCATACACCACACTCACAGTCACAACACAATCACACATGTACACAGTCAGTCATACACCACACTCGCACACACACAGTCACATACACACACAGTCACACACACGTTACACATACACATTCATGCGCATACTTTCTCTCTCTCTCAAAGTTACATACGATTTGATCTTTTTATCTTAAGTGTTGGCCGTTCTTGTTTGTCTAATGAAATGGAATCATGTAACGCAAATTGGTGTGTGGAAATGTCCTAATTTTATATTATGTTCATATTTTCTTCTCTTTGCACGTGATATTGTTTAAATAAATGAACAAAGAAATACAAATATCCCCATTTTTAAAGACCTGAAGATAATTTTTAACATTATTATGATTACTTATTATTATTATTATTGTTATTATTATTATCACTACTTTATTATTATTATTTGTATTAATATTAATATTATCATTATTATTAACCATATTTTCTGTATTTCCAGATGGAATTAGCAAGAATGGAAAATCCAAAAAGACAAAGAAAAATACGGAAACAAATGAAGGAAACCAATGGTAAGTCTGGCCGGAGGAGCACAGGCCCTGCAAAACCCTCCCCTCGTATGAACTCGGTTTATGTGACTGCCGGATTGATAAAACTCACCTTATTATATTTGTGAGAGATCCTTCCTAAGCCGAATTTATGGAACTCTCCTTGATTTTATACCCTGTGGAGTTGATTATTGGTGAGAGATCTTTGCTAAGCCGAATTTATGGAACTGGCCTTGTTTTTAGCTCTGGAGTTGATTATTTGTGATGAGAGATCTTTCCTAAGCCTAATGACTGATAGACAGTGTTCGCCAATATTTACTCTACTTTAAGCTTATATATGAGAGGACTTTACTAAGCGAGATTAATGTTTAAATATTCGCCATGCTGCAGTAATAAGATTCAATAATAGTTAGATCCAGTATATGTGAGATATTACTTAAGTTACTCAAGAGAGAAGAATGACAAGAAGACCAGAACAAGAGAAGAAGTAGAAGAAGAAAAGACGAAGGAATAAATACTGTATATGAAGAGGAAGCAGTGAAAACCTTAAATTAAAGAAGATCAAAAGTAAGAATAAGAGGAGGACTAAAAGATCTAGACAAGGCGATTTGCAGAAGTTTCCGACATTTCTAATAAGTATCCACATCTCTACAAATTGATATGAAGAAGCTTATAATCTTGCTATTTAGGATCTGCATCTTGACACCGTGAAAAGCTAAAGTTCCAATCTCTCCATCAAGTGTTAGAATCTGAAGCTTTGGACAATTAAGGTGTTCGTTTTGTGACAGACTAAAGTTCCAAATCTCTCCCATCAAATATCCGAAAATCAAGCTTTGGGAAATTCAGGTGTTCGTTTTGTGACAGACTAAAGTTCCTAATCTCTCTATCAAGAGTTCGAATCTGAAGCTTTGGACAATTAAGATGTTCGTTTTGTGACAGGCTAAAATTACAATCTCTCAAGAATCCGAATGTTAAGCTTTGAGAAATTAAGGTGTTTGTTTTGTAAATGTGGCCCCTGTATCGAATAGTAGCCGGAGATTTTGTAGGGTCTGTGCTGCGATGGGAGTCTTCCAAACCCTTCCTTCATCGCGGAACATAAGAAAACCGGAGTCTGCAGAAAGCCGAATGATCTACACATGGCAGATCTCTTTCACATCCAACCCATCTCTTCATGTTCCTGTCAATGCTAAGGTAGGTACAAAGTTTATCAATTAGTTGGTGATACTAATGTTGTTACCATATTAATAGTAGACCTATTATGTTGGTAACCCCTTCTCTACCGGCGACGTCTTTTGTATTTTATTTCAGCTACATTTAGGCGGGCTTATGAAGGTTAGGAAGGATATATGGTAGCTAAAAGGATAAATTGAGATAGTCTGTAGCTTTTAATTGGTAGACGTCCTTCCAAAGCTGAATAAAATCGTCTCATGGTAGCCAAAATAAAGTGAAGAAGATGTAGTCGGTAAAGAAGGGGTTAATAGTCAAATTTACATACTATATTCTGTTTCTTTTCAACTGACGGTAAATTGCAAAGTTCCCATCAAGATTTCTAGTTATTTTGAAGATTTTGTAGTGAAATGTACGGTAGTGCTAATTATATAAACTTGGTCTTATTACGATGCACAGACATAGTAGTTTCATATTTGTCCAACCTTAAGTATCGATAAATTAGCTGCTCAGGGATTCACTTTATCGTCAGCTGAAAATAAACAGAGTATAGTTAATATGTTAATTATCAAAAACTAGCACATCATTGTAATCCCTTCTCATATAGTAATTTGCTCTTGGAATTTTGTCATTGTTACTACGGTACCTAGTTGCTAAAGATTCTTTCTTCGGAAAATGAAGTTGTATATGTGTATACTCTGGCACCTTCCCCAATTATCCTTTTTTTTATGGGGGTGGCTGACTCGAGACAGAGCCCGAATAGGGACATCACAACACATCAGAAAAACAAAACAAAATATAAAATCTCACTTCTAGGTCGGTTACTTGTTAAAAAGTTAAGATCAAGTCTCAAGCTTGAATAAGTTGGTAATTATTATAATCATATTGATAAAATTTAACACTTACAAGATATGATGACACAATTGTGTTCTGTTTTTTGGCTGTTAATAGACGACTTTGTTCAGAATAGTAAAGGCATATGAGAGTCAGAGGGTTGAAATATTCTGTACCCTTCTAATGAACACAGATCCTTCCTAAGCTACTAAAATCGTCTAATGATAGCCAGAATAAGCTTAAGGGGTTAATATATTTATGAGAACACCTCTGCAGTTGTCTTTGAGCGAACTCAGGACAGATAACTCATTTTGGAGAAATAATTATGAGATTCAAGAATATTATGTTTTTGGATACTAAACTGCAGTTCTTAACATTAATCATCAATAACAAACCCTTGAATAAATGCACTTGAATAAACTAATGAAAGCATATGGTCCTCCCGGGATTCGAACTCGGGACACCACAACCAGAATATAAGCATCTAATTCTAAACCATTACACCACCAACACAGTCGGTACCAGGATACAATTTGCTTGAATATGACCGAACAAGTAGGAGGGGTGGCGGAATAGCAGTGTTTGTCAGGAGTTCATTAAAATGCTGTGCTAAATAAGGTATAGACTAAATAATGATAAAGTGTTTGGTTAGAGGTTAGCGAAGGTAGTGAGATCATAGTTGTTGGAGTTATTTATAGACCACCAAATATGAGTAGAAATGATGGTACATCTTAATGGCAGGAAGTGAAAATACCATCAAGGTTTAGCAATGTGTGCATTATGAGGGATTTTAATTTTCCGAATATAGATTGACAGCATCAAATCGGCGACTCTGATTCTGAAGAGTTTATTGAGGCGGTACCTGTACAAGATAGTTTTATATTTCAATTCATAGACTCGCCGACTAGAGGTACTAATATCCTCTATTTATGTCTTTAGTAATAATGTAGAGATTGGGGACCAACTAGGAAATAACGATCATAATTCTATATATTTTAATATACAATGGACAGGAAATGCTAAAGAGAACACGACACTTAGGCCTACCCCCAGATTTCAGACAATTTGACAGTCAGTTTCCTCTCTCTCCAAGGCTCTTCGAAAAGTAGATCCGAGGTGCCGTTGTGAAGGCTTATCCCTCAATGCCTTCACCTGACCTGACCTGACCTAACCCCATTATCAGATTATCTTACTTTTCATTAATTTTACTCCCAATACCAAACACCCTCGAATGAAATTACCGGTAGTGAAAGCATGCCATCCTCCCGGGATTCGAATTTGGGATACCATATACAGAACTTATCCACTCTAACCATTACACCATTAATTACGGCACCAACATGGGGTTGGAAGAAAAGGTGGCATTTTCGGCATTGACAGACATTTACAGGCATTTACATAAATTTACATATACAGATATGTACAGGCATTTTCATTTACTGACATTTATAGACATTTACAGACACCGGCATCTACACACATCTATAGACATCTACAGAAATTTACACATTCACAAAAATTCAGTTATCTACAAACATTCAGACATTCACAGACATTTACAAACATTCAGACATTTACAAACATTCACAGACATTCACACACATCTACAAACATTTACAGACACAGGCATCTACATACATTCACAGGCATCTACATCTACAAACATTCACAGACATCTACAGCCTCTCACCGTGTACTTGATCTTGGTTGAGCTGGCTTAAACCACGGCCGCTGGTGTTGACTCGCTTTTACCCGACAAACAAACAAACACACACACGCACCACCGATCAAAGGAGCGCATGTGCAAACACTTAATATGCGCGGGTGGAAGGTGCCTGCATTGCTTTCAGACGCACTTGGCCCTATTTATTTCCTCATTTATTACTTATTACTTAGTTATATATTTGTTCACCATTTGTTTTAGTTACCTCCTTAGACCTCCATCAAGCTCAAAATAACACCTCCCTAGACCCTCTTCAAGTTATATATGTACATTTTTCGGAAGAAAAATTTCCCGTTCCTCTTAAATTACAGGCTCGCTATCGCTCGCCAGGAAAACATTGACACCTATATGAAACGAATAGTCTTACTATTGACAAAGATATGGATCAAAGGTTCTTAACCCGCTGAGTGCCAGGGACGTATATACTGTATACGTCCTAGGGTGTTGTCACGCCCAGTGCCAGGGACGTATATATACGTCCTAGGGTGTTGTCACGCCTAGTGCCAGGGACGTATATATACGTCCTAGGGTGTTGTCACGCCCAGTGCCAGGGACGTATATATATGTCCTAGGGTGTTGTCACGCCCAGTGCCAGGGACGTATATATACGTCCTAGGGTGTTGTCACGCCCAGTGCCAGGGACGTATATATACGTCCTCGCCGAAAAAAAATCGTAGCAGCGAAACGACTGCACCTATGGCTTTCATATTTTTACCACACGTACCTTACCCTTTTGGCTACCCACCACAAATATCCCAAATCCCTCCTCCCACCCACTCGCTGACTGTCGGTCCCGTAGGAAGGAAAAAAAAGGAAAATCTGTGGCGGCTAAACGATTGAACCAATCGGTTCCATATTTGTGTGACAAGTCTCTTACCCTTCTGCCTTCCCTCCATCACACCCCCAACCACCTCCCACCACCCACTTCCAGCGTAGAAAGGAAAACAAGAAAAAAAAGGAAAATCCGTGGTGGCGAAACTACCTCACCAATCGGCTTCATATGTGTAACAAGTCAATTACCCTTCTACCTTCCCCCCACCAACCCCAAAACCACCCTCCCACCCATACATTCCGATACCATAAAAGTCTCTGTAGTCTATAGTGTCTTTTCAGCTACTTTCGGGACCATCGGGGACCTGATTTCTGGCGAAAATGGACAAGGGGAGTGGTTTTTTTACCATTATCCTTCCTTTCTCTCCCAACTTGATAGATTTAGCCCCCCCCCCCAAAAAAAAAAAAAACTCTGGCACTGGCAGAAGCACACCGTCACAATTGGCTGGCACTCAGCGGGTTAAAATCGCCAAACTAATGGGCCGAACGTCTTAAAATCTGAAAACTGTGGCGCTAAGCATGAGGTAGAAGGGGGACCAGAAAAACGGGCCATCTCCCCTTGCACGCAGACACAGGCATCAAAGTTCGTGCACAGGTAGTCTAACTTTCACCTATTAATTTTCTAGAATCTAGACCATACACTGCTTACATGTATAAAGAAAAGAAGTTCGCAATTTTAAGGGGAGGTTTCCACTAGAGGGATTTTTTTTCGAACTTCCTTCTCCCTCATGTTTAGCCCCATTGCTTTTGAGATTTTAAGACGTTTGCCCCATTAGTTTGACGATTTTAATAACTTTTGCCCCATTTCTGTCAATTTTAAGACCTTTCGTGCCATTTAGGTGATCGCTCGCCTGTAACTTAAGAGGAATCGGCCTTTGGCCGGGACATTTTTCTACCGAAAAATGTACATATTTATCTTGAAAGGGGGTCTTGGGGATATAATTTTAAGCTTGATGGAGGTCTAAGACACACACTAGAAACCTCCCCTTAAGTTAGACATAGAGACTAGCAGGGTGGCAGTCCGTTTGTAGCCAACTCCATATATATATATATATATATATATATATATGAGAGCGAGAGAGAGAGAGAGAGAAATGTAGTGCACAAAGATGCTAGGTGCTATTGCTTTCACTTGTCATTTCTTCTATTGGCATCATAGCAGAGGTTGAGGCTATCACTTAACACTCATTCCACTAGGCTTACTTCTTAACCCTTTCACGCACGTGTGGACGCGATCAAGTCATTAACCCGTTGAGTACCAGCGACGTGTGTTACCTTATATTCTAGCTATATTTGGTTGAGATAGTTTTAAGCCTTAATAATGCTAGTGGTCCTTCTTAACCTAAGAACTGCGCATGGAGGGTATGAGACACCACACTCCTGTGCTGACGTATTTGAGCTGTTCCCATCACTAACATCGTTATTTTACCATAAATAGCTTTAATACTTATCCATATGCGCCTATTATAGGTTGATTATAAAGGTATTAACCTGTTACAACAATAAAACAAGTGGAAACAGTGTTTGGATGGTAAAAATCGGCGATACAGGCCGGGAGTTACATAATGTATGGCTGAGGCAACCTCCCTGCCCTCCACCCCTCCCCTTGTCTGGAGAGACACTGTTCCGCAATAGTCTCTTTCTCGCTCTTTCCCACGCATGGTAACAGAGATGACAATGCCCTGCTACCAACTCGCTAATGTTAGCACGAAAATAAACCACAGAATAAGGGAATAACAGGGAAAATAGGTGATAACTGAAGGAGGGGAGGAAAGTGGGGAAGGAGGGGAGGTGGAGGAGTGATATTTGGCATGGCCCAGGGGCAAATTATTATTATTTTTTTTTTTTTTGGGTGTTTTAAATGGATTTTTTTCCCCTTACTCTTAAGAGTTCCCGCAGTCTGCCGGGGGAACTCTTAAGTCTTCCTGCAGTTCCCGGGTTAAGCTGAATAAAATTGTCTAATAGTTGCCAGAGTATGATGAAAAGGACGTCCCTGGTACTCAATGGGTTAAGCCTGCAAGGGTTCCCAACCTGGGGTACATGTACCCCCAGGGGTACATTTGCACTTCTCAGGGAGTACATAGGGGTCTGAGAGAATAATCATAGTGTACAAAACATGGTGTTCTAATCTACAGGCAGATTGCACAAAGTTTTATTTTTATCAATTTCCTCATTTCAGTAAGCGAAACTTATATTAAAATTGGCAAGAATGTAGTTACCGGGTGGACCGCCCGCCTTACACTACGCGGACGCTTGCAATCATGTTCCCGTCTATTTTGACTGCCGTGGGATACAATAATAGGTTGAAGGGGGGGCTTTTGCCCCCTCACCCCCCATGACTTATTGTCATCATCATACATATTGCCAGCAGGGGTCAAATAACAGAAAAAATGTACGGGAACTTAACCGCGAGCGATCGACCTATGTAAACATGACTACCGTTGGACCGTACACCCGGATACTACATCCTTCCCTTAAAATTATATCAGTGAGGTGACTATTCCATTGTTTTCACTATTATGTGACTTACTGCGGCCCACAATCTGTATTGGACGTGAAACAATCGGGTATGTATACCAACTCGAGACAGCTGTGCAGTACCGCCCGATAATATCGGGGTATGTGACAGATCAAAATATTTTATAGTCACTGAGTTCATTTTATTGATAATATCAATGCTAAGATCCCTATCAGTCTACACATACATATTTCATAATAAAATATAAATTGACATAATTTTATCAATTTTTATCCTAAATTGTTATGGGTACCTATCAGAATGCCCAAGTGGTACAGAGGAACTAAAAGGTTGGGAACCCCTGAATTATTTTAGATATTACACATTAGGGGAGGCTGCAGTCTTGACCCCCAAGTCAGCCTGTATAAGAGACAGTGTTTCTGGCATTATACCATCTTATTACATATGTTAATATTAAGACTCGATGAAAAAATCAGATCTCTATGTGCGCGCGTGAGCGCAAAATGTCATAACATTTCATTGCACTTTCGTAAAATCATCTAGTCGCTCAAAATTGTTCAAATTTCCCGCAATTTTTGCATGGCATAGAGTACAAGCATCCCCTACACCGACCGTGCCGTTAGAGACTGTTTCTGGCATTATACCATCTTATTACATATGTTAATATTAAGACTCTATGAAAAAATCAGATCTCTATGTGCGCACGTGAGCGCAAAATGTCATAAAATTTCATTGCACTTTCGTAAAATCATCTAGTCACTCAAAAATTTTCAAATTTCCCGCAATTTTTGTATGGCATAGAGTACAAGCATCCCATACACCGTGCCATTTAAATATACCCCTATTGAATAATAGAAAGTGCTGAAATAAATATATTACATTATCATCTTTGGGTTACAGCTGATTTGACTCCAAAAAGGTCAAATCTCTGACATTTTCGGCAAATCGGCATTTATTTAAACGAACAGGCCTTCCTATGTACCGTACTCTATTTAGAAGGGGAATGCATTTGAGCAATAGATAAAAATATAGATGGAAAAAAATGATACCAAACCACACAAATTCTTAGATTTTCATGTCTAAATTAATTTTGGGGCAGAGAAAACAGTTTGTCCTCTTTAGCTTCCGTTTTCTATCATAGCGCGCACATAGAATATTGAGAGTTATGGTAAACTAAACAAAATTTTCGTCAGGGGTTACCATCACTGATTTGTTTTTGAGAATAATGACCAAAATCAATGATTTTGGGGCCCCCCCAAGGGGGCCCTAGGGATATCATATGGGTGTTTATGCCCTCATATGATCATTTCTATTGCTTACAGCAGCCCTTTAGACTACAGACACAAAATCAAAATTTGTGTGGCTGAAAGAAAAAAAAAAAGGTTTTCGGGGGTCGAGGTCACGACCGGTCTGGGGGGCTATGGATGCGATATGTTCTTTTTGTTCCTTCCTATGTTGAAAGAAGCATTATAAAACAAAAACACAATAATTAGAAATGTTGATGTCTGGGCTCAGAACAGGGTTCAGCCTCTTAAAAATTAACATGACAGATTATAGTACATACACACATACACCAACAAAGAGTGGAAGATTTGTTTACTAATGATGCATAAAATTAATTGTTCCCAAATTAAAACCTATAGGAATAGCTTAGACAAATATGAATATTCACATGCCATTGAAAGTAATTTTTTTCGTAGGTAATTATAAGGAAAAGGCTTGCACTCGTATGTTTATGTTTTTTCCTCCAGATTTTGAGAAATGCGTGTTTTCATGGTTTTAGTTATAATTCCAGCGTGGGATACCAGATGGGTTGAGGGTGGGCTTTGCCCCTCCCTGTCTAAGTATACGAAAACATAAATAGTAGGTGCCAAGCAAACGTAGCACTGCCGTAGCCTAATCACTGATGTGGTTAGCTTAAAGTTATTTGATAATAGTTGTTATTGTCTTGATAACCTGAGATGCTTCTAATCGGAATAACATGAATGATATAATTAAATGTCCGCGAACATTTATTAAAATTATACTAATTGTCTAGTTTACCATAGAAGTTAGAACCAATAGTATTTGTCCATTAGGCTACATGTTGCACAACAAATATAGCTATTTAATGTATCCATGCACAGTGTAATTAATCCTTAATAAGAATTAAAAGATATATCTTATATAAATACGGAATCACAAGTGAACCATTATTTTCAAATGCATTTAACAAGTGGGCCTAAGATTAGAGTTAGAGATACGAGTCGACTTTTTAATAGCCTAGTTGTTGTTGTTGCTCCCCAAGCTGCCTGGCCGAACAGCCCCAAGGCCCTAGCCTAGTAGGTTGTAATACTGTATAGTTTATATAACGAGTCACATTGGTAACTGTTTTCGCCTACATATTTAATGGTTACAAAGTATTTCAGTCGAGCTAATTATCTCATATAAATGTGTCTAGTTGAGTTCATATAAAGTGAGCATGCGGTAGATGCAGTAACTTAAGGGGAGGTTTTTAGTTGATTCCCTAGACTTCCATCAAGCTTAAAATTACTCCCCCTAGACCCCCATTCAAGATAAATGTCGGGAATTTAGATAAAGAGGTTAAATTGCATATCACTGGTACATGAAAATATCCCAACAAATAGTTATAATATAATTACCAACGAGGTATTCGATGGGTGTAATCCAGTCCCCCCACACACGGCTAATTCAATTGCATGACATGTAGGAATGTTCACATAATACAATATCGATACAATGAACTTAGCTTAGAGGACTGGTGATGTAGGACTGTTGATATAGATTAATAATTGTAGAACATGGTGAACTATGGGTCGAGTCAGAGCCGGGGGGAGATGTTGGCTGTATGGTGGGTTTTGAGAGACTAAAGGGCCGGCGTCCGATCGCTTCGTACATATGGCTGCCGGCTCATAATAATTATAACCCATAACTTGGTTTCATGATACATCTAGAGCTGATGTAGATATTTATACATTACAGTTAATATTTAACCTATACTTAATAATAAACTACAATACACAAAGAACTAGCCGAAATCGTACATGCGATACGATACCGCCAAATTCAAATGCCCTATTGGACCCAAACTGTCGGGATCATTACCCTATTCCCGACAATAAATGTGTACATTTTTCGGTAGAAAAATGTCCCGGCCGAAGGCCGGTTCCCCTTAAATTACAGGCTCGCTATCGCTCGCCAGGAAAAAATCGACACCTAAAATGGCACGAATGGTCTTAACATTGACAGAAATGGGGCGAGGGTTCTTAAAATCACCAAACTAATGGGGGCGGACGTCTTAAAATCTCAAAAGCAATGGGGCTAAACATGAGGGAGAAAGGGGTCCAGAAAGAAAATCCCTGAAGTGGAAATCTCCCCTTAATGTGTACTCTCTTGGTAACACAACCAATTATATTTTCTTTTTGTGAATTGGTAACTACAAACTAGAATTCACATGAGCAAAAAGGACATTAATTCAGATAAATGGCTCGTTCGTTTACTTATTGGCTAACTGCATTCCGTAAGGCACTGTGATTGGCTGTTGCAAACCTTTGACATAAACCGAGTTTTAAACTGTGGATTACTCGATCTCGATCTTAATCCCGTGTTCTGAATACGCATAAATCCCGTGTTCTGAATACGCATAAATTCCGTGTTCTGAATACGCATAAATACCGTGTTCTGAATACGCATAAATCCCGTGTTCTGAATACGCATAAATCCCGTGTTCTGAATACGCATAAGTCCCGTATTCTGAATACGCATACATCTTTGTGTTCGATCCAGAATCGAGTAATCCCAATCCGGGGTTTAAACCTGCCCCGAAATCCGAGGTTTAAACCACTTTTCTGAATTTGGGCCTAGTGAAAACTGTTCAATATATACACTTAAATATAATTTTAACTGTGTAGGCTATATTTAAACATTACATGTGACTTATTAAAGAGCAATGCACTTATTTTGAAAGAAGGCTTAGAATACCGTTTGAAAATATAATATAGTATTTTGCTAGGTATGCATGTAAGGTTACGTTATCCTGGTTAGGCCAGATGACCGATATATTAGTTTTGGTAGGCTATTATGTATTGCCTGTTCGGCTAGCAGTAAATGGGAGCCTAGAATATGTGAAATTGTGAATATTTGCGAGAACCCATCTGGGCTAATTAACCTATGGTAACCACTAACCTGAATAATTACCACTCTTGCTGAAACAGCTTCATAGAAGTTAGGTGTGTTCAACCGTCTCTGTGGGTTGTTCACCCCCACACAGCTTCTTGCTCTGTATAGGGGCACAGTGCGCCCAAGTATCGAGTATTGTTCGCATGTTTGGGGAGGTTCAACCCATACCGCACTTCTCAAAAGGGTAGAGTCCAAAACATTTCATCTCATCAACACGCCTCCTCTTACTAATTCTCTACAATCTCTCTCTACACGCCACAATGTTGCATCTCTCACTCTTCTACTGCTATTACAATATCAGTGTTCTTCAGAGTTTTCTTAGTGTATACCTCCTCCCCTACTGAGAGTGGGAGCCACCCATCTTTCAACAAACTCCCACCCCTATTCTGTCCAACTCTCTAACCCACGATTGAACCGATTTTTCCAGTCTTCTATTTAACAAGTAAGCTTTGGAAGTCTCTCCTTCAATCTGTCTTTCCCTCATCGTATGACTTAAACGGCTACAAGCTCCGTGTGTCCAGACATTTTGACTCTTAACATTGAATTGGGCTCCGTCACTCTCAGTTTTTGGGGAAACACTTGTCACATGCAGTTTTACCTATTGTCTCTTTCATTCACATAAAACACAACTAAAATAAATCAGAGAGAGAGAGAGAGAGAGAGAGAGAGAGAGAGAGAGAGAGAGAGAGAGAGAGAGAGAGAGAGAGAGAGAGAGAGAGAGAGAGAGAGAGAGAGAGAGAGAGAGAGAGAGAGAGAGAGAGAGAGAGAGAGAGAGAGAGAGAGAGAGAGAGAGAGAGAGAGAGAGAGAGAGAGAGAGAGAGAGAGAGAGAGAGAGAGAGAGAGAGAGAGAGAGAGAGAGAGAGAGAGAGAGAGAGAGAGAGCACTCTTTATATATTCCAGTGTATATAGCCTAGGCAATGTTATGCTTGCTTTTCCAGTCATAGTTCATCATCTTCAGGTCTCGCAGCAGCGTAATTCAATCAGTACGGGACTCTTTGATTTGCCCAAGGAATGATAAGGCGAAAACTTTCATTGGACTGTCAAAAATCTTGCGACATACCGAGTGTGACTGGCTTGGCGCTGGTGACACGGGAACATGGAAACTTATAGACTAAACATACACACACGCACACGCACACACACACACACGCACACACACACACACACACACACACACACACACACACACACGCACACGCACGCACACACACACACACACACACACACACACACACACACACACACACACACACACACACACACACACACACACACACACACACACACACACACACACACACACAGACACACGAACCCCATTATGCACAATTTGTTATGCACACTCACACATATTCACCATTGCACACTCGTACTCTAACACATGCATAGGCTACTCAGAAACACACAAACAAGTGCACACATACAATCACAAGCACACACATTATACATACAACCACACACTTATATACACACACACAATTTCTCAGGCGCCCGGGAACGCATTTTGTTTTTCCCGGCAGTTGAAGGCAGTTAGTACAACACCATTATTCATTGATTCGCTTTCTACTTTGCCAAAGTATCGTTCATCTGTTGGTTTTTAGTATTGCATATCTACATGTGTGTACAGTGCACGATAATATCACGTTATTAAACCGGGGCTATTTGGTTTTCAAGATTGGAAAGAATAAGAAAAGGAGTAAAGGAAAATTGACATGGAATGGCATTTATTTTCCATTTTATCACTGTCAAAAATATATCACTGTCAAAAATAGTTGTTGTTGTTGTTCCCCAAACTGCCTGGCCGAACAGCCCCAAGGCTCCGAGCACGGCCAAAGCCATATCCGAGCGCCCCCACAGAACCCTCCCTGACGACCACAATAAAGCCTGGGTGACCGAAGCCACTCCAAGGCGGGGAGCCGAGGAGGGTGCGGAAACGCCCGGGAAACCAACCACCCAGGGCCCTGTGCCCCTCAGCAATTATGAAGAGAAAGTTGAGGGGCAAGGGAAAAATGTGACGCTTTGGCTTCCAATCTTGGTAGATTGGGAGGTCAATCCACGGAAGAGACGCCGTCACTCGAGATCTAGAAAATATATAAGTAAAAGGAACAGTCAGAGTAAACTATGGGTATGGCAGAGATCGCTCAGTTCTCACTCTGATAGACCAGCCCATCACCAGTCAAAAATAGTACTTGGCTGCTAGTGTTTGCATGTGGGTGTATGTGTGTATGACATCAAGCTCCTCTGTGGTCTAGTGAGTTGTTCGTTGGACTGGTTCGCTACTCACTTGGTTTCGATGCCCTGCTAGGTCATATCGCAAAAAATAGTAATATAGCCTAGTAAGAACGGTAGAACAATAACATTAACTTTGTTTATTCAGTAATAATCACTAAACAAAATTAAGTCTCATTTGACAGCCTAGTGTACGGGTAGTAGGATGAAATATTAAAGTTTGATGTAGGAAATTAAGAAGCTATGGCATACCGTATTTCATGACCGATTTGCAGATACATACACGTACTTAACTAATAGGGTTTATTCTCTAGGTCAAGAACAAATCAAACGGTATCAACTCCTGGGCATGCTAAACTAGTGTCAACTTGAAATCCTAACTTAACTTAACCTAACCTAGCAGTTTTGGTTTAGTTTACACTGGTTGAGATCGTATATGGGTTATCTGGTCGCTGTCTGTTGTATATTTCCATCAATATTTTACATGTTTAAAACCTTTATATCTGGAGTAGGAGAGCGCTTTTTACATATACAATTGCTTCCTTATACCTTCACTACCGATTAGGTTAGGTTTATGGCTTTGACTTCGTACATTCACTTACCGGTAGGCTACAGTATTTGCATCTCTCTTTATATCTGCTCACTATTTCAAGTTCAGCTTCAAAACTATATTTTAGTAGCCTATTACAATAACCATCCACATTTATGGGCTGGTCTATCAGAGAGAGAACGGAGCAATCTCTGCCATACCCATAGCTTACTCTGACTGTTCCTTTTACTTATATATTTTCTAGATCTCAAGTGACGGCGTCTCTAACGTGGATTGACCTCCCAATCTACCAAGATTGGAAGCCAAAGCGTCACATTTTTCCCTTGCCCCTCAACTTTCTCTTCATAATTGCTGAGGGTCACAGGGCCCTGGGTGGGGCTTTGGTTTCCCGGGCATTTCCGCACCCTCCTCAGCTCCCCGCCATGGAGTGGCTTCGGTCACCCAGGCTTTATTGTGGTCGGCGGGGAGGGTTCTGTGGGGGCGCTCGGTTATGGCCTTGGCCTTGCTCGGGGCCTTGTGGCTGTTCGGCCAGGCAGCTTGGGGAACAACAACAACAACCATCCACATTTTCTATGCGGCCAAAAAGATTAATAGCCTACACAACATCAGTAAATAAGTTTGTTTCTAGGTAGCTTAATTTAATGATATTTTGTATTTATAACTAAAACGAATCATAAGTGTGATTAAAAAAAAAATCTCGCCCGTTCCTGCGTCCTCACTCGTATATTTTTCTTCTACAAAGAAGGAAGCGGGTTGAAGCATGAGGGGGGTATAGTTAGTTAAAATAGGACTTCAGAGGCTATCAACCCTATTGGATTATGAAGCCAGCACACTGTAAGTCAAGATTATAACGTCAGGACTGAAGCCTCTCTGCGAAAACTCCAGTCCCTTAAGGGGTGTAGTTAACTTCCCTCCTCTCAGTCAATCCCCTCTGTTAGGATAGGCTAACCACCGAATATCAGCCTAAATTAAGTTAGATCAAGATACATTAAGTCGACAAATAATGGGTGTTGTTAGTTTCCCAAGTGTACAAGAAGCCTCTATCGTTCAGGAAAGAAAGTTACGCGCATTTTTATTACAGCGAAAATATGGCAGTGTAGTGATCCTGTAGTGAGGGGGTAATTTTGTGTCTTTGGGCGCTAGTGTGATGCCTTCATTAACGTCTTCGTGGTGCAATGCATAAGTGTGTTGATTTTCGGTGTGAGCATCCTAGGTTCGAATCCCCGGACTGCCATATGTGTTTGTTAATTTCATTAATCGAGTTTAGGAGTTGTTGTTGTTGTTGTTCCCTAAGCTGCCTGGCCGAACAGCCCCGAGTCCCTGAGGAAGGCCATGGCCACGATCGGGCTTTCCCACAGAGCTCTCATTGAGTGTAGATTATGTTGTTGGCGTAAGTGGTTGTGTGAAATGCAGTCTTCTATGATGTGTTTAATGGTATGGGGTGCTGTGTTACATCCCGGGCATGCGCCGACAACGGAGTCATCCAGTCTCTTCTGATAGCTCAGGAGAGCTGGATGATGTCCGCATCTCAGCCTGGCCAGGTGGACTCTGTCCTCGCGAGGGAGGGAGGATTCGGAAGGATGGATTTCGGGAGGTCGTGCATGCAGCTGCGTGTTGTCTGTGAGTGAGTGGATGGATTGGCGAGAGATATGAGTATGGATGTGCTTCTGGAAGTTGGTTCGGGGTGGGCAGGGAGGGAGAGAGGACAATAATTGTGTGTGATACCGTGTGCTGGGTGTTGTTTTGATATTTCTTGGTGTCTGTGGGTGTGTTGCCATGTAGTTTAGTGGGTGGTCTTGGTTCGTGGAGGCTGCTGCCAGGAATTGAGTGCCTCTCATGTCCAGATGGTCTTTGACTTTGAGGATTTTGGTTTCTTGATGTAGGTGATCTGTGGGTGCAGTAGCTGTGCAGCCTGTAATGATCTTCAGGGCTTTGGAGTAAAGTTGGTTGGTGGAGAGAACATAATAATTATCAAAGAACGGGGTAATATTATATTTTTGATCATGAAAATTTCGAGCCAAAACCCAAACTACATAATTATCCTATACCAGTGTTGCCTGATGTTTATTAGGCCTATGGGTACTGGTAAAAAAAAAAAAAAAAAAAAAAAAAAAAAATTGGGAATGGCCCTGAGTAAATATATACATACATAAATACATACGTGTATATATTTGATTGGTATGGATCTATTTTGTGGGAGTAAGGGGCAACTACTGACTGACTGACTGACTGATATAAAGAGAGGTTAAGGACTCCAGTGGCACCATTATGACCGAGGGTGGCCGATCTCTGTTATTATAGGGTCTCCAGGGCAGCGTATACATAGGCTATGCTTGTATATACAGTAGATCTTGGCTATGGCATACATGGCTCTTTTCTTCGTACAATCCACCAATAGCCAATATCGCTCCGATGTGTTGTTTTAATATGGTTACTCTTATATGAATATGGAATAGGTTAGATTTGCTTTAAACTAAGTTAGGTTAAGCTATAGGCTAGGATAGTTTTTTTTTCTCGTATCAGTGTTGCCAGTTATACTATTAGATATACAATATATACTCCAACGCTCCCATATCCTTTAACTTATTCCACAGTACCCACATATACTGACCTAGAACAGCTTTCTGGGGGTCCCCTAGCGAACTGAACTTATCTGCCTGATTTACGTTGAAACGGAAAAACCCGAGCTCTCAATTCTTCTCAATTCAAGTCTCAGACACGAAAGTTATAGTTGGTTGTATTGTATGTATGTAAGCAATAAGTCGGATGAGGAGATATGTTGCCCCATCTCGGTTGGGAAAATAACACAAAACAGAAAAATAACATAAAAAAACACACGCAACCCCGGGACATCTCGACTCGTCTCACTTTTAGTCCCGGGCGCGAGATGAAAGGGCGCGAAAGTTAGCCCAGGAAAAATATTGACACTTTGTTACGCTAATAGAAAGCAAACCCGGGGCGATAAGGGCTTAAGACTGTCTCCGTTTACACGACTAATTTATAAAAAGATTTACAGATTCTTTTGATGTTGTGTGCGCAGAAGTCATCGTTTTTTGTGTCAAGAATGAGCAAAGAATCTGGGGATGGTGGGGGAAAGACAGAGGGAGGGAGGGAGGGAGGGAGAAGAAGATGAACTAGGAGAGCGAAAAAGGAAGGGAAGTAGCGAGAAGAGAGATAAAGGAAGGGAGGGTAGTTGCAATGTGAAAATGGAGGAATAAAGGGAGGGATTTAGGGAGGAAGTAAGTGGAGTAGTGGGGAAAGAGGTAGGGAGGAAGGACAGAAAGGGAGAAGATATGAACCAGAGGAAAGAACGGGGTTAGAAAAACAGTAGCGAGAGAAAGAAGAGGAGAGAGGAGGGGAGATACTGAAGAGAGAGGGAAGCCAAAGGGAGTAGTGGGGAGAGAGGAAGAGGGAAGGGGTTTACGAAAGAGTAGAGAAGAATTATATATGGAGTGAAGAGGGGGGTAGGGGGGGGGGGACGAGTGAAGAGACATGTATTGGGCCATTTTTCACACTTTTCATTCGTTATAGTATTGGAGGACTTTTAGGCCACCTCCATCACTTTACCATGTTCACAGGTTTTGGCAATATCTTATTTCCGACATTGTAGTCCACAAGTATTAATTCCATAGTATTATGGTGGTTTGGTGTTAGGAGAATGCCATCCCATGTCTCAACCGTCCGTCTATCCTTTGAACCTGAGGATGTAAAGGGTGGACATATGTGAAATTAAAGGGAGCATAAGTGTGTCAGCTAATGTAGAGAGATGTGGTGGTTAAGGGGAGGTCTCCACTCGAGGGATTTTCTTCTTGACCCCTTTCTCCCTCATGTTTAGCCCCATTGCTTTTGATATTATAAAACGTTTGCCCCATTAGTTTAGCGATTTTAAGAACTTTCACCCCATATTAAGACCTTTCGTGCCATTCAGGTGTCAATTTTATCCTGGCGAGCGATAGCGAGCCTGTAATTTAAGAGGAACCGGCCTTAGGCCGAGACATTTTTCTACCGAAAAATGTACAAATTTATCTTGAAAGGGACTCCAGGGGGTGTAATTTTAAGCTTGATGGAGGTCTAGGGAACAAACTAAATACCTCCCCTTAAAGGAAGGAGATGTGTAGAATGAATTAAGAAGTATAATAATATGGAGTCGAGAAAAGGAGATGTATGGAGTAAGATAAAGGCAGAGGCGTATAACGAATGTAAACAATTAAAGAGGATGTTTGGCGAAAAAACAATGTGAAGGAAAACAATAGTTATTAAGAATATAGATTCATAAAGAACAACCAGAAGTTACTGGGCTTGAGTATAATATCGCACACATAATATCTTACACTTATCAGGACGGTTGCAAATATTAATCTTGCTTGTGCATCACTGACAGGCAACTGAGAAGCCCATGATTAAGTCCGAGTCACAAAATCGACTTTTCCGGGTGATTTTCGATCGACAACTTTATCCTGGCAATGTCTGAGAATTTGTGTAGCGAATAGTAGATAATTAGATAAGTTAGATAGTTAGATAATAATTTGAGGTACCATAGCTGATTTCTTTATAGACGTAAATCATGAAACGGCTAGACTTAAATTGCCAGAAAAAGTGTTCGTGTGTCTCGGTTTAGATAAGGGGACGGCTAGTTAGTCTGCAGGCCTTATCTAAAACCAGATTCTCACGTGCAGAGATTATAACTGTACGAGAGTTCCGCAGCGACACCAAGGCAATCAATGGAAAAATCATTAGTACTCCGTGACTGAATTGTTGATAATTTGTTAGCGGGCCGTCTCTCTCGCTGGAATCTCGGGCATCTCATCGGTGTTTGATTCCCGGCCGGAAGTTTATCAGTTGCACTTGATCATCGCGACCAAAGTTTATCGTAGCCGCGGGAAAGGTGATACGGAGGGGCGGGAAATAAGGGTGATATGTGATCCTGTGTGTTGGGGGTAACATTTAGCAGGGGGGTGTAGTATTGAGGGGGTGACAATAGGGGAAGGGGGGGGGGTGTTGGGAGGAGGGATGGGTGTTGATAGTGGGGGTGTTGGGAGGGGGAGGGGTGGTGGTGGGGGTGGCGTGAGAGGTTTGATAGTGGTAGAGGGGGTGACAATAGGGGAGAGGTGAGGGGTGTTGATAGTGGTGGGGGTGGGGGGTGACAATTGGGGAGGAGTGAGAGGTTTGATAGTGGTGGAGGGGGTGGCAATAGGGGAGGGGTGCGGGGTGTTGATAGTGGGGAGGGGATGAGGGGGTGTTATAAGTGGGGGAGGTGGTGACAATAAGGGAGGGGTGAGGAAGGTTGATAGTGGGGGGAGGGGTGAAGGCTGTTCTCATAGTGAGGGAGGGATGACAATACGGGAGGGGTGAAATATGTTGATAGTGGGGGAGGGGTGTTGATAGTGTGGGGAAAAGATATATTAAGGGAGGGGGTGAGGGGTGTTGATTCTGGGGGAGGGGTGAGGGTGGTGATAGTGGGGTAGGGGTGAGGGTGGTGATAGTGGGGTGAGGGTGGTGATAGTGGGGTGAGGGTGTTGATAGTGGGGTAGGGGTAGGGGTGAGGGTGGTGATAGTGGGGTAGGGGTGAGGGTGGTGATAGTGGGGTAGGGTGAGGGTGGTGATAGTGGGGTAGGGGTGAGGGTGGTCATAGTGGGTAGGGGTGAGGGTGGTGATAGTGGGGTAGGGATGACAGTAGGGATAGTGGGGTAGGGGTGACAGTAGGGTAGAGGTGATAGTGGGGTAGGGGTGAGGGTGGTGATAGTGGGGTAGGGGTGACAGTAGGGTAGAGGTGAGGGTGGTGATAGTGGGGTAGGGGTGAGGGTGGTGATAGTGGGTAGGGGTGACAGTACGGTAGGGGTGAGGGTGGTGATAGTGGGGTAGGGGTGAGGGTGGTGATAGTGGGGTAGGGTGACAGTAGGGTAGAGGTGAGGGTGGTGATAGTGGGGTAGGGGTGAGGGTGGTGATAGTGGAGTAGGGGTGACAGTAGGGTAGAGGTGAGGGTGGTGATAGTGGGGTAGGGGTGACATTAGAGGAGGGGTGAGGGTGGGGATAGTGGGGTAGGGGTAACATTAAGGGAGGGGTGAGGGTGGTGATAGTGGGGTAGGGGTGACATTAAGGGAGGGGTGAGGGTGGTGATAGTGGGGAAGGGGTGAGGGTGGTGATAGTGGGGTAGGGGTGACATTAAGGGAGGGGTGAGGGTGGTGATAGTGTGTTAGGGGTGACATTAGGGGAGGGGTGAGGGTGGTGATAGTGGGGTAGGGGTGACATTAGGGGAGGGGTGAGGGTGGTGATATTGAGGTAGGGGTAACCTTAAGGGAGGGGTGAGGGTGGTGATAGTGGGGTAGGGGTGACATTAAGGGAGGGGTGAGGGTGGTGATAGTGAGGTAGAGGGTAACATTAGGGAAGGGGTGAGGGTGGTGATAGTAAGGTAGGGGTGACTTAGGGGAGGGGTGAGGGTGGTGATAGTGGCATAGGGGTGACATTAGGGAAGGGGTGAGGGTGGTGATAGTCAGGTAGGGGGGATATTAAGGGAAGGGTGAGGGTGGTGATAGTGGGGTAGGGGTAACATTAAGGGAGGGGTGATAGTGGGGCAGGGGTTACATTAGGGAAGGGGTGAGGGTGGTGATAGTGGGATAGGGGTGACATTAGGGAAGGGGTGAGGGTGGTGATAGTGGGGTAGGGGTGCGAAGGGGTGATAGTGAGTTAGGGGGGTGAATGGTGGTGATAGTGAGATAGGAGTGACATTAGGGAAGGGGTGAGAGGTGGCGATAGTAAGATAGAGATGATATTAGGGGAGGGGTGAGAGGTGGTGATAGTGATGAAGGCGGTGACAATAAGAGGTGCATGGTGGTGATAGTGAGGTAGAAGGGTTAAGTAAGATAGGAGAGGTAAACAATAAGAGAGGGGTGATAATAATGATGGAGGTTAGTTATCTTTAATATACCGGTACTGTAGAGCTCCACCAAGAGTAGTACACAATTACAGGAACCCAGAACAACATAGGTGTTCAATAATGGGTACCGGTATATACACCATAGGTGTTCAATAATGGGTACCGGTATATACAACATAGATGATCAATAATGGGTACCGGTATATACAACATAGGTGTTCAATAATGGGTACCGGTATATACAACATAGATGATCAATAATGGGTACCGGTATATACAACATAGATGATCAATAATGGGTACCGGTATATACAACATATGTGATCAATAATGGGTACCGGTATATACAACATAGATGATCAATAATGGGTACCGGTATATACAACATAGGTGATCAATAATGGGTACCGGTATATACAACATAGATGATCAATAATGGGTACCGGTATATACAACATAGGTGATCAATAATGGGTACCGGTATATACAACATAGATGATCAATAATGGGTACCGGTATATACAACATATGTGATCAATAATGGGTACCGGTATATACAACATAGGTGATCAATAATGGGTACCGGTATATACAACATAGATGATCAATAATGGGTACCGGTATATACAACATAGGTGTTCAATAATGGGTACCGGTATATACAACATAGGTGATCAATAATGGGTACCGGTATATACAACATAGATGATCAATAATGGGTACCGGTATATACAACATATGTGATCAATAATGGGTACCGGTATATACAACATAGGTGATCAATAATGGGTACCGGTATATACAACATAGATGATCAATAATGGGTACCGGTATATACAACATAGGTGTTCAATAATGGGTACCGGTATATACAACATAGATGATCAATAATGGGTACCGGTATATACAACATAGATGATCAATAATGGGTACCGGTATATACAACATAGATGATCAATAATGGGTACCGGTATATACAACATAGATGATCAATAATGGGTACCGGTATATACAACATAGATGATCAATAATGGGTACCGGTATATACAACATAGGTGTTCAATAATGGGTACCGGTACCGGTATATATAATTTTTTTTTTTTTTATTAAACTACATATAGTTATTTTTTTATTACACTATACAATTAGTGGGGGATGGATTAACACTGAAGTATAGTGGGATATATATATATATATATATATATATATTAGTGATTTACATTGTATTTACACAATATAATACACGGATAGCCTCATTTGAGTAATAGTGACTTTATCTTTGCAAAACATACAGTATAATCAAATGTATATACCGGTACCCATTATTGATCATCTATGTTGAATATACCGGTACCCATTATTGATCATCTATGTTGTATATACCGGTACCCATTATTGATCATCTATGTTGTATATACCGGTACCCATTATTGATCATCTATGTTGTATATACCGGTACCCATTATTGAACACCTATGTTGTATATACCGGTACCCATTATTGAACATCTATGTTGTATATACCGGTACCCATTATTGATCACCTATGTTGTATATACCGGTACCCATTATTGAACACCTATGTTGTATATACCGGTACCCATTATTGATCACCTATGTTGTATATACCGGTACCCATTATTGAACACCTATGGTGTATATACCGGTACCCATTATTGAACACCTATGGTGTATATACCGGTACCCATTATTGATCACCTATGTTGTATATACCGGTACCCATTATTGATCATCTATGTTGTATATACCGGTACCCATTATTGATCATCTATGTTGTATATACCGGTACCCATTATTGAACATCTATGTTGTATATACCGGTACCCATTATTGATCACCTATGTTGTATATACCGGTACCCATTATTGAACACCTATGTTGTTCTGGGTTCCTGTAATTGTGTACTACTCTTGTTGGAGCTCTACAGTACCGGTATATTAAAGATAACTAACCTCCACCATTAGAGAGAGAGAGAGAGAGAGATGAAGGTGATACTGTAAAAGACCAGTAATCTGACTCTCTCTCTCCACTTATCACCCCTTGTATTATGAGGACACTTGACTATGTTGCTGACATTAATCTTGTTCCTTTCAATCATACGACGATATTTTAACTACCACCAGACGATTTTACTTAGTGTAGGCATTAAGTACAAATGTGACCAAAACAGAAGCTCTAATACTGAAGGGAACGGCTTGTATATCTTAATTATAAGTGAACCATTTATACATTTATTGAACATTATAAGTCAGGGTGGCAAACCGGGACAATGTGAGAGGTTATACAAGAAATATTCATGGAGTTTCATTCGACAGAGGCCTTCGGTGCATTGCAACGCTTGTTCATTTTCGTCTGACTATATATGTGTTACTTTACTAAATTTAGGAATTAGGAGATATCTTTAGTAATCAGCGGGGTATAAACTCGAGTTAACTACCCCTTGGCTCCTAAAAATCCTTCCTATGCTGAATTAAATCGCCCAAGGATATCCAGAACACTGCAAAAAGGTGTCATTGTACTGAACAAGTTTAAGGGCTGAATTTTATGATGCGACTTTGATTTAATAATGTTTTATTCAGGATGGCAAACGAAAATGTAATTGGAACCACTCTTAAAATCGAGTCTCTCCCTTCTAGTCATTATTAGTTATTATGGACAGTGAGAATTATGCTTCACAGTTCAAATTATGCCTTTGAAAGTTATAACATACATACATACATACATACATACATACATACATACATACAAGTTTAAAGACCGTTTTGTCCACAGGGAATGTAGTTACGTTAGCAACAATACCGATAACATGTAAGAGTAGAACTGATTTTCACAGTAATGTTCAAGTATATGCCGAGTCTTGAAACCAAAATGTCCTGAATTAACACCCTGCTTTTATTTCCCCCACAGGTGATGGTGAGCGTGTTGAAGTACAAGATAACACTGATATACTGTACATGAACTTAGAATGAACGAGAGAAAAATGTCTTCCTTGATACTTGAAACGGGGAGTGCCTGGACCATAGAGTTTTATTGTATTAGTGTAGTGTGCGCGCGTTTTGTGTAATATTGACCAGGAAATAGTCAATGAACAACAAAAATTACCAGAACATAGTGAGTGAACAACATAAATAATCAGTGAACACCAGAAAATAGGCACTGAACACCAGAAAATAATCACTGAACACCAGAAAATAGTCACTGAACACCAGAAAATAGTCACTGAATACCAGAAAATAGTCACTGAATACCAGAAAATAATCAGGGAACACCAGCAAACAGTAATTGAATAACATAAAATAATCAATAAACACCAGAAAATAATCACTGAATACCAACACATAATCATTGAACACTAGAATATAATTAGTGAACACCAGACACTAATCATGGAACACAATAGCTAACACAAGTGGCTATTCGCTAAATAGTTTCTGGACATTACGTTTGACCAGGAAATTGTAGCTTAGCATTATGTTACATGGCATTAAAGTGTTAGATTTATCGGTGCTGCACAACAACCTCAATTAGCATCTTAAAATTAATATGGCTCCGATAATTGCCATATATATTGCTGATGAAGTAATAATAGTACCGGTACACCCGTATAACATCAGTGCCTGTTTAATATTGGTACATATGAAAACTCTCCACTATTGAAAATACGGTGTACTATATCGATACAACAACACAACAACAACAACACTACCATCACCACCACCACCACCACCAACAACAATAACAACAACGGCGGCCTCGACAGAAAAGATACGGTAAGTAAAATTAACTAATGATATCCACTACTGTATACTGTACTCTGTTCATCTTGACAGGGTGATACATTATCCTGGTATTATCTTGATTATTGAACTCTGACTTGCTTTTAGTAATAGAATATATTATGGTATATTATGAAAACACTTTTTATATAGCGTAGTAGAAATACGGTAGTTTTATTTTTTATTCAACAGGAATTAAACGTCTCGCCTGGTTAAATTAAAAACAGTATATGCTACAGGTGTACTGTATATAACTTGAAAGATATTATTTTATGTAGACTTGTTATTCTCTTCGTTTTTTTAGCCAAACATTGCTTATGGTATATAGGCCTTGTCTACTGTCTATAGGCCTAATGGCCTTTTAGATTAACACAACATGTAAGCCCATTTTCTAGTTTGGATTAAATAGCGACCATAACCTATGAATGTCGTATGTTCAGAGGACACATAATTAGGACAGACAGACAAACAGGCAGATAGCTTGAGATAAGGAAGGAGGGGAACTTGAAGAGGGGAAAATGTGGTGAAGAGGACGAGGGAGGGACAGGAAGAACTGGAAGAGGGGGAGGGGGGAAGGGTTCAAGAGATATAGAGGAGTGAAGGGGGGAGGGGGGGGGGGCAGAGAGGAAACAGGAAGAACGGAAGTGACTGTGATAAGAGAGAGAGAGAGAGAGTGAGAGTGTTATGGGTACCGTACTCTTGAATTATAATGTTAAAACGCACTTTTCGGTACCAGTAGTTTTCGATTGGCAACTTTATACTAAAGTAAGTTCGAGTTACCGGTACTTCATTATTGGTATCAAGCTCGCTATCGCTCGTCAGGAAAAAATCGATAGGCCTACCTCATAACACACCTCAATAATAATACACAACAAACACACACTATTACATTGATAGCAGTGGTGATGGGCTGGCCTATCAGAGTGAGAACTGAGCGATCTCTGCCATACCCATAGCTTACTCTGACTGTTCCTTTTACTTATATATTTTCTAGATCTCAAGTGACGGCGTCTCTTCCGTGGATCGACCTCCCATCTACCAAGATTGGAAGCCAAAGCGTCACATTTTCCCTTTGCCCCTCAACTTTCTCTTCATAATTGCTGAGGGGCACAGGGCCCTGGGTGGGGCTTTGGTTTCCCGGGCGTTTCCGCGCCCTCCTCAGCTCCCCGCCATGGAGTGGCTTCGGTCACCCAGGCTTTATTGTGGTCGGCAGGGAGGGTACTGTGAGGGCGCTCGGTTATGGCCTTCGCCTTGCTCGGGGCCTTGTGGCTGTTCGGCCAGGGAGCTTGGGGAACGACAACAACAACAACAACAACAACAACATTGATAGCAAACAGCATGACGTCGGATGAGCTAGTATTAATGACGACCGTACAGCAGTTAAGAAAAACGTTGACGTATGTAGATCGGGCGAGAGGAATGCCAAACCAAAATAACACAACGTGATGATTTACTTTCTCTTCTGGGAACCTAGGTAGCCATTAAATAGCTAACAGCATCCCTCCCCCTTATAGATATATATATATATAGATATATAGATATATATAGAGATATATATATCTATAGTACAGCTCTCTCTCTCTCTCTATGCTCCTCTCTCTGCTCTCGCTCTCTCTCTCTCTCTCTCTCTCTCTCTCTCTATCTACTCTCTCTCTCTCCTCTCTCTCTCTCTCTCTCTCTACTCTCTCGCTCCTCTCTCTCTCTCTCTCTCTCTCTCTCTCTCTCTCTTCCACACACACACACACACACCACTACAAATTTATCGCCCCAATCAAAATCTAGATTACATTACGGGGTAGCTGAAGGATAAAGGGGGTAAGTAAGGGGGTGAGGAGGAGGGTGGAGGGAGTGAGGAGGAGCCGCACGGGAGGCGGGAGGGGGTGAAGGACGGAGAAAGGGGGGGTAGAGTGATATGAGGGGGTTGGGGCGTTAGGG
>CM064568.1:6118125-6143125 GCA_032716605.1 Paralithodes platypus
AGCCGAATGGAGCGGGAGGGTTCCAATTTGAAGTTAAATCCGCTAGCATATAATTGTTAGACTGTAAGACATGATCAATACCACTAGCAATATGAACTTGGCAAAATCCATATAATATCACTTCGAATTGGCTCTGACATTTCAAAACAAAACCGCTAGTGTAAGTCCATTGCTGCTAGATCGAAGTACGGATCTCTAGATATAGCGGAATTCGCTATACGTATTGGGCAGTACTGCACACTGCCGCCTGTGCGACTACTTTTGTCTTGACATTGATTTTGATGTTCCAGTGGTAGGGGGTGAACAAAATATTTTCCTTGTCCAATACTAGCGATTTCCTAGTCCCCACAGGACACTTATTTTGGATATATTTATCAAATTTACCTGGAATCACCTGCAAATGAAATGCTATCAAATGCCTTGCAATTCAACCCTACTCAAGCACTTCCAAACTGTCACATGCAATTATCTACAAGTACTATATAGGTAGACCCAGAGAGGATTAGACCAGACAGAGAAGAGAGTGTTGTGATAATATAACACTGTGACCTAGGTATCATACTATGACCAAATAATATAGTATCGGTTAGCGCCTACCTCTGTTTCCACACAATCATATAGGCCCAAGCACAAATATTAAATTTTCTCGTCTTGTTTGTATTAACCGTAAGAAATTTACTGAACGCCTAGCAAATACTACGCGATAAAATGCTTGCAATCAAACTCTCAAGCATTTTCAATGTCACATGCAGTTATAAAAAGGTATATTGTAGACCACAACTCTTCGACAAGCTTTCGTGGTTGCTTATATGATCGGGAAAATTGTTACCGTATACCCATGGTTCTCGTGAGAAATTTACCGAACGCCTGGCAATCGCTTACTCCTAAAAAATGCTTGCAATCCAAACTCTCAAAGCAATTTCAATGTCAAATGCAATTAGACTGTATATATAGGTAGCAGAGTACAGACAGAAGAGAGCGAGTGGATCACGAACGATCTGCTAGGTGTGATTTTTCCGGGGAGGGAATAGAAGATTAGTTTTTAGGGGCGTGTCCCCTGGCCTACATCAGAGAAAGAGAGTACCAAGGACTGGAACAAAGGTGTAGAACCAAAGATATTGAGACAGACGAGAGAGAGAGAGTGTTCGAGGATAATATAACAATGTTATACATATGTATCATATATTATGATAAAATAATATATAACGGTAGGCCTACACTTGTCTCCCCACAATCATATAATCGCCAAGCACAAATATTCAATCTTTCGTTGTTGGTATTACCGTAAGAAATGTACTGAACGCCTGCAAATAATACGCTATAAAGATGCTTGCAATCAAACCTTTCAAGCAATTACAAGGTCACATGCAATTCTAAAAAGTTATATTGTAGACCACAATCGTCGCCAAGCTTCGTTTTTGCTTATAGATCGTGAGAAATGTACCGTATACCCTGGTTTATCGTGAGAAATGTCCCGTATACGCCCTGGTGACCGTGAGACAATGTACCCGACAGCCTGCAAGGAATACGGCTATAACGCAAAGGACATGTCTTTGAAGAGTGCAATTTTGTGGTCGTAATGTGCTCTGAGAGAGTGCGGAGCGGTGATAAGAGCATAATGTACCTCCTGACCAGCACGAATCGTCACACCAGCCCGCCGTGGACTCTAGCATACAGGGAATTATATAAGGAAACTACCGTAGTTTAGGGTTGTGCACTCTGTGAGTCGTTTGCACTAAAAGGATGCGGTTGAAAGACAACCAATGATCGTCGAAGGAGGATTCGGGTTGTTCTTTGGAAACGCGTCCAGTTTAACGCCCTGTTCACTGTGTTCCGGATACTACTTGTATTACGCTCTGGGTGCTTGTTTATGCATGAAAAAAGAGCACGAAACAACCCCATTTAGGGTAAGTAGAAGCAAAGAAAACCAACCGCTGACGCGCCGGCAGCAGGGAAATATAGACACTCCACTCACCGCTCGTAAGGTGATAAAATGCTGGCAATCAAACGTTCAAGCAATTATAAAATATAAATTGTACTTACCAACACCCAGACCAGTATGTTCTTCGTCAGGAACGTCTTCAATAAGGTCAACGGCCTCGCCAACCTCAACCTCAACATCAACCCCACGCAAATTATGCTTGGGATGAAAGCCTATGATCCGGTTTTTTACGTCTTCCGAGTCATCCACACTACCAAAACTCTCACCCAGACATTCGACGGTTTCATCCAACAGCTTATTAGAAAGTTCTGAAGGGTTCAGCATGATATCTAGTTCCTGGGTGGTAAAGTCGGGCGTGTTTAGTAGGGTTGCGCGACGCACTAGGGATGGCGGCCACCGAATCGAACGAGGGCAAAGCTTGACCTTCCATTATGGCTGCTGGAGGCTCACTGCGTAACGGGCACGCAGTGAGGATATGTTGGTGAGTCCCTTGTAGTATACCGCCTGACCACCAGGTTCCGCTTTCCACCTAAATTAGGGTGGGAATACACCCACGGACTTAAGTCCGACCCCGCCATTTAGTCCAATTATCTCGTACCGGACTTAAGTCCGACCCCGCTAATAAAGGGTTAAAGATACTCACACGGCTTTTGTAAAAAACGTCCCTGTTTAACAACCTCTTAGACGTCTTCCACGATATCCTCAACCTCTACGATGAGAGTAAAGCTGTAGATGTTATATACAGTAAACTTCCGTTAATCCGAAGGGCAGCGGACCGGCTCTCGTTCGAGTTAGTGGTTTTTTCGGATTATCGGACTTTACCCCTATGAACCTGTGTATGACGAAAACATTGAGACATTAGGCCACCCAAATGACACAATGGTGCACAAACACATATCATATGTTCATGAAATCACTTCAAAAGTTTACCATTGTCATTGTCGCCTATTAACTACTTCAAACCATTCAGATTACTGGTCAAAAGTATCTGCTGATATAAACGTCTTCTTCTTCTTCCGTGTACTAGCGAGTTTGTCTTGCTCTTGAACATCAGATGTGGTTCGGGAAGTAATGCCTTAACAACGGCACTTCCCTGAGAGGTTCTTGTAATTTTCCTTTTGTGATTTTCCTTTTGTGACGTGCTCTGTTATATTATATTGTATTGAAAGCACCCTTGTCTTGTTGTCTTGAAAGCACCCTTGGGATGCTCCGATCACTGAACTATAATAGTAGCGTATCGTAACATCCAAAGGTGCGTTTTCAAGCTCACGACTAATACGTCCAAAGGTGCGTTTTCAAGCTCAAGACTGAATGCGCTTGCAGAAAATGCGGTGCAAGCCGTAGCGCATCGGAGCGTCCCAAGGATGCGTTCAAGAGCAAACACAAACTCTCTAGCAGACGATGTGGAAGAAGAAGAAGACGCAGGTGTTTACGATTATATCAGTAGCTTCCTTTGACCATTAAAGTGAATGTTTTGAAGTAGATAATAGGCTACAATGACAATGGTAAACTTTTAAAGTGAATTCATGACCCTATGATATGTGTGTGCTCCCTATGTGTCATTTGAGTGGCCTAATGCCTCAAAAAGGGGACTTTGGTACTTCTGGAAAGGTCCGTTTTCAAGCTCTAGACTGAATACCCTTGCAGAAATGCGGTGCAAGCCAGTAGCGCATCGGAGCGTCCCAAGGATGCGTTCAAGAGCAAAACAAACTCTCTAGCAGACGATGTGGAAGAAGAAGGAGACGAAGGTGTTTACGATTATATCAGTAGCTTCCTTTGACCATTAATCTGAATGTTTTGAAGTAGATAATAGACTACAATGACAATGGTAAACTTTTAAAGTGAATTCATGAACATATGATATGTGTGCTCCATTATGTGTCATTTGAGTGGCCTAATGCCTCAAAAGGGGACTTTGGGACTTCTTGAAATTCGGACCATCGGGTGAATTCGGATTTGGCCTCAAATTGAAAAATTCGGACTATGGGGAGATTCGAATCATAGGTCTTTGTATTAACGGACTTTTACTGTACCTTGATTTTCAAAAGGCCTTTGACAAAGTTCCTCACAAACGTTTACTGCTAAACTAAGAGCGCAAGGAATACAAGACGGTGTGTTGAAATGGATAGAAAATTGGCTCAGCGACAGAAAGCAAAGAGTAGTCATAAACGGTAAGGAATCTAAATGATGGACCAATGTAAATAGTGGGGTACCCCAGGATCGGTACTAGGACCCGAATCATCTTTCTAATTTACATCAACTACATAGATGATCTCACCTGTACTATCTCAAAATTTGCTGACGATACAAAATTGCAAATATTGTACTCTCAAAAGAACAAGTTGACCATATGCAACACAATATAGATAAGTTGTCATGTTGGGCCCAAATTTAGGAAATGAGTCTCAATGCAGATAAATGTAAAGTACTGTATTTACCTAATTGTAGTTTACAGGAGTTGAGCTAAGCGCGTGTTGTCCCGTCTCTCAGACTACTTTCATCCAATTTTTTCTTGAAACTATGGATGTTCCTTGCCCTACCACCTCCTCCTCCCTCACCCCGTGCTACCGCCAGACGCTGCAGACGCTCTGTCAACCTCTCACGATATCGATCATAATTTGAGTATTACTACTCATCCTCTTCATTCTTGTGCATGAAAGGTGGTTAAGAGCACGTTTAAACCATCCTGTAGCTTAGTAAGTAACACTGCATGATATTTCGCTTGTGTATTGACTGATAAACTTTGTGTTTATCACAAGACTCCTGCTCGGACAGGGCGCCACTAGCGCCATCTATTGTTTTGTTTTGCTTTGTAAACAAACGCTCTCTTATTACTATTTTATGTAAAATCGTAGCCCCTAATTTAACCCATTACCTACTGTAGTAAGTATCTATTTAACTGCCTTGTATGTAAGTAAAGCTTTGCATATTAATTTGCTAATAAACAATATTGTTTACTAACTAACCGCCTACAGGGACTAACGCCGACACCATTTTGTAAACAAACCTTTTTGGGGGATTATACATATTAAATTCCAGCAAATTTTGTACCAAATTTAAGTGCATTCATTTATCTTTTCCCCCTAGATATATTCTTGACTTTTTCTCCTCAGACTGATTTTACTTTAAGCTAAGGGTGGTATTTGTACAAACTAACCTAGCCTAACCCAACCTTCCAAGCTTTTAACCTAACCCAAACCTAGCCTAGCCTATAGCCAGCCAATCTGTTTTATTATTAACTCTTGTAGATATTGTATTTAGTATCCTTCTGTAGCTATATATATCTGTAATTTTAGTTGTTGCTTGCACGATCTTGTAATAACCTTTGACTGATACACTTTTTTATCTAAAACGAGTAGGCTACTGCTTTACTAGGTGCTACAGGTGACACCAGGGTCATCTGTTGACACAGTATATTAACCCCTTGTGTGCAGTCACACTTTATTTTTATATAATCTCTATTTGGTGAATTGTATATTTAGTTACATATTCTGTTATACATATATTGTTTAAGGTAGGTCTATCACACCTGGTAGCCTATTTCTGCGAATTTCAATTTTATTATATTCGGTTAGGCTATTCAACGCTGGTAGCCTATTATTGCGTATTTCAATTTAAAAAAAAACTTTTGGTTAGGCTATCGCCCCTGGGAGCCTAATTCTGCGTATCTCAACATTTTTGTTTTCGGTTAGGCTATCACCCCTGATAACCTATTTCTGCGTATTTCAGCATATTTGTTTTCGGTTGAAGTGATTGAAGTGTTTTTAAGGTGAGTGAAGTGTTGTAAAGTGAGTGAATTGTTTTTTAAGTGAGTGAAGTGATCTGAAGAAAGTGACTGTCACCATGCCTCGCGCTTGTGCGAACTGCGCCGGTAGTTTTGGTGATCCATGTTAGCTACTACCGATCTTCAAGTCTGCCGGCACTGCCAGCAACGAGAGAATTTTACAGCGAAATTAGATGAAGCCTACAACAAGATCAACGTCCTCACCATGAAGCTGGAATCACTCCAAGAGTTTGTAACACTCAACGTTGGAGTGCCACAAAACTCAATTGTCACCGCAACTCCAGCAGCAACCAACGCCCCAACGTCAACTGCCAACAATTCAACGCCTACAGTAGCCATTTCAGCTGATGTTTCCGATACTCAAGATACAAATAGCGACTCTCTTCCCCCTCAAGACAACTTCCATGTCGTGAGGAACAACGTTTGCCCCAAGACCAGGAAACACATACCGATTACCGAGTGTCAAACCCGTTTCCAGATACTCGCAGACTCAGATGACGAAGAGGAAATAGAAGAAGTCCGGCTCGTGGGAGACTCGATGATACGTGGTCAGCTCACAGAGTTTTGCGCCAGGGCACCTAAGACCAGGAAGCGTTTTTTGTATCCCTGGTGGTGGTGTGGATGACGTAGTTGCAGCAGTTGACGAAGTATCAAAGCTGGCCCCTGCTAATCAATGTCCGTCATCCACCTTGGATCCAACGATGTACAGCGAACCCGGTCGGAAGATTTGCTTTTAAAGTACCAGCAGCTGATCAAGTCGTTTAAGGAGAAGTCATCAAGGATCATCGTCTCAGGAATCGTCCCCCGGCTCGGTGTAGAGAGCCGATTTTACAACATAGCCACCAGCACAAATCGTTGTCTAGCAACCCTCTGAAGGAAGGCGAACTTGGGATTCGTCGACACCTGGGACAATTTCTACTACGATGACTATTTTTTTTCGGACGATGGAGTTCATCTGAACCAGGTGGGAGCAGCGCGTTTTGGGCGTCTTCTCAACGATGCGTTGAAGGATTTTCGGAGAAGAAATCGACTCAGCACAGGACAACCAGGAAGGAGGACCGAAGACGCGAGGACGGCACTCTACAAAGGAATTAAATACTAATCCGTCACGAACCGCGAATTTGGATAAAGCTCCACCAACACGACCCCCCTTCAAAACCGTCAGGGATAACGACCGAGGACCGAGGACAGCCATGAATGTAAATGTAGATCCGACCAGAACCAAAAATTCGATGAAAGAACGATCTGCGAGTTCTAAAACAGCAACTTTAAAGGTTTTCTATGCAAACGCTCGTAGTATACGCAATAAATTTTCAGATTTAGAGGAACTAGTGTTTACAGAAAATTATGATGTGATTGGCATAACAGCATCTTGGCTCAATACCCAAGATAGCGACTTTTTAGCAGAGTATTCACTTCCCGGTTATGTAATGTTTGAGAACAGCCGAATAAATAAAAATGGAGGGGGCATGTTATTTTATAACAAATAGTCTTAACCCTATCCTCGTGTCAGAACCTCAAATTGTTAACGTCGACACATCTTTTGTGCTAATAAAGAATATTAAAGGTACAAAAATAATACTTGCGTTAATATACCTCCAGCTCAATCAGTGCAAACTGACCGAGAAATTTACGAACAAATTGCAGATGTAAGTACCTCACAAGATACCGTAATTTTTGGCGACTTTAATTTACCTGTGACCAAGTGGGGCGATACTCTTACTTCACACTCCGGACATGACTTGTATACGAACTTGCAAGAGAGTTCGCTTAACCTATTTGATCGTATGCCGACCCGTGGTAATAACGTTCTTGACATTGTACTTGCCACAAAAGAAGAATTGATAGAGAATTTGAATGTTGGTGATGAATTCAGTAACAGCGACCATCGTACGATAACTTTCACTTTAAAGTTTACTAGTACCGAACCAAATAGTAGCATCGAAAAAGTCCCTAATTTCAAGAAAGCAAACTTCCATAAACTTAGAGCTATGTTTAAAGAACTGACTGAAGCTTTTTAATTAACAATAAGAACATAAACACATCTTTGAAGTTATCCCATACCACTTACCTAAAACAGCAGTGCAAGACTGCTTACCATCGAAAATCCGGCGTCCAGGCCATAATAATAAGCCCCAATGGTGGTATAAAGATATTTCAAACTGCCTGCTTGCTAAAAAATTTGCTAATGATAGATTGAAAATCCTCACAAAATGACGAAGAACGGGTGAAATTTGTAGGGCTACGTCGCAACGCCAACCAGGTAATCTACCAAAGAAAAACGACCCTAGAGTTACATATTGCGAATCAAAGTAAAACAAACCCGAAAGAATTCTATAGTTATATCAGAAAGAAAAAAGTAGTTACTTCACCTGTTGGACCGTTAGTCGATGAAAAAGGAGAATACACCAAAGACGAAGTACAAATGAGTAATGCCCTCAATTCCTTCTTTGCATCAGTTTTTACAACAGAAGACCTCAGTGATATCCTACACCATCGCCGATTCAGATTGATAATTCAGATGTTCTAAGCAATATCACCGTTACAGAGAGAGAAGTATTGAATTGTTTAGATAAACTCAAGGTAAATAAAACGCCAGGACCTGATACAATCTCCGCCTAGAGTTCTAAAGGAAGCTAAGAATGAGCTCTCCAAACCACTGACATTACTATTCAATAAATCCTTGCAGTCTGGAACTCTGCCTGATCAGTGGAAGCTAGCCAACGTAACACCGATATTCAAAAAAGGCAGCAAATCCCTACCCAGTAACTATCGTCCAATTAGCTTAACCTCAGTTGTATGTAAATGCTAGAAACGGTCATACGAGACAGACTCGTAAATCACTTAGAGGAAAATAACATACTTAAAGATACTCAACACGGCTTTCGTAAAAAACGTTCCTGTTTAACAAACCTCTTAGACTTCTTCCACGATATCCTCACCTCTACGATGAGAGTAAAGCTGTAGATATTATATACCTTGATTTTCAAAGGGCCTTTGACAAAGTTCCCCACAAACGTTTACTGCTAAAACTAAAAGCGCATGGAATACAAGACGGTGTGTTGAAATGGATCGAAAATTGGCTCAGCAACAGAAAGCAAAGGGTAGTCATAAACGGTAAGGCATCTAAATGGACCAATGTAAGTAGCGGGGTACCCCAGGGATCGTTACTAGGACCAATTCTCTTTCTAATTTACTTCAACGACATAGATGTGTGGCTCACCTGCACAATCTCAAAATTTGCTGACTATACAAAAATTGCAAATAGCGTACTCTCAAACCCACACGTTGACGATATGCAACACAATCTAGATAAATTGTCATGTTGGGCCCACATTTGGCAAATGAGTTTCAATGCGGATAAATGTAAAGTACTACATGTCGGATACCTAAATGAGAAAGCAAACTATTCGAGAATGGCACTCCGCTTAAGAATGTAAACAGAGAAACTGATCTGGGAGTAACAATATCGAGTAACCTAAAACCGAGTCAACAATGTTCAGAAGTTGTTAAGAAGGCAAACAAAATAATTGGCTTTATAGGCAGGTCATTTGAGCATAAATCCAAAGAGTTATCCTAACCCTTTACAATTCCTTAGTCCGCCCTCTTCTGGAATACTGCGTTCAATCCTGGTGCCCTTATTACCAAAAAGATATAAACAAGCTAGAACGAGTTCAACGTAGAGTTACCAAAATGCTACCTAGCCTAAAGAACAAACCATACGAAGAGCGTCTTAGAGAATTAAATCTATTTCCTTAACCCCGCGCAGATTAAGAGGCGACTTAATTCAAGTGTTCAAAATCATCAAAGGCATCGACAATATGAACTGTAGTAAGTACTTCACTATCGACCAATCTAATTACACGCGGGGAAACGGTTGCAAAATTATTGGTAAATCTTTTAACTCGCACGAATCTAAGAATTTCTTCTTCAAATCGCGTTGTCCACTTGTGGAATGGGCTTCCCCGAGACGTTATAGACTGCAGCACCGTTGATTCATTTAATTCCGCCTAGACAAATATCTCGCATCAAAACCCGCGACTGACTGCGTTTGTAAATGAATAACTTTATCCTCCCCTCAGTTACTAACCCATATGTCCCCTACTAACGTCCTAGTCCTGCCACGTTAGTGGCAGGGCAGTAGTTCCCTTTCCAATGTTCCCTTACCCACTCTAAACCACTGTTTGGACACTTGATCCTCAGTGTTTTGGAGGACAATCAACCTAGAAGGGTCACTAGACCTGTTGTTGCTTGATTTCCTTTGTACTCCTTTGTACTCCTCCACGGCCTATTCCATTTGTCAATACATCTATAGGGGAAGCTACACTTCCTGATATCGTTCTTGCAGGTAGGTCTTTTTACTTTGTAGCTGTAGCCTCTAGTTATTCCTGTATCCATAATTAATATATCCTCCCTATCCAGCCTCTCCAGCCCTAATACATATCGGATACCAAAATGAGAAAGCAAACTATTTGATGAATGGCACTCGGCTTAAGAATGTAAACAGAGAAACCGATCTGGGAGTAACAATATCGAGTAACCTAAAACCGAGTCAAACAATGTTCAGAAGTTGTTAAGAAGGCAAACAAAATAATTGGCTTTATAGGCAGGTCATTTGAGCATAAATCCAAAGACGTTATCCTAACCCTTTACAATTCCTTAGTCCGCCCTCTTCTGGAATACTGCGTTCAATCCTGGTGCCCTTATTACCAAAAAGATATAGACAAGCTAGACCGAGTTCAACGTAGAGTTACCAAAATGATACCTAGCCTAAAGAACAAACCATACGAGGAGCGTCTTAGAGAATTAAATCTATTTCCTTTAACCCAGCGCAGATTAAGAGGCTCCTTAATTCAAGTGTTCAAAATCATCAAACGCATCCACAATATGCCCTGTAGTAAGTACTTCACTATCGACCAATCTAATTACACGCGGGGAAACGGGTGCAAAATTATTGGTAAATCTTTTAATTCACACGAAGCTAAAAATGTCTTCTTCAATCGAGTTGTCAACTTGTGGAATGGGCTTCCCCCAGATGTCGTAGACTGCAGCACCGTTGATTCATTTAAACTTCGCCTAGACAAATATCTCTCATCAAACCCGCGACCGACTGCATTTTGTAAATTAATAACTTTATTTTATCCTCCCCTCAGTTACTAACCCATCTGTCCCCTACTAACTTCCTAATCCTGCCACGGACATTAGTTACAGGGCAGTAGTTCCCTTTCCAATTTTCCCTAACAACTCTAAACCACTGTTTGGGCACTTGATCCTCAGTGATTTGGAGGACAAGCAGCCTAGAGGGGTCACTAGACATGTTGTTGCTTGATTTCCATTGTACTACATTGTAATTTCAGAACCGGTCCTCTACTTCCCATAGTCGGTTCTGACTTTACCTTTATCATCATTCTTATTTCCAACTTTTTATCTGAGAGTGGTGAAGGTAATTGAGCCATAATGGTGTGTCCCACGGTCTTACTCTCACAGCCCACTGGCACAAGTCGGCCTTTCTCTCTGTGGCGTAGGGATGCTGCGACCCCACCGACCGCCACTTTGGTGGTGCAATCAGCTTATGAAGTAGTGGAACACTGGTTCCTATCTTTAGAAAATTCCTGTGCTTGGTATGCTTCCAGCCAGGGCCTCAATCGGGTAATTAAAATGGCAAACATTGGTGGAACTGCCATCCGGGTAAGGGACGCGCTCTGGGTCTGCTCCTTCAGTGTTAATGGTCATAATCAACTTAGTGGAAAATGGCACTGTGGAGTGGGTCATTGAGGGCATGTCTGGGAGCTTGGAGGTAGTTTCTCTTTTGGTGCGCTTCCTCTGGAAGCGAGGTGTCAGATTTGATGATAAGCGCTGAAATGTGAAAATAAATTCTGCGATTTGGGCGATCCGATTTCCGCCGGAGGTGGCGCTGAAGCTGACTCCATTGCAAGAGTCACAAGGGGCTGGGGAAAGTTTCGAGAGCTATTGCCCACTCCTGACCATGAGAGGACTCCCACTTCACCTTAAAGGTAAGGTGTAAACCTTGTATGTTCGAGTGCTATGACCTCTGCCTCTGAGACATGGCAGGTTAAAGTGGAAGATATCAATATAATGGAACGGAAGGAGAAGAGAATGGTGAGACGGATATGTGGGGTTAACCTCAGGGACGGGGTATCGAATGAGGAATTAAGAAGGCGTCTGGGCATTAGGAGTATCAGTGAAGTGATGCCCAGGAGCCGACTTGGTTGGTTTGGACACGTGGAGAGAATGAATGATGAGTCCTGGGTGAAGAAATGCCGGATTGTGAACTTGGGGGGAGCTGCACGTAGGGGTAGACCTAGAAAGACGTGGGATCAGGTACTCCGGTCCAATCTCAAAATAAAGAACTTGACAACAGAGGCAGCCCATGACAGGGTCGCCTGGAATGCCGCCATTTAGGACGTGAGACTGTAACCACACTCTCTGTGTACGAAACTGTCTTTAAACTTGTATGTATGTATGTATGTATGTTGTGAGGGAGAAAGAATCAGGATTGTATACCTGACAGATATAGCTGACCTTATCTATCACAGGTTAATTATACCTCACAACACCTAATCTTTCAACCAATCGCAAATTTTACCTATCACATTACTATATTAGTACTACCTTACTTGATCATATTTCATATTTACTATACTGTAGAATCATACCTGATCGAGAGAAGGTGGCAGCATAAGCATTGTCAAACGTAATTCTTGGCACTGCAGCTATTTTGGTGAGCATCTCGAGCTTAGAGCCAGTCGTGTCTATACCGATCTTACGACACAGACGAGTAACATGTCCGCATGTAAGGGCGATGATATACTGGTAGTTGTCTGCTATGAAAACCAATTTATTTGGCTGTTTTAAAATAATGACGCTCTTTATTATATCTATACATAGACTTGTAAATTGTAGAAATACCAGGTATGTTGTTGGTGATGTTCCCCAGGCTGCCTGGCCGAACAGCCCCAAGGCCCCAAGCAAGGCCAAGGCCATAACCGAGCGCCCCCACAGAACCCTCCCTGCCTACCACAATAAGGCCTGGGTGACCAAAGCCACTCCATGGCGGGGAGCTGAGGATGGTGCGGAAACGCCCAGGAAACCAAAGCCCCACCAAGGGCCATGTGCCCCTCAGCAATTATGAAGAGAAAGCTGAGGAGCAAAGGAAAAATGTGACGCCTTGGCTTCCAATCTACAAACTTCTAGGTTGGCAGATTGGAAGGTCAATCCACGGAAGAGACGCCGTCACTTAATATCTAGAAAATATATAAGTAAAAGGAACAGTCAGAGTAAGCTATGGGTATGGCAGAGATCGCTCAGTTCTCACTCTGATAGACCAGCCCATCACCACATGACTAGAACCCAATCCTCTCAACATCGGCTAGGAAAGGCCCTAGAAAGCCTCCTTTGGCGGGGGGATAGCTCCCCTATGTCAACCGTCCAGAGCCATTTGTGGCTCTCTAACTGGGATAAAGGAATTAACCAAGAGTCAATTGAAAATTAAAAAAAAAGAGAGAGAGAGAGAGGTGGCACGAGAGATGAGAGAGAGAGAGAGAGACGAGAGAGAAGGAGAGAGAGAGAGAGAGACGAGAGAGAGAGGGAGAGAGAGAGAGAGAGAGAGAGAGAGAGAGGCAAAAACATAAAAAGATCTACATAAAAAAAAAAAACAAGCAGAACTTAATTCAGCCTACTATTCATACTATTAGCTAACTTCTGAAATCATTGGTGTGACAAACATTCTATAATATTAAAACTATTTGTCAACACGCCTACTGGGCGAAAGCCCTCAATAAGCGCCTGGGGTATCAAACAGTAATAGGAGATGTGGAGGTAGCAAGGAGAAAAACAATATTATGCTACAGGCAGGTCCAAAGTTAGGATTTGAGCATGCTCCTCTATTGCATGTCTTTTGTTTGTAACCCTGTTCTACACCAGTGGGACTTTAAAGACTCATCAAATAAACCATAGTTTATGGTCAATATATACCGTACTATACATTCCATTGCTGGAGTAGGGATATGGATTAAACCATCACCCATTATTAATGTTCCATGTAACCCAAGGGCCTTCCCAAGTAGATTTTGTGTTACGTCAGTGCACATCCGTCTATCAGAGGCCTGATAGGTTTGCTATTTTTGTGTTTTCCGTGGAGGGGGGCCCCGGTCCCCCTAGGCCACCTTGGTGGTTGTTGGAACGAGCATGTGGCCTGCCAGTCGGGTACATAATAGCATTTAACTGGATTGTGACCTGGTAGTTGAGCGACGCCTAAACACTGATGTAGAGAGCCTCTGGATAATACTTTATCAACAGGAGCACAATACTGTCATCTTACAGTGCAAGTTGCACGTCTAGGAATAGTGTTCTTGCACTTGTGGTACATGGCTACCTCATTGCCTGAGACCAAGGACAACAGGGTCTACAGCTTTGTTAACATTGGCTGGATGATAAATGCGACCCATAATCAGAGACCAATCCCCTCACTGTTGGTTACTCAATTACTATAGCTGTGGGCTATTCCTAGCCAGTCACAATATGATACGCTAGTTGTTGTAATTGTGAATGAAAATATTAGGAACATTATTACAGTACCCGTATTACTATCATTCGGAACTACAAAACATAGTGTATGCCTACCAAATCGACTCGGCAATAAATGAAACAAAACTAGAGTACAGTAATTACCAATACCAATGATTGGTTTTTGGACAAATATACAACGAATACAGGTCGTAGTGTTTAGTGGATTTGATCTCTACCCCCCCTTGGCAATACTAAAAATATCACCTCCTTAATGACATTCATGTATCACATGTTATCAAACTTTCGTTCCATACCAAAATATATCTAAGATCCAGCACAATACCTTCATCATCGGCCAACGTTGCAAAACCAGTTCTTCTGATAATAATCGCTCCTGCGTCCCATACCATGCGTGCCTTCCGCCGCGCATTGTTGTGGCCTCCGGGCCGCCACCCTGGGTGGGGGCCCAGGTACGCTTGCCCAGTGGAGGGTGGAGGTCGTGTAGCGTTAAGGGGTTATGGCAACCCCTCCTCCACCACCCCCACGAACCCACTAGTTCCTTGGTAACATCACTCCTAAACTTTCCTATAGTCCACCGTGGTGTCGCCCCAATGATGGTCGTCCTCCTCTTCGTCTTTGAATAAAATACAAAAGATACAGTGTTCTAAGTTGTTTTTGAGGGGCTTACAGTAAATTGCTATGTCTTCATCTTGATTACCTAGCTATTGCAAAGATTGTGTAGCGAAATTTGGTTTAAAAAAAACCCTTTTGCGCACCTCTGGACGCGATTGTATCCTTACAGGGATACTTTAAAGACCTTGTGACCATCAGGGGTATTTTGAAACCTGTAATTTAATTATTTCAACCTCTGCAGTTTTGTGTGCGCGCGTTGTTGGCAGAAAATCTACTTTTGGAGAGGTAATTATGAGATGAAGAAAATTAGGCTATTCTTCTGAAATACTAAATGCGCAACCCCAAAACCGTGAAAGGGTTAATATGAAAGTGTGGGTATTTCTATTGATATAGCCAGGACAGTCTCATATAGTTCCACGAAATATATCAAGAACAATCTGCTCCAAAGGTTTCAATTTTATATCAGCATGGCTAAAATATATGATTAACCCTTAACCAACGGTGACCGTCATAGTACGGGGCGAGTAAGATAAATGGCCTAGTCCCGCCGGTACCCGTCATATGACGTCTCTTGCATTCTAATCACATTACGGGGCTCTGAGAGAGAGTATGTGCATTGGGAGCATGATATGCCGCGGTCTGACTGCTCAGCACCATCCACTACCACACACACAAACCCGGTTGTTGGACTACTGCCGCCCTACCTCCATACCTCCGGCCAATCCACCGAGACAAGGAAAAATCATGAGGAAATTACCTTATTTTAGGGTTTTTCCACCTCCGGTTGGGCATTCCGCTACAGGATAACCCGTGGTCGTACAAGGTTTGTTCAGGTGTCATTGGGAAAGCTCTACTATCGCCCTTTCAAAGATACATCATTGTAATTACCCCTCCTGCGATTCGTGTTTATGCATGAAAAAGAGCATGGAATGAAAGCTAGTTTTCGGTAAATATGCCCGCTTGGCAGGTATCTGATGTTGACAAACAGCCCCGTCTTTGGGGTGTTAAATCCGCTCTCCACTTCTAATCATACAGTATGAGCCCCTTTACATACATACATACAGGGTTTAAAGACCGCAACCGTCCACATTGAATGTGGCTTCCATGGTACAATCACAGTACTGCACAGTGCACAGCACTCATAACACGGTGGCTACAGTCTTTACTGCACAAAGTACAACAATCCCCATCCAATGTTATCACTGCCCTCCCCAAACCAGCTCCTCCCAGCAGCACATCCATACTCATATCTCTCGCCTTATTCCATCCAATCACTCCAAGCAACACGCAGCTGGCAGGCACGACCTCCCTGAATAAATTTGTCCGAATCCTCCCTTCCCCGCGACGACACGCGTCCACCTGGCCATGTTGAGATGTGGGAACCATCCAACTCTGGCTCATCGAATCAGAAGAGACTGTGATGTTTCCGTCGACGACCCCCTGCCCAGGATGTAACACAGCACCCACATACCATTAACCATCATAGAAGACTGCAGGCCACACATCACTTACGCCACAAACAACAACAAACTAATCGTACACTACCTCGAGAGCCCTGTGGGAAAGACCGCTCGTGGTCATTGGCCTTCCATCTATGGACTCGAAGCTGTTCGGCTCCAGCGCAGCTAATGAGTGAACAACCAACAACCGCGGGTGCCCACCACCGAAAGTTTGAAATAGGTGAGCTATCCCCCCCCGCCATAAGGCGATCTTTCTGAGGGCCTTTCTATTCCCTGCTGAAGCTGAATAGTATTGCGGTTCATAGTCAATGGTGAGAGCATGGTCTATCAGAGTAAGACTGAGCGAAATCCATCTGTACATACCGCTCAATGGCTTCCCCCCCCTCTCGCTACTGGTCTCCCTTTCTAAGTAAACCAACTAATATTTCCCTGTTTCAGTAATCTCATAGTTCAAGCCGGCACTTCCACTTTAATTTTCTGTTTATCCTATTTCCTTTTTCTTTTTTTTTTTTTCCCTTGGTTTTACCACCACACTTTCTTTTTTTTACCTTAGTATTTTTTTTTTTTTGTTTCCATATTTTTTTCCCGCCCTTTTTTTTTTTCTTTTTTTTTCTCTATTATTACTCCTTTTGTTGTTATTTTAAGCTCCTCCCGCTTATTACCTTGGCTATTTTACTCTTTTTTCTTACCTTATAATTTCCCCTTTTTTCACTATTTTCATCCCACGAATCTCCTAGCTTTTTTAGGCAAACGACCGTGCTTTTAACTCCCCCCTTTAACCCTTCTTCCTTCTTCCGATAGACATAAACTTGATAGCACCCGGCACCCTAACAATCCTACTAGCCCAACTTTAAAAGAAGGTCTTGCGATTGGCTCAGACGACTCACCACCACGAGCGATGGGGGACACAGTAACCTTTGTCTGTAGGCCCAGAAGAGATGTGTGAGCGAGAGCTCTACCTACTAGGCTACACGGCTGTGTTTGGTGGTGTGTGTGTGTGTTTGGTGTGTGTGTGTGTGTGTGTGTGTGTGTGTGTGTGTGTGTGTGTGTGTAAGTATATGTGTGTGGTGTGTATGTGTGTGCGTGTATATATAGAAGCACATGTAGCATCAGCCTCCCCCCTGCCCAACAAGAAGACTACTACTAGGACCATGAGTTGCCACAAAGACTGGCGACTCTCAAGGCGGTGTAGGAGCTGGAGGGTGTTTGGTTACAAGGGACCCAGGTGTACAAGGTCATAGATAGATAGATAGATAGATGGTCTATATCTATATATATAATTATATATATGAATATAATACTTATAATTATATATCTAATATATATTAAGAGTATAAGAGAGAGAGAGAGAGAGAGAGAGAGAGAGAAAGGAAGATAGATAGGTAGGTAGATATAGATAGATAGGAAGATAGATAGATAGATAGATATAGATAGATAGATAGAGATAGATAGATAGATACAGATAGACGGACAGATAAATAGATAGATGATGATAGATTGATGGATAGATGGATGGATGGATGGATGGATTGATAGAAAGATGGATAAATAGATAGATAGATAGAGTCACATAGATACACGAACTATACAAACCCTGCGGTCACTGCAAGGTAGTTGGCATATCATTTTAATATTAGTAGGCCCTCCTGAGTAGAAGAATAGACATTATAAAAGTGAAATAGGTACCCCAGCAGATCATAGGGAGAAACTATGATTTGCCAATAGCTATACCCGTACCAAATAGTACCTGGATACAAATACCCGTACCTGGGAGAGAGTTCCAGAGCTCAGCTATTGAATAGAAACAAAAAAATAGAATAACGTTTCACTCTTGGGTTGAAGAGTTGCACAGAGTAGGGGTGGGATTGTGTTGCAAAATGGGTGATACGTGTTCTACGAAAGAGGGGGTGGTATACACAGAGAGAGCTTTGAGGAACGATTATTGTAATAGCGGTAGATTAGTGAGAGAGATGCAACACTGCGGCGAATATAGAAAGACTGCAGAGAATTGGTGAGTGGACGTGAGTTAATGTGACGGAAGGCTTTCTTTTCTACTATGTCTAGAAGTGCTGTGTGAGAGAATCCTACCCACACGTGTGAACAATACTCAATACATGGACGCACTATGCCCCTGTACAGAGCAAGAAGCTGCGCAGGGGTAAAGAACACCTGGAGGCGGTTGAGCACACCCAGTTTCTGTGAGGCTGTTTTACCTAGAGTGGTAGTATGTGAGATCAGAAGAAAAAGAGACACCGAGAGTATTAAGCGAAGATGAAGGGTTAATGTGTATGTTGTTGAAGAGTAGGTCATAGTCTACTCTACTGGAAGGGAGCAACGAATAGACAGATGGAGAAATTGAGTTTTGGAAGCATTGAATACTATGTTACTAGGTTTTCTCTGCCCCAATTATAGATAGTAGAGAGATCAAAGGTTAGGTGTTGTATGGCCTCCTTACGTGAGTTTTGGAGTTCCTGCTGTGTAAGGCTAGTTTACCCATATCATTTTCACAGATCCTTCATAAACTGTACAAAATCGTCTAGTGACAGCCAGAATAAAATGTCATAATACGTCATAATCTTCAAAGGGTCAACAGACAAACCTGAACTCCAGCCTCCCTGGCATACAGAGGCACTATGGGTTCTACAGGCGGGCGTGGGTCGTTTAAGGGGAGGTTGTTAATTTGATCCCTAGACCTTCATCAAGCGTAAACAAAATAGTTTCATGACCCCCTTTCGAGATAAATTTTTAATTTTTCGGTAGAAAAATGTCCCGGCCGAAGGCCAGTTTCTTCTAAATTGCAGGCTCGCTTTCGCTCGCCAGGAAAAAATCGACACCTAGATGGCCTGAAAGGTCTTAAAATTGACAGAAATTGGGCGAAAGGTCTTAAAATTGATAAGTTAATGGGGCAAAGGTATTAACATCTCAAAAGTAATGGGGGTAAATACGAGGAAGAAGCGGGTTCAGAACAAATTCCTAAAATGGAAATCCCCCCCCCCCCCCCTTTCCCCCGGCACATACAGAGGCACTACGGGTTCTGCGGGCGGGCGGGCGGGCGTGGGTCGCTTAACGCCGCCCTTGATGCTAATGTGGGTTGGTTGAGTTAATTGTATATTCCGGGGTGGAGGAGGGGGCATTAGCATCTCTCCCCCCCCCCCCCCCCCCTCCACCCATCCCCCCCCTTCTTTCACCACCTTCAGCCCCTACAGCTACCGAGAGAGAGAGAGAGAGAAAGAGAGAGAGTACAAAGTACAAAGGAGTACAAAGGAAATCAAGCAACAACAGATCTAGTGACCCTTCTAGGTTGCTTGTCCTCCAAAACACTGAGGATCAAGTGTCCAAACAGTGGTTTAGAGTGGGTAAGGGAACATTGGAGAGAGAGAGAGAGAGAGAGAAGAGAGAGAGAAGAGAAGAGAGAAGAGAGAGAGAGAGAGAGAGAGAGAGCACTCTACTTACCTCACTTAATAGTAATTGGAGATTGTTTAAAGTGACTGAACATATATGAGTTTGTAATCATTGCATATAATTATATATTTTTCATGTTTTGTTAGTAACTGCTTAAGGGGAGGTATTTAGTTTGTTCCCTAGACCTCCATCAACCTTAAAATTACACCTCCTTGAGTCCCTTTCAAGATAAATTTGTACATTTTTCTGTAGAAAAATGTCCCGGCCGAAGGCCGGTTCCTCTTAAATTACAGGCTCGCTATCGCTCGCCAGGATAAAATCGACACCTGAATTGCACGAAAGGTCTTAATATGGGATGAAAGTTCTTAAAATAGCTAAACTAATGGGGCAAACGTTTTATAATATCAAAAGCAATGGGGATAAACATGAGGGAGAAAGGGGTCAAGAAAAAAATCCCTCAAGTGGAGATCTCCCCTTAAGTGTATAGTAATTGCTTTAACCTGAGGCCAATGATAGTTGAAGCCATTAACATTTAATAGAGCCCCATTCGATTCGCTTTACCACTTTTCACGGGGAGATGGGTCGTTTTTCTGATCTCCCTTCTTCCTCATGTTTAGCCCCATTAGTTCACAAATATTAAGACGTTCTGAACGCCCATTAGTTTGGCGATTTTAATACTGTTCGTCCATTTTTGTTTTGACAAAATTAAGACTTTTCATGCCATTTAGGTGTCGATTTTTTCCTGGCGAGCGATAGCCAGCCTGTAATTTAAGAGGAACCGGCATTCGGCCGGGACATTTTTCTATCGAAAAATTTACAAATTTATCATGAAGGAGGGTATTGGGAGGGTGTTTTAATAAGCTTGATGGAGATCTACGGAGCAAACTTAAAGTATAGTAAAAAGGTACATAAATGAGCAAATAAATACACCCCCCCCCCTTAATAAATACGCCCATCCCCCCTTAATAAATACGCCCCCCCCCCTTAATAAATACGCCCCCCCCCCTTAATAAATACGCCCCCCCCTTAATAAATACGCCCATCCCCCCTTAATAAATACGCCCCTCCCCCTTAATAAATACGCCCATCCCCCCTTAATAAATACGCCCCCCCCTTAATACCCTGAGATAACCAATGACTTCATGAGCCTAAATGTGCCCTGACTAAAGAGAGCCCTACAATACGAGTGTTGTGCTGTATAATGTGTGTAGGTGAAGTGGCAGCAGGCAGGCAGGCAGGCAGGCAGACAAGGAGGCACCCCACGACTCCCACACAACCTTAATGGCCACCAGTTGGAAGCTACGAGGGTTAGATTTCCTGGACACTTGAGGCAGGTACTGTGTGTGGAAACTCAACTTCTGGTCTGCTTGACTTTCGAAACTCCCATAAACCTATGCAGCTGCCGTTTAGTCATCACAAACAGTATACAATTTAAACCTGTAGATCAACACCAATTTAAACCTGTAGATCAACACCAATTTAAACCTGTAGATCAACACCAAATTAAATCTCTAACGTAACCTACCCTAACAATACTAGAAGAGATCTAGCTGGTTGAAATATATTGTTATACAGTAGTTGTCTAATAACAGAAGAGCATAGCAAAGGAGTAGGTAAGGTATAAATAAGCATATCGTCTGATTCTCCTTCCAAATATGTTAGTCAATCTCCCACAACCCCTGCGGATCCCTGAATGAACTGAATTAAACTATTTAAATATTATTTATCATACATAAATATAGGGTAAAGGTATATAGAGGAGTTTGTTCTATCGAACTAACTAATATAGGCAGGCCAAGAGTACACAATGGCCCAAACGTCCAGGAAAGAAAACCGAATGTGTTCCTTGAGACACTAGTATATCGTTGTCCCGCCACACTTCATATGTCCCCGACAGCGCCAGGGGCTCTTAACACTCCACAGGATCATTACACTCTTCCTAAACCCATAAATAAACTGAGATCACATCCTAATTTAACCCCCTAACGCCCAACAATGTAGTCCTACTTTATTTGATTGTGTTACCCTAATTCAACCTGGAATTATGATGGAGATAAACATGGTATTTTAGGAACTATTTTTTTAAGGGAGCCCATCTCACTTGGTTTTTCTCTTTCTCTCCCTCTCTTTTTGGCTTACATCTATTCGGCCCCATTCAGCCTACTGTTTTAAGACGTTTACCCCCATCCATGTGTCAATATTTTCCTGGCGAGGGGTAGCGAGCCAGCATATATATTTTGTTGTTTTGACAGCAAGATAAATTTGTGCATTTTTCGATAGAAAAATGTCTCCGGCGAAGCAGGATTTCTCCATACAATGCTGGCTCGCTTTTGCTCGCCAGGAAGAAATCGACACCTGGATGGGGATAAACGTCTTAAAACAGTTGGCTGAATGGGGCCGAATGGATACAAGCCAGGGAAAGAGAGAAAAGGAGAGAAAGATAAAAAAAAAAAAAAACGGTGACCCCACCTAATTTAACCTGAAAATATGATAGAAACAAAGAGATTATTAATTTTAGGTACTATTTTGTAATCCTAAATTAACCTGAAAATATGATACAAACAAGCATAGTAGTATTTTAGGTACTTTATTGTATTCTTCAACATGAATCTCGGAGTAGGGTAACTTCCAATACAATACGATGACAGTGACAATGTTTTAGCTAGCACTATAGGATTTTACCAGATTAGAAACTCTCACACACACACACACACACACACACACACACACACACACACACACACACACACACACACACACACACACACACACAGCAACCCCCGTCGATACAATAACCTTCCGTACACGTCACCTATCAGGGTTTTTACACCACCCTACGAATTATAACTCGAGGCAATACAGTAATAACTACAGCCCTATTAACCCTTTCAGTACGAGGACCGCTTTCTTTCTCTCATTAGACAATGTTCTTCAGCTTAGAGGTCCTGTGTGAGGCAAGCGATATGAAATGAGCACCCCCCCCCCCCCCCCCAACACACCCCCACCCCATTTTGTTATGGTTAACACTGGTCTGGCAGCTTATGAGGTAAACGTTTTAGATATTTATGTCACCTAAGAAAATCTATATTCACTGTAGTTTCCAATATCAGTGCAAAAGATCTAAACAAAAAAAGTCGGATAATTGTATCCAAAACTTGATAAAAGATACCTACTTAAGGGGAGATCTCCACTTGAGGGATTTTTTTCTTGACCCCTTTCTCCCTCATGTTTAGCCCCATTGCTTTTGATATTATAAAACGTTTGCCCCATTAGTTTAGCGATTTTAAGAACTTTCACCCCATATTAAGACCTTTCGTGCAATTCAGGTGTCGATTTTATCCTGGCGAGCGATAGCGAGCCTGTAATTTAAGAGGAACCGGCCTTCGGCCGGACATTTTTCTACCAAAAAATGTACAAATTTATCTTGAAAGGGACTCAAGGGGGTGTATTTTAAGCTTGATGGAGGTCTAGGGAACAAACTAAATACCTCCCCTTAATGGGAGAATTGTATTTATAATTAATTGTATATTTTCGTATTTATGTATTTATTAATAGTTTCATCCCTAGAATTCTGCCAAGCTTAATAACATACACCAAAGACCCCCCTTCGAGATACAGTTGTGCATTTTACGGAAAGAAAATGCAGAGGCCGATTCCTTCCAATATGGAGGCTTGCTATCGCTCGCCAGGAAATAATCGATACCTAAATTGCGCGAAAGGCCTTAAAACCGCCAAACTAATGGGGCAAATGTCTTAAAATCTAAAAACTAATTACCTCTCCAAAATTAGTTTTCTGCCCACAGCTTACTCAAAGACAACTGCAGAGGTTGAAGTAACTAAACTAAAGGTTTCTAAATACCCCTGATGGTAACAAAGGTTTTAAAGTATCCCAAATAGGCTCAAAATCGCGTTATATGTCGGAGAGGGTTAATTGAGATAGTGTGTAGCCTATTAATGGGTAGACATCCTTCCTATAAGCCTAATCAAATCGTCTCCTCACTGCTAGAATATAATACAAAGGATGTCACCGGTACAGAAGGGGTTAAGGGAGCCCACCTCGCTTTTTTTTCTCTTTCTCTCCCTCTCTCTTTGGCTTGTATCCATTCGGCCTCATTCAGCCTACTGACGTTTAAGACGTTTACCCCCATCCAAGTGTCAATATTTTCCTGGCGAGCGGTAGCGAGCCAGCATATATATTATTTTGTTTTGACAGCAAGCTAAATTTGTACGTTTTTCGATAGAAAAATTTCTGAAGCCGGATTTCTCCATACAATGCTGGCTCGCTATCGCTCGCCAGGAAGAAATCGACACCTGGATGGGGATAAACATCTTAATACAGTTGGCTGAATGGGGCCGAATAGATACAAGCCAGGGAAAGAGAGAAAAGGAGAGAAAGATAAAACAAAACAGCCGGTGACCCCTCTTAAGGCATTATAGTAGCGTGGATGAAAAGAGTGAGTATAGCCGGAAGTCTCGGTATAGCAGGGTGAGACAATGACCAAGTATAGGTGCGTCAAAGAGCTATATACTGAAGCTTGTATAGGAATTTGAAAGACTCGAGCGTGTATAAGAGCGTGAAGGAACATAATGGGAGCATGGCGGGTTATAGTATTAACGTACATATGAGCGTGGCAGATCAATGTGTTAACGTACATATGAGCGTGGTATAACATACTATTAACGTACATATGAGTGTGACAGAACATATTATTAACGTGCACATGAGCGTGACAGAACATATTAACGTACATATGAGAAGTAGAACATAATATTAACGTACAGATGAGCGTGACAGAACATATTAACGTACTTATGAGCGTGACAGAACATAAAAACGTACATATGAGCGTGACAGAACATAAGAACGTACTTATGAGCGTGACAGAACATAAGAACGTACATATGAGCGTGGCGGAACATAACATTAACGAACATATGAGCGTGAAAGAACATAAGAACGGCCATAGGGGCTTGAAAGAGAAAAAAATATCACCGACAGGAGCGTGGAATAACATAATACTTAAATGTCAACAGAAGCGTGACAGAAGAGAGTAAGAGTGTGTAAAGAAGCGTGAAGCAGGGTAATATTAACACAGATAGATGAGTGACTAGTATTAAGAACGACAGAAGCGTGACAACAGAGTAAGAGTGTGTAAAGAAGCGTGAAGCAGGGTAATATTAACACAGATAGATGAGTGACTAGTATTAAGAACGACAGAAGCGTGACAACAGAGTAAGAGTGTGTAAAGA
>CM064568.1:6148125-6208125 GCA_032716605.1 Paralithodes platypus
GTACTGGTGGACCAAATAGTGGATGTGGTTCAGTAAGTTGGTGATCCAGGAGAGGTGTTAGTGGTTATGTGGTCTGACTGGCTGACTCATATGTAGTCGCTAGATGGGGTTATATGTTCAACTCTCTCTCTCTTTCTCATATATATATATATATGTGTGTGTGTGTGTGTGTGTGTGTGTGTGTGTGTGTGTGTGTTACAGTTTTCTATGATATACTGTATAGTCGTTGCACCTTTTTATAACACGTGAATTAATGGGCCCTTACCGATGAGTAGTTTTGGCATGTGTAACAATAAACAATCCATGAACGCTAATCCATGAACGCTAATCCATGAATCAATCCATGTACGCTAATCAGTCAGCAGTTTGCGGTTCTGTAACATTTATAAAGAAAAAAAAAATATATACCGGTATACTGTATATATATATATATATATATATATATATATATATATATATATATATATATATTTCTTACTTCTAGCTGGTTGACACCGTAATAAATGCACACAAATATTAATTACTGTAATAGAAAAAAAAATACTACGATGATACAGAGACAAAAATAAATACGTGTTACCCAAGTGGAGTATGAGGTCCCTTGAACGCTGAATCACTCACCTGGAAGAGAAACAACCATTAGAATACACATAAATATATAATGCGTTCATATTAACATTATGGGGGGTCACTGGATTTGGTTTAGCTTTCTCTCCTTTTCTCTCTTGTTCTGGCTTGTATCCATTCGGCCCCATTCAGCCAACTGTTTTAAGACGTTTATCTCCATCTAGGTGTCGATTTCTTCCTGGCGAGCGATAGCGAGCCAGCATTGTATGGAGAAATCCGGCTTCGCCGGAGAAATTTTTCTATCGAAAAATGTACAAATTTAGCTTGCTGTCAAAACAAAAATATATATATATATACTGGCTTGCTACGGTGACCGGTCAACTCAACCAGTAGACCATTTCAACCAGTAGCTCTCAACCAGTACAAAATCAAGTTAATCAACCAATACGGTTAGGTTAGGTTAGGTTAGGTTTGGTTAGGTTAGTACTATATTTTGGTAATGGTTTGGTTGGTCTGGGCTAATTTGGCACTGGTTGATAGCTACTGGCTGAAATGGTCTACTGGTTGAGATGACATGGAACCGCTTGCTACCGCTCGCCAGGAAAATATTGACACCTGGATGGGAGGTAAACGTCTTAAAACAGTAGGCTGAATGGGGCCGAATGGATACAAGCCAAAGAGAGAGGGAGAGGGATGACACGTAAACGACTAACCTTTTCAACACGATGACGTAATTCTCCTCATATGTTGGTTACCATGGGACTATTTTCTGAAGCATATAATCAATCTACTTCTAGAGTTCAAAGGAATAAGTGCGATCTCAATAAACCCTCTGGAATCATAGGTCCATTAAGGGCAGGTTTTTAGTGTGTTTCCTAGACTTCCATCTTGCTTGAAATTACACCCCCATGATAAATGTGTAAATTTTTCGGTAGAAAAATGTCCCGGCCGAAGGCCGGTTCCTCTTAAATTACAGGCTCGCTATCGCTCGCCAGGAAAAAATCGACACCTAAATGGGACGAAAGGTCTCAAAAGTGACATAAATGGGGTGAAAGTTCTTAAAATCGCCAAACTAATGGGGCGAACGTCTTAAAATCTCAAAAGCAATGGGGCTAGACATGAGGGAGAAAGGGGTAAAGAAAAAAATCCCTCAAGTGGAAATCTCCCCTTAACTGCATAAAACTCTCAGTAAACCCTCTGAATAACAGGGTCTTTCTTAAACTGCATAAAATCGTCTAAACTTAACCAGAATCAAAGATAAAGAGACGTCACCGTGCTGAAGGGGTTAAGACACTCGAATCCTTTCAAGATCCGATTGAGCATTTGTTTTCTGTTTTTCTGGCTAGTATAAGACGATTTTGTTCAGACAAGGTAGGAAGTCAGAGGGTTGAGATAATCTGTACCCTTATAATTCCCACCATCCTTCTTAAACTGCATAAAATAAATTATATTCTAGCACCTATTAAGGACGTCTACCAGTTAAAAGGCTGCAGTATATCATAATTAATCCATATAGCTGCCATATATCCTTTAGCTGCCATATATCCTTCCTCAGCTTCAAGCAATCGTCTAAATGTAGCTAACAAAATAAATAATAACAAAACCGGTACGGCAAGGGTTAATGGGAGATTTTCACTTAAGATAAAGAGGCGACATCGTGTTGAAGGGGTTAAGAACTTATGTGCAGGACAGTATATTAGCCTTGATCACCTCCACCTCCACCACCACCACCACCACGTACGCCTCATTACAACCGGGATGGAATGGTTAAAATGTGATCACGACTCGGCTTTCATCTCGCCAACACCAATAGGTCTCAATCCCGCCGCCTTAAGGGGAGACTGGCTGTTTGTTTGGTCTATCCATTCATTTATTCATATATTTTTTAGTTTTCTCCCTAGACCTCCATCAAGCTTAGAAAAACACCCCCTAGACCACCCTTCAAGATAAATTTGTAAATTTTTTGGTACAAAAAGGTCCCGGCCGAAGGCCGCTTCCTCCTAAAATTGCAGGCTCGCTATCGCTCGTAAGGAAAAAATCGACACCTAAATGGCACGAAAGGTCTTAAAATTGATAAAGAAATGGGGCGAAAGGTGTTAAAATCGCCAAACGAACGTCTTATCATTTCAAAACTGGTGGGGCTAAACATTATGGAGAAGTGGGTCCTGAAAAACAGTCTGCCTCCCCTTAAGATTCTAACCCGGGTCCGAAGGGTTTTATTTATGAAACCAACTTCAAAAAAAGCCAAGGGACTGAATTTCTTGAAAAAGGGGGTCCATTCCTGACGCTCTTCTTGGCTTACAGTGTGTTGGCTTAATAATCCAGAAGGGTTGATAGCCTCTGAAGTCCCATATTTAATAAGAAGCGAATAACTAAATTTGACTCCCACGTGAGGTCTCGAATTGCTTAGACATCATGTAGATAAGTTATTTGCTTAACCCTTTTAAGATTATGACGCATTTTGACACTTTATTTTGGCTATCATTAGATGACTTTATACAGTTTAGGTAGGATTAGTGGGTATTATGTGGTTAAAGACTGTCTCAATTGACCCTCTGACTTCCACATAACCTTCCTAATCTGTAGAAAAGCATCTAATAATCGCATGGAAACAGAAAATAAATGCGTACTTGGATCTTGAAAGGGAAACAGTTTGATATTAAATGTCAGTACCGGTACCGATATTGGCCAAACTAGCTTCATCTAGCCTACACTAATATAATCTATACCCTATGCCAAATAAGTATTACCAAACTCTTGAACATTTGCCTCTATTACTCACAAATGACTAGAGTAAACGAGCTAACATTTCTACCATTTTTTTTTTTTTTTATATTCCAACTACTCCCTTTCGGGCATAGGCTGATAGCCTTTACACTCTACCGCTGAACACGGTGAGGCCCGTGAGGTCTTGTTCCTGTCTAGGGAGTGAGACATGCGAAGCAGCTATTCAAGACTCGAACCCAAATTCATCTCTGAAGCTGCTTCCACTCTGCGCTTCACAGTCTCATTCCTCAGACTCGGACCCTCACTCTCAGAACGCCACCTATTGAGCAATTAACTCACTAGGCATTGCCCCCCTGTAGCATATTTTGAATATGGGAATATTTATACAGTGCTATTTAATCGGGGAACAATGAGGGTATTTTGTTTTGGCAATTCGGTGTGCTGTGGTAATGCACTGAAACTAGGTACAGCACAAATTCCATCCCAATGATATCTTCTCATTGACATATTGGGATTCGAACCCGGGTCCATTGGATTACCAGTCCAGTGGCAAGACCACTCTGCCACACCTGGGAAGGGTCAGCCACGGAATAGGTGTGGAAATTTACAGCCCATTTGCTCAAGCCCTTTTTGAGTTATAGAGGTTAGATGTCACGATTTCTGGACTACTAATTTGGAATATCCTCTACCATATCTGTTTAAATGTATCAAATAAATACAAGAACAAAATAGGACGGGTACTGTATGTATGAAAGGATACAATCAGAAAAGACGTGCTGCGCTTTCTACAAACTGCCTTAACTAGGTTGAAAACAAAAATAACCGAGGGATCGGAACACGTAATCAGTGGTTCCAAATATTTACCCGAGGCTATATAATAACTTGTGCAATTTAATAAGAAGGTAAAACGAAACTGTTGGGGATAAAAAGGTTAATACTTAAAGGTTAGTACTTAAGTGAGCCGTTTTACAGCTTAGGTGGAAATTATATACACACAACTATATGGTTATTTGCTTCTATAATAGAGATATCAAGTAAATTAGTGGCTAGTATTAGACAATGTTATTAATGATAGGAAGGGGCTTTTGGAATCAATAGAGCTAAACCAAGGAAATTAACCCTTTGAGTCCAACACGTCCTCCAGATTATATAAAATAATTTTATACTAACCTGAATAGGAATAGAAATAAGTGTCCTCGAATTAAAGGTGTTAAGGGGTGTGACCTGCTTTTGTTCGCCTTTTCTGTCTTTCTCTGGCTTGTATCCATTTGGTCCCATTCAGCCTACTGTTTTAAGACGTTTACCCCCATGCAGGTGTCAATATTTTCCTGGCGAGCGGTAGCGAGCCAGCATATATATATATATATATATTTGTTTTGACAGCAAGCTAATTTTGTACATTTTTCGATAGGCCTAGAAAAATGTCTCCGGCGAAGCCGGATTTCTCCATACAATGCTGACTCGCTATCGCTCGCCAGGAAGAAATAGACACCTAAATGGGGATAAACGTCTTAAAACAGTTGGCTGAATGGGGCCGAATGGATACAAGCCAGATAAAGAGAGAAAATGAAAGAAAGAGAAAACAAACCAGGTGACCCCCCTTAAACATAGTAGATAATAGGACCAGCTGATATTTTGTCTAGTATTGATTCCAGACTACCTTCGTATTAGTTTCCATTGAGCTATATAAATATTTAGATTCTGACAATACTTGGAACACTGGTTCCAAACTTAGGAAACAATTAATTTACTGTTGATATGTTGGAGATAAATAGTACAAATCCTTAATTGGTTGTAATCGCGTTAACTAACATAGATTTCTTGTATGAAATAAAGTTGTGGAATAATTTCAAAGGCATACTGTTATAGTACCTTTTTAATGTTTCATATAATTATAATCGACCTACTATACTCTATATCTATGCTGATTAATGCATAGTATACTGTATATAAACATTTAGAAATTTGCTTTATGAAGTAAGTTAACTCTTTTAGTGCAGCCGACGTACGTACCGTACATGTCCTATGTAACAAATATGGTTGCTACGGGCGACATAGTCATACAATTTGGTATCATTGCTGCCTTTTGGCATTACTGAGCAGTCTCTGTTGCCAAACATAAAAGAGAGCTCCAGGCTCCCCTCATGTGATCATTCAGTGTCGCAACGCTTCCTAGTGAGCAGGTCTGTGTGCTTGAAAGAGGAGTAGGGTCTCACATAAAACGAGTTTATGGTCGATAAACGAGGGCGTTTTATGCGATTTCGTTTTATGTGAACACAGCATTTTGGTGGCGCAATATCGTCAATGTTCACTGTAAGCGAAAATTTTCGTACAAAGCGAACGATATTTCGTACAAAGCGAACGACATTTCATACAAAGCGACGATATTTCGTACAAAGCGAACAACATTTCATACAAAGCGACGATATTTCGTACAAAGCGAATTTTAGGTCGGTCGTTTTAATCGAGACTCGTTTTATGCGAACACGTTTTATGCGGGACCCTACTGTATTTTGGAAGTTGTTATACAATCATATACAGGTTTACGTGTATAAATGAGGGCTACATAATTATGAGGTATGTGAGGCTAATTTCATTATACAGGCCATAACTCACACTGTCTTCCAAACACATTACTTACTAACATAGTTGGTTATTTGATAGAGTGATCGCGAGTGGAAAATGTCGAAACCGGGTGAGAAAATATGCTCCGTGGGGGGGGGGGGGGGGCGAAACACAGAGATTGATACCACTACTGTGAAGGCCATAGGGTGCATATGTGACACAGCTAGACTTTCATAGGGAGATTAAACTGGAATTTCGTTTCATGTCGTTTGCTATTGTAATTAGTAATCCAAGCAAGAGCGAGTAAAAGAGAAAGCAAAATTAGCCATAATATCTCATAGTGGCTTGTGCTTCCCTATAGAAGTCCCCGCAGCGAAAGGGTTAATGTATGATTGTCAAGAATTGGAAAGTTGTCAGTCCATCTCAATCGTTAGAGTCGAAAATAATTTGCCTTTGAATTATAGCTAACTTCTTTGTTACTTTTTAGTGTTTATATACAGCATATATCGGTATATATTATACAGTACAGTATATATATATATATATATATATATATATATATATATATATATATATTTGAACATTCTTTATTTTTTGCTTCTTTGTGAAGAATAAATGCTATGTCGACCAAATATACGTGCAGGCAATAATTCCTGAATATAATTAGCCAGCAATGTTAGTCTAATTAACCGATATCCAAATACACAGCAGGGAGATATATTATAGGGCAGATACTACTTGAGGTATTATTATAGGGCAGATATCGGGCCCAACAAATGGTGGTCATTAGTCAGCGGCGGCAATTAATGTGTCTCACCGGGAGTTATTAGGCCATCGTCGGAAGTTCCAGGGAGTCGGAACATATGTCTTAACCTTTATGACTAGGAGTGGCTTTTGTTAAGCTGACCAACACCATCTACTGATATCTAACTATCTATCTATCTATCTATAATTAGATGCCTTGATCACCGAGGGAGTGGCCACAAATGAATCGCCTCTATGTTCCGAGGCAATACGTTTAATTATCTAGCTTCTTATCGAGGGAGGGTTACTAACCAAACCACCCATTGTTGTGTGTAAAATGTGAGGTCTGGCGGTAGCCGATTGAAAATACGGGTTTAAGGTGGAATATACTTCGTTTCCGTCGGTCGGGAACCGACGCCAGCTGATTACCGCTCGTCCCAGTCTTGTTGTTCTTCTGTTTTTTTGTTGTAGGACTGGATCAGCTGAAAGAGATGTCAAGGGGGGAAGAGAGAGAGGGGGGAGACTATTCTCCACATGCCACATGACTACACACCATCAAAGTCTCCGACTACATGATGTGTGGTGGTTGGAGGCTGCTGTTAGGCAATATGATGTGCGGGACCTGGGATCGTTTTCAAGCAAAATAATGCGCATTGGCTCGGAAGCCGCTTTCAGGCAAAATTATGTGGGTGGATTCTGGGCCGCTTTGAGACAGCATGATGTGTAGGGGCTGAGGGCCACTCTCGAACAGCATGACGTGTGGCTGCTGCTCTCGGGCAGCATGATGTGCGAATCTGTTGGCCACTCTCGGGCAACATGATGGCTTAGGGTTGGAGGCAGCATGATGTATATGGGTTGGGGAACCAACCTCAGGTAGCATTATGTGCAGAAGGGTGTTCCTCTCACATAAAATGGTGCACAGGGGTTGGGGGGCTGCTCTCAGGAAGCATACTATTTGGGGTTCGAGGCCAATCTTGGTCAGTATGCTGGTTGGAGGGCCATTCTTGGATATTATGATGGGTAGGTGTTTGGAGCCACATTCGGGCAGCATGATGTGTGGGTATATTGTATGGGGGTCTTGGGGCCGCTCTAGGGCAGCATAATGTGCCTGGGCTTTATAAGCCCAGCTTATAAGGCCTTATAATTAGGGTTGGGTGTGAGAGGGATCTGCCTTGTTTGGGCCAATCGGCTTTCTGCAGACTCCCATTTTCTTATGTACTTATGTCTATGAGCAGCTCACAGACAGACAGACAGTAAGATGTGCGGGGTTTGTAGGGTTATCTAAGTCAGCATGATGTTGGTAACCTGTGGGTCTCTCTCGGGCATTATGGTGTGTGGGCATTGGAAGCCATTCTCAGGCAGCAAGATGTACAGGGATTGTCGGCCATATTGGGCAGCATGTTGTGCAGTGACTGGTGGATTCCATAGAGTAGCATGATATGCAGGAGTTGTGGGCTGCTTTCTAACAGGATGAAGTGATACAGATCGGTGTTGCTCTCAGGCAGCATGATGTGGAGGTTTGGGGGCCTGCTCTAAAACAATATGATGTTCAGAAATTGTGGCCACTCTCTGGCAACATGGTATGCAGGAGTTTGGGGCTTGTCTCAAGTCAGCATGATGGGGCTAGTCTCAGGCAGCCTGCTGTGTGGAGTGTTGGACTGTTCTCAGGCAGTATGATATGCGGGAGTTGCCTAATATCGCCTACATGTATAAGAAATCCAACTTTATGAACAAACAGGGAGCAAGGAAGGGAAAGAGTGTGGAGCAGTTAATGGGAGGTTTCTAGTTTGTTTCTTACTCCTCCAGCAATATTAAAATTTCACCCCCTTGACCCCCTTTCAAGATACATTTGTAAATTTTTCGGTAGAAAAATGTCCCGGCCGAAGGCCGATTACTCTTAAATTAAGGCTCGCTATCGCTCGCCAGGATAAAATCGACACCTAAATGGCACGAAAGGTCTTAAAATTGACAGAATGGGGCGGAAATTCTTAAAAATCACCAAACTAATGGGGCAAACGTCTTTAAATCTCAAAAGCAATGGGGCTAGACATGAGGGAGAAAGGGGTCAAGAAAAAAATCCCTCAAGTGGAAATCTCCCCTTAAGTGGTTGATAGTATTCGACGGGGGCCTTCGGTATTTTGCAATGCATGTTTTTTTAACAAGTTAAATATGTGAAGTCTTGCCTAAGATTAATAGAATCATTTACTATTAGCCAAATGTATATGAAAATGGCGGCACCCCACCAAATGACGGCACCCCACCAAATGTGAACGTTTGACGGTGAAATGTCAACAATTTACAACAAAGTTACACGCAAATGTTAATAATATTTGCAAAAAACCGCCCTGCTAAATTATGATGTCAACATTGTGTTCAACGTGTTTCGATGATGTTTCCGGAACGTGTGGCCCCATATTTAATTATAATGTTAAGTGTAAGGCCTTTATTCCTAAAAAATTTGCTACGACCATTACTAGAGTATCGTATTAACTACCTAGAAATATGACAACACTTACCACCGACAACGATGGGGTGTGTCTAGGAATACGGGCCTAAGAACTATACAGGACAACATGAGGGTGTGTCAACAAGATTGTACAATTGTGCATATTGATTACTGGTACAAAGATGTTTTCATTAATTATAATTTAGCTATATAGAAGCATATATTCGGAGGTAACGCACGCACACCCTTATCATTTGCTTTGAATTAGTATGATGATTTTTGAGGTTTCCATTTCTATACTATTATATCAAGTGACGTTTATAATAAGGTGCCATCAACTAGTGTGACAGAAAGCAACCAACCAACACGTTGAAGCCAATGTGACCATCTAGTGCAATACATACGAACTTTACGGAGTACCCAACAACTCGAAGCTTCAATTAATAATCTCGGTATCTTGCAAAAGTTACAGGCTACTGAACAGCCTACAGTTCCGAGAATGAGACGTTGAAGAAAAACAAATTATATATATATATATATATATATATATAATATTGGGAGTGAAGAGTTGGAACTCTTGCAAGGTGTACTGTCTGTGACAATGCCATCATCTCCACTCAAACCGCTTCACTTTATATGTCAGCTATATATACCCACAGGAAAAAAAACATCATATCTCTATTATGTCTTTAGTATATAAAGATATTTACTTTTCTAGCAAGCAAAACTTATGTTTTCCTAAATTTGTACTTGGTTGAACAATACACTCCCATAGTCATCTAATTACTGCACACTATAATCTACAATACACTCTCATAGTCATCTAATTACTGCACACTATAATCTACAATACACTCTCATAGTCATCTAATTACTGCACACTATAATCTACAATACACTCTCATAGTCATCTAATTACTGCACACTATAATCTACAATACACTCTCATAGTCATCTAATTACTGCACACTATAATCTACAATACACTCTCATAGTCATCTAATTACTGCACACTATAATCTACAATACACTCTCATAGTCATCTAATTACTGCACACTATAATCTACAATACACTCTCATAGTCATCTAATTACTGCACACTATAATCTACAATACACTCTCATAGTCATCTAATTACTGCACACTATAATCTACAATACACTCTCATAGTCATCTAATTACTGCACACTATAATCTACTACAGTAGTTTATAAACCCTCAATCAGTCTTGCAAATTGAATAAAAAAAACAAAAAAAAAACAAGAAGAGTTGACAATTAAGAACCAAGTCTAGGAATGTTCCCTAGCTCAGGTTGAATGTTTCACTTAGGGGAGGTATTTAGTTTGTTCCCTAGACCTCCATCAACCTTAAAATTACACCCCCTTCAGTCCCTTTCAAGATAAATTTGTACATTTTTCGGTAGAAAAATGTCCCGGCCAAAGGCCGGTTCCTCTTAAATTACAGGCTCGCTATCGCTCGCCAGGAAAAAATAGACACCTGAATTGCACGAAAGGTCTTAATATGGGGTGAAAGTTCTTAAAATCGATAAACTAATGGGGCAAACGTTTTATAATATCAAAAGCAATGGGGCTAAACATGAGAGAGAAAGGGGTCAAGCAAAAAATCCCTCAAGTGGAGACCTTTCCTTAACGCGTGTCTTGTATCGACAAAACTCTCCAGCATTTTACCCATCCCGCGTCTACCAGCATAAGAATAGCGAAAGCAAAACACAATATAAAACGCGAAAAACTCAAAACTCAAAACTGGAGAATCGTAGAGAGAAAAGGAAGACTGGTAAAGAAAGTGTGGCCCCTTAGCCCCCCTCCCCCCCCCCCCTCGTGCCCCCCTCCCAGTGAAGCACAAGACAAAATTCTGTTCGCTGTTGATCTTTCGAAAACATTTCTTCTCATAAAAATGATACGTCACGAGCCGGTGTTTCCAAGTCATCATAAATGCAAATATCAGGAGGGGGGAAAAAGGCGAGGGGGGGGGGGGGGGAGGGGGGGCATGAGAGAGAGAAAAAAATATATATAATAGAAACTAGTAAACCAAGAGTTATGATATTGACCCGTTATTAAAAATAGTTATAATAGAAACTAGTAAACCAAGAGTTATGATATTGACCCGTTATTAAAAATGCAAAAACAAAAATGTATCGTGTGAGTAATTGTAAGGAATACAATATATCCACACGTATAAATATGAAACCATGGACACTTCGCGTACTATTAAACAAAACCATATACAGTATATATATATATATATATATATATATATATATATATATATATGTACGATGCATGGTATTCAATTCACGTTACATTTTTTTTTTTTTTAAGACCTCCGTCTACGTATTGTGAAAAACCTGTTATCCCCCGGTAAATTGCAAGGGTGAGTGAGGGAAGTGAGAGAAAGTGAATTGTATGATGGATACCATTTTTTTCATAATACGCGTTGCTAGCTCCAAACGCGGGAGCAACTATGGCTTTCAACCATCCGACGCAACTCCATTTATTTATGTACATCAAACAACATGTAGAATACAAATAATGTTTATTTTTAAACCTACCGTGGAAAGACTACGGATATACTACTCCTGCCCAGACAGGCCTCACACAGTGGCATGACCCAGTCGTACTGAGCTCATGACGCTGGTGGCATTGCCCCGCAGGATGCAGTACTAACTTACATACAAGGTCGATTGGCCGTGTCTTAGGGATACGCATGGTCAATCTGGATGTGTGTGTGTGTGTGTGTGTGGGGGGGGGGGGGGGGAGGGGGGGGGGGCATTCAGTGTGGAGATCCTCCCTAAATTCTGTAAGTCACACAGGCCAGACTAATGATGACAGGACACTAATATAAGGCTGCGCTTATAGGAAAAGAATTATTTTGAATTGTCTCCGTAGTATATAATAAGACTAATAAGAATACTATTGAGCGTTAGTACTAATCTGCAAATCAAATCTACCGTTCCTCAATGTCAACACACAATGATTTTGAAAAAAAAAAAAATCCGTGTGGTTTCATAAAGACATGGACTTGGAAGTTGTTCCTTGCTTATGAGGGAGACACATTAGTCAATATTGAGCTACAACATCTCACAAACCCATCATACCCATATATTTAATTCAATAATTCAGTAGCTATTATTAATGTTTAAGCAATAGCTCTAGCACTCACAGGTATAAACAATGATACATCAATGTTCACAGTATGCGTCAAAGTTTCCAACCTGGCGATAGTTACCTCCGCCAACGAAGTTAGAGGAGGTTATGTTTTTGCTCTCCGTTTGTTGTTCTGTCTGTCCGTTTGTCTGTAAACAAGATATCAAAATGCTATGAAGTGATTATCACAAAAAATGCGCCAAATAAGAAGTGATTCAATTTAAGAGACGATCGGTAGAGCGCATACCTCCGCCAGCGTAGGCGGCTCACTAAGTTATGAACCGATGTTCATGAAATTTGCTGGACATATAGAATATGCATCATGGAAAAAGTTATTCAGTTTAGGAGATCAGAAGAGCGCACACCTCCGCCAGCGTAGGTGGAAGTATGTACTATTCCGAGCACCCCTCTAGTTTGGAAATTTGTTCAATCTGAGTATTTTAAATCTTTATTGGGACTGAATTGTTCCAGACTCTCGCATCTGTCAGCGTAAAACGATCGATTTTAGTTTCCCGGGGCCTCTGTCTGTGTTTGGTACTAAGGTTTGAAAGTGTGTGTTTTTACCGACGATCTGTAACTACGTAATGAGATTATACTAGCTACTACTGTCAACAATAATGTGACAATGACTGTGCACCTCTCACACACTGACGTTACGAGATAATTGATGTTGTTCCACATTAGTATGGCGATCACAAGCCGTTCCGCCCCATTACAGGTATCCATGTTTATTTTTTTCTCCTAGCGATCGATAGCCAGCTTACTATTTAGCAGGAACATTTTTCTATCGAAGTACGTAGAGAGCTGGATCCCCCCCCCCCCCCACACACACACAATACATCCCCGCACACACACACCCTCTCCCCCTCTCCTTTCCAAACTCGCACGTCTTCCATCCCAAAACTGTTGACTATAGTTCCCGGGGCTCGGGCTGTGTTTGGTCCTTTGGTTTGTCACTAGTTTTGCCTTGGACTTGCTTCTATTGTGTTGGCTCGAACAATCCAGGTTAACGATGATAACAAGGGAGGGAGCGCCTGTGTGTGTGTGTGTGTGTGGGGGGAGGGGGATGTGTGTGTGGGGGGGGGGGGGGGGATGCGTGTGTGGGTGTGTCTGTGTGGGTGGGTGTTTGTGTTAGTGTGGGTGGGTGGGTGTGTCTGTGTGGGTGGGTGTTTGTGTTAGTGTGTGTGGGTGGGTGTTTGTGTTAGTGTGGGTGGGTGGGTGTTGGTGTGTCTGTATGTGTATGTGTGTGTGCTTAGCCGAAAAAACAATGGGCTCGATACATTTAAACTTAAGAGGAATGTAAAATTATTAGGATAACAATAGCTTTCACATATTAAATGATATCGAAATCAACTTCTTTGATGGTAAGTTTCTCGAATCCTGACAAAATGAGAAAATAACCATTAATATGTTATTTTGTTCTACTAACTAGACTATTGGCAACAAGGGTGAAGCACACATAGGATTTCAAGACAGGGCTTCCCCTCTAATAGAACAATTAATTTTTTCCACGATCAAGTTTAGGAGACCGAATTTAAGAAAGCAAAGAAATATAAAATTCCTTTACCATACATCAACGCTACTCTAGGGTAACGTCTATCATGGTTCATTTAACCCATTCAGTGTGGGAATTTTAGTAAGCTGAATAATACCATAAGGAGATAACTGGAATGCGATAAATAATGTCGACATCGATTGGAAAGCGGTAATATGGGTAGTTTGTCAATCTCTCCAGTGTAATATACATTTGTTAAGCTATAATTGGTACTATTGTTCCTGCTAGAATGTGCAGTAATACAAACATAATGATCGGATTAAGAGGACTAGCCCCTTCAATACGATGGCATTAGTGCATATTGTCATCTTCGTATTAGACGATAATACTCAGCTTAGGACAAACCTCTGACGATAATACTCAGCTTAGGACAAACCTCTGACGATAATATTCAGCTTAGGACAAACCTCTGACGATAATACTCAGCTTAGGACAAACCTCTGACGATAATACTCAGCTTAGGACAAACCTCTGACGATAATACTCAGCTTAGGACAAACCTCTGACGATAATACTCAGCTTTCAAAAGTTGGAGTGTAGTACAAATTAAGTCCTGAGTCACACGATTTTATACAGCCAAGGGAGGACATCTAGCAAAAACAAATGGGTAAACTCGATCTCCATTAACCGTTTGAATAGCACAGACTTAATAATACAACATATTAATACCCATTGTAAAATGCTATACTTAAGGAAAAACAATTCTTCTGTAACGCATCACTAACCAAAATTAGTCAGTCAGACAAATTACTCGCTTTTACCGACTGAATTACTGTCCTGGGAGATTAACCCTTTCTGTACCCAAGACGTCTTATTTATTCGATTTCAGCTACATTTAAACTATTTCATGAAGATTAAAATGGATATATGGTAGCTAAAATGATGAATAGAGATAGTCTGTAGCCTTTTAATAGAGATAGTCTGTAGCCTTTTAATAGAGATAGTCTGTAGCCTTTTAATAGAGATAGTCTGTAGCCTTTTAATAGAGATAGTCTGTAGCCTTTTAATAGAGATAGTCTGTAGCCTTTTAATAGAGATAGTTTGTAGCCTTTTAATAGAGATAGTCTGTAGCCTTTTAATAGAGATAGTCTGTAGCCTTTTAATAGAGATAGTCTGTAGCCTTTTAATAGAGATAGTCTGTAGCCTTTTAATAGAGATAGTCTGTAGCCTTTTAATAGAGATAGTCTGTAGCCTTTTAATAGAGATAGTCTGTAGCCTTTTAATAGAGATAGTATGTAGCCTTTTAATAGAGATAGTCTGTAGCTTTTTAATAGAGATAGTCTGTAGCCTTTTAATAGAGATAGTCTGTAGCCTTTTAATAGAGATAGTCTGTAGCCTTTTAATAGAGATAGTCTGTAGCCTTTTAATAGAGATAGTCTGTAGCCTTTTAATAGAGATAGTCTGTAGCCTTTTAATAGAGATAGTCTGTAGCCTTTTAATAGAGATAGTCTGTAGCCTTTTAATAGAGATAGTCTGTAGCCTTTTAATAGAGATAGTATGTAGCCTTTTAATAGAGATAGTCTGTAGCCTTTTAATTGCTATACGTCCCGCCTAAGCTGACTAAATACAGCTACAATAAAATTAAAAGGACGTCGTTAGTACAGAAGGGGTTAAGAGGCAAATCTATATTAGAGATAACAGAACATATTAATTAAGCACATGAGGAGAGAGACATGCAGAGACCAAAAATACATGGGAGAGAATGGAGTCTTGAGAGAAATTATGAGATGCATGCAGGCAGCTTAAATGTGGGTATGGTCGACACTAAAAAATTGAGAGAGAGGGAGAGAGATTGTGTGTGACAGAGTTAGTAAGAATAAGTGTGTGAGTGAGAGAGTGAATGAGTTAGCTTTTCTTCTACTTTTCTCACTCTCACTCGCACTCTCTCTCTCTCTCTCCCATGAAAAAAGAAATATCCGAGCTGGGGGGAAGAGTCTCTCCGGGCCCTCATTGGAAACACAAATACCAATCTGCTCCATTTTTCACCTCAAATGGCTCGGAAAAAACAGGAAGCGCTTTTTCTTCGGAGGAGGTGGTGGCCGTGAGGGAGGGGGGGGGGGGGGGGACTTTTTAAAATGCAGAAATTAAGACACAAGTTTCCTGCTCCCATTCTTGTAACTTTATTATGAGCAGGACACAAATTATTCCCCTTTGTCCCCGAGCATTGTCTAGCTAGTGGCGTGCGAGTATAAAAAAGACCCACCCAAAAGAATACAAAAACACGCTTTCAACTAAAGAAAAAGAATTAGATTTTCCGGGGACTGTCTTTTTTTGTGACATCTTTGACCCAAGGTAACAAGCGAGACTTCAACAATGGACAACACTTAATTGTTTATTCTCATTCTGCCAGCGAGATTTTTCCCCGGCGGAGTTCCGGGAGCACAGGGCGGCCATAATTCACTTTACCGACAACTTACGGCTGATTTTGGCTTTTCTTTTCCCTTCGGTCTTGAGGTTCTTGCGCAGTGACTTTGTGTTGACAGTTCGCGGCGCCCGGCATTACGATTCCATTCCACCGCTGATGTTGCCATTTGGAGCGACTAGTCTGTGTGTAGGGGATCAGATCACACACTGCGCCCGATTGATCGCCAGTTGTTTCAGGTGTGGGATCTCACGACCCACTCCCAATGATTCCCGCCGAGTCTATTGGACGTGTTCGTTTCCCTGCACCGCAAGCTTTCAATTGCATTTCCTTTTCGGTTATAGCAACATTAATTATAATTTTGAAATATCCAAGAATATAAATATATATATGATGAATAATGCCCCTTGAAATATGTCTCGGAAATGCCAATAGTTACAGTGAAGCTCAAATTTAAGCCACAAGCACCGGAATCGAAGCGCGCCAAAACCCGATTCCCGCCCAAATCTGTGGCGGGCGCTCACTAGTCAAAACAAGGTCTGTGGCGGGCGTGCTGGGCTGGAACAACAAGCCTTGTCATTTGGATCCCTCGTTCTGTATTTTGATGCGGCCGCCCCGGGAGCTTTGGGTTGAGGCGCCACGTATTTTAGCGGCGCCTTTCGGAGTCACTGAATTAATGGGGTCGAGGCGGACACTCAAGCTTTTCCCACGATCTTCTTTTGTCGAGTTTGACTTTATCATAACATAGGAGAGGGGATGCACCAGGCCATGACATATGTATATCAAATAAGAGCTGTGTGTGTGTGTGTGTGTGTGTGTGTGTGTGTGTGTGTGTGTGTGTGTGTGTGTGTGTGTCTTTTGTTGAGTTTGACTTTATCATAACATAGGAGAGGGGATACACCATGCCATCACATATGTATAATCAAATAAGAGCTTTTCAAAATAACTTAATCAGGTTGAGCCGAGCATTCAAGCTTATACCACAATCGCCGTCTGTTCACTTTGACATTATTATAACAACGAAGGGATATATTGAGCCATGATAGGCTACATACCGGTATACAATACAATTATAGGTAAAAAAAAAAAAAAAAAAAAATCCGGCTGAAAATGGATACTCATGATACTCTTTTGTTCAATTAGACTATGATAACAGACGACAGGACATTTCAAGACATGGTTTACATATTATCAAATGCCAGTTTACATTTTTTTTTTTTTTCGTTCTCTCCCTCATTCTTTGGCTTGTATCCATTCGGCCCCATTCAGCCTACTGTTTTAAGAAATTTACACCCATCCAGGTGTCAATATTTTCCTGGTGAGCGGTAGCGAGCCAGCATATATATATTTTCTTTTTTGAGAGCAAGCTAAATTTGTAATTTTTTCGATAGAAAAATTTCTCCGGCGAAGCCGGATTTCTCCATACAATGCTGGCTCGCTATAGGTCGCCAGGAAGATATCGACACCTGAATGGGGATAAACGTCTTAAAAAACAGTTGGCTGAATGGGGCCGAATGGATACAAGCCAGAGCATGAGAGAAAAGGAGAGAAAGAAAAAAAAAAAGGTGAACCCCTTAACAACCCCATCATCGACGGTGGTAATTACTAGTCTGTTTATTTTCAACTGCCGATAAATTTAATCCTTTAGCAGCTATTTTCTTAATGGACAAATATGAGAGAGGGAGAGAAAGATGAAAAACCCGGTGACCCCCCTTAAGGAATACGGGCCTTGAGGGAGAGCTACTGGTTTTTTCTGGGACCCTATTAGTTTTGAGATTTTAAGACGTTTCTCCAATTAGTTATACGTTTTTAAGACCTTTTGTCCCATTTAGATGTCGATCTATTTTCCTGGTGAGCGATAGCGAGCCTGTAATTTAGGAGTAAACGGCCTTAGGCCTAAAAAAATATCTACTGAAAAAGATACAAATTAATCTTAATGTGTGTGTGTGTGTGTGTGTGTGTGTGTTTTTTTTTTTTTTTTAGCATGATTGAGGTCTAGCGAGGAAACTAAACCCTAAATATAAATAAATAGAGCAAGATATAACCGCTACCCCTCTTAATACAACCACAGTTGTTCGATCGTGCCAAGTGTTCCAGTCCCACGATCACTGATAGAACTAGTTAGGGGAGAAGTACAGTCACGCTCATAAGTCAGGGCAAGGCCACATATTAACAACATTGGATAGATCTAGCACAACAAATAATAATAATACTAACAAGAAAATGTATAATAATAATAATAATGATCGTAATAATAAATAATAAATAATAAAACCATAATAATAATAATAATAATAATAATAATAATAATAATTATGATAGTAATGATGAGGATGATAATAACACAATTGAACAAAGTATATATCCAAATTTGTAGAGAAGTATGATTCCGTTTCTCATATCACCATAGGAAAATAATGTTGAAATTATTTTGGATATAGCTCTAGTCTAGTACAGTCGAGGTTAATAAGTGTTGTCAGATATTTCACAAAGTTTGGGACACTGACTAATACTCTGAGGGATAAGCACTGTTCCCAGTAACTATAGAGATACCAATAACACTTCTTGAGCGAAAACCACTGGAATCTATGACAACACTTAAGGGGAGATTTCCACTTGAGTGATTTTTTTCTTTACCCCTTTCTCCCTCAAGCTTAGCCCCATTGTTTTTTAGATTTTAAGACGTTCGCCCCATTAGTTTGGCGATTTTAAGAACTTTCGCCCCATTTATTTCACTTTTAAGACCTTTCGTGTCATTTAGGTGTCAATTTTTTCCTGGCGAGCGATAGTGAGCCTGTAATTTAAGAGGAACCGGCCTTCGGCCGGGATATTTTTCTACCGAAAAATATACAAATTTATTTTGAAAGGGAGTCAAGGAGTTGTAATTTCAAGCTTGATGGAAGTATAGGAAACTCACTAAAAACCTCCCCTTAATACCCCCGATTGTACATAAGACAACAAATGTATTCAATATAGTTGAACAAAGAATATATACTAATTGGTTGAGGAGTATGCTTCTTTTGCTTATGTCAACGTAGGAATAGAATGAAGAAGTTCGGACAACCCATTTGATCCTGCCTGTTCAGAGGGGGGGGGGGGAGAAGTGTGACATACCATGTTTATATTAGCTTTATGTTGTATTAATTGATGCTGTGTACAATAAAGTGAGATCTATTATATAAAAAACTTTCCATAAAAATCGTTTTACAATAATACAGTCAGAATAGTCATCAGGCATTTACACATACACAAATCAAAAGTCCACATACTGTATATACAGTATATATATACTATATATACAGTATATATATATATATATATATATATATATATATATATATATATATATATATATATATACAGTATATATGTATATACAGTAAATATATATAGATAGATATATAGTATATACATATATATTCAATGTTGTATCTCTCTCTCTTCTACCGCTGTATACCTCCTCCCTTACGGAGAGTGGAGGGTACCTGACTTTCAACACAATCCCACATCTATTCTGTCCAACTCTCTAACCCAAGATTGAGCAGAGTTTCCCATTTTTCTTCTGCTCAACAAGTAAACTCTGGAACTCTCTCCTTCAATCTGTCTTTCCCTCATCCTATGACTTTAACTGCATCAAGTTCCGTGTGTCCAGACATTTTGACTCAAACGTACCTTGATTTCGGACCTCTGTCATTTTCAACTTTAGGGGGGACACTTGTTACAGCCAGCTTTGCCTTTTCTCTCCTTCATACACATTGAACAGATTACATATTCCCTGTTGTTATAATTTAATATTTTGCATATGTACTATTTTCCTTCAAGACATCACCTCCCTTTGCTGTGTCCGATACTAAACGTGTATTCACAAAAGCGCTTTCCGGCCTAAACAATTTCCGAAAAATTCAGGTTTGGCAGTTTCTAAATAGGCGCCTTTACCCATGAGAATACTGTGTTCGAGTTATGTGAAAAGTGGCACAAAATGAGGCCCAGAAGGTTGTTGAGCTCATTGAAAACATAATATTTGCTGAACGACGCCCTCCAAGAGCAACAGGTAGAATAACTACGGATGCTAAATTATATTGTTGTGCCCTGGTAATATCTAGCCATCAATCAAATCAATACGGTTGTAGGTCATTTATGAACACATCAAATCCAATTCAACATACTCTTTAGCCATCAGAAACGCACATTATTATTTCATTTCTCTTGAATATCGATGTTCACGGCTCCAACTTACTTATAGACCAAAACTCGCAAGTGGTCAATTCATGTCCACTTGGTACTTGGCCCCTTTTTAGTTTAGTTCAACATACCTCTAGTCAAATGTGTTCAAGGTGACGACGGTAATTTGCCATGTTCCCATCTTGATTACATGGCCATTGTTCAAGGTGACGGTAATTTGCCATGTGTTGTTGATTATGAAAACTAAACATTAATATAAAAGAGACACAGTAGATTCATATTGTTTTCATTGGGTATCGAGAAATCAGAGATGACTATCGATGCAATTTACCGTCAGCTTAAGGGGAGATATCCACTTGAGGGATTTTTGTCTAGACCCCTTTCTCCCTCATGTTTAGCCCCATTGCTTTTGAGATTTTAACCACGTTCGCCCCATTATTTTGACGATGTTAAGAACTTTCGACCCATATCTGTCAATTTTAAGACCTTTCGTGCCATTTAGGTGTCGATTTTATCCTGGCGAGCGATAGCGAGCCTGTAATATAAGAGGAACCGGCTTTCAGCCGGGACGTTTTTCTACCGAAAAATTTACAAATTTATCTTGAAAGAGGGTCAAGGGGGTGAATTTTTAAGATTGCTGGAGGAGTAGAAAACAAACTAAAAACCTCCCCTTAAGTAAACTCGAATATACTGTAGTTATCGGTATCTCCAAGGTAAGGTTAATCCAATGTTCGAGAAAATATTTCAGATTACATCATACTGTAATATCAGGTTGTACAATCGCGTTAATAAGTGATGTCTCGGCACCAAGTATGCTTTGATCAATAATTGGTATCGGCAATATCTAAGTTTCATGTCGTCATATCGAGTGAAATATATAAACATGTTCCTACACTTACCCACCCTATTCAACATCTGACAGGCATTAATACAGAACAGAGCAAGCCAAATGTAATGACAGCTGGGACATGACTTATTAGCGCGACCGTACGTGTTTCTAAGAAATTCCGTTATTAGCGGTCACAACACTGGCAGCATGATTGTTAAGGGGAGGTATTTAGTTTATTCCCTAGACTTCCATCAAGCTTAGAATTACACCCCCTTGACCTTCTTTCAAAATAAATTTGTACATTTTTCGGTAGAAAAATGTCCCGGCCGAAGGCCGATTCCTCTTAAATTACAGGCTCGCTATCGCTCGCCAGGAAAAAATCGACACCTAAATGGCACGAAAGGTCTTAAAATTGACAGAAATGGGGCGAAATGTTTTAAAATAGCCAAACTAATCGGCCAAACGTCTTAAAATCTCAAAAGCACTGGGGCTAAACATGATAGAGAAAGGGGTCGAGAAAAAAATCCCTCCAGTGGAAATCTCCCCTTAACTTAGTACCGTTATGTCAACAGGCACAGCTGTACACACTTAATCATCAACCATACTTGATTGACTGTCTCAATAACTTTATTTACAGGAAGTATCCATTGACTGTCTCAATAACTTTATTTACAGGAAGTATCCATTGACTGTCTCAATAACTTTATTTACAGGAAGTATCCATTGACTGTCTCAATAACTTTATTTACAGGAAGTATCCATTGACTGTCTCAATAACTTTATTTACAGGAAGTATCCATTGACTGTCTCAATAACTTTATTTACAGGAAGTATCCATTGACTGTCTCAATAACTTTATTTACAGGAAGTATCCATTGACTGTCTCAATAACTTTATTTACAGGAAGTATCCATTTTGAAACTGTAATAATGAAAATGGTTTTCGAACGTGATAATGTACGGAGGGAGGAGAGGGCCTCGGTCGTGTTAAGGGCAGATTTCCACTTGAGGGATTTTTGTCTTTACCCCTTTCTCCCTCATGTTTAGCCCCATTGCTTTTGAGATTTTAAGACGCTTGCCCCATTAGTTTGGTGATTTTAAGAATTTCCGTCCCATTCTGTCAATTTTAAGACCTTTCGTGCCATTTAGGTCTCGATGTTATCCTGGCGAGCGATAGCGAGCCTGTAATTTAAGAGTAACCGGCCTTCGGCCGGGACATTTTTCTACCGAAAAATGTACAAATTTATCTTGAAAGGGGGTCAAGGGGGTGAAGTTTCAAGATTGCTGGAGGAGTAGGAAACAAACTAAAAACCTCCCCTTAACTTTACACATATTTTGACAATGTAGTCGAGGATAGTGTACGAAGGAAGAGAGCCCAAGTAGAATACCTCATACATATTGTTTTATCCGGAACCTCTCCTCCTCCTCCTCCTCCTCCTCCTCTATCCTCTCTCAAACCTACCTCCAGATGTCTTTCACCTGCTATACTGTTCGCCCTACTTCTCGCCTCGCTCTCTCTCCAAATGTTGCATGTGTTGCATTAAGGGGAGGTCTCCACTTGAGGGATTATTTTCTGGACCCCTTTCTCCCTCATGTTTAGCCCCATTGCTTTTGATATTATAAAACGTTTGCCCCATTAGTTTAGCGATTTTAAGAACTTTCACCCCATGTTAAGACCTTTCGTGCAATTCAGGTGTCTATTTTATCCTGGCGAGCGATAGCGAGCCTGTAATTTAAGAGGAACCGGCCTTCGGCCGGGAAATTTTTCTACCGAAAAATGTACAAATTTATCTTGAAAGGGACTCGAGGGGGTGTAATTTTAAGGTTGATGGAGGTCTAGGGAACAAACTAAATACCTCCCCTTAATAGCCACTGACATATAGCAAACAGGTGAGAAAGACACTAAATACATTATTTCATATTGGTAACGTCTGCCAATATCCCTCAATCTTACCGGTGAAACATGTGGTTGTTTTCACCGAAACTGTACGAAACAAACAATACCGTGTGCTGATTTGGGTTTTTTTTTTTATACAGCTGTCGTCGATCGTTTTTTTTTTTTTTTTTTTTTTTTTAATAATCTCGTCTGGGACTGTGAATTGTGTATGCATCTGTCGTCGAAACCGTTTGGAATAAATAATTTCGTCTGCTAGATTGGGGTTTTAAACTTTTATTTCCTGCTATCAAAGAGCGCCACCTCTTCTCCCCTACCCTGCACCCCACACGCACCAAGCGATTCGGGTGAAGTCAGTTTAAACCCATTTCTTTATTGACTCCCACCGGCCCGTAATCCAGTGAAACTAGATTTGTTGAAGGGGGGCGTGGGGGGGGGCTAGAGGGGGCGGCTGTTTGACATTCACAACGCGCTGCCCAAACATGCGTTATCAAAACTAACTACGTTTGGAAATTCAGGGCCGGTGCGTCATGTGGTCCCCCCCCCCCCACCCCCACCCACCCCGCCCCCTCCCATTTTTTTTTTTTTTTTAAATCTTTAGAGTTTTGTTTACACCCCGCGGAAAACAGACAGAGAACGGTAGAGTAATACTGATAGGCTGGTGTGTTTTTAACCTTTTTTGTGTCGGGATCAAAATCGTGGAGAGGGAGATAGCGCCACTGTATTTTTGTATAATACGACTTCAGCCCCACGTATTTTATTTTTCATATATATATATACTAGCATTTGGGGTGAATATACAATGGGAATATAGCGTGGACCCACAATCAAGGCTGGGCCACGGTAAATGCAAGTATTGTAGTTGCACTCCATTTTTCATTTGTTAATTTCATTGTGATACCACTGGTGTATACAGGGACTAGTTTGGTGTGCTGATATTTGTGAGCCGTGGTGATGTGTGTGAGTGCTGGTGGTGTTGGTGGTGATGTTTGTCAGTGGTGATGTGTGCGAGTGGTGGTGTTTTTCATGATGTTTGTGAGTTTTGGTGCTTTTTGGTGGTGATGTTTGTGAGTAGTGGCGTTTTTGGTGATGATGTTTCTGAGTGTTGGTGTTATTGTTGGGGATGCTTGTGAGTGGTGGTGATATTGTGAGTGGTGATGGTTTTGGTGGTGATGTTTGTGAGTGGTGGTGTTTTTGGTGGTGATGTTTGTGAGTGGTGGTATTTTTTGGTGATGTTTGTGAGTTGTGGTGTTTTTGGTGGTGATGTTTAAGTGGTGATGGTTTTGGTGATGTTTGTGAGTGGTGGTGTTTTTGGTGGTGATGTTTGTGAGTGGTGGTGTTTTTGGTGGTGATGTTTGTGAGTGGTGGTATTTTTTGGTGATGTTTGTGAGTTGTGGTGTTTTTGGTGGTGATGTTTGTGAGTGGTGGTGTTTTTTCTGGTGATGTTTGTGAGTGGTGATGTTTGTGAGTGGTGGTGTTTTTGCTGGTGATGTTAGTGAGTGGTGGTGCTTTTGGTGGTGTTGTTTGTTTGTGAGTGGTGGTGTTTTTGGTGGTGATATTTGTGAGTGGTGGTGTTTTTGGTGATGTGAGTGGTGGTGTTTTTGGTGGTGTTGTTTGTTTGTGAGTGCTGGTGTTTTTGGTGGTGATGTTTGTGAGTGGTGGTGTTTTTGGTGATGAGAGTGGTGGTGATGTTTGTGACTGGTGGTGATGATAGTGAGTGGTGATGTTTATTGGTGATTGTTGTGAATGGCGGTGTTTCAGTGGTGATAATTGTGAATGGTGGTGTTTTGTATGGTGATGTATGCAACTGGTAAATGGTAACGATATAATTATGTTCTTATTGTAAGATATATGGTAATGTGACCTCACATATTAGGGCAACTGCACATCCAACAAAGTGAATCACTTTCATCAAAGGAGGGAAGTTGTAGGCACCATCCGAACAGGGACGTACGTACTCTCACTCTCACTCACTCACTCACTCTCTCTCTCTCTCTCTCTCTCCCTCCCTGCACACGCACACACACACACACACACACACACACACACTTACTCAATCACTCACTCATTCACTCTCACACTCACTCTCGCCTTGTTTCTGCGCACCGATGTCTCGTAAGTCCCCCTAAAAAAATACATAAAATTCCCCAAGAAAAGAGCAAGTAAGCGACGGTGCGGAGAGAGAGAGAGAGAGAGACGCGCCGGCAGCTGACAGTCGCATCTGCAGGCAATTAACACAACTAGTATTTAATTAAAGATCAATTAAGAAGGCGCCCAGATTAATTAGTTGCCTGTTAACTACAAATGACAATACTGGAGTCGGACAAATGAGGACCTGACGGGGGGGCCGCTCAAGTTTTTCCCTCTGTCGAAGGAAGGTGTCCGGAGGGATTTTGTTTGCTATTGACTTGCAGGGACTTTTCTTTAACAACAAGTAGTCGGATTCGTAAGCTTCCGGGAAGTAAAAAAAAAAAATGTCGGAAAAAATCATCTTTGCGCAACAACGGCTTAGAAATCGAGGGCTATTGCTCACATCTTCCCAACCATCTGATAAATGGAGTATAGTATGTACAATCGCTCTAATAAGTGATTTCTCGGCACCAATTATGTTTTGATCAATAATTGGTATCAGCAATATCAAAGCTTCATTTCTTCATATCGAGTGAAATATACAAACATGTTCCTACACTTACCCACCCTATTCAACAACTGACATACATTAATACAGCACAGAGCGAGCCAAACGTAATGACAGCTGGGACATGACTTATTAGCGCGACCGTACACTCGGATACCATAGTCTCCAGCCCACTCGTAAATACTCGTGGACTTCACCTATTTCTAATTATGGAAGTATATCTATAGAAACGAATTTATGAATAATATTGTCTATAAATCAACTTCAAAACTATATATACTATTTATTGATAAGCAAGTTCTAACCCAAAATCAATCCTGATAGTTATAATTGCACAAAGAAGAACAAAGGGGGTCCAGGAATTCTTATGAGCGGGCTAGAGACTATGGTATCCGAGTGTACAGTAAATGATAATCGATGTGTTCAGGCTACTCTGTAAAACAATTATAATTATAGACTTATATTAAATGGCTTTATTACTACCAATATACTATTATGGACACTTTAATTATCCCTTTCACACCTTGCTTAAAGTCCTATTAATCAGGTGAAACGTCTTAAAATATCAAAACTATTGGAGTGAAACGGGGAGGCTCTAAACAGACCGCCCTCGCACCAGAGAGGGTGTAGATAAATCAATAACCTGGGAGGGGCATATATACACATCGGCTCCTTCACTTCATTAAGGGAGTCCACCTCGCTATTTTTATATTTATCTCCCCTTTCTCTTTGGTTTGTATCCATTCGGCCCCATTCAGCCTACTGTTTTAAGACGTTTACCCCCATCCAGGTGTCAATATTTTCCTGGCGAGCGGTAGCGAGCAAGCATATACTGTACAGTATATATTTTTTGTTTTGACAGAAAGCTAAATTTGTAAATTTTTTGATAGAAATATTTCTCCGGCGAAGCCGGATTTCTCCATACAATGATGGCTCGCTATCACTCGCCAGGAAAAAATCGACACCTGAATGGGAATAAGTCTTAAAACAGTTGGCTGAATGTGGCCGAATGGATACAAGCCAGGGAAAAGGAGAGATAAAAAAAAAACGGTGACCCCCCTTAACGAGCTACCCCAGAAACATGGGAGATTACCAAAAAAATGACATCACTTTTTTTGTAGCACGCACGATTAAAAGTCAACCCTTTTAATGATCTGTCAAAGTTATATTTGCCTTAGAGATTTTAACCCCCTCCCTCCCTCCCTCCCTCCCCCCCCCCCCCCCCCCCCCCCCACCCCCTCGCTCGTTAGACATGATCACGCTGGTAAAAGGTACAGTCACTTAAAGGGGGGTGACCTGTTTTTGTTCTGTCCTTTTCTATCTTTCTCTGGCTTGTATCCATTTGGCCCAATTCAGCCTACTGTTTTAAGACGTTTATCCCCATCCAGGTGTCAATTTTTTACTGGTAAGCGGTAGCGAGCCAGTATATTTACTGGTGAGCGGTAGCGAGCCAGCATATTTTTTATTTTTGTTTGACAGCAGGCTAAATTTGTACATTTTTCGATAGAAAAATTTCTCCGGCGAAGCCGGATTTCTTCATATAATGCTGGCTCGCTATCGCTCGCCAGGAAGAAATCGACACCTAGATGGGGATAAACGTCTTAAAATAGTTGGCTGAATGGGGCCGAATGGATACAAGCCAGAGAAAGAGAGAAAAGGACAGAAATAACAAAAAGCAGGTCAAAGAGCCACTTCCTAAACATAATTACAATAATCTGGTAATATATCAAATCTGACTGAATGGATTAAGGGGAAGTTTTTAGTTTGCGCCCTAGACCACCCTTAAGCTTTAAACTAATACCCCCAAGACCCTCCTTCGAGATAACTGTGTATATTTTTCTCCTAAGGTACAGGCTAGCTATCACTCGCTAGGATAAAATCGACACCTATAATACTGTAAGTGGCATGAAAGGTCTTAAAATTGACAATAATGGGCGAAAGGTCTTAAAAAACGGCAAACTAATTGGGTAAACTTATTAAAGTATAACAATTAATGGGGCTAAACATGAGGGAGAAGGGGTTCTAGAAAACACCCCCTTACATGAAAATCTCCCCTTCAGTGTTCATCCTCCTATTCTAACACTTCATCCATTGATTTATATAATTAAATTCATATGTTTGTGTCCCAGTCAATCTATTCTCCCGTAGCCCTATCATCTATTATCCCTTCGTGTAATCAACCCACGTCTCTCTCTCTCTCTCTCTCTCTCTCTCTCTCTCTCTCTCTCTCTCTCTCATATATATATATACTGTATATACAGTATATACTGTATAATTATATACACAGTATATATCTATCTATCTATACTATATATCTCACTCACTCACTCACTCATTCTCTCTCTCTCTCTCCACCCTCCCCTTCGCGTCAGACCGAAGTAGAAGACGTGTTGCCGGTACAATCTAATTCTGCAAGGTTTGACTAAAGAATCTCGAGGTTTTTCTTGCGGGTCGGGAAAAACCAGGTAAGGGGAGGATAATGGAATCGGAATACAAGAGGCAGGAAACTAAAAGGGGGGCGCCGATGAGGTGAGTTGGAGCGAGAGACGAAGGGTGGGGGGATTGATTGATTGATTGAGAGAGAGAGAGAGAGAGAGAGAGAGAGAGAGAGAGAGAGAGAGAGAGAGAGAGAGAGAGAGAGAGAGAGAGAGAGAGAGAGAGAGGTGCTAAGAGAAAGTAGAAGAGTACTCGGTAGAGCGCATACCTTCGCCAACGCTGGCTTTGTGACAGAATACAAAGAAAGATAGGTCATACAGAGGAGTGTGATCATCAAGTTTATGTGGTAATATGAATATGATGAAGAATAGAAGAAACCCTAGATTAGAATGAAGGAAACAAAAAGAAATTGGGAAAATGTCTGATCGTAAACAAAACACGAAAGAGAGGATGAAAAGAAAGGGGAAGAGGAGAGATGAAATACAAGAAAAATATAAATATACTCTAGTTTCAAGCCTTTAAGGGGAGGTTTTTAGTTGATTCCCTAGACTTCCATCAAGCTTAAAATTGCTCCCCCTTGACCCCCTTGCAAGATAAATTTGTACATTTTTCGGTAGAAAAATGTGCCGGCCGAAGGCCGGTTCCAGTACAGGCTCGCTATCGCTCGCCAGGAAAAAGTCGACACCTAAATGGCACGAATGGTCTTAAAATTGACAGAAATGGGGCGAGGGTTCTTAAAATCGCCAAAGTAATGGGGCAAGCGTCTTTAAATCTCACAAGCAATGGGGCTAAAACATGAGGGAGAAAGAGTTTCAGAAAAAAATCCTCCAGGTGGAAATCTCCCCTTAACCCCTTCAGCACCATGGTGTAATTTTCATCCTATTCTGGTTACCATTAGACGATTTTCTGCAGTTTGTAATCACTTGGGTAAATACGATCATGATACACCCTCTGAGTAGCATAGGTCCTTCTTAAACTGCAGAAAATCATCTAGTTTTAGCGATAATTTAAGTTAAAAAGGTGTTATGGTGGGTGAAGGAGTTAATCTCGTAGCAGATGTAAATAACAAAACAAAAGGAGACAAACTAAGAAGGTTGAAGAGAATGTGACAAGAAGAATGATAATGAATTAAGGGAGAGGGGATAATTAAGGGAGAGGGGATAATTAAGGGAGAGGAGATAATTAAGGGAGAGGAGATAATTAAGGGAGAGGGGATAATTAAGGGAGAGGGGATAATTAAGGGAGAGGGGATAATTAAGGGAGACGGGATAATTAAGGGAGAGGGGATAATTAAGGGAGAGGGGATAATTAAGGGAGAGGGGATAATTAAGGGAGAGGGGATAATTAAGGGAGAGGGGATAATTAAGGGAGAGGGGATAATTAAGGGAGAGGGGATAATTAAGGGAGAGGATAATTAAGGGAGAGGGGATAATTAAGGGAGAGGGGATAATTAAGGGAGAGGGGATAATTAAGGGAGAGGGGATAATTAAGGGAGAGGGGATAATTAAGGGAGAGGGGATAATGATTATGAGAGGGATAGGAAAATACAATGTTTCGGGGGGAGAAGATGATGAAACAAAGTGGATTATAATTCATATAATAGTGATATAGACAAATGTATCAATATAGAACAGCTAGGGAACACACGAAAGAGGAATCATGAGGCAGGGGAAATAAAGGGAGATAAAGAAGAATACGACGAAGAAGAGGAGAGGAAGGGGAAGAGAGAGAGATATTTACATAGATACACTGGCCACACAGACCTTACGATCCAAACGAGATGGTCAGGACTTCATTCTAGTAGAGATGGCATATCCGATAGAAAAGGAAAGTTGAAGGAAAGGAGAGAGAGAGAGAGAGAGAGAGAGAGAGAGAGAGAGAGAGAGAGAGAGAGAGAGAGAGAGAGAGAGAGAGAAGAGTAAACAGGACACCATTGTAAGTCCAACTCATTAGAAACATTAAGGACAAACCTGCGCCACTCACTTGGAATGATGGAAGGGTTGAGAGAGAGAGAGTGACGTGTGTGTGTGTGTGTGTGTGTGTGTGTGTGTGTGTGTGTGTGTGTGTGTGTGTGTGTGTGTGTGTGTGTGTGTGTGTGTGAGAGTTTTATATTATGTTTATAATTTCCCTCTGACTTGCATTCCGTGTAAATGTATTGCTTAAGGGGAGATTTCCACTTGAGGGACTTTTTTCTTGGCTCCCTTCTCCATCATGTTTAGCCCCATTATTTTTCTAATTTTAAGACGTTTGCCCCATTATTTTGACGATTTTAAGAACTTTCAACCCATTTCTGTCAATTTTAATACCTTTCGTGCCATTTAGGTGTCAATTTTATCCTGGCGAGCGATAGCGAACCTGTAATTTAGGAGGAACCGGCTTTCAGCCGGGACATTTTTCTACCGAAAAATGTACAAATTTATCTTGAAAGAGGCTCAAGGGGGTGTAATCTTAAGCTTGAAGGATATCTAAGGACCAAACTAAAAACCTCCCCTTCAATGCGCGTATAATAAGGCCAAGATAAGATCAATGCAAGTAGATACCTCATAACAGATCATTCGAATTACACATACAATAATGAAAACGGCCTTCCATCCAAATGAAGGGGAACATTTGTTGTGTAACCCTTGGAGTACCAGCGACGTGGGTTATATTTTATTCTAGCTATATTTACACGACATTATGCAGCTTTGGAAGGATCTGTGGCAGTTGAAAGGGTTGGTTGAGACAGATTGAAACCTTATTATTGCTAGCGGTCTTCCCTAAGCTGTATAAAACCGTCTAATAGTTGCCAGAGGATGATGAAAAGGACGTCCCTGGTACTGAACGGGTTAACAAGGATATTAACTCTTGGAACAAAAACCAAAATAAAGTCTTAAAATGCTGCACAGTTCAAGCATTTACATACCTACCTGTATATGTTTTGCCTGCACATCTTGTCTGACTTTGGTTTTTCCACAGGTCTCAAATAAATAATATATGATCATCTGAAATTTCGTAGCGCTTAACAGGACTCTGGTAAAAATTGACGCTCTAATGTCCCGTGCAAAGGAGACAATTTTGCTTAAGGGTACATGGGTCGTTTTTCTGGACACCTTTCTCCCTCGTGTTTAGTCCCATTATTTTTCAAATTTTAAGATGCTTACCCCATTAGTTTGTCGATTTTAAGACCTTTCACCCCATTTCTGTGTCAATATTAAGACCTTTCCTGCTATTTAGGTGTCGATTTTTTCCCTGGCGAACGATAGTGAGCCTGTAATGTTGGAAGAACCGTCCTTCGGCCGGTACATTTTCTACCAAAATAATGTACAAATTAATCTAGAAGGGGGATCTAATGGATAATTTTTGTTTTAATGTGATGGAGGTCTAGGAACTAGAAAAATAATGAATACATGCAAACATCGACAAAAAAAAAAAAATGACCCATCCCCCCTTACAGACAGGCGAACATCGGGCGACTTTCATTAGTTCCGTAAGAACCTCTCGGAGTCAAAGGGGTCAAAACTATATCAATTAACCGTTGGGCAAAGCTTCCCATTTCTAAATATAATCGGCTAATGATAACCATAATATATTCAAACATCTTCAGGTGCACGTACACCAGCCCCAAGCCAAGCAAACAGTGCAACAAACAGTAATGAGGAACAAACACAACAACAACAACAACAGCACCCACACATACAAACACTCTCTCCCCAACACCATACAATACTCTGAAAGAAACAACGTATACAACCAAACCAATCCAGTCCTAACTCCCTAACACGATCACGTCATTAAAACGTATACAACCAAACCAATCCAGTCCTAACTCCCTAACACGATGACGTCATTAAAACGTATACAACCAAACCAATCCAGTCCTAACTCCCTAACACGATGACGTCATTAAAACGTATACAACCAAACCAATCCAGTCCTAACTCCCTAACACGATGACGTCATTAAAACGTATACAACCAAACCAATCCAGTCCTAACTCCCTAACACGATGACGTCATTAAAATATGCATCTGGCTAACCATGATCGATTTAAGGGGAGGTTTTTAGTTTGGTCCGTAGATATCCTTCAAGCTTAAGATTACACCCCCTTGAGCCCCTTTCAAGATAAATTTGTACATTTTTCGGTAGAAACATTTCCCGGCTGAAAGCCGGTTCCTCTTAAATTACAGGTTCGCTATCGCTCGCCAGGATAAAATCGACACCTAAATTGCACGAAAGGTCTTAAAATTGACAGAAATGGGTTGAAAGTTCTTAAAATCATCAAAATAATGGGGCGAACGTCTTAAAATTAGACAAGCAATGGGGCTAAACATGAGGGAGAAAGGAGTCAAGAAAAGACTCCCTCAAGTGGAAATCTCCCCTTAACTCATCTTAGAAAAGGACCTCGGGAAATAAAACTGGCAAAAACATCTGACAAATAACTCTGGCCCTCTCTTTAACACTCTGTTTAGTAAAAAGTAAAAGAAGTAGAAAGTGAAACAATACAATATATACATGGAAACGGTACAGTCGCGCTAATAAGTCATGACCCAGCTGTCATTACGTTTGGCTTGCTCTGTGCTGTATTTATGTCTGTCAGATGTTAAATAGGGTGGGAAAGTGTAGGAACATGTTTGTATATTGCACTCGATATGAAGAAATGCAGCTTAGATATGTCTGATACCAATTATTGATCAAAACATACTTGGTGCCGAGACATCACTTATTAGCGCGACCGTACATACTCAAGCAGATATATAACTTGAAGAAGGAATTTACTCGTATCAAACGCATATAATGGAGTTGTAGAAGTGAGGGCGAGATACGGTGACTTTTGGCCGTGACTGTACATCCAGGGAATCCACAACAGTCTTAACAAGCAATTGCACCCAATCACGCTAACGAGGGTCGACATAAAAAAGATCCACGGCAAATATTGATCGAAAAAATGGGTATCGGAAAGAATGGCAGAAAAGAACTGATGATGGGAGAGCTTTCTATTGCTCTGTTATACGCTAGAGATCCTGGAGTCGGAAAGATCGGCTAGCCTTTTGCATAGGAAGCCATTTGGGTACCGGAATTATTACCCCTTTGACGATTGTGACGCATTTCGAAAGTGTATTCTGGCTATCGTTACACGATTCTATACAGTTTAAGAAGGATCTGTGGGACTTATAAGGGTAAAGACTATCTCAATAATTAACCCTCGGACTTCCATATACCATCCCTAATCTGAAAAAAATCGTCTTATGATATTCAGAAAACTGAAAAGATATGCGTATTGGATCTTGAAAGGGTTAACAAACAGCGGGGTCATCACATATTTTTAATCAAATAGAATGACCAAATTATACATCATCTAGGTTGGGCAGAAATCGTAACCTCTAACTTTTGTAACTCAAAAAGGGGCAGAGCATATGAGCTGTCAATTTATACACATCTTCCCTAGCCAAGTCTTCCTATTTGGTTGAAATATTAGCTCGATTATTCTAATCCTTTTTGAGTTATGAGAGGTTAGGGGTTACGATTTCTGCCCAACCTAGAATGAACGAACTATAGTATTGCCGAATGTTTGTTATGGATATGGACATGTTTCTGTGTAGAGAGGAGCTAAATGGCACCAGAGTCACCAATTTAACGGAGGTTGGTCAATCTCTATAACAATAGGGGCTTTAGAATACGCGAATTCACACAGGACCATTTTCAGGCAACTTTCAATTGGCATTTTGTATTCTAGAAATGTTTCCGGGGTCGTTTGTATCGGTATCAGCAATTAGATTGACGGTAGATTATATATAATGTGTGGCTGAATTAGTATAAAATATTTGTTCGGAGTCTGTCGGGTCAAGGTTGCCAGAAAAAGTTGCTTTGGAAAGTATCTATGTGAATCTGTCATATTCCTTTATTGATACATAAGTTGGCAAAAGGCTTCCATCGGATTATGATGTTATTTCTAAATCCAAGTGATACTCAAACTTTAAAGGTACACTGTGAAAATTGCATATTCATAATAGAACACATGGAGTGTAACAAAACTGGAAACGTACATACTGTTAGTGTATTATTTGTATACTGTATTACAAAGGTTTACTAATTTGGAAGTAATTACTGAACAAATTTACAATAGGCTATGCATCTCAATTGTCCTTGAAAAAAAAGTATTCAATCTGCTATGAAAACCAATCTTTACAGACTGCTTGTATGTACCGGTGTTGTTACAGTATATGTGTTCTACATTACATACACTAATGGTGATGGATTGGTCTATCAGAGTGAGAACTGAGCGATCTCTGCCATACCATAGCTTACTCTGACTGTTCCTTTTACTTATATATTTTCTAGATCTCGAGTGACGGCGTCTCTTCCGTGGATTGACCTCCCAATCTACCAAAATTGGAAGCCAAAGCGTCACATTTTTCCCTTGCCCCTCAACTTTCTCTTCATAATTGCTGAGGGGCACAGGGCCCTGGGCGGGGCTTTGGTTTCCCGGGCGTTTCCGCACCAACCTCAGCTCCCAGCCATGGAGTGGCTTCGGTCACCCAGGCTTTATTGTGGTCGGCAGGAAGGGTTCTGTGGGGGCGCTCGGTTATGGCCTTGGCTGTGCTCGGGGCCTTGGGGCTGTTCGGCCAGGCAGCTTGGGGAACAACAACAACAAGAACAACATTACATACACTAATACCAATGCATAGCAAATAAGACATATAAACTACACTGCGAAGACTTGTAGGTTTGAAAATGGTAAATATATTATTGATACTACTATTCCCATATAAAGGTATGTTGGTAAAACATATACCCATCTTATAGAAGGATAGGGTTGGGATTCACTATCAATATACCCAATGATTATTATTTAATTATTTTTTTCATATTGTTGTTTACTTTATTAAATATATAGTCTATTAATTATGATGTGTATAAACATTGTGACCCCAAGCTGCAAATAATAAAGGGAGGGCTGGAGCAAACGGGCTGTAAATTCCCCCATCCATACTGTTTTACTCTTTCCAGCTCTCCTGAGCTATCAGAAGAGACTGGATGAATCCGTTGTCGACGCCTGCCCGGGATGTAACACAGCACCCCATACCATTAAACACATCATAGAAGACTGCATTTCACACAACCACTTACGCCAACAACACAATCTACACTCAATGAGAGCTCTGTGGGAAAGCCCGATCGTGGCCATGGCCTTTCTCAGGGACTCGGGGCTGTTCGGCCAGGCAGCTTAGGGAACAACAACAACAACTCTTTCCAAATGGCAGAATTATCAGCATGGTTGTTCAAGTCCTATTATGAGTATTGAGAGGTAGAAGTCGTGATATCTAGACAACTGTGTTTAAACACTTGACAACGAGAGGTCTTTCCTAAACCGAGTAAAAACGTCTATTGAGTCAAATGGGAGGTGTGGTATTACTTGAGGAATAGGCGCCTTCATAACAGTTCCATGCCCCGACACTTGTTTTCGTCCAATTGGTTTGATTGATGGCTAGATATGAACCAAAGCGGATACTTCACAGACCTTGCTAGCACCCAGTAATGCCATGTAAGGGGGTAGTACTCGCTTTTTCTGGACCCCCTTCTCCCTTATGTTTAGCATATTAATTTTGAGGTTTTTAGACGTTCGTTCCGTTAGTTTGGCGATTTTGAGACCTTTCGCCTCATTTGTTGTCAATATTAAGACCTTTCGTGCCATTTAGGTGTCGATTTTTTTCATGGCGAGCGATAGCAAGCCTCTAATTTTTCTACCGAAAAATTTATAAATTTATATTGAAAGGGGGTCTATGGGGTGTTTTTCTAAGCTTGATGGAGGTCTAGCGAAGACACTAAAAAAAAATATATATATATATATATAGACCAAAAACTAAACACTACCCCCTTAAAATCTTTACTGTTTATACCTATTAATCTTAGATGACATCATTGAGCAAATGTAAGATTTGAAAGAGGTCAAAAAGTATCTGTGCCCTAATTTAAGCCACTTATCACATGATTTGAACACAAGATCCGCGTGTGGGCTCGTCTATTGAAAAGAATAGTTTTTATGTTTAACTTGGAGACCCGGAGAGGCTTACTTACAAGCATGAATTATTGGTTAGAGAAAATAATGGGATGCCTTTTTAATTGTTATTATTAATTTAACTGTCATTATAAACCCCAACACACTAGGGAACAAAATAGCTAGAGCCTGGATTCGAACCGATTCAGGCAGAAATGTTGTGTACTAGATCACAACGCGAGGTTGAAAGGAGAATTGTGTTACTTATACTTCTGGTTTTCCCCAATTACAGCTTGTGTGTGGGTGACAAGCTGTATTTAATCGAATTCTAACTCTCCTAAGTATGACAAGTGGTTTATTTGGTGACAAATCTTATAGCTATTATAATCGCCACTAAATAAACAACTTGTCGTACTTAGGGGGAGTTGGATTTCCATAAATTACAGTTTGTCACCCACGCTAGTAGAGGTTGGGGAGAAGCAGAGGTAGAAGTACATACATTCTCCCTGTGATCTACTATCCAGAGCTTCTGCATAGATAGGTTCGATTTATGGTCCTAGCTAATATGTTTGTCTCCAAATAAACAATTATCTTGGTGCTAAGAGATGAACTTTACCGTTAGATGGGAATAAACCCCAGACTATAGTAGCAAGCTATTAGAAGCAAGTGAGGATTGTCAAGAAAACGCGATAGTAACTTGCAATTAGACAGTTTATAAGCAGGACCGTCGGCGGACTACTGATTTTAACTGCAATCACACAGGAACATGTCGATGCTTTATGGTTTCATTGTGCACATACAGTATATTATTACAAACTGATTTTCCATTGTAAATTTAATATAAGAAGATTACATCATAAACATAATAATCAAGAGCATAAAGAGCTATAATGTAATCAAGAGCATAAAGAGCTATAATGTAATCAAGAGCATAAAGAGCTATAATGTAATCAAGAGCATAAAGAGCTATAATGTAATCAAGAGCATAAAGAGCTATAATGTAATCAAGAGCATAAAGAGCTATAATGTAATCAAGAGCATAAAGAGCTATAATGTAATCATTGGGTATATTGATAGTGATTTTCCTTTCCAACCCTATATTATATGGGATTATTACTACCAATATACCATCAAAAGGGTGCTTACTCTAGTCACACCTTCAGTAAGCTCATAATATGCTATAATATAGTTGTCATGTCAACTATAGAAACTTACGTCCACAAATCAAAGCAGATTAATTAATACATTTCATAAAAGTCATATAGCTAAGGCCCATGGATCAAAATTATAATTGCTATGGTGCATATCTGATACGTATATATTTTTATTGTAGATAGTATTTACTGACAAATAATAAGAGCTTAAATGAGGTATGGAAAGAGTAATTCATTAAATAATGATCTGATATCTTAATTTGTGGCTGACTTGTAGAAGGAACATGTTAAAAACTGAAATTCCATCATTCTAAATATATTTGGACTTAAACTAAACGCTTTCACTTAGCTTAAAAGGAACCTTTAGGAATCAAAGGGGTAAAAGTATTCTCAGTTTACGTTCTCACTTCCACATATTTTGTATTAACAATTAATGACAGCCACGATAAAAGTAAAACAAATCCTCGTGTTGAAGGGATGAGAGGCTTTGCTACACTGTTTATATTACGTGTGTAATTGTAACAAACACGATTCACATAATGAGCGTTTATGCAGTTGTCAAGCACTAAACAGATTATCACCCATGTGTTATTACTATATATGTTACAGTTACCCCCTTATTTGTTTACAGTGTTCTCAATTATCACCAGTTTGTTATGATATAGGAAAATTATGAGAAGTAAAAGGCCATAGAGTGAAATATTAAAGCACAGGATGATATAATAAAGGGAGGGGGTTATAAGTGATTGAACCGTGGGTGAACATATGGAACTAGGGTGAAGGAGGAGTTGATAGGTGAGGGGTGAGGCTATAAAGTGACAAGTGAGGAAATAGGGTGAAAATGAGGGAGTAGAGAGACAGAGAATGTGTGCGTGTGTGTGTTGTGTGCGTGAGGAAGAAAGGTGGAACAAGAACGAGAGAGAGAGAGTGTGTTTGTGTGTGTGAGGTAGAACAAATTAGAACAAGAACGATAGTATGTGTGTGTGTGAGAGAGAGAGAGAGAGAGAGAGAGAGAGAGAGAGAGAGAGAGAGAGAGAGGGGGCGGGAGAGATACAGAGAGAGAGATAGATACAGAGAGAGAGAGGGCGGGAGAGATACAGAGAGAGAGAGGGCGGGAGAGATACAGAGAGAGAGAGGGCGGGAGAGATACAGAGAGAGAGATAGATACAGAGAGAGAGAGGTAGGTGAGAGTGAAGGAGGGAAGTGTTAATAGCATCACAGGCGGATAATCACATTGTGCGCTGATCACCTCCCTAACCCCTCGACTACCGGCACCCTTGGACCCTTTTCTGCAACTCACTTCTCACCAGTCGTACAGTCACTCGTAAAAAGTCGTGGTTCTCTTATGTTCTTCTCCAGTCACTCATAAACAGTCGTGGTTCTCTTATGTTCCTCTCCAGTCACTCATAAACAGTCGTGGTTCTCTTATGTTCTTCTCCAGTCACTCATAAACAGTCGTGGTTCTCTTATGTTCCTCTCCAGTCACTCATAAACAGTCGTGGTTCTCTTATGTTCATCTCCAGTCACTCATAAAAGTTGTGGTTCTCTTATGTTCATCTACAGTCACTCATAAACAGTCGTGGTCCTCGTATGTTCATCTCCAGTCACTCATAAACAGTCGTGGTTCTCTTTCGTTCTTCTCCAGTCACTCATAAAAGTCGTGATTCTCTTATCTTCATCTCCAGTCACTTATAAACAGTCGTGGTTCTCTTTCGTTCTTTTCCAGTCACTCATAAAAAGTCGTGGTTCTCTTATCTTCATCTCCAGTCACTCATAAACAGTCGTGGTTCTCTTATGTTCATCCCCAGTCACTCATAAACAGTCGTGGTTCTCTTATGTTCCTCTCCAGTCACTCATAAACAGTCGTGGTGTTCGTATGTTCATCTCCAGTCACTCATAAACAGTCGTGGTTCTCTTTCGTTCATCTCCAGTCACTCATAAACAGTCGTGGTTCTCTTTCGTTCTTCTCCAGTCACTCATAAAAGTTGTGGTTCTCTTATCTTCATCTCCAGTCACTCATAAAAGTTGTGGTTCTCTTATCTTCATCTCCAGTCACTCATAAAAGTTGTGGTTCTCTTATGTTCATCTCCAGTCACTCATTAAAGTTGTGATTCTCTTATGTTCATCTCCAGTCACTCATAAAAGTTGTGGTTCTCTTATGTTCATCTCCAGTCACTCATAAACAGTCGTGGTTCTCTTATGTTCATCTCCAGTCACTCATAAACAGTCGTGGTTCTTTTATGTTCATCTCCAGTCACTCATAAACAGTCGTGGTTCTCTTATGTTCCTCTCCAGTCACGCATAAACAGTCGTGGTTCTCTTATGTTCATCTCCAGTCACTCATAACAGTCGTGGTTCTCTTATGTTCATCTCCAGTCACTCATAACAGTCGTGGTTCTCTTATGTTCATCTCCAGTCACGCATAAACAGTCGTGGCCGTCTTCTGTATTTCTCTGCGCGTATTAAACCATCTGGATTAATTAATATGTTTAATTTTATCTCCATCATATAGGCTAATTGACTATATGGCTGTATATAAAATTACATTCATATATACATTTCTATGGACATGTATACATACTGTGATATATGAAAGGAGTTTTAAGGGGAGGTATTTAGGTTGTTCCCTAGACCTCCATCAAGCTTAAAATTACACTCCCTTGAGCCCCTTTCAAGATAAATTTGTACATTTTTCGGTAGAAAAATGTCTCGGCTGAAAGCCGGTTCCTCTTAAATTACAGGCTCGCTATCGCTCGCCAGGATAAAATCGACACCTAAATGGCACGAAAGGGCTTAAAATTGACAGAAATGGGTTGAAAGTTCTTAAAATCGTCAAAATAGTGGGGCGAACGTCTTAACTTTAGGAAAACAATGGGGCTAAACATGAGGGAGAAAGGAGTCAAGCAAAAAATCCCTCAAGTGGATATTTCCCCTTAATAAGTGACTGTACAAATGGCAATACTTACAATACTCAACCTATAGTCTATTCGCTGTAAATAGGCGAGAAATCATGACCTCTATCTTCTGTAACTCAAAAAGGGATAGAGCAAATTGGCTGTAAATTTCCACATCTATTCCTTGACTGACTCTTCCCAAATGATAGATATATTAGCTCGATTACTCGAGTCGTTTTTGAGTTACAGAGGTTAGAAGTCATGATTTCTCGCCTACTTACAGCGAATAAAATATAATTATCCTAATTTAACCTATCCTAATGTATCTGTGTAAATTCTGTTATCTACAGTATATAGGTGTAACAAATAAATACTAATAAAATCAGCGGAGGGGGTATTGTATGAATGTATAGAGACAATCAGCCGAGACATTGTGTTGCCATCTGTACAATCCCCTACACAAGTAACTGATACACTACTCTATAAGTATGAAGGAAAACACTGACTTAGACATGTGTTGAAAGGAAAAGTTTCAAAGTATTACATCTGTAGATCAGAATTGTTCAAACAAAACATATACAGTCACTTATAAACATTCGTGTACTTCACCTATTTCTAATTATGGAAGTAAATCTCTGGAAACGAATTTATGAATATAATTGTCTATAATTGTCTATAATTGTCTATAATTGGCTATGCATCAACTAAAAAATCAACATAATTATTCATTGAAAAGCAAGTTTCATCCACAAATCAATCCTGGTAGTTATAATTGCGTAAGGAAAACCATAGGGAATCCCCGAATTTGTATAAGCGACTGTACCACCATTCACTGCAGTCGGCTAGTTAGAATTGGGTTGTCCAAAATAACCCCCTGACTGCCGGGGATAACTTGCTCTCTAAACTACACAACTAGTTACTATCATACGCTACACTAACTTATAACACTCTTTAAGGGGGGATGGGCAGGTTTTCTGGACCACTTTCTCCCTCATGTTTAGCCCCATTAGTTTTCAGATGTTAAGATGTTTGCCCCATTAGTTAGTCGATAATAAGACCTTTCACCCCATTTCTTCGTCAATACTTGGATCTTTCGTGACATTTAGGTGTCGATTTTTTCCCTAGCGAACGATAGTGAGCCTGTAATGTTGGAAGAACCGGCCTTCGGCCGGAACATTTTTCTACCTAAAAATGTACAAATTAATCTAGAAAGGGGATCTAATGGATGTCTTTTTAAATTTGATGGAGGTCTAGGGAGGAAACTAGAAAAATAATGAATACATGCAAAAAATCGGCCAAAAACCGGCCCATCTCCCCTCAAAGTTAATAATATACTAAGCTACACAACTACACCCGGTTTCATTTCATCGGATGGTAAATTGAACCTCTTAGCAACAGATATTTCGAGACTTAATGGAAATCTAGGAAACTACCATGCCTCTGCGTCATATAAATACTAAACATGTATTAATAACAAACACAAAATCTCCATAAGAGTCGATTAACCCCTTCAGCACCAGGACGGCTTTTTACCATTGATTCTTGAGAGGGTTTATTGAGATCGTATTTACCCCTTTCAGTTGTAGAGGTAGATTATAAACTGCAGAAAATCGTCTAATGGTAACCAGAATAGGATGAAAATTACGTCATGGTGGTGAAGGGGTTAAGCATGAGAAGGAAGTTGGAGCTACAGACATCGATAGAGAATATAAATGCAATAATAATTTAGGTATCTGATAGCTAAAGAGTATGTTGAATTGGGTTCTATGTATTTATGAATGTACTACAGCCGTATTCTAGCTGGTAATTCTGCTAAATATCGATGACTACAGCTCCAACTTCCTTATAGAACGAGACTCGCAAGTGGCCAATTACCCTCAGTTGAAAATAAACAGATTATAATTAGCATCATAGGCTACACTATAGGTAGCGCCAACGAACTTGACAATCATCTCGATCTCTGACCTCTCCGTAACGCAAAAGGACCTTCAGCAAACTGGTTGTACATTTCCACACCTATTTCCTGGTGGACTCTTCCCAAATTATAGAAATGTTAGCCCGATTGCTTTCATTCATTTCGAGTTATAAGAAGTTAAAGGGTCCAGATTATTACCTTCAAGTTCGTTGGCGCTACCTATAACTTATAGCACTCTTTTAAGGGGAGATTTCCACTTGAGGGATTTTTTTCTTTACCCCTATCTCCCTCATGTTTATCCCCATTGCTTTTAAGATTTTAAAACGTTCGCCCCATTAATTTGGCGATTTTAAGAACTTTCATCCCATTTATGTCACTTTTGAGACCTTTCGTCCCATTTAGGTGTTGATTTTTCCTGGCGAGCGATAGCGAGCCTGTAATTTAAGAGGAACCGGCCTTCGGCCGGGAAATTTTTCAACCGAAAAATTTACAAATTTATCTTGAAAGGGGGTCATGGGGGTGTAATTTCAAGCTTGATGGAAGTCTAGGAAACACACTAAAAACCTCCCCTTAATTAAGTTTGTTTCCCTTCTCCCTTATGTCTAGCCCCATAAGTTTTGAGATGTTAACACATTTGCCCCATTAGTTTGGCGATTGTATGACCTTTCGTGCCTTTTAGGTGTCAATTTTCTTCCTGGCGAGCACTGGCGAGTCTGCCTTCGGCATTGGCGTTTTTCTACCAAAAAAGGCACAAACCTATCTCGAAGGAAGGTCTTGGGAGAATTCTTTAAGGGGAGGTTTTTAGTGTGTTTCCTAGACTTCCATCAAGCTTGAAATTACACCCCCATGACCCCCTTTCAAGATAAATTTGTAAATTTTTCGGTAGAAAAATGTTCCGGCCGAAGGCCGGTTCCTCTTAAATTACAGGCTCGCTATCGCTCGCCAGGAAAAAATCGACACCTAAATGGGACGAAAGGTCTTAAAAGCGACATAAATGGGGTGAAGGTTCTTAAAATCGCCAAACTAATGGGGCGAACGTCTTAAAATCTCAAAAGCAATGGGGCTAAACATGAGTGAGCAAGGGGTAAAGAAAAAAATCCCTCAAGTGGAAATCTCCCCTTAAGGTTTATGGAGGTCTTAGGGGGGAACTAAATTAACAAATAATAATAATTATTATTATTATTAAATAAATATATATATATACAAATAAATACAAATCCTCCCTTTACAGCTCGACTGGTCTAGCTCCACCACTTTCTGATTAACCCTTTCAAGCTCCAATACGCATTTCTGTTTTGTTTTCTGGTAATTATTAGACGATTTTATTCAGATTAGGAAGGGTATAATATGGAAGTCAGAGGGTTGATTGAGAGAGTCTTTACCCTTTTAATACCCACAGATCCTTCCTAAGCTGTATAAAATCGTCTAATGATAGCCAAAATATACTTATAAAACGCGTCAGAGCTTCAAGGGGTTAAGAAGAGGTTAGGGGTCAAGGTTTCCGGTCCAATTATAATTAATCCACTTTAGATAGATACTTACTCTAAAAATGACCACCCTCGTGCTAGGTAGGGTTAAGTTTCTTCTCCAGAATAAGCCAGCGAAGGGCACCACCCCCTAGCATATTCCACCAGCCTCCCCCTGGCAGGCCATGTAGTGGACATGATCCGCCTGGCGCCCCAAGGATCTCAACACCATCAACAACACCACGCTACCACAATAGACCCCAACCATACCGGATATGTTCTCAATATGACACCGCCTGCTCTGGATAGCCCCTGATGCCAGCCGAGGGAGTTATATAGACATGTTGGCCACCACCAGAAAGGCTACAGTGTCCTAACCTAACCTAATATAACCTAACTAAACTTTATATCAAATAATTAAACACAAGTTAATCTAAGCTATTCATCTAACGTATATTATACAAAACCTAACCTTAGATTGCATAGGAGTGTGGCCATTTGGGTCATGACCATTTAGGAATGTGGCCGTTTGGGTCGTGGCCATTAAGGAGTGTGGCCGTTTCAACCTGATTCAGACGAGGGATAAACCTCCAAAGAACTAACTGGCATACGGTAAAAAAAAAAAAAAAAAAAAAAAAAAAAAATCGTATGACACGCCTAAACGTCAATTCTGGGCTAAGTGCTGGAGGTAAGGTGATTTATTATGACAGAATATCCCATTACACCTACAGCACAAAAATCCCCACATCACACCCACCACACCACGCCTGCAACTCAAAATCCACATCACACCCACTCACCACCAGATTATGTTACCCCACACCCTATCCTAACCCTTTACAATTTTATCCTAACCCTTTACAATTCCTTAGTCCGCCCTCTTCTGGAATACTGCGTTCAATGCTGGTGCCCTTATTACCAAAAAGACAAAAACAAGCTAGAACGAGTTCAACGTAGAGTTACCAAAATGATACCTAGCCTAAAGAACAAACCATACGAAGAGCGTCTTAGAGAATTAAATCTATTTCCTTTAACCCAGCGCAGATTAAGAGGTGACTTAATTCAAGTGTTCAAAATCATCAAAGGCATCGACAATATGAACTGTAGTAAGTACTTCACTATCGACCAATCTAATTACACGCGGGGAAACGGTTGCAAAATTATTGGTAAATCTTTTAACTCACACGAATCTAAGAATTTCTTCTTCAATCGAGTTGTCAACTTGTGGAATGGGCTTCCCCGAGACGTTATAGATTGCAGCACCGTTGATTCATTTAAACTCCGCCTAGACAAATATCTCGCATCAAACCCGCGACTGACTGCGTTTGTAAATGAATAACTTTATTTTATCCTCCCCTCAGTTACTAACCCATATGTCCCCTACTAACTTCCTAGTCCTGCCACGGACATTAGTTCCAGGGCAGTAGTTCCCTTTCCAATGTTCCCTTACCCACTCTAAACCACTGTTTGGACACTTGATCCTCAGTGTTTTGGAGGACAAGCAGCCTAGAAGGGTCACTAGACCTGTTGTTGCTTGATTTCCTTTGTACTTTGTACACTCAATACTAATCCCGCTTAGCCCACCCACAGCACACTCACCTCACACACACACCACCCATACCGATCATCCCTCATCCACCCATCACATTCTGCCACACCACACCCACCCACCACAATCTGCCACCCACACACCCAACACTAACCCTGCTCACCCCACCCATATCACACTCAGCTCACAAACCACACCGCCCATACTGACCACCCCACACCAACCCCATCTTACCCACCACATCACCCACCCAAGTCACCACTCCATACCACCTCCCACAATACCGCACCAAACCACACCTACACCACTTACTGTTTATAATCACCCCCACCCATTCTAGCACACTATACTACACCCACCCCAGACCCCTTTCACCAAATACCACCCGACTTACGGATCTAAACCACCCACGCCTACCAGTCCATGCAACACACATCAGACTAAACTCACCCCACAGTGCCACACCCCTCTCACCACACCTCAACCCACTAACAACTCCATACCACCGCACGACACCACGCTGCAACTACACTCACCCCACCACACCACCCCCACTAACCACTCCGTACCATCCCCACGACAACTACACTCACCCCACTACACCCTTCTCACCACACCACCCCCACTAACAACTCCGTACCATCCCCAAGACACCCTACTACAACTACAATCACCCCACCACACCCTTCTCACCACACCACCCCCACTAACAACTCCGTACCATCCCCACGACACACTACAACTGCACTCACCCCACCACACCATCCTCACTAACAACTCCGTACCACCCCCACGATACCCCACTACAACTACCCCCACCAAACCACCCCACTAACAACTCCATACCACCCTCACGACACCACACCCCTCCTACCCCACTAACAACTCCAAACCACCCCCACGGCACCACACTACAACTACTGTACACTCCCCCCCCCCCCCCCCCAACACCCTCCTCAGTCCCCCCCCCCCCCCCCAGGGCGTGGCCGGGCGGCTGGCGGGGCCAGGTTGGGTTACACGGGGAGTGAGAGGGCGAACCAGAGGCGCAACCCACTCTCTCACACCTAACTTATACATACACACACATACATACACACACACACACACACACACACACACACACACACACACACACACACACACACACACATAGACATACACACACACACTCACACATCTATCCTACACACACACTAACACACACTAACACACACACACATACACTCTCACACACACACACAGTATACGCATGCACACACATACACTTACACACACATCTGAATCTCCCCCTCTCACACATACTAAAACACACACACACACTTCCGCATCTTCTCTCTCTCTCTCTCAACCCTTCCAGAGCCACTCTAAATCTATCGAACACCCTATATCCCCCTCCCGTCACCTCTCATGAAAGCAATTCTGTGAGTATACAAGTACTTCAGAAGACGAGCGGTCTTCATTCAAGTTCATATTTGTCAATGTACTAAGCATAATGAAGAAGATCCTCGTGTCTGTTAGCCGTTATCGTTTTCTGAGATCGCTTAACAACATACAGAATAAGTGTATCATACTTTAACTGTGATCTCACAAAGCTATTTCCATGTTCGAAAAAAATAATAGCTTTAACTATATCCCTACTACAATTGCTTTAGATGAAGACAAAAGTAACGTGGATATTGACACACAAAATCAAACTTGATATATACCTTTCTGTGAATCGAGTCTCACACCTAGGGACAATAGAGCTACACTCTATCACTTGTCCTGGTACAGTGGCAGAGCCTAGCTCTAGTATTCGTAGAATCTAAGGTTCGATTCGTAGTTAGGAAAGTATATATCTGTATAATTGTATTCCACAAGGTACCATTTTGTTAATAAAACAAAATACAACACACACACACACACACACACACACACACACGAAGGCTCCCCGTCTCAATCACTCGCCTGGAGAGAGCTAGAGCGGGAGCGAGGGTGGCACTGAGAGTTAAGCCTTTTATCCCACGCTTTGAGAGTCGCAGGTCAGACCCCGGGAGCTGATAGGTGTCCCGTCGATTCTCATTCATGATCCAGCCAGGTATCGAACCCCGTTTACACCAACCATAATCCAATACCATCACAAACCTTTCATAATACTGACCTTTAGTTTCAAGTAAGGTTTAAGTATACCCTGGAGGCATATGAAGAACTACGTGGAAGACCCCAAGGTGAGATATCATAGGGAGGCTTGATAATAGAGGGTGTTTATAGGGAATCGGAGCCGCCCTATAAGAGTGTTGGATCCTACTGACTCGATTCCCGGGGTCGTTTTGGGTGTCCCGGGTGCATGTGATTGAGTCGCGGTTTTAATATCAGGAACGGCAGGAATCCGCGCCCAGCCGTAATGGAGGCGGAGGTGGGAATGGGAATAGTGTTTGTGTGTGTGTGTGTGTGTGTGTGTGTGTGTGTGTGTGTGTGTGTGTGTGTGTGTGTGTGTGTGTGAGAGAGAGAGAGAGAATATGACCACCTGTACGGAGGATACAGACATCTCTATATATACAATACATTTATACTGTAGATATTATATATATATATATATATATATATATATATATATATATATGTGTGTGTGTGTGTGTGTGTGTGTGTGTGTGTGTGTGTACAACTTTATCTCGAAGGGGGGTCTTTGGGGGTATGTATACTGTGACTGATATAACTAGTGGACTACTACTATGATTACTATGACTTATATAACTTGTGGACCAAATACTATGACTGATATAACTAGTGAACCAAATACTATGACTGATATAACTTGTGAGAGAAAGAGGTTATTATTGAGGGCGTAATACATTTATGGGCGTATTAAGGGAGGATTTTGAGGACCCCCCTTCTCCCTCATGCTTAGCACAATTAGTTTAGACATTTAAAGACATTCGCCCCATTAGTATGGCGATGTTAAGACCTTTTTTCCTGGCGAGCCGGGGCATTAAACAAAAAAAATATATCTCTGGGGGTATTTTTGTTTAAGTATGATTGAGGTCTAAGGAGAAAACTAAAAATTAAATACTAAGAGCAATAAATATATATATATATATATATATATATATATATATATATATATATATATATATATATATATATATATACTGTATATTACAGTCAGACTGTGAAACGTAGTCATTTCGTGAAATGACTAAGCATTTCAGTCAATCTGTGAAATGACTGGTTATTCACTGGTTACTAACCTAACAGGTTAGGTTAGGTCAGGTTAGGTAGGGTAGGTTAGGTTAGGTTAGGTAGTTCAGGTTAGGTTAGGTAGGTAGGGCAAACCCCATAGTTGCCTTCAAGCTCGTGAAAAGCAGATTGAGGTGTGGCATTGTGTGAACAGTTTGCTTCATTTCATAATAGGTGGAGATCAATATAACTTAACCAAACCTAACCCAAACTAAGTTAGGTTAGTAACCAGTCATTTCACAGATTGACTGAAATGCTTAGTCATTTCATGAAATGCCCAGTTTCACAGTCTGACTAACATTATATATATATATATATATATATATATATATATATATATATATCCCTTTAAGCTGTGTACGTAGCAATTTGTGAGCGAAATAAATTGAGATCCATATAAGTTAGTGATGTGTGTAAGCATATTGGGGTGAGCGGGCGTGCAATGTGTACAGTGTGTGTGTGTGTGTGTGTGTGTGTGTGTGTGTGTGTGTGTGTGTGTGTGTGTGTGTGTACAGTGTGTGTGTGTGTGTGTGTGTGTGTGTGTGTGTACAGTATGTGTGAGGCTATATACCATTGTACTATAAATACGGAAACCTCACCACTATCATACGATCGCCTGTAATACTACGCGTGTGAGTGAGTGGCCTACGTATATGTGTAAGCCGATTTACATATATTTTATTTTTCCACACGAGTGCGCTAAAGCAAGCAGAGAAGGAGTACACACGATGGAAAAGGAAATAAAGGGAATAATTAATATATCAGGTATAACTGGGTGAAGACCATATACAGAACTATATATACTAAATATATACTAAACAGAATTTATACGTGAATGAACAAGACATAAGCCGAAGCTACTTGTAACAAGTGTCTCCCCCAAAGTTGAGTGATAGAGAGTCAAAATCAAGATATCTTAGAGTTAAAATGTCGACACACGGAGCTTGAAGCAGTTTAAGTCATAGGATGTGAGAAAGACAGATTGAGGGAGAGTTTTAAAGCTTGCTTATTAAGTAGAAGAAAGACTGGGACAGAATAAGGGTGGGAATGTGTTGAAAGGCTGGTGCCCCCACTCTGTAAGGGAGGAGGTATACACTGAGAATACCCTGAAGAACACTAATTATTGTAGTAGCGGTAGAAGAGTGAGAGAGAGATGCAACATTGCGGCGTGTAGAGAGATAATGCTGAGAATTAGTAAGAGGAAGTGAGTTGATGAGACCATATGCTTTTAACTCTACCCTTTCGAGAATTGTGGTATGAGTGGAACATCCCCACACATTTGAACAATACTAGATATATGGGCGCACTGTGACCCAAAACAGAACAAGAAGTTGTGCGAGGGTGCAGAACCCACGGAGACCGTTGAGCACACCTAACTTCTGGAAAGGTGTTCCAGCAAGGGTGGTAATATAATTCGTCCAAGAAAGGTCAGAAGAAAAGGAAGCACCAAGAACACTGAGAGAAGAGGAAGGGTTGATTTGTGTATTGTTCACGTATAAGGGGTAGACGTGTGGAAGATCGTGACGGGTAGATAATGGAGAATTTGGGTTTCGGAAGCATTGAAAGTAACATGTTCTCTGCCCCAATCGGAAATAGTTGATAGATCAGAAGATAGCAGTGCTATGGCCTCTTCGCGTGAGTTTTTGAGTGATTGAATGGTGGGTTGTTGTGGAAAGCTAGTTGAATAATGTAAGGCAGAGTCATCAGCATATGAGTGGATAGGACTGGAGGTACAGTTGAGAATATTATTAATGAATATTAGAAAGAGAAGTGGAGACAGGACAGATATAGACAGAAGATGCCTGGTAATGTTTAACAATGATATAACTAGATACATAGATAGACGGAGACAGGAGAGGAATCATTACTTGGAAGGCAGAGTAAAACCATACCAACATTATTATAACAATATGGCATTCTCAAACACATACTGCATACTACTTCCAAATAATGATTCCTCTAATGTCTGTCTATCTATCTCTCTCTTTCGCTGGCTCTCTTATATATATATATATATATATATATATATATATATATATATATATATATATATATATGAAAGAGAACAATCAAAAGAGAAAGAGTAAGCGTATCACAACTGGACGAGTGTGAATGATCTGACATGAGTGAACGTGGCAGGGGAATTATTGTGTACTACCAAGTGTATATAGTAGTGTGTGTGTGTGTGTGTGTGTGTGTGTGTGTGTGTGTGTGTGTGTGTGTGTAACCCGGCCACTACCTGTAAAACATTAGCCTTTATAGGGTCAGCCTGGCAGTGGTAGGGGGGAGGGATGGGGTGGAGGGATCGGAATTGGTCTGCTGTAATCTGCTCCACTCACATCACATCACACACACACACACACACACACACACACACACACACACACACACACACACTCTCTCTCTCTCTCTCTCTCTCTAAAGAACAAACCATACGAAGAGCGTCTTAGAGAATTAAATCTATTTCCTTTAACCCAGCGCAGATTAAGAGGCGACTTAATTCAAGTGTTCAAAATCATCAAAGGCATCGACAATATGAACTGTAGTAAGTACTTCACTATCGACCAATCTAATTACACGCGGGGAAACGGTTGCAAAATTATTGGTAAATCTTTTAACTCGCACGAATCTAAGAATTTCTTCTTCAATCGAGTTGTCAACTTGTGGAATGGGCTTCCCCGAGACGTTATAGACTGCAGCACCGTTGATTCATTTAAATTCCGCCTAGACAAATATCTCGCATCAAACCCGCGACTGACTGCGTTTGTAAATGAATAACTTTATCCTCCCCTCAGTTACTAACCCATATGTCCCCTACTAACTTCCTAGTCCTGCCACGTTAGTGGCAGGGCAGTAGTTCCCTTTCCAATGTTCCCTTACCCACTCTAAACCACTGTTTGGACACTTGATCCTCAGTGTTTTGGAGGACAAGCAACCTAGAAGGGTCACTAGACCTGTTGTTGCTTGATTTCCTTTGTACTCCTTTGTACTCTCTCTCTCTCTCTCTCTCTATATATATATATATATATATATATATATTAACACACTTAAGACACTTGAACACATACATGCACCCAGAGAGAGAGAGAGAGAGAGAGAGAGAGAGAGAGAGAGAGAGAGAGAGAGAGAGAGAGAGAGAGAGAGAGAGAGAGAGAGAGCGAGAGCGAGAGCGAGAGCGAGAGCGAGAGCGAGAGCGAGAGAGAGAGAGAGTTGTATACTATTATACCTCTAGACTTTAGAAAGGATTATTAGCTTCAACTTCCAGTAGGGCAAATTCAGAACATGTTAGGTTGAAGGGGTAGGAGTAGTGGGTTAGATTTGTTGGTAAATTTTATGTTTTTGTTTTTACAAGTATAATAACATATAGACTGTAGAGAATGTTAGGGGTTAAATGTATCAATGAGATTTGTTTTATCTTGTAGACTGTCCAAGATTCGGCAACATTATTGGGCAATTCATTTTACAAATTTTTCGTTGACATGGCCTTAAATACTGTTAATTCTAATATTGTTGCATTTCGTTATATACAGTAATTCATTTAAACGTTCCTAGTATGGCTTATTTCTTAATCTAGGTATATTTTTTGAAATCTTCAACTTTGCTTCCTCCAGTTCTCTATATGTTAAATTATGAAAGCTTAAGGGGAGATTTTTGGTGCGTTTCCTAGACTTCCATCAAGCTTGAAATTACACCCCCTTTGATCCTCTTTCAAGATAAATTTGTACATTTTTCGGTAGAAATATGTCCGGCCGAAGGCCGGTTCCTCTTAAATTACAGGCTCGCTGTCGCTCGCCAGGAAAAATCGACACCTAAATGGCACGAAGGGTCTTAAAAGTGACATAAATGGGGCGAAAGTTCTTAAAATCGTCAAACTAATGGGGCAAGCGTCTTAAAATCTCAAAAGCAATGGGGCTAGACATGAGGGAGAAAGGGGTCAAGAAAAAAGTCCCTCAAGTGGAAATCTCCCCTTAAACTGCCCCCAGTATTCCTTGTTAAGGTAAAATACAAGACATTACAAAGGACCTACCAAGAAGAACGAATGAGAGAAATTGTAATTGTAATTCGAGCGAGACTGAACTATAAATACAAGGAACTACAAAGGTGGGACTATTAACCAGAGCCCCATGAGGCAAGAGAAGGGAGTGCCAAGGTTGATTAAGGTGAAATGGAGGCGAGGTATTGCTGCCTGATCCCTGTACACTACACTGTATATATATATATATATATACGATAGTCATGGGGTTGAGTCAGTGAAGCTGGCCCTCTCTTGGGAAACTTATGCTACCTACACTGTAAAACAATATTTCGGTACACCTACGCTTTACGGTCACAGGACAGGCAGTGATATTGCCAACATAATACCGTAATTTAAACGGTCACAAGCATACGTAACCATTAGCATCACCAGTGTGCTATTGTTTCATTGCCGTAATTTAGAGGTATATTACAGTTAAGATACCGTAACATAGAATGAAGTTTTTGAAAGTCAAGAATGTACGGTCTTTTACTGTTATTATTACTAATATTGTTTACTAATGCCAGCCAGAACACGATTAAAAGGGTTTACTAATGCCAGCCAGAACACGATTAAAAGGGTTTACTAATGCCAGCCAGAACACGATTAAAAGGGTTTACTAAAGCCAGCCAGAACACGATTAAAAGGGTTTACTAAAGCCAGCCAGAACACGATTAAAAGGGTTTACTAATGCCAGCCAGAACACGATTAAAAGGGTTTACTAATGCCAGCCAGAACACGATTAAAAGGGTTTACTAAAGCCAGCCAGAACACGATTAAAAGGGTTTACTAAAGCCAGCCAGAACACGATTAAAAGGGTTTACTAATGCCAGCCAGAACACGATTAAAAGGGTTTACTAAAGCCAGCCAGAACACGATTAAAAGGGTTTACTAAAGCCAGCCAGAACACGATTAAAAGGGTTTACTAAAGCCAGCCAGAACACGATTAAAAGGGTTTACTAATGCCAGCCAGAACACGATTAAAAGGGTTTACTAAAGCCAGCCAGAACACGATTAAAAGGGTTTACTAAAGCCAGCCAGAACACGATTAAAAGGGTTTACTAATGCCAGCCAGAACACGATTAAAAGGGTTTACTAAAGCCAGCCAGAACACGATTAAAAGGGTTTACTAAAGCCAGCCAGAACACGATTAAAAGGGTTTACTAATGCCAGCCAGAACACGATTAAAAGGGTTTCATCGTAAACTACAAGGGGTACTATATACTGTTAAGGGGGGTGACCTGTTTTGGTTCTGTCCTTTTCTATCTTTCTCTGGCTTGTATCCATTTGGCCCCATTCAGTCTACTGTTTTAAGACGTTTATCCCCATCCAGGTCTAATTGTTTTACTGGTGAGCGGTAGCGAGCCAGCATATTTTTAATTTTTGTTTGACAGAAGGCTAAATGTGTACATTTTTCGATAGAAAAATGTCTCCGGCGAAACCGGATTTCTTCATATAATGCTGGCTCGCTATTGCTCGCCAGGAAGAAATCGACACCTAGATAGGGATAAACGTCTTAAAACAGTTGGCTGAATGGGGCCGAATGGATACAAGCAAGAGAAAGAGAGAAAAGGACAGAAATAACAAAAAGCAGGTCACCCCCCTTAAAGGGGTTGACATGAAGCTCTCTACATGCGGCACCGAGGGGATGAGGGGGGGGGGGGGTCCGTGGAGGTGACACCCCGACGTAGTGCAAATTCAAGGCACAGTGGGTGATTATAGGGAGCCAGGGTGTGTGTGTGTGTGTGTGTGTATGTGTGTTATAGTGTGTGTGTCTGTGTGTGTTTGTATCATAGTGTGTGTCTGTGTGTTATTGTGTGTGTGTGTGTTCTAGTGTGTGTGGGATACTGTATATGTGTGTGCTATAGTGTGTGTGTGTGTGTGTGTGTGTGTGTGTGTGTGTGTGTGTGTGTGTGTGTGTGTGTGTGTGTGTGTGTGTGTGTGTGTGTGTGTACAGGTGTTAATACCATATCTATTGACCTATAATTGATATAGTTCAGGTGATATTGGAATTATGCGCTACTATTCTATTCATTTTTCAATGTTCAGTTATCAAAATCAGACATACTATAGTCTATTTTTTTCCAGCTGAGCCTTAATTGTCATGTTTCTATCTTTGTTACTCGGCTATAAGGTAGATTTTGTAGCGAAAGATGATGGTTATTCTGAAAACTTGGCATTAATATGACACACAGCCATAGTAGTTTCATGTATTTCCACTAAGTATCGAGAAATCAGCTAATAAGAGATTCAATTTACGATCAGATGGAAAATAAATGGAGTATAGCAGGGGTACCCGGCGTTGCCCGGGTTTAACTACCACCACTACTACTACCATTTTTTTTTTTTTTTAAAGAGACAATGAACGGAGGAAGGAAAACACAGATAAAACAAAAAGGTCCATGTGCCTAAAGGCATCCTCCATTCATAAAATGTTTGTAACAACTGGATTTAAACATTTGTAGATTGTAAGTTTGTGGAAAGCAATTCGAGGGAAGTGAATTCCAAAGCGTAGTAGCTCTGGGGATAAATGAATTCTGATAAGCAGAAGTTCTGCATTGTGGAGGAGAGTGTAAATTCATGGTCGCTCTCAGCTGCCCTAGTTCTACGGGGAAAGATGTGGAGAGGCGGCACAATTGAAGCAAGTTCCTCGGAACAATTGCTGTGAAAATATCTGTAGAATAATGCAAGGGATGCAACGTTTCTTCGTATGGATAATGTAGGAAGGTCCTGTGTGATTGCAGGGTTATTGATTAATCTAATAGCTTTATTTTGAATTTTGTCCAACTGCCTCAATGCAACCACTCCACTTCCACCCCACAGAGGTGAACAGTAATCTATCTGAGAACGCACATGACTTTTATATATTACGGCCAACTGCTCGTCAGTAAAGAATTCTCGAACTCTGTACAGGAGTCCCAGTTTTTTAGAGGCATTCTTAGCAATGCTTCTAACATAATGTGTCCAGCTCAAGTTAGTAGTTAATGTTACACCGAGAATGTCAATACTAGGGGAAGTGGGAATATTTACATCATTAAAAAATATATGGGAGTCAGTGAGATTCTGTCGGTTAGAAAATTGAATGTACTTGGCAAAACTAGATTCTTTTGTCCCCATTCATTAATTCTAGAAAGGTCCTGGTTCAGAGAAATTGCAGTTTATTTTTGAATTTATAAGATCGGGTTGGGTGAAAGAATTGGTAAATGTGAAGGAACTGTGGAGTGTTGAGTCATCTGCGTAGGCGTGGTGCGATGCATAAGGTGTTGATTTTCGGTGTGAGCATCCTGGGTTCGAATCCACGGACTGCCACATGTGTTTGTAAATTTCATTAATCGATTTTAGGAGTATAGTTGGTTGTTGGAAGGAACACAATAATTGATATTGGTTCAGGGGTAATTTATCGAGAGGACTTCCCTAGTGGTTAAGGCCCCATTAATTGCTCTTTCCATTCACATATGCATAGCCTACGTGAGTTGCAGTTGGGATGTATGTACATGCTTAGATTGATATGCAGGATTCGAAGTTGCATAATAAATCGTAGGCAGTGTCCACCAACCTTTAAGGGGAGATTTCTACCTGGAGGATTTTTTTCTGGACCTCTTTCTCCCTCATGTTTAGCCCCATTGCTTTTGAGATTTTAAGACGTTCGCCCCATTAGTTTGGCGATTTTAAGAACCCTCGCCCCATTTCTGTCAATTTTAAGCCCATAGGTGTCGATTTTTTCCTGGCGAGCGATAGCGAGCCTGTAATTTAAGGGGAATCGGCCTTCGGCCGGGACATTTTTCTACCGAAAAATGTACACATTTATCTTGAAAGGGGGTCTAGGGAGAGTAATTTTAAGTTTGATGGAAGTCTAGGGAATCAACTAAAAACCTCCCCTTAACTGTCTTCGTGGTGCGATGCATAAGGTGTTGATTTTCGGTGTGAGCATCCTGGGTTCGAATCCACGGACTGCCACATGTGTTTGTAAATTTCATTAATCGATTTTAGGAGTATAGTTGGTTGTTGGAAGGAACATAATAATAGGAATGTATTGGATTATGAGTGGTAGATATGAGATCATTGATATGAATGAGGAACAGAATTGGGGCCAAAACTGATCCCTGGGGAACACCAGCATTTACTGAGTGAAATTGAGAATAAAGGCCATCTACCATTACACTTATGTTTCTGTTATGAAGATAAGAAGACATTAGTGGAACTAATGATGCAAGGCCGTAGTGTGACATCTTCGACAATAAGGATTGATGCCAGACTCTATCAAATGCCTTTGATATATCCAGTGCTATTGTATGTGTTTCACCATGTTGGTCTGTAGCTTGGTTGATTTGATGCGTAAGAAGGCAAAGAATGTCTGCAGTTGATCGACATCGTCTAAAACCATATTGCCTATCACTGATTCATTTATTATTCTCAAGATGCTTAATTATGTGATTATTTAATATAATTTCAAAGACTTTACCAAGAGTGGAAGTTATAGCTATTGGTCTGTAGTTTGATGGATCTGAAGAGGCACCTTTTTTAGGAACTGGATGGATGTTTGCTTCTTTCCAGGGTACTGGGAAACATGAGGTATGAGTACACACAGACGGAAATTTTTTGCCAATACAGGAGCGAGCACCAAGGAGCAATTCTTAAGTACTATTGGAGGAATTTCATCTGGACCAGGAGCCTTATCTACGGAGAGATTCTGCAAAATAGTTTTGACATGTCTGGTGTGGATCTTAAGTGAGGGAATTTCAGGCGAATTAAAATTAAGTACAGGGACATCTTGATTTATTTCATCTAAGGTTGAGTTGGTGGAGAAAATATCCGCAAGAAGGTTAGCTTTACCTCGTGGGTCACTTACAAGATTGCCAGTCGGAGATTTTAATGGTGGACTGGATGAAGCAGTAGTGAAGTTGGATTTCAATGAGTTAAGAGTAGACCAAAATATTTTGTTATCATTTGGATTATTTAGAAGTTTATTTGCCTGCTTGTGGAGAAAGTTTGATTTAGTTAGGTTTAATACAGTTTCGGCATGATTTCTGATGTTTCTGAAGTAATTAAAGGCTTCATGTGTTTTTGATCTTGTGTATGCATTGTAGGCTATTGCTTTTTGTTCAGTTACTCTAGCACAATTATGGTCAAACCATTTAGGTGAATTAGATCTTTTACTGTACTTTTGATGAGGAATAAAAGTTTCCATTCCAATTTTTACAAAATCTTGTATGTGGCTCAAGGTGGAGTGTGCATCATTAGAAAAGAAAGAGGTCCAGGGAATATCAATAAAGAAACCTTGAAGACCCTCCCAGTCTGCCCTATCGTAATGCCATTTAGTCACCAAAACAGGTTCAGAGTGGGAAGGTGTGGTATGTGATAGACAGGTGGCCTGTATCAGACAGTGATCAGAAGATCCAAGCGGGGACCTCACTGTAACATCATAATTTTCTGAATTGGTTGTTAAAAATAAGTCCAGTAGGTGGGAATTATGATTAGGATTATCTGGTACACGGGTGGGTTGGTTGACTAGTTGAGTGAGATTAAATGAGTCTGCAAATAGCTCACATTCAAGACCAGCATCATCAGTCCTGGCTGAATGAGTGAGCCATTCAACATTATGGACATTAAAATCACCCAACACAGTGATTTCAGAAGAAGCATTTAAGTTGAGGACACTGAGTTGTGAGGACAGAGAATCAAAAAGACTTTGCTCTGGAGGAGTATTTGGGGAACGGTAGATGCAACATATGTATTTAAATTTACCAGCAGAAATTAATTTATATATAGAATAATCAAAATAGGGACAATTGAAACCAGTAACCACCTCCTCCAGGGCAATTTCAGATTTTGCGAAGCAACATACACCTCCTTTAGGTCTGAAATTTTGGAGCAATAATCACCATCATCAATCACTATTACCACAATCATCACAATACTACTACTACCATAATCACCGGCCTCGACCTCCCTGTGCCTCATTAAACGGCGACATCGATTTCGGCCGCTAAATGACCTCCGATTTTGGATCTGACCTCCGATTTTGGATCTGACTTCATCCGTACCCATTTTGGGGGGCTGCGAACAACTTTCGTTCCATGCACCTTTTCGATCGGAGGCCTCCTTCTGCCCCAAACGGCCATTTTTGTCATGTTCTTTTCAATTTCGGCCTCGAAACGACCTCCGATCGGTGGCCTCCCCCTCTATGACCTGACCCAGGTCAATTGACACCCACATGCAAAGTTTCAGATCCCCAGGTCCAAAACTGCGGCCACCTATTAAGAACACACAGACAGACAAACAGACACACGAACTGATTTAATAATATAGATATATAATACATAAACATTATATGACACAGTCAAAGGAAAACTCGAAATTAATAATGTCATAACTAAGCAACATTTACTGAAGAGTAAAGCAAAAACAATTATTTTACCTTACATGGAGGTTGTGCGTTAAATTTGTTCAATATAACTGCTCTTAGGTTTACATAATTATATAATGTTATGGTATTGTAGTGTCCATACTAGTGTTCAGTAGTTCCCATTCTAGCTTATGATAAATTGTCCATGTATGAAGGGATACAGGTTATTGCTTAACCCTAAAACTGCAATACAAAAACCACCAGACAGGTGAAATTGGCTACCTCTAAAACCAATCAAAATACATTAATACCATGAAAATACTGGTAAATGCAGCAGTGATGATATTACGTCCGTATATACCGATTTGTGGCAACTAATGAAAAGTCCAGAGCAGCAGAAATTATGCCAGTTACTCAAATGTTAGCAGAGTCGGTCAAAGCGCTAAATGAAGGTCAGAAATGTATTGGATTGACTTCAAAAGGCAATTGATTCACGGTATTACTGCTCGATAGAAAAATAAATTGCTTCATGAATCGGAAAACGTGTCCCGATTAAGTGTACAGGCGGCCTAATAAGTGATGTCTCGGCACCACTATGTTTTGATCAATAATTGGCATCAGCAATATTTACATATGATTTCTTCTTTTTGCGTAAGATATACAAACATGTTCCTACACTTACCCACCCTATTCAACATCTGGCCGACATTAATACAGCACAGAGCGAACCAAACGTAATGCCAGCTGGGACATGACTTATTAGAGCAACCGTACAATGAGAGGGAAGGCTAACGTATATTCGAACATTATAATACTAATAAATAGGTACAGTACCGGTAGGAATTAATGTGCTGTAAAGAATGTTAACCTCCTACTGTACCGGCGACGTCTGTTTAGTTTTATGCTAGCGATAATTAGACGATGTTGTGCAATCTAAGAAGGATCTGTGGTACGGTAGTAAAAAAATTAAGCGAGACACTTCGAAGCCTGTTTAACTGAAAACAATCGTCTATTAATAGCCAGACTATATGTAAAAGGACGGCACCGGTACTGAAAGGGTTCAAAATAGTAACAAAGGGAACACACCTACTTACTATTCGGACATTATAATACTAATACATAAGTAACGCTAGGGATTAATGTGCTGTAAAGAATGTTAAGGGGAGATCTCCACTCGAGGGAGTTTTTTCTTGACCCCTTTCTCCCTCATGTTTAGCCCCATTGTTTTTGATATTATAAAACGTTTGTCCCATTAGTTTAGCTATTTTAAGAACTTTCACCCCATATTAAGACCTTTCGTGCCATTCAGGTGTCAATTTTATCCTGGCGAGCGATAGCGAGCCTGTAATTTAAGAGGG
>CM064568.1:6210625-6244172 GCA_032716605.1 Paralithodes platypus
CCGTCGTGTGTTAGGTGTGTGTGTGGGTGTGTGTTATATACCCAACACCCTAACCTGCTATGACACCCACCACCCGTCTACTGTTAGGTGTGTGTGTGTGTGTGTGTGTGTGTGTGTGTGTGTGTGTGTGTGTGTGTGTGTGTGTGTAACAGTAAAGCCTTGTTTATGTAACGCCAAGGAACAGGTCTTACACAGTATTATTTGGAGCATGTACAGTCCTAAGCACTAATAAGTATACACCCTTATGGCTGAACCTCTGCAACAAAATACTTCAAAGGGGGCGAAGCTACAGTACATATATTGACAAAAAATCGTGCACAACTCTGGTTTTATCATGTGAATCTTGACAAAATAGTGGAGTAAGACATGCTGATCATCATTTTGTAATCGCTTTTGTAAAATCTAATATAAGTTATGATTAATGGACAACAATACAATTGGTCTAAGTATTTAAGTGATTGCTTCTCCTCGGATACTGGGGTGAGGTCAGTGTTGCGGTACACCAAAACAGACAGAGTTATTGAGAATGTTCCATTAAATGAGCCGACCTTTGATCTCGTAGCTGGTCTCTGATCAACAACACCAGCCCAATTCATATCCCATATATGTGGTATGACGTACAGTTGTAGAAATATGTTCTTAAGCATCATATGATTATCATTATGCAATTAAAACTTTTATAATTAATATACTAATAAACTTTCATTTGCATGAATTACAAATTTGCCAATTGCAATTTATACAAGAGAAAGTTTATCCATAAATTGATTCTAAAAGTTTTAACTGCATAATGAAAATCATATGGTGCTTAAGAGCACATGCCAACACATGTCAACACATGTCCACACATGTAAAGTTGGTCAAAGTTCCAGCTGACCCACCCTCGCTCTGGGGCTCGCAAAATTAGCTGGCAATACTGGTGTAGTTGCCAATCAGTGGATATAATAACTTTAATATTTAAGCAAGTCTACGAACTTTGGGTGAATGTTCGGGATCATACATGGCGATGTATGCATTTTTATTTGAGATAGGCTTACTTTCCCTTGTTTAGTATAATTCTAACAATGATTTAGCCGAAATCAGATCTACCAATCCCAATCTTTGTAAGACACACCTCCTTCCTACACCAGTATTGCCAGATAATTCTGCGAGCCCCAGAGCGAGGGTGGGTCAGCTGGAACTTTGACCAACTGTACATATAGAAAAATCAACGTGTTAATTATATATTCTCTAGCTTAGATATGTGGCATAAGTTATTACTGAGTTTAAAAGGGATTACTAGGAAACAAACACAAAATGATGTTATGGAGCATATAAATACACTAGGCTACTCTACATATATTTAAATATACATTTACAGCCATGTTACATACATCTACAATATACAGTGAAGTTTACTGAAAAACACTACACAGCAAAGGGCAGTGTTGTGAAACCTATAAAGGCATCAGTTATTAGGTCACTAATAGAATAATACAGAATGATATATTACATTATTTTGATTAAGGAGTTTAATTTAACTTAAATACAACAAACGACACAGAAGGATTCATGCGATAAATAAAAACGTAACTTTAGAGCATAAATGAGAAAAAATACTGATCAAAATTGGTGCACAGGAGGATTTACGCAATATATAAACACGGTACTTTAGAGTATAAATGATAACAGTGTTGTGTAAATTGGTACACATGAGTATAGTAATGAATACAACACCAGGCTCACCACTAAGACTATGACAGTAAGATCCCCCGAGTGTAATGTATCCCCCGTGACTAAGACCTTAGGTGGTGTTACTATACCTGCTCTTACACCAGATACTACACTCTTACACCACAGATACACTATATCACACCTGTACCAACACACCAGACCATACCTCATCACACTACATCATATTTATCACACTACATCATATTCACTACACTACATCATATGCATCACACTACATCATATTCATCACACCACATCATATTTATCACACCAAATCATATTCATCATACTACATCACATTTATCATACTACATCATATTTACCACACTACATCATATTCATCATACTACATTATATTCATCATATTACATCATACTTATCACACTATATCATATTTATCATACATCATATTCATCATACTACATTATATTCATCATATTACATCATATTTATCACACTATCATATTCATCACACCACATCATATTTATCATACTGTACTACATCATATTCATCATACTATATCATATTATCATACTACATCATATTCATCATACTATATCATATTCATCACACTAAATCATATTCATCACACTACATCATATTCATCATACTACATCATATTCATCACACTACATCATATTCATCACACTACATCATATTCATCATACATCATATTTATCAAACTACATCATATTCATCACATTACATCATATTCATACTACATATTCACCACACCACATCATATTTATCATACATCATATTTATTACACTGCATCATATTCACCACACCCCATTATATCTTGCGCATCACACCACATATTGCGCTTGCTTCTACATCACAGCCACCACACCACACCCCACCACATCAAATCTTGGGTATCACACTACACCATCGTTGCCACAACCGATATCACTGTGCTCACTACACAACAGCTATCAGAACTAATAACAACATTAGGATAGAGTGCTACGGTAACAGCTTAAGATTACTTACCTACATAAAATATATAAATAAAATAATACATAATATATAGTGCTATTGATATACGCCAAAACCATAACGAGATTATATACCGAAGGGGTTACAATATCGCCTTTTGTACTATATTCGGGTAATCATCCTTACATATACGATTTCACTGTGGTAATATTTAACCCTTTCAGTACGACGACGTATTTATTCATATTTTTTCTGGATAAGGTTAGAGTATTTCCATACAACTATATATATATATATATATATACCGGTACTGTATAGGACTCACAAGCAAGGGAATAAAAATACCTTGAGTAATTCCTTCAAACCAGCTGTAACCATGTTAACACTAGACACAAGGAAGGAAGGAAGGAAGAAAGAAAGGAAGGAAGAAAAGGAAGGGAGGAAGGAAAGAAGGAAGGAAGGAAGAAAGGAGGAAGAAAAAAAGGAAGAAGGGAGGAAGACAAAATTAAGAAAGAAAGAAAGAAAGGAAGGAAGGAAGAAAGGAAGGAAGGAAGAAAGAAAGGAAGGACAAAAGGAAGGAAGGAAGAAAGGAAGGAAGGTAGGAAGAAAGGGAAGGCAAGAAGAAAAGAATGGAAGGAAGAAAAGAAAGGAAGGAAGAAAGAAAGGGAAGGAAGAAAGAAAGGGAAGGAAGGAAGAAAAGAAAGGAAGGAAGGAAGGAAGAAAGCTAAGGAAGAAAGGGAAGGAAGGAAGAAAGAAAGGAAGGAAGAAAGGAAGGAAGGAAGTAAGGAAGAAAAGTAAGGAAGAAAAGAAATGAAGGAAGACAGAAAGGAAGGAAGGAAGGAAGGAAGGAAGAAAAGCAGGAAGGAAGGAAGGAAGGAAGGAGGAAAGGGAAGGAAGGAAAAAGGAAGGACAGGGCCACTCATCGTCAAGAAGTATAAAATATTCCCATGTTGAAATAGGGAGTAAACTAAAACTGCCCTTTTAATAAAGTTGTTGGCCGTCATTGTACGTCATTGTCCCCTACAATGGATCCCCCAGAGCGCTCCCCAGGTGGGCTACAGGGGTCATAATATCACCCCTGCCATGCATAACTTCTCTCCTCATCTATAAACCCCTTCAGTACCGGTGACGTCCTTTTAACTTTGTTCTGGCTACTATTATACCATTTTATTCAGCTTACAAAGGGCCTGCAGCAATTAACAGGCTTTCGAACTATCTCACTCGACCATTTGTACTACCCCAAATCCTTCTTAAACTGTACAAAATCGTGTAAATATAGCTAGAATAAAATTGAAAAGACGCCACCGGTACAGAAGGGGTTAACATTTTCAATACGATGACGCATATATTCTGGATATTACTTGACAATATTATTAAGCTTAAGGGGAGATTTCCACTTGAGGGAGTTTTTTCTTGACTCCTTTCTCCCTCATGTTTAGCCCCATTGCTTTTCTAATTTTAAGACGTTCGCCCCATTATTTTGATGATTTTAAGAACTTTCAACCCATTTCTGTCAATTTTAAGAACGTTCGTGTAATTTAAGAGGAACCGGCTTTCAGCCGAGACATTTTTCTACCGAAAAATGTACAAATTTATCTTGAAAGGGGCTCAAGGGGGCGTAATCTTAAGCTTGATGGATATCTAGAGACCAAACTAAAAACCTCCCCTTAAGATAGATCTCTAGCTATCAATGGGGGTGCAAACGATCATAACTAACCCTCCAAGTCCCCACAGGTTCTTCCCAAACTGCAAACAATCGTCTAGTGTTAGCCAGTACACAATACCAATCCCGTCATCTTACTATTCTGTTCTGTTCTATATACTCAGGCCCAATCCACACTTTTCATATTTTTTCCCTCTTTTCCTTTTTTATTTTTTTATTTTTTATTTTTTATTTTTTTATTTTTTTTATTTTTTATTTTTTTGTGGGGGCCGACTCAAGACAGAGCCAGCATAGGGACACCACAACGTAAACCAATGAACACACAACACAAAACAAAAAATATAAATTCACACACATCTTACTGAAAAGGTTAAATGGAAAAAGCCAAATATATGACAAAGAAGAGATGAATAAAGATGTATGATTAAATAAAGTTATTCCCCGTCCTTCCCCCGTAGTTCCCCAACACAATGGACAACCCCCCCACCCCCAGGTGTACCCCAGGGGTCATTATTATCACCCCTGTAATAACTCACCCCCGCCATGCATAACATTTCACCTCATTTTATCCCTCATCATCTATGGCCTCATCATTTAAGGGGAGATTTCCACCTGGAGGATTTTTTTCTGAACCCCTTTCTCCCTCATGTCTAGCCCCATTGCTTTTGAGATTTTAAGAGGTTTGCCCCATTAGTTTGGTTATTTTTAAGAATTTCCGCCCCATTCTGTCAATTTTAAGACCTTTTGTGCCATTTAGGTGTCGATTCTATCCTGGCGAGCGATAGCGAGCCTGTAGTTTAAGAGTAATCGGCCTTCGCCCGGGACATTTTTCTACCGAAAAATGTACAAATTTGTCTTCAAGGGGGTGAAATTTTAAGATTGCTGGAGGAGTAGGAAACAAACTAGAGACCTCCCTCCCCTTAACCCGTACAGTGCCGGTGCCGTCCTTTTCATTATAGTCTGGAAGTTATTAGACGATTTTATTCAGCTTAGGAAGGACGTCTACCCATTAATAGGCTACCGACTATCTCAATGAATCCTTTTAGTTACCATATATCCTTTCTAAGCTTCATAAAATCGTCAAAATGTAGCTAAATTCAAATAAATAAGAAGTCGCTGGTACGGAAGGGGTTAATTGAAAGGGTTAAAGGTAAAAACTCAATCTGAGAAATAAAGATGAAGAATGTGCAGTCAGTCACAAGATATGATAACAACAAACCCATCGAGATAAGCATCGAATCCAAACAAGACAAGGCAGTGGTACTCAATATCCTAACTGCTTCAGAGTGGAGTTGGAAGGTTAAAAGACTTGAGCGGGGTGACCTGCTTCTTTTTATTTCTCTCCTTTTCTCTCTTTCTCTGGCTTGTATCCATTCGGCCCCATTCAGCCAACTATTTTAAGACGTTTATCCCCATCTAGGTGTCGATTTCTTCCTGGCGAGCGATAGCGAGCCAGCATTAAATGAAGAAATCCAGCTTTGCCGGAGAACATTTTTCTATCGAAAAATTTACAAATTTAGCCTGCTGTCAAAAACATTAAAACATATGCTGGCTCGCTACCGATCACCAGTAAAATATCGACACTTGGATGGGGATAAACGTCTTAAAACAGTAGGCTGAATGGGGCCAAATGGATTCAAGCCAGAGAAAGAGAAAGGGAGAGACAAAAAGCAGGTCACACCCCTTAAGGGAGGATGGGCGTATTTATATGCTTATTTATTTGTCTTATAATATCCTTTAAAAACGTCGCACCAGTGAGTGTTAAATAGAATCATTCAAATTTATCCTTGACAGCTGGAAATGTTTATGGCTGCACGTCCATTACACACACACACACACACATATATATATATATATATATGGCTGAGCACTGTAGACAAATATTCGTACAATTAACAGTAAAAAGATCATAAATGAAGACGTTCGAAAATATAATTCAATAATACGGTTCCTTAGCTGTATTACACCTCCACATTACGGTAATAAGGCAGACAAAATAGTAATGTTGATGGTTAAATGTGTCTATAAACGTTAAGGGGGGATGGGCGTATTTATTGGGTTATTTATGTATCTTTTTATTATATATATATTTTTTTTTTTTCAGTTTCCTCCCTAGACCTCGATCAAGCTTAAAAAATCACCCGCCCAAGACCGTCCTTTAAGATATATTTGTACATATTTCGATAACAACAAAAATAATGTCCCGGCCGGTTCCTCTTAAATTACAGGCTCCCTATCGCTCGCCAGGAATAAAATCGACACCTAAATGACACGAACAATCTTAATATTGACAAAGAAATGGGGCAAAAGGTCGTAAAATCACCAAACTAATGGGCCGAACGTCTTAAAATCTGAACACGTATGGGGCTAAACATAAGGGGGACCTGAAACACTACCCATCTCCCCTTAACATTACGGCATCATGTTGGCAATATTGCTGCCTGCCCCGTGACCGTACACTAATGGAATACTTATAACCCTTTCCGTACCAGCGACGTCTGCTGTATTTTAGTCTAGCTTCATTTATACGATTTTATGAAGCTTAGGAAGGGTCTGTGGTAGTTAAAAGGGTTGATTGAGATAGTTCGAAGCCTTATAATTGCCAGAGATCCTTCCTAAACTGAATACAATCAATTAGTAGTAGCCACAAATAAAATAAGTTCATTGAGATAGTTCGAAGCCTTATAATTGCCAGAGATCCTTCCTAAACTGAATACAATCAATTAGTAGTAGCCACAAATAAAATAAGTTCATTGAGATAGTTCGAAGCATTATAATTGCCAGAGGTCACAATCAATTAGTAGTAGCCACAAATAAAATAAGTTCATTGAGATAGTTCGAAGCATTATAATTGCCAGGTCACAATCAATTAGTAGTAGCCACAAATAAAATAAGTTCATTGAGATAGTTCGAAGCATTATAATTGCCAGGTCACAATCAATTAGTAGTAGCCACAAATAAAATAAGTTCATTGAGATAGTTCGAAGCATTATAATTGCCAGGTCACAATCAATTAGTAGTAGCCACAAATAAAATAAGTTCATTGAGATAGTTCGAAGCATTATAATTGCCAGGTCACAATCAATTAGTAGTAGACACAAATAAAATAAGTTCATTGAGATAGTTCGAAGCATTATAATTGCCAGGTCACAATCAATTAGTAGTAGCCACAAATAAAATAAGTTCATTGAGATAGTTCGAAGCATTATAATTGCCAGGTCACAATCAATTAGTAGTAGACACAAATAAAATAAGTTCATTGAGATAGTTCGAAGCATTATAATTGCCAGGTCACAATCAATTAGTAGTAGACACAAATAAAATAAGTTCATTGAGATAGTTCGAAGCATTATAATTGCCAGGTCACAATCAATTAGTAGTAGCCACAAATAAAATAAGTTCATTGAAATAGTTCGAAGCATTATAATTGCTAGAGATCCTTCCTAAACTGAATGCAATCGATTATAGTCCATGCATTATAAGTAGGTAACAATTCTTGACCATTAACCTCTACAGTATAACTAAAAACCGACTGGGGTAATCAAGTTCATACATCTACCATTTGGGAAGAGTCAGCCAGGGAATAGGTGTGGAAATGTACAGCCCATTTGCTCTAGCCCTTTTCGAGTTCCAGAGGCTATAAGTAACACCCCGTTCTTAACATTAATCATCAATTACAAACCCCAATGTACTTGAATAAACTAATGAAAGCATATGGTCCTCCCGGGATTCGAACTAGGGACACCACACCCAGAACATAAGCACCTAAACCATTACACCACCAACACAGTTAAAGGTTGCGTACACGATCACGATTAATATCCATTTTCGAATGTTGGATATCAATCTAATCATGTACTCATATTGGTAAGAATCGTTAACCTAATTATCATGAATACACTATAGTAGTAGCCATAAATAAAAGACTGTCTAGATAGCCTTCCTAGACTGACTACAATCGATAAGTTGATTGAGATAGTTCGAAGCCATATAATTGCTAAGAGATCCTTCCTAAACTTAATAACAATCGATTAGGCCTAGTAGTAGCCAGAAATAATACTCTACCAAAAAAAAAAAGGTGAAAAAAATCGGCCACCTCCCCCCCCCCCCCCACCAAAAAAATAAAATAAAATAAAAACAGGAAAAGTGGGGATTGGGCCTGAGTAGATAGATAGATAGATATAGATAAAATAACTGTCGACGGTATAGAAGGGTAAAATGTAATAGTGTATGCTTCCCACATTTCACCTCTCATCAAATAACGTGGCCATGTTACCAGACTTTCTCTCCCGATAATGTGAAGCTTTTCAATTTTCCAGTCAGTTTTTTTAGGGCACATTTGCTATGTTGATCTCGTCTAGACTTAAGGGGCTAGTGGTTAGTTTTTGGTCTATGTATCTATTTATATATTAGTTTCCTCGCTAGACCTCAATAAAGCTTAAAATAACCCCCTAGACCCACTTTCAAAATAAAATTGTAAATTTTTCGGTATAAAAATGTCCAGGCCGTAGGCCGAATCCTCCTAACAGTACGGGCTCGCTAGGAAATAAATTGACATCTAAACGGAACAAAAGGTCTGTATATCGACAAGGAAATGGGGCGAAAGGTCTTAAAATTGCCAAACTAATGAAACGAACGTCTTAAAATCTCAAAGGTAATGGACTAAACCAGAGGGAGCAAAAGCAACAGCCTCCCAGTTAATCTGGACCATTTTTTCCTTGGTGTGGGTATTACCCGCGGTGATAAGCGGCTTGGGCCCAAAGACTCGTTATATTCTGCCTGTCTTTTCTGCCGGCCCCGGAGCACAATCAGGATACAACAGCGGCATTAGTAACCCCTTGGCTTCAGGTCTTTTCTAAGCTCATTACAACGAAATATTGTTTATCCGGAAAAACTAGATTTCATTGAATCATTACCCATTTTTTTCCAAACGAGAGGTCTGCCTTGCGTTCATTAAAAATGGTATATTCTTAGCTAGAACCATTACCAAAAAAAAAATAATAATAATAATAATTATAATAATATATACATAAAATAAAATAATAATAATAATAATAATAATAATAATAATAATATTTATAATCGGGAGAATGACAAGGTTTAAAGTAAATACCCATTTCACCATCAAAAATGTTTCTAAAGCTGACCAAATTATGGAGTATTATATATGCAAATAATTGCACGATCAAATATACTTAGGCTGAATAACAATCTAGTGACATCCAGAATATCACAAAATCGCTCCTGTTAAATCTAATTAACCTTAATTGGATCTCTCCCTTTTCGTTCCCTTAGTTTGGAGATTTTAACTCTTCACGCCATTAGTTGGCGATAATAAGACGTTTCACCCCATTAACATGTATATTTTTATTCTGGAGGAGCGATAGCGAGTTTGTAACGTACAGTAGAAGAAAAATCGCTTAATCACATGCTTAATTTTTTACCAATATTGTAGCGCCTCCTGTATATTGACCGGCGTTTTTGTTTAGCCTAGGGGACAAACTAAGATACATTGCTCGAAAATAGCAACCACAAACAAAATCCTTAACAATAATTAAACCAAATATCATAATAACCCACAATACGTCGAAGCAAATAGTGTTAACATAGCTTGATGGTAACTATATAGTTTAGTTTGCTTTCACCTGACGGACAATTTCATCCCTTAGCTGAGGCTTAGCAGGTGATTTATCGATACTTGGTGGTTCACTTTTTGGGCGATGTTTGCATGTATTCATTATTTGTATAGTTTCCTCCCTAGACTTCCATCAAATTAAAAAAAAAAAAAAACAAAAAAAAAAAAAAAAAAAAAAAACATCCATTACATCCCCCTTCTAGATTAACTTGTACATTTTTCGGTAGAAAACTTTTCCCGGCCGAAGGCCGGTTCTTCCAACATTACAGGCTCACTATCGTTCGCCAGAAAAAAATCGACCCCTAAATGGCACGAAAGGTCTTAAAATTGACAGAAATGGGGCGAAAGTTATTAAAATCGCCAAACTAATGTAGCGAATATCTTAAAATTTCAAAATCAATGGGGCTAAACATGAAGGAGAAAGGAGTCATGAAAAATATCCCTCAAGTGGAAATCTCCCCTTAAATAATAAAAATTTGTACGGTGGCGCTAGTAAGTCATGTCTCGGCTGTCATTACGTTTGCCGCGCTCTGTGCTGTATTAATGTCTGTCAGATGTTGAATAGGGTGGAGAAGCGTAGGATCATGTTTGTATATCTCACTGGAAACGAATATTTGCCGTATTTTGTTATGTCATGTCCCATTTTCTCTCTTGACTTTCTTTCATGCAGGTTTTTAGTGAGTTCCTAGAATTCCATCAAGCTTAAAATTACACCCCCTAGACCCCCTTTCAAGATAAAGTTGTACATTTTTCGGTAGAGAAATGTCCCGGCCAAAGGCCGATTCCTCTTAAATTACAGGCTCGCTTTCGCTCGCCAGGAAAAAATCGACACCTAAATGGCACGAAAGGTATTAAAATTGACAGAAATGGGGCGAAACTTCTTAAAATCACCAAATCAATGTGGCGAACATCTTAAAATCTCAAACGCAATGTGGCTAAACATGAGAAAGGGGTAAAGAAAAAACATCCCTCAAGTGTAAATCTCCCTTTAAATATTTATAGATTAAATATGTATTTATTTATTTACAGAAAGATACCCAATTTCCCGGTATCCTATTCTTTACCGTTTATTATGTATCTATATATTTATTTACACTTTTACAAGTTGTATGTTATGTTACCTCCCTTTATCAATTCAACAATCATTATTTAGTGATTTATATATTTATTTATTGTCACGTAGGTCATACGGAACTGTGGTGTAAGGGTTTGGGGGTCGCTCAGGAGGTTAGAATACACATAATCTTCACCTGATTGACAAATGACAGTCCTTCACGCGAGAAAAACCCAGAGTGTCAAGAGGGTTCGCAGACAGATTGCCCCCGGGTGTTCGGTTCGCTGCTTTCTAACTTAAAGAACCCAGGCTATTTTAATAGTACTTCTAAAATATATTTCTATATATAAGCATTCTAAGATTTGAAAGTCAGCTTTCCATGTATTTTATATATTTGTGAGTTTTGGGTTTCCTGTGAGGCTTATAAGTAATGGAGTCATGTTTGTTTTTTTGGTGGCGGGCGGGGATTCGGAGCCGGGAAGCAATAGGGGACATAAGTTCTCTGTTGTCACTCATGTTGTTGATGGTGGAATGGAATCGTTTATACCAATATGTGACAATCGCGTCTCAGCTTTGTGCCCGGGGGATTGGATTCCGACGAGAGGGCAGTACCGGAGAGTTTATTTCCTGCAACCTATTTAAGGGGCTAGTGGCCATTTTGGGGGCTATTAATTCATGTATTCATTTATTGTTTAGTTTCCTCGCTAGACCTCCATCAAGCTTAAGAAAACACCCCCTAGACCCCCTTTCAAGATAAATTTGTAAATTTTTCGTTAGAAAAATCTCCCGGTCGAAGGCCGATTCCTCTTAAAATTACTGGCTCGCTATCGCTCGCCAGGAAAAAACGACACCTAAATGGCACGAAGTCTTGAAATTGACAACGAAATGGGGCGAAAGGTCTTAAAATCGACAAACTAGTAGAAGGAAGGTCTTAAAATCTCAAAACTAATAAGCTAAACATGAAGGAGAAGGAGGTCCAGAAAAAGCGAGTAGTACCCCCTTAAGACCATTTGCAATGGTAAAATCGATAGTTCGCCATCAGTGTAGCTAATTAACTGTGTCAATTTAACCCTCTCATTATACGGGGATGCCTGTCTCCATTCTATTCAGGCTATGATTAGAAGATTGTATTCATAATTATAAGGAAGGACTTTTAAGGAAATAGGAGGTCAAAAGCATCTCAACTATGCCTCTGACTCCTACAGATTCTCCCTACTCGGAATAAAATCGTTTAAGGTTAGCTAGAATGAACTGGTAAAACGTGTCATAATTATATATATATATGGGTATAAAGCAGGTATGGGAAAGGAAATACAGGGCCCATGCCAATATATCCCTTAAGGACATATTGCTAGTAACAAATTAATTTAGAAAGTGCGGTATATTAAAAAGGTATATTAATAATCAAAGACTCCCTATCAATATACGGAACTTGATTATATTTACCTTTGCTATACCTTTGATTTGTAACATTTAGAGGAGGAAGAGGTCGATATGAACAGCATCTTTATTTGGCTTAGGGGGAGATAGGCCGTTTTTTAGCTATTGATTCCTTTATTCCTATATTTTCTTAGTTTCCTCGCTAGACCTCCATCAAGGTTAGAAAAACACCCCCTAGACCCCACTTTAAGATAAATTTGTAAATTTCCCGGCCGAAGGCCGGTTCATCATAAAATTTCAGGCTCGCTATTGCTCGCCAGGAGAAAATCGACATCTAAATGGCACGAAAGGTCTTAAAATTGACAACGAAATGGAGCGAAAGGTGTTACAATCGCCAAACTAATGGGCCGAACGTCTTATAATCTCAAAACAAATGGGGCTGAACACGAGGGAGAAAGGGGACCAGATAACCGGCCCATGTCCCCTTAACATGATGGTGGTTCCAAACAGTTATTAGGGCTTGTGACTGAACCGGGTTGCACATGATAAACCCGCGTGCCGCCACCAAACTCTCCACGCAGAATGACAACAAGATTAAATCCTTTGTCCGGCTATTTGGCTCGAGATAGGCAATGCGGCTCCAAATGTTCACCTCGGCCTGAAGGAGTCTGTTGTGGCGATACGCAAGAGTCGCGCTAAAATCTTTGGGGGGGGGGGGGGGGGGGCTCAAAAGCGGGTGTTCGATGAAGAAAAAAAATATATATTCTGGCAACGTTTTGGGGGCTCCTTTGCATTCGAATCTGCAACTAGACTCGGGGTAAACAAAAAGAAGAAGTCATGTGTAAATATTTGCTGATGCCAATTATTGATCAAAACATAATTGGTGCCGAGACATGACTTATTAGGCCGACTGTACTTTCAATCTATAGTTGCCGTAACCAATAAAGACGATTAACGAGAAAAATGATACCGATCGAAAAAAATGCCGACAAGTACTCCTGTGTCTCTACTTTGTCTGATAATTTGGTTACTGGTGGAGACGGGCATTTTACGGAGAACTCTTTTGTTTTTTATATGTATTCCTATCAGAAACTCCTGTCCTTTGTATGCAGGTTCTAGGTATTTTCTTATCTATTAAGGGGGCAGTACTCGCTTTTTCTGGACCCCCTTCTCCCTCATGTTTAGCATGTTAGTTTTGAGGTTTTAAGACGTTCGTTCCGTTAGTTTGGCGATTTTGAGACCTTTCGACTCATTTGTTTGTTAATATTAAAAACTTTCGTGCCCTGTAGGTGTCGATTTTTCCTGGCGAGCGAGAAAGAACCGGCCTTCGGCCGGCACAATTTTCTACCGAAAAATGTACACATTTATCTTGAAAGGGGGTCTAGGGGGTGTTTTTTCTAAGCTTGATGGAGGTTTAGCGAGGAAACTCAAAAATAAATATATAAATAAATATATAGACCAAAAACCAGGCACTACCCCTTAAGGTGTTTATTGTTTAGGTGTGATATGTGTTTGTGTATTGCACTGACTTACACGCACACACATACACACACACCACCTTCTTTCTCTCTCTCTCACACACAAAAGCCCAGACACTCTCTCACACACATACTCTTTCTCACATATACACGCACACACATGCTCTCTCTTACTTTCACACACACAGTCTAGACATTCTGTACACACACACACACACACACACACACACACACACACACACACACACACACACACACACACACACACACACACCCATACACACACACACACACACACAGCCCGTAGCCTAGTAGGTAGAGCTCTCGTCTCACACACGAGGGGTCGGGGGTTCAATCCCCGGCCGGGCGGAGACAAATTGGGCTCGTCTCCTTTCATGTGTTAGCCTCAGTTCACCTAGCTGTAAATAGGTACCTGGAATAAGTGGACGACGTTGTGACGTCCCATCTGGGGTTGGCATAAATGGTACAAGGCGAGATGGGTATCATATGGTTCACCTAAGATGATGGCTACCTAAGCCTTCGGGCGAGACGGTACCGTCTATAGTGAGAATGGTACCATACAGATCCACCCTAAGCCTTCGTTTCCGATGTCGCCAATTGGCTAAAAATACAGACTACACACACATCCACAGCCATTCCAACGATACATATAACACCTACACATATAGGAGGCGGGAAATAACGAGCGTGCTCACTCCCGCAATACAACTCGAGTAAGTACTAGAGTAAGTACACACACACACACACACACACACACACACACACACACACACACACACACATACACAGTCTAGAAATTCTGTACACACACACACACACACACACACAGTCTACAAATTCTACACACACACACACACACACAGTCTACAAATTCTACACACACACACAGTCTACAAATTCTACACACACACACACACACAGTCTACACATTCTACACACACACACACCCTCTACACGAAGACCAATGACAAAGTAGGAGCATTAGTCAGGGCGCCGTAATTCCCCCCTAACACCCTAGACAAGCGGTTATTTTCACCCGTATTAGTGCTCGGGTTCCATTATTAAGGGGGGTCACCGGCTTTGTATAGCTTTCTCTCTCTCCCTGGCTTGTATCCATTCGGCCCCATTCAGCCAACTGTTTTAAGACGTGTATCCCCATCCAGGTGTCGATTTCTTCCTGGCGAGCGATAGCGAGCCAGCATTGTATGGAGAAATCCGGCTTCGCCGGAGAATTTTTTTATCGAAAAATGTAAAAATTTAGCTTGCTGTCAAAACAAATATATATAATTATATGCTGGCTGGCTGCCGCTCGCCAGGACAATATTAACACCTGGATGGGGGTAAACGTCTTAAAACAGTAGGCTGAATGGGGCCGAATGGATACAAGCCAAAGAGAGAGAGAGAGAAAGAGAGAAAGAGAAAAAAAGCGAGGTGGGCTCCCTTCATTTTCAGGAGGGATGACGCTGCCTGGGCTCGATCCAGGTGCCTGGCGTGGGTTTGTTTACATTGGTGTTCAGGTCCAGGCACATCATCACTTAGTTCGCTTTATTCGTCTGGTTAGGAACAACAGAGTATATGTATGTTTCTAATCTCTCAGTGGGGTTCGAACCGCCGATCGTCAGGACGATAGCCGACGCTTTAATCAACTACACCACGGCAGTCTAAAAGACACTCAACCCTCTATCCTATTTATGTTAGGGAGAAGGGAAACCCACTAGGCGAATATATTTTCAATTCATACCTAGTCGTAGGATCCATATTCCAGAATACCATACAAGGATTTCGAAGTGTCCCGACGCAACTCGGGCCGAAATTGATTTCATTTAATTCTAACCCACCAAGCTTGAGTAGTTGATTAAAGCGTCGGCTATCGTCCTGACGGTCGGCGATTCGAACCCCACTGAGAGATTGGAAACATTTAGTGGCTCACGTGTATTTGTGATATATATATATATATATATATATAAAGTATGTCAAAGCCGCTATAGAGTATGACAAGTTTGTGTCCCATAAACCCCTAACTTTCGGCCGTATAATCATATACTATAAAATAGTATATATATACTGTATAGTGATATAGTTATATAGTATATACAGTGATATCGAATCAGTGTCGTGCATTAAGAAAATAATTAATAAATTAAATTAGATAACAAACACGAGTAGTAAGGGGAGATTTCCACTTGAGGGAGTTTTTTCTTGACTCCTTTCTCCCTCATGTTTAGCCCCATTGCTTGTCTAATTTTAAGACGTTCGCCCCATTGTTTTGATGATTTTAAGAACTTTCAACCCATTTCTGTCAATTTTAAGAACTTTCGTGCAATTTAGGTGTCGATTTTATCCTGGCGAGCGATAGCGAGCCTGTAATTTAAGAGGAACCGGCTTTGAGCCGGAACATTTTTCTACCGAAAAATGTACAAATTTATCTTGAAAGGGGCTCAAGGGGGTGTAATCTTAAGCTTGATGGATATCTAGGGACCAAACTAAAAACGTCCCCTTAAGCCATGTGGGTAACTGATAAAAGATAGGACCAGCGTTATGATTATCTCGACATTTTTGAACAGTCAGAGATAGTCAGTGTTATTTTATCAACTAAAAAAAAATGGCTAATACTATTCAAATTAACCCTCTGGTTGCCTCAAGTCCTTCCTAAAATAAATAAAATCGTCTATTGAAGTTGCTGGAACTCATGTTTCATTTTACTGGCTACCCTCACTGTTTCTGTCTGTATCTCCTACACAGAGTAATCCAGCTGGCTCTCACAAACACCTCCTCCTCGCACTCTACACTTCTTTCAATACACACACACAAATAATAATAAGTTATAATAAATAAAATAAAACATTTAAAATAGCGACAACCACTCTTTCAACTTTGAGGGAGACACTTGTTACAGGCAGTTTTGGCTTATGTCTCCTTCATACACGTACAAATAACATCTAGGGAATATAGGCGTCACGGCTTACTGAAAAATTTAAGGGGGGTCACCTGCTTTTTTTGTTCTCTTTCTCTCCTTTTCTCTCTTTCTTTGGCTTGTATCCATTCGGCCCCATTCAGCCAACTGTTTTAAGACGTTTATCCCCATCCAGGTGACGATATCTTCCTAGCGAGCCAGCATTTTATGGAGAAATCCGACTTCGCCGGAGACATTTTTCTAACGAAAAATTTACAAATTTAGCTTGCTCTCAAAACAAAAATATATATATGCTGGCTTGCTACCGCTCACCAGGAAAATATTGACACCTGGATGGGGGTAAACGTCTTAAAACAGTAGGCTGAATGGGGCCAAATGGATAAAAGCCAAAGAGAGAGGGAGAGAAAGAGAAAAACATCGAGGTGGGCTCCCTTAACCCGGTGATGTACTTTGCATTCTATTCTGGCAACTATTATACGATGTTGTACAGTTTAGGAAGGACACCTACTCATTAAAAGACTACAAACTATCTCAATTAATCCTTTTTAGCTACCATATATCCCTCCTAAACTTCATAAAATCGTCTAAATGTAGCTATACTAAACTAAAAATAGACGTCGCCGGTACAGAAGAGGTTAAAAGGCGACATACTATCTCAAATAATCCTTTTAGCTACCATACATCCTTCCTATGCTTGATAAAATCGTCTAAATGTAGCTGTAAGAAAGTAAAATAAACATCGCCGGTACTGAAAGGGTTAATAACACGACAATGTGGAATCACGAGTCTACTGCTGGTATTCATTACGCATCATTACTCATCATCAGTAGTAATATCTACCCCATCAACATTCCTCCTCACATATTCCTAACATAATCATACTTATTATATCATGCTAATCATATTATCATCTCACTCATAAGCCTACCCATAGATCCTACCCATAGATCTGGACTTGACACGAAAATGGAACTTTGCAGTAAGGGACCCAAAATCGGAGAACTCTAGTCGTTTTTGAGTTAAGGGTACATCACACAGTCAGGAGTGCAAGCTAGAGTCCCTAGGAGTAGGGGACAATTCGGACTCGCGGGCCTATTCGCGGTGAAAATCGATGTCTCCTAGTGACTCTAGCGACTCCTAGCGACTTCTGTTAGACTCCCACTCGCTCGCGATGAAAATGGATGACTCCTAGTGATTCTAGCGACTCCTAGTGGCTCCTGTTAGACTCCCACTAGCTCGCACTCCTGACTGTGTGATGTACCCTTTACAGAGGATAGAGGTCATGATTTCTCGCCTACTTACAGCAGATAGACGATAACTACCTCAACCAGATAATGACCCCAATTATAAAGGACCATGGTTATAGGCTAGGGATCCTTGGTATCGCTTTACTCTTTGACGCCTTTCTTAAGGGGGCCAACCTTGTTTTTGGTCTCTCGCTCTCTCCCTCTCTCTCTGGGTTGTATCCATTCGGCCCCATTCAGCCGACGTTGAAGACGTTTATCCCCATCCAGGTGTCGATTTTTTTCCTGACGAGCGATAGCAAGCCAGCATATTTTTAACAGCAGGCTAAATTTGTAAATTTTTCGATAGAAATATTTCTCCGACGAAGCCGGATTTCTTCATACAAAGCTGTCTCGCTATCGCTCGCCAGGAAGAAATTGACACCTGGATGGGGTTAAGCATCTTAAAACAGTAGGCTGAATGGGGCCGAATGGATACAAGCCAGAGAAAGAGAGAAAAGGAGAGAAAAAAAACAGGTCACCCCATTAATTCAAGCTGAACAACAAAAAGTTTGATGAGAGCTCTAGTAAAAGAAGGAGACATCACCGGCACAAAAGGGGTTAAATAAAGTAAAGTAGCGGGAGTCTAGTGGTAATAATGGAGCAGGAGGGTAATCAACGTCAAGTACTCGTTACTACCCTGGAAATGTTGACCATCACCACCACCACCACCGCTACTACCTGTTCCAACGTCATGAAGGGAGCCTCACACACCTTTATTGACTCCACCAGTCTTAACCCTTCCTATCCGATCTTTTTCCCATAACATTTATCCTCAACACTGGTCTGGCAGTTCATCTATCAAATACCGGTTTAAGGCTTTCGTAAGGTGTCGATTAAAATGACTCTTCCCATAATTATTGTACTGTGTTCATTATCACCATTAGTCTATTATTGGACCCTCTAGGTACCCCATGGGGATATGACTGTCACGGAGGATAGGTTAAACTTGGTACACTGTAAAAGCTGAATGCCTAATTGTAAAAACAGTGGTACAAAGAGGTAGCGCCAGCAACTTTGACAATTATCTTGACCCCCTTAACTTCTTATAACTCGATATGAATTAAAGCAAATGGGATGACGCTTCTATAATTTGGGAAGAGTCCACCAGGAAATAGGTGTGGATATTCACAGCCAGTTTGCTCTTGGCCCTTTTGAGTTACAGAGAGGTCAGGGATCAAGATTATTGTCAAGTTCGTTGGCGCTACCTATAGTGTTTCATCGTTTAGGTGTGCTAATTGCCGACTTGCGAGTTTCGTTCTATAAGGAAGTTGGAGCTGTAGACATCGATATTTAACAGAATTTACAGCTAAAATACATTTATAAATACATAAAACCCAATTCAACATACCATTTAGCCATCAAAAACCTACATTATTATTGCATTTCTATTTATTATCGATGTCTACAGCTCCAACTTCCTTATAGCCTGAAACTCGCAAGTGGTCAATTGGAACACGTAAACAATTGATACCACATTACGTGTATCATTGTGTTAGAGTTACGCATTCAACTTTTACAATATAGAATACTTATAGAATATAATATGATTAAGGGGAGGTTTTTAGTTTGATCTCTAGATATCCATCAAGCTTAAGATTGCACCCCCCTTGAGCTCCTTTCAAGATAAATTTGTAAATTTTTCGGTAGAAAAATGTCCCGGCTGAAAGCCGGTTCCTCTTATATTACAGGTTCGCTATCGCTCGCCAGGATAAAATCGACACCTAAATGGCACGAAAGGTCTTAAAATTGACAGAAATGGGTCGAAAGTTCTTAAAATCGTCAAAATAATGGGGCGAACGTCTTAAAATTAGAAAAGCAATGGGGCTAAACATGAGGGAGAAAGGAGTCAAGACAAAAAACCCTCAAGTGGAAATCTCCCCATTAAGTATGTAGTGTTGCAACTAAAGTGAAGAGTATGGCAAACATTAACATGAGAGCGTAGCATTGACATACAACTCTACAACATCCCTGCTGTCCACCCCTACAACATAAAACACTGCTGCTATTAGTGGTGGTCATGAAGGGATATAAGTGGGATTCTTCACACATTAAGGGGAGGCAGATCGTTTTGCTGGACCCCCTTCTCCCTAATGTTTAGCTCCACTAGTTTTGAGATTATAAGACGTTCGGCCCATTAGTTTGGCGATTTTAACACCTTTCACCCCTTTTAGTTAGGCGATTTTAACACCTTTCGCCCCTTTTCGTTGTCAATTTTAAGACCTTTCGTGCCATTTGGGTGTCGATTTTTTCCTGGCGAGCATAAGCGAGCCAGCAATATTAAGAGGAACCGGCCTTTGGCCGGTACATTTTGTACAAATGTATCTTGAAGGGGGAGGGGGGGTCTAGGGAGTATTTTTCTAAGCTTGATGGAGGTCTAGGGAGGAAACTAAAACATTATATGAATAAATGAATTAATATACCCAACAAACGGCCAGTCTCCCCATAATAAAACAAATCGCAGTAACTGACTTTGCCACAGAGACACCCGTAGTTTTTCCAAAGTATGTGGATCGATAAAAGGTGTCCTGAAAGTCATGCTTTCCTAAAGTGAGAACTTAGCACTATCTAATGCGACGTCTTGGCAATATCGTGATACTTTGTAGATTATCATTAAGGGTTTTGGTTGCTTTTGCCATTTTCAAGCAACACATCTTTAGTTCGCTCCCTCGACTAAATATATATATATATATAATAACATAATAACGCCTACCAGATCCCTTTCAAGCTAAGTATGTACGCCCTGGCCAAAGTTCGTCTAAATTGCAAGCTTGCTATCGATCGCCCAAAAATAATCGACAGCTGAATGGAGTTAAGTGTCTTATAATCACCAAACTAAAGACCTGGAATGCTGAGTGCGGCGGGTATGAACAGTGGCGTTGTGTTTTGACTGGTCGTAGTTTACAGGTTCCCAGGACAAGGTTAGCCAGCCACCCTAACTCCTTCCTTCCTATACGCTACCGCCTTCACATTACCGGGGATATATGACTTAATGCCAGCCTGTGGGGGCCAGAGGAGGGGGGGAGGATGACGGATGGTTGACTCGTGATGGATGAGGGGAAGTGGGTGGATAGATGTGGAAGTGGATAGAGAGAGTGGAGGTGGTTAGAGTAATAAAGGCATAGAGGGAAGCTTGACGGCTGATGAGGACGGGTGGCGGGGGTGGATGGAGGAAAAAGTTGGTGGATACATGTGGAAGTGGATAGAAAGAGTGGAGGTGCTTAAATAGCGTAATAAAGGCATAAGGGGAGCGTGGTGGATGATTTGGACGGGCGGAGGTGGATGAAGGAATTGGGTGGATAGAAAGAATTGAGGTGGTTAGATGGATAGATAAATAAAGAGGGAAGCTTAACGGATGATATGGATAGATATTGGTGGATGGACAGAGAAAGATGATGTGGAAGTGTAGTAAAGAGAGTAGGTAGGTGTGGTTACTAGTTATATTGAGTTTAGGTGGCGAGGTTACTACAGAACAGAGTATGGTGGTGGATGATGATGGATGATGGACAGGTGGGGGGAAGGGAAGTGGAGGCGGGTGGATCAAAGACGTGGATATATAGAGTTTGAGGAAGTAGAGATAGACAGAAAAAGCTTGAGACAGATAGAAGGCAATGTAAGGGGTGGGTGATGAAGGATATTGGCCACTTGACGGTAAAAGGTCTAACAGGAACATTATTATTATTATTATTATTATTATTATTATTATTATTATTGTTCCCAGACGCCATAATTCCCGAGAAGGGAATCCAGAGGTACAAAGGAGTACAAAGGAAATCAAGCAACAACAGGTCTGGTGACCCTTCTAGGCTGCTTGTCCTCCAAAACATTGAGGATCAATTGTCCAAACAGTGGTTTAGAGTGGGTAAGGGAACATTGGAAAGGGAACTACTGCCCTGGAACTAATGTCCGTGGCAGGATTAGGAAGTTAGTAGGGGACAGATGGGGTAGTTCAGTACTAAAGCTGAAAACTAATATATAGTAATTAGATAGTGGTAATGAAAAGATAGCGAATATTAATATATTTAATGGTGAATGATGAAAGAGCAAATAGAAGAAAACTGAAAGGGGGCATTAGATTTAAGGATAGTACGATTATAGTAGCAGGTATTGCATATAAGAATAACAACATCTAAGAGAGTATTGAACTTAAGGGGAGACTACACCTTTTGGGACCCTGAAAGCATATATATTTTTGTTTTTCTGCTAAAATCCTTCCTACAGTGTACTGTAGGAAAGTGCAAGTGAAGAGTAAAAAAACACCATCCGACATCTTCTCCCCCCCCCCCCCCTCCCTCATCCATATATCACACCGCTGAAATTTATATTTTATGTTTGTAGCTATAATAATTCCTACAGTGAAATCAAATGAAAGGGAAGAGAAAAAATCACCATCTGATATTTTCAAACCACCCCACCCCATCTCCCCATTTACGTGTTTTTTTTGGTATGTGAGATAAAAATAATATAAAAATATTAATGTTACCCAAATATTCTCTGGCAGCTCCATTTTCTTTTACACTGTGTATCAGAGAACGATATTATAGCGGTAACTAAACATTTTACCCAGCTTTCTACCTCAAAATTTCACTTGCAATTTTTTTTGCTTTTTCTGCGATAAATGTCTTATCGACATGTAAAATCAACTGTACTCATGAATATTACTCGATATCGTCCATACTTTTCAGACAAGTTCCATATGTAGCTATGCAACTTTGTACAAAAGGAAAATATGTTTACAACTGGGGGTTTTTTTCAGCAAATTTTTGTTTTTGTAATATAGGGCCCCGATACCATACACTTACATTCAATATTTGTTTCCACGACTTGTATGTATCATTGGGGAATACTAATATTGCACATTTGTAGGTAATATAGTTAGGCTACTTTAAACAAAAAACAGGCGATTTCTATTGGTAAATATATGATCCTTGGATTTAATATTGGTATAAAAAGGCTTTCGTTGCTGCGCGTGAGCATACACATAACCAAGTCCCTTCATTTTAGCAATTAATATTAAATACACGAAGTTAAATTTATGATTTACATTTCATATTATATCTTAGGAAGTGATAAAATAGCTAAAACAATGCAATTTAATTTAAATATTCTAGTATTTCTATTTAAGGGGAGATGGGCCTTTTTTCTGGTCCCCTTTTTTCCTCATGCCTATCCGTATTAGTTTTGAAATTTTAAGACGTTTGCCCCATTAGTTTGTCGGCACATTTCTTTGTCAATATTAAGACCTTTCGTGCTCTTTAGGTGTCTTTTTTTCCTGGCGAGCGAAAGCGAGCCTGTAATTGTGGAGGAACCGGCCTTCGGCCGTAACATTTTTCTAGCGAAAAATGTAAAAAAATTATTTCGTAGGGGGATCTAATGGATGTTTTTAAAGCCTGATGGAGGTCTAGGGAGGAAACTAAAACAATAAATGAATATATAAATAAATAGACCCCCCAAAACAAAAAAATGAATATATAAATAAATAGACCCCCCAAAAAATAAATTAATATATAAATAAATAGACCCCCAAAAATAAATTAATATATAAATAAATAGACCCCCCAAAAATAAATTAATATATAAATAAATAGACCCCCAAAAAAAAAATTGAATATATAAATAAATAGACCCCCCAAAAAATAAATGAATATATAAATAAATAGAACCCCCAAAAAATAAATGAATATATAAATAAATAGACCCCCCAAAAAATAAATGAATATATAAATAAATAGACCCCCCAAAAAATAACCACCGTACCCTTAAATTTCCCAGTATTTCTTGTCCTATTCCCTCCAGTCTTAAAAAAAAATGGTCCTGGTGTTGACACCCTGCTATAATTGAATGGGCGAGTGATGAGTATGTGGTGAGGTCAGTGATGAAAGGTGGTGATGAGTAAGGTGAGTGGGGGTAATGAGTACGTGGTGAGGTCAGTGATGAAGGGTGATGATGAGTATGGTGGGTGGGGGGGGGGGGGGGTAATGAGTATGGGGTTAATTATTGGGGAAGGCATGGATAATTAGGAGATAATAAGGTAATGACGAGATGAAGGAGCTCTAACGGGAGACAAGATAGTGGCCCAAGAAAATTTGTAATGAGGTGGGACATTTTAGTGTTGTTATTACTCATAATGGGGAAATGAAACGAAACAAATAGGTGATGAAGAGTAATTAGTGAGGAATTGATAAGTGAATGAGTAAGATCATATATATTACAGTATAGGTAAAGAGTAAAAGGAAGTTAAAAGTAACAAATGAAATATAAGTCAGCATTAATAAGTGCAAAATGAATAAGAGTATAACCATATTTAGATGATGAATAAGGCAGATTGAAAAAGTTAAAATGTATGTATGTATGTATGTATATACTCTGGCACCTTCCCCAGTTTTCCTATTCTTTTTCCTTTTTTTTTTTTTTTTTCATGGGGGTGGCCGACTCGAGACAGAGCCCGAACAGGGACACCACAACACATCAGAAAAACAAAACACAACAAAATCTAAAATCTCACACACATCTATGTCGCCCAGTTGAAATGATTGAGTTAATAATAATTGAATTGAAAATTAATATTTAATAAGTGATTTAGTTATGAGTAAGAAAATAACCAGCATTATTGAGTCAATGTGTAAGGTATAATGAACAATATAAAAGTGATGAGGGGCTTATAACTGAAAGAATATAAATTTAATAATAGAATAAGTATTAACCCTTTGAAGCTCTGACGCGTTTGAGCAGTTTTATTTTGGCCATCATTAGACGATTTTATGCAGCTTAGGAAGGATCTGTGGGTGTTAAAGGGGTAAAGACTATCTCAATCAACCCTCTGACTTCCACATACCCTTCCTAATCTGAATAAAATAGTCTAATAATAGCTAGAAAACAAAAAAAGAAGTGCGTCATCGATCCTCAGAGGGTTAATAAGCGAGTAATGAAAACAAAAAATAATAACAAAATAACCAGCAGGGTAAAAGTTGTTGTTGTTGTTGTTGTTGTTGTTGTAGTTGTTGTTGTTGTTGTTCCCCAAGCTGCCTGGACGAACAGCCCCAAGGCCCCGAGCACGGCCAAGGCCATAACCGAGCGCCCCCACAGAACCCTCCCTGGCGACCACAATAAAGCCTGGGTGACCGAAGCCACTCCATGGCGGGGAGCTGAGGAGGGTGCGGAAACGCCCGGGAAACCAAAGCCCCACCCAGGGCCCTGTGCCCCTCAGCAATTATGAAGAGAAAGTTGAGGGGCAAGGGAAAAATGTGACGCTTTGGCTTCCAATCTTGGTAGATTGGGAGGTCAATCCACGGAAGAGACGCCGTCACTCGAGATCTAGAAGATATATAAGTAAAAGGAACAGTCAGAGTAAGCTATGGGTATGGCAGAGATCGCTCAGTTCTCACTCTGATAGACCAGCCCATCACCAAGCAGAGTAGAATTACACTCGAATACCGTACTTAGTTAGTTAAAATAGGACTTCAGAGGCTATCAACCCTTCTGGATTATTAAGCCAGCACACTGTAAGTCAAGAAAGCGTCAGGACTGGAGCCCCTTTTTGAGAACTCCAGTCCCTTGGAATACCGAACCATAGTCTATAGCCCTTTTATAAGAATTGGCGGGTCCCCTATGTTTTTCTTTGTGAAATTATAACTATCTGAATTTATTAGTTTGATAAAATTGGCTTTTCGTTAAATAATTATGAGTGGGCTGGAGACTATGGCATCCGAGTGTACTTTAGTAAGGGTTAAAGAAGAAGTGAAGCGTAATGCGTGATTAATAAGTACAGTAAAGGAGTGTAAGGTGAATAATAAACGGACTAATTAATAAGCGAGTGATGAGTAAGAGTGTAACCAGCCGAGTGGAGGTATAATGAGTAAGGCATAAGAGGGGGGGCGGTACGGGGGGCAACGAGCATTTCCCCTGATAGGATCGGGTTAGGGGGGGCGAAGATTATGTTGTTTATCGACGCTGTTGCTGATACCTTCCACCACCACGCTCCATGCTCCTCTCACTATATGCTCCTTTTACTATACGCTCATTAGCTCCTCTCACTATACGCTCACTACGTTCCTTTACCCTATATACTCGCAATGCTCCTATCACTATATGCTCATCATGCTCCTTTCACTATATGCTCACTATGCTCCTTTCACTATATGCTCACTATGCTCCTTTCACTATATGCTCATCATGCTCCTGTCACTATATTCGCACTGTGCTCCTTTCACTATATGCTCACTATGTTTTTTTAATTATATGCTTACTATGCTCTTTTCACTATATGCTCACTATGTTCCTTTCACTATATGCTCACTATGCTCCTTTCACTATATGCTCACCACAATCCTATCACTAAATGCTCACTATTCAACTTTCACTACATACTCACTATGTTCCTTTCCCTATATTCTCACTATGCTCCTTTCACTATATGCTCACTATGCTCCTTTCACTACATGCTCACTATGCTCCTTTCACTATAGGCTCACTATGCTCCCTTTTACTATATTCTCACTATGCTCCTTTCACTATATGCTCACTATGCTCCTCTCACTAAATGCTCACTATGCTCCTCTCACTAAATGCTCACTATGCTCCTTTCACTATATGCTAACTATGCTCCTTTCACTATACGCTCACTATGCTCATTTCACTATATTCTCATTATGCTCTTTTCACTATATGCTCACTATGCTCCTCTCACTAAATGCTCACCACAATCCTATCACTAAATGCTCACTATGTTATTTTCACTAAAGGCTCATCACAATCCTTTCTCTAAATGTTCACTATGCTCTTCTCACTATATGCTCACCACGCTCTTCTCAATGTTATCGTACTGTTGACATAGCTATGTATCTGTATTTAGTATGTAGCCGTTGTGATCAGCTCGCCCCATGTTGATCAGGTTAGTTATTATGTTCTCTCCACCAACCAACTTTACTCCTAAACTCGATTAATGAAATTAACAAACACATGTGGCAGTCCGGGGATTCGAACCCAGGACGCTCACACCGAAAATCAACACACTTATGCATTGCGCCACGAAGACAGTTAGTTAGTTAGTTATGTAGAGCAGATTAACCAGACCACTGAGCTCCATACGGAAATGTTGATCAGGTGCTAGCATACGTTTGTGTACAAGCGACACTGGTCTACCACACCTCTATTATCCGCCATTAGTGTTCAGACAGTTAATTGAGATTGTTTATAGTCCTTTGATTGCTAGAGGGCATTCCTTAGCTATACAATATTGCTGAATGTTACCATAAATCAAATTTAAGATGATTCCATAATACCAAAGGTGTTCACGGTATCACACGAGCACTTTTTCCCTCAACATTTATCCTTAACATTGGTCTGGCAGCTTAGGAGGTTAACATTTATAATATTTGTGTCACCTAAATTCATATATCATCAGTCTAGTTTCCGATACCAGTGCAATATATTCCAGAAATGTTGCCAGAAAAATGTTGATCATCGAATGTGGACTATAAAAGCTCTCGTGTGATACCGGCTTTAACCCTCTCATCCACATCGATAGGGGAGGTTATTGGTTTTTGGGACCCCCTTCCTCAATATAAACCCCATTTGCTTTGATATATTTAGACGTTCGCCCCATTCGTTTGGTGATTAGAAGACCTTTCGCCACATTTAGTTGCCATTACTAAGACCTTTCGTGCCACTTAAGTGTCGGTTATTACATGGCGAGCGCTAGCGAACCCATTAATTAGGAGGAACTGGCCTTTGACCGGGACATTTTGTACACATTTATCTCGAAGGAGGGTATTGTGTGTGTGTGTGTGTGTGTGTGTGTGTGTGTGTGTGTGTGTGTGTGTGTGTGTGTGTGTGTGTGTGTGTGTGTGTGTTTTTTTTTTTTTTTTTTTTTTTTTTTTTTTTTTTACTAAATCTTTATAGATGTCATGGGAGCAAATCTACCCCTCCCCCCCCCCCCCCTTCATTTCACTTCATTGCGTGATACAAAAGATGTGCGGCCTCTTGACACCCGATGCCTCTGTACACCAAGCGGAAAAATAAACATTATTTGTATTCTACATATTGTTTGATGTACATCAATAAATGGAGATGTGTCGGATGGTTGGAAGCCACAGTTGCTCGCGCGTTTGGGGCTGGCAGTATATTGAAAGCTGACATTCGTTCCTGGAAGCTAAGTTTGAATGACTTGGATAATAATTATACAGTAGCCCCAGGATGTACGGTCGATATAATCATTCATTGGTTTAGTCCTACGGAAGTTAAATAATATCGTCTAGTGGTAGAAAGAAAAATAACAGCTAGTTTATGGTTTGTCATATATTAAGGAATCTAAGAAAATATCTAAGCCCTCTTTCAAAGTATATCTAGTAATCTAAAATATGGGTTTGATTTTTAGTTTGCTCCCTAGACCTTCATCAAAGTTTAAACAAATATCCATATAAATTTCTACATTTTTCGGTAGAAAAATGTCCCGGCCACATTCCGATTACTCCTAAATTGCAGGCTTGCTATCGCTCGCCAGGAAATTGACACCTAAATGGTACGAAAAAATGCTAAAACTAAAAAGAATGTAAATAATATGCACACCCTCTTTCAAAACGTATATAACATAGTGCTAAAAATATCCCTTGATGACGGCCGGTATGAAATGTGTGTAAAGGTGCCTATTCCGTGTAAATGTAAGTAATGAGGACCCTAATGTACTGACAGCGGGAATTAGTTGGGTACTGGGACATGAGGACAGCCGCGGACACACATTTTATTGTGGCGTGTGATAACTGCTCGTATTCTCATTTTTTTGTACTCTTATTTTAAATCGGGGTAACTTTATTCATTGTAATATTTTTGTTTGGTGTATTTTATATCTACTATTTATTGCCATTTTTCTTGTTTGGCACATTATAACTCGGTATCTGCGAGCCGTGGCATAGTCAGTAGAGCGTCGGCTGCTGATCAAAGGGTCGGCGGATTGAGCTCACATTGTCAACATGTTATTGGTAGATGTCAAGCCAGGGCAACTTGACCTAACCGATTCGTGACAAACGCACAGATGTTTAGGGCCACCCCTTCTCGGGAATTACGGCGTCTGGCCAAAAATAAATAAATAAAACTATAATATGTATTAATAAATAAATAAATATATAAATAAATATATAAATAAATAAATAAATAAAAAAAATATAATCTGCTTTATACACTGTCTGTCTTTTATCAACTCTGCGTAAGTGTAGAGGTATCGCCCAAACAGATCCCTCCCATATACAGTACAGTGCCCCACCATTCCGCTTGTCCGTCGTCCATCATATATATATATATATATATATATATATATATATATATATATATATATATATATATATATATATATATATATATAAAACCATCACAGTTATAACCAAGAACAAAACCCACCCTCATTACCCTAACAACCACTGCAACACACCATCCCCATCATTAGAATCAAAATCACAACCACCAGAACCCAGAAAAGACATTACTAAAATATGAACTTGAAAACAGACGAACTCGAAACACTGCAGATTAAAGCTGAATCCCAACCAACATTAAGGGGAGATGGGGGTTTCTGGTCCCCCTTCTCCTTCATGTTTAGTAACATTAAGGGGAGATGGGGGTTTCTGGTCCCCTTCTCCTTCATGTTTAGTAACATTAAGGGGAGATGGGGGTTTCTGGTCCCCTTCTCCTTCATGTTTAGTAACATTAAGGGGAGATGGGGGTTTCTGGTCCCCCTTCTCCTTCATGTTTAGTAACATTAAGGGGAGATGGGGGTTTCTGGTCCCCCTTCTCCTTCATGTTTAGTAACATTAAGGGGAGATGGGGGTTTCTGGCCCCCCTTCTCCTTCATGTTTAGTAACATTAAGGGGAGATGGGGGTTTCTGGTCCCCCTTCTCCTTCATGTTTAGTAACATTAAGGGGAGATGGGGGTTTCTGGCCCCCCTTCTCCTTCATGTTTAGTAACATTAAGGGGAGATGGGGGTTTCTGGTCCCCCTTCTCCTTCATGTTTAGTAACATTCATTTTCAGATTTTATGACGTTCAGTCATGTGGCGATTCTAAGACCATTCGGCCCAATTCCTTGTCAATATTAAGACTTTTCGTGTCATATAGGTGTCGATTTTATCCTGGCGAGCGATAGCGAGCCTGTAATTTTTGGAGGAAACGGCCTTCGGCCAGGACATTATCCTACCGAAAAATGTACAAAATTATCTTGAAGGGGGGGTCTAGGGGGTGATTTTTTTAAGCTTGATTGAGGTCTAGGGAAGAAACTAAACAAATATTATATATACATATATATACAGTATATATATATACAGTATATATATATATATATATATATATATATATATATATATATATATATATATATATATATATATATATATAAATCCTCTCCCCTTAATTATATAAACCCTATCCCCTTAACCAGACTTTCCAGACAGGTGGCCGTTCCCTGTGATAAACCAGAAGTCCTAGCCAAAAGGTCAAGGGGACTATTTAAGGGGGAATGGTTCACTTTTTGGGCATTTTTTGCATGTATTCATTATTTTTATAGTTTCGTTTCCTCCCTAGACCTCCAACAAATTTAAAAAAGCATCCATTAGATCCCCCTTCTAGATTAATTTGTACATTTGTCGGTAGAAAAATGTTCCGGCCGAAGGCTGGTTCTTCAAACGATACAGGCTCACTATCGTTCGTCAGGGAAAAAATCGACACCTAAATAGCACGAAAGGTCTAAATATTGACGAAGAAATGGGGTGAAAGGTCTTAAAATCGACTAACTAATGGGGCAAACACCTTAAAATCTGAAAACTAATGGGGCTAAACATGAGGGTGAAAGTGGTCCCGAAAAGCGGGCCATTCCCCCTTAACTTGGGCACCGACCACCACAAACCAGTTCGTGCTGCCCCTTTTATAGCGAAGTGCCACGTCGTCGTCAGCAACAAGCCCTTCAATACGGTGGCGGCGTTTTATTTGCATTTATTTACATTTTACTCTGGCTAAAGAGGGTATCACACGAGAGCTTATATTGTACATTTTTGATCAGCAAACCTTTTTCTGGCAATTTTTTTGTTCTCTCTCTCTCTCTCTCTCTCCTCTTTTTTTTGTACTATTTGACATTGGTATTTGCTATTAGACTGGAGGTAGATTATTAAAGGTGAAATAATTATTTCTAAAGTGCATTTCAAAAGCAAAAAGTTGTGGGAAAAAGCGCTCGTGTGATAATGCCTTAATACTAGACTATCTTATTTAGCTTAGGATAGGTCTCTAGGAATCAAGGAAGTACAGTTTATCTAGAATACCCTCTGACTACCACACATCCCTCTCAAACTGTCTAAAATCGTGTAATGAGTCAGAATATAAAACAAACATGGCGCCATTGTAGTGATAGTGTTAACAGGTGTGTGGTAAGGGTAGAGTGAGGAGTGATGTGGAATAGTAGGGTGTGATGTGGAGTAGTGGGGAGTGGTGTGGAGTAGTAGAGTGTGATGTGGAGTAGTGGTGTGGAGTGATGTGGAGTAGTAGAGTGGAATGTGGTGGAGTAGTGGGGAGTGATGTGGAGCATTAGGGTGTGATGTGGAGTAGTGGAATGTGGTGGAGTAGTAGAGTGTGGTGGAGTAGTGGGGAGTGATGTGGAGTAGTAGAGTGTGGTGGAGTAGTAGGGTGTGATGTAGAGTAGTAGAATGTAGTGGAGTAGTAGGGAGTGATGTGAAGCATTAGGGTGTGATGTGGAGTAGGGGAGTGATGTGGAGCATTAGGGTGTGATGTGGAGTAGTGGGGTGTAATGTGTAGTCGTGGAATGTGGCACAGTAGTGAGGAGCAATGTGGAGTAAAATGGTGTGATATGCAGTAGTGGGATGTGGTATGGGTTGTGATGTGGAGTAGAGGGGAGTTATGTGGAGTAGTATGGTGTAATAATATGAAGTAGTGGGATGTGGCGCAGTAGTGTGCCGGAGTGGGATTTCGTCTTGAAAATGTGTTCCTCTTGAATGGTACCGAGTCGTGTATTTGCGAGATCGAGTGTAAAGGGCGTACTGAGGCGTGGGATGCAGTATTAGAACTATGGCATGTTCACTATAAATAAGCCAGCAATCTTGACCAATACCTTCTTTTAACTCAGAAAGGACAATATCAATCGAGCGGATACATTTACCATTTGGGATGAATCAACCAGGAAATAGATGTGGAAATGTACAGCTCACTTACTGTAGCATAGGGTGGTGCGGTGGTGTGTCATTGATTGGTGTGTGCTTTAGTGGTATGGATGTAATAGGTAATATAATGAAGCCTGGGATGGAGTTCGAAATGGCAATGTAGAGGTGTAATTAGATGTGTTATGGAGATGTTGTGGGTTAGGGTGTAGGAAGGTAAGCGGAAATGTGGTGTGGGGGTGGGGTGCAGTAGGGTGATATGGCAATAGGTGGAGGGATAATAGGATGATGTGGTAATGGGGTGGGGTGGCAGTAGGGTGATATGGCAATAGGTGGAGGTATGCTAGGGTGATGATGTGGTAATGGGGTGGGGTGCAGTAGGGTGATATGGCAATAGGTGGAGGTATGGTAGGGTGATGATGTGGTAATGGGGTGGGGTGCAGTAGGGTGATATGACAATAGGTGGAGGTATGGTAGGGTGATGATGTGGTAATGGGGTGGGTGCAGTAGGGTGATATGACAATAGGTGGAGGTATGGTAGGGTTATGATGTGGTAATGGGGTGGGATGCGGTAGGTGATATGACAATAGGTGGAGGTATGGTAGGGTGATGATGTGGTAATGGGGTGGGGTGCAGTAGGGTGATATGACAATAGGTGGAGGTATGGTAGGGTGATTATGTGGGGGTGGGGTGCAGTAGGGTGATATGACAATAGGTGGAGTACAAAGGAGTACAAAGGAGTACAAAGGAAATCAAGCAACAACAGATCTAGTGACCCTTCTAGGTTGCTTGTCCTCCAAAACACTGAGGATCAAGTGTCCAAACAGTGGTTTAGAGTTGGTAAGGGAACATTGGAAAGGGAATTACTGCCCTGGAACTAATGTCCGTGGCAGGATTAGGAAGTTAGTAGGGACAGATGGGTTAGTAACTGAAAGGGGAATAAAATACAGTTATTCATTTACAAACGCAGTCAGTCGCTGTTTTGATGCGAGATATTTGTCTAGGCGGAGTTTAAATGAATCAACGGTGATGCAGTCTATAACGTTTCGGGGAAGCCCATTCCACAAGTTGACAACTCGATTGAAGAAGAAATTCTTAGATTCGTGAGTTAAAAGATTTACCAATAATTTTTGCAACCGTTTCCCCCGCGTGTAATTAGATTGGTCGATAGTGAAGTACTTACTACAGTTCATATTGTCGATGCCTTTGATGATTTTGAACACTTGAATTAAGTCACCTCTTAATCTGCGCTGGGTTAAAGGAAATAGATTTAATTCTCTAAGACGCTCTTCGTATGGTTTGTTCTTTAGGCTAGGTAC
>CM064568.1:6244272-6291772 GCA_032716605.1 Paralithodes platypus
CATCTCTTATCTCTCTCTCTCTCTCTCTCTCTATCTATCTCACACAGGACAAGCCAATATAAACTTACATCACATTCCATTCCCCCAACCAAACGCCGACAATATAGTGTATGTGTGTCACCTGTGTGTGTGTGTGTGTGTGGTAGGTGGGCTGGCTGACAAATAGGTGAGATGTACCATTATGACAGATGAGCACTGAGGTTGTGGGGTTAGCTGGGTTGGGTTTATATCTCTTACTTACTTTTAGTCTCTTACTCTCTCTGTATATATATATATAATATATCTATATTCTTAATTACTATATATTATATTATATATCATATATATAGATATTGATATTAGATATACCAGTTATTCTGATATATATGCGACACTGGTCTACCCCGCCGCTAATTTCCGACAGTGTGGATTAGCCGTATTGCACTAGACTCGTGTGGAGAGACCCGGGATCGCTCCCCGGCCAGAGCTCTCCATACCCTTAGCTGCACTGGCAGACATTAGAGGTGCGGTAGACCAGTGTCGCAAGTACTCATGTATATGCTATCACCTGATCAACATGGGTATACAGATTACATTGACATCCACAGCCACCCAACCGATACAGTAACATTCAAAATGCATTTCAAACAATACATACTACCTTACCAAGTCTGACTTAGCCACCATGGTGAGGTACAGAGGCTGCCATCGTCCCCTTGGGGATAGGCCAATTCTGCAGTGGATCATAAAAGGCTGAAGTGATTACATATATATGTTTTATATTCTGAGCTGGATTTGAACCACCGACAGTCAGGACGATTGTCCATGCTTTAAGGGGAGATATCCACTTGAGGGACTTTTTTCTTTACCCCCTTCTCCCTCATGTTTAGCCCCATTGCTTTTGCAGGATTTTTACGACGGTTGCCCCCATTAGTTGGGCAATTTTAAGACCTTTTCAACCAATTTATATCAATTTTAAGACCTTTCGGCCCATTTTAGGGGACGTCAATTGTCCTGGTCGCGAGCCGATAGCGAGCCTGTAATTTAAGAGGAATCGGCACTTCGGCCGGGACATTTTTTCTACCGAAAAAATGTACAATTTAATTTTCTTGAAAGGGGGGGGTGTCAAGGGGGTGTAATTTCAAGCTTGATGGAAGTCTAGGAAACTCACTAAAAACCTCCCCTTAACCAACTCTACCACAGCGTGATACATGAACATTTCCTCCATGTAGGAATTCGCCTCCCTCCTTAATATAAATAGGAAAAGGTTAAGTACCGGTATCCTTTATCACGCCGTGGTAGAGTTGGTTACAGCATGGACAATCGTCATAACTGTCGGTGGCTTGAGCCCCGCTGAGATTATACACACATTTAGTAACTTAGGTGTAGACTAAATAGACGTGCCTTGCAAGCTTCAGGATAGGATTATACAGACGATGCTATGCAATGCCTGGTGAGTTATCTGCTCAACAGGTGGCGTTCGTTAGCGTGGGGTGTGTGTGTTGTAAGGTGTGAGAGTCCGGTGTAGGGGTTGAGACATTGAAGCCCAGCACTAGAACGAGGTGGCTTCAGAGATGGGGTCGTTTCGGGCCAATGAGGTGAGCACCGTGCCTCATGTGAAGGCAAGATGGCAGGTGCTGCGTTTGTACTATACGTGCTTCAACATGTCTCACTCCCTAGACTGGACAGGACCTCACGGGCTTCCACTGTTCATTGTAAAGCGGTGAATGTTAAGGATCTCAGCCTATTGCACGCCTATGCTCGAGAGGAGTTAAGTTGGAATGATAGAAAAAAAAAAAAAAAAGAAAAAAAAAAAAAAAAAAAAAATCCATAACAAACATTCTAAATATCAACCGTTTAAGAGGTATTGAAAGTGATATAATATTATAGTGTCCTTTCCATGTCACATACTATCCAGCAAGTCCAAAGTGAGCTAATCTGTCTATAATCATTTTGCAACTTACATAATTATAATATCTTTATAACAACATGGTAAAATAGTTGCCGTTAGATAAGGGTGAGGTAAGCTCTGCGACAGCTAGGCCAGACTTTTGAGGAAATACGTAAGAAAATGCCATTTTCAACAGGCGATATCTCTGTAACGAGTAAAATTTGAAATTTTGCTTATAGAACATTTTATGCTTAGAATAAATTACTTTCCTAAACCTAATCATAAGTAGTCACGTCCTGTATGCGGGCCATCCTGTGTGTGTGTGTGTGTAGTGTGTGTGTGTAGTGTGGGTGTGTATTGTGTGTGTGTGTAGTGTGGGTGTGTGTGTTGTGTGGGTGTGTGTGAGAGACGCGAGAGAGAGGGGGGGAAAGGAAAAAAACAAGAGAGAGATATATATCTAATATTATAACTATATATATATATATATTATCTATAGTATATAGATATCGATAGACGAGAGGGAGAGAGAGAGAGGAGACGAGAGGGGAAAGAGAAAAGCGCTTCTCTCTATCTCTTCCTCTCTTCTCTCTCTCTCTCTCTCTCTCTAGCTCTCTCTATCGCTCCAGCTCTCCTCAACTACCACAAATTACTGTACTGTATATACCAGCCATCAACCTCCCCTCCAGCCGTCCTAGAGTTGCTTGCTATCAGTCATAAGTGTAGATGGGTGATGTGATAGTGTGGTGACGGTACCTGGTTGTCATCCTGTATAATGAGCCCAAGCTGGGGCCTCTCAGGGATCGCGGGTCATTAGAACGGAAACCAATCAGTCTCGAACCAATCAGTATCCACAAATGCACACACGGCAATAAATAGTGAACGCGGGCGATTGACATTCTTAACCCCTTCAGCACCATGACGCATTTTTACCTTTGATTCCGGCTAAAATGATATGATTTTACGCACTTGAAGATGGACCTATGTTACTAAGATGGTCTATGTAAGTCATATTTAGCATATATATAATAATATAATATATATAATATTTCCTCACATATATTTTCGTTTTACCCTTTTTTTTGTTTACCTTCCTTCAAGATAAATTTGTACATTTTTCGATAGACAAATTTCCCGTTTCCCCTTAAAATACAGGCTCGCTTTCGCTCGCCAGGAAAGTATCGACACCTAAATGACACAAAAAGTCATCATATTTAAAAAGAAATGGGGCGAAAGTTATTAAAATCGCCAAACTAATGGGTTGAACGTCATAAAATCTGAAAACTATTGGGGCTAAACATGAGGAAGAAGGGGGACCAGAATAACGCCCCATCTCCCCTTAAGCAATAGTTAAACCTTTTCAGTACCGGTATGCGATGAGGCGTTTCCAATAGTATTCTGACTATCAGTAGACTGTTTAATTAAGGGGCCCCACCTCGTATTTTGTTCTCTCTCTCTCTCTCTCTCTCTCTCTCTCTCTCTCTCTCTCTCTCTCTCTCTCTCTCTGCGTTGTATCCATTCGGCCCCATTCACCCTACTGTTTTAAGACGTTTATTCCCATCCAGGTGTCGATTTTTCCTGGCGAGTGGTAGCGAGCCAGCATATTTTTAAAACATGTGTTTTACAGCAGGCTAAATTTGTAAAAAAAAAAAAAAAAAAAAAAAAAAAAAAAAAAAAAATGTCTCCGGTGAAGCTGGATATCTCCATACAATGCTGGCTCGCTAATCCGCTCTACATCCCAGGAGAAACTAGACACCTGGATGGGGATAAACGTCTTAAAACAGGTGTGAGGAGATCGCCCATCAGTCTCTCCCTGCCCGGAAATCGAACCTGGGAATTTTCGGTTGTGAACGAAACACGCTAAGCATTGTGCCACAGTTGCGAAATAAATATAATATAACAATATCAACGGAATGCAACAACACAGAAGATTAAAAGCAAGTCCAACAAAAGATAGGAGGGAAAAGATAGTCGTTGATAGAGAGGTTAAGAGGGAATGGTTCACTTTTTTGGTAGATTTTTTTCATTAATTTATTATTGTTCTAGTTTCCTCCTTAGACCTTCATCAAACTTAAATAAACATCCATTAGATTCCCCTTCTTCTTCTTCCATAATAAACATCCATTAGATTCCCCTTCTTCTTCCATAATAAACATCCATTAGATTCCCCTTCTTCTTCTTCCATAATAAACATCCATTAGATTCCCCTTCTTCTTCTTCCATAATAAACATCCATTAGATTCCCCTTCTTCTTCTTCCATAATTACAGGCAGAAGAAAAAAAAAATCGACACCTAAATAGCACGAAAGGTCTTTATATTGACAAGGAAATGGGTCGGAATGTCCTAAAATCGCCAAACTAAAGGGTCGAACGTCTTAAGGGGAGCTTTTTAGTTTGGTCCCTAGATATCCTTCAAGCTTAAGATTACACCCCCTTGAGCCCTTTTCAAGATAAATTTGTACATTTTTCGGTAGAAAAATGTCCCGGCTGAAAGCCGGTTTCTCTTAAATTACAGGCTCGCTATCGCTCGCCAGGATAAAATCGACACCTAAATGGCACGAAAGGTCTTAAAATTGACAGAAATGGGTTGAAAGTTCTTAAAATCGTCAACATAATGGGGCAAACGTCTTAAAATCTCAAAAGCAATGGGGCTAGACATGAGGGAGAAAGAGGTCAAGAAAAAAGTCCCTCAAGTGGAAATCTCCCCTTAAAATGTCAAAACGAATGGGACTAAACAATAGACAGAAGGGAGACCATAAAAACGGCCCCTCTCCCCCACACACAACCCCTCACACCGGGCGAGTTTTTAGCCGTTATTATATCCTGGCTGCCATTAGACGCTTTTATTCGGGTTAACCCTATCTGGTGCGTCGTCTGGTATGTTGTGTACTTATTATTGAGGGTTTTGATTGGTTTTGCCATTTTCAAACAATGTGTATTTTGTTTACCTCCTTGACTTGGAAAAACGCCTCTCCAAACCCCTTTCAAACTAATAAACGTCCCCCAGACACCCTTCAAGCTAAATATGTACATTTTTCGGTAGAAAAATGTCACGGCCGAAGGCCGGTGTCTTCCAAATTGCCGGCTCGCTATCGCTCGCCCAGGAAAAGTCGACACCTTATTGGGTTGAAGCATCTTATAATTGCCAAACTAAAGAGGTGAAACGTCTTAAAATCTCCAAGCTAATGGAGTAAAACAGGGAGGATCAAAATTGGCCCGTCCTGCCCCTAATTGGGTTAAGAGGGGCCTTTACCTGTGGGTGTCGGAAGGCCTAACTGATAGTGCCTTTGACTCTTTCCAGTCTTAGACCCCCTTTCATATCTGGGGAAAAAAAAAACTAAATGGAGTAATTAAGCTAGGTAGTAGTGAAAGATCCCTACTTAAGAAAACAAAGACATCACCTACAAACTATGAAGGGTCGTGAATTGTTGGCACAGAACAAAATATATAAACTCCAGACAAAAACAAAAAATCTATATATATAAAATAAAATATAAACTCCAGACAAATCTATGTATATAAAGACGTGAGAGTGAGCCGAACACGACCCCTCACACCGGGAGAGTTATCCATCATCCATCATCCGGTAAACAACATATTGGTTTTTTGTGACAGCTGCAAGATGGCCGGACGATAAACCTCAGCAAGACTCGCGACCTGGGCGTGTGGGTGTGGGTGTGACTGTGTGTGGGGGTGGGGGGGGGATCTGAAAGGTGTGTGTGTGTGTGTGTGTGTGTAACTGGTGTGTATGGAGGGGATTTGAATGGTGTGTGTCGGTGTGTGTGTGTGTAACTGGTGTGTGGGGCGGGGAGTAGGGATATGAAAGGTGTGTATATGGGTGAGGGGGGGGGGGGGGGAAAAGGTGTGTGTGTGTGTGTGTGTGTGTGTGTGTGTGTGTGTGTGTGTGTGTGTGTGTGTGGGTGTGTGTGTGTGTGTGTGTGTGTGGGGTGTGTGTGTGGGGTGTGTGAGTGAGTGAGTGTGTGAGTGTGTGTGTGTGTGTGTGTGTGTAACGGGTGTGTGGGGCAGGGAATTGTATGTATGGGTGTCTGCATGGAATAATATTGCTTATGTTCTGGGTGTGGTGTCCCGAGTTCAAATCCCGGGAGGACCATATGCTTTCATTAGTTCATTCAAGTACATTGGGGTTTGTAATTTATGATTAATGTTAAGAACGGGGTGTTACGTAATATGTTTATGGGTCGAAATGTATTAGTGAGTGGGTGTTTCTGGAGCAGAAATGGTTACCAAGGTTCTCGCTTAAGGGGGTAGTAAGTTTTTTTCCGGACCCCCTTGTCCCTCATGTTTAGCATATTAGTTTTGAGGTTTTAAGACGTTTGTTCCGTTAGTTTGATTTTGAGACTTTTCGCCTCATTTTTTTACCAATATTAAGATCTCTCGTACCTTTTAGGTTTCGGTTATTTTCCTGGCGAGCAACAGCGAGCCTCTAATTCTAGAAGGAATCGGCCTTCGGCCGGGACATTTTTCTACCGAAAAATGTACAAATTTATCTTGAAAGGGGGTCTAGGGAGTGTTTGATGGAAGGCTAGGGAGGAAATTCAAAAATAAATTAATAAATACCTATATAGACCATAAACCAAGCACTACCCCCTTAAATCAGTGCAGGTATTGTAAGCATAAATTAATATTACAAATGTCGTCCACTAACTTAGACAAGATATAGTTTTAAAATACTGTCTATACATATACTGTATACCCGCGACTATACAAAGTTCCCTATCTCAGTTGTATATTCTTAAGGGAGCCCACCTCGTTTTTTTTTTGTCTCTTTCTCTCCCTCTCTCTTTGGCTTGTTTCCATTCAGCAACATTCAGCCTACTGTTTTAAGACGTTTACCCCCAGCCAAGTGTCAACATTTTCCTGGCGAGAGGTAGCGATCCAGCATATATATATTTTTGTTTTGACAGCAAGGTAAATTTGTAAATTTTTCGATAGAAAATTTTATCCGGCGAAGCCGGATAAAAAATCCCTCGCTATCGCTCGCCAGGAAGAAAACGACACCTGGATGGGGATAAACGTCTTAAAACAGTTGACTGAATGGGGCCGAATGGATACAAGCCAGGGAAAGAGAGAAAAGGAGAGAAAGAAAAACAAAAAACGGTGACCCCCTTAAAATCGACCCTAGAAAGAAGAGACAGAAAAACAACCCCATCTCCGGAACTAGTCATAAATCACCATGTTGCTTAGTTCCTGTCAAAACTTGGCGGTGGACACGGGGGTACGGGAGAGATAGTGTCTGGAGAAGGGAAAAATACATAGAGAGAGATCTGGTGTGTTGTGTTGGGTGTGTGAGTGCCAGTAGGTGGGAGACACATGTATATAGAGATTTTCTGGTGTGTGTGTGTGTATATAATTATATATATATATATAAAGGGCACTTTTTGTTTGTTCACAGACTACTCCCTCAGTTTTCAAGATGGAGCACCCATACTTGGCATGCATACTAAGAGTTCTTTTTAGCAAAACAAGCTATACAGAGAGAGAGAGAGAGAGGAAGAGGTGAGAGAGGACTGGGAGAGAGAGAGAGAGGATGAGACGAGACCCGGAGGAGAAGAGGAGGGAGAGGAGGGGAGGAGAACTGTAAGAGAGAGAGGACGGGGAGAGAGAGGGGGGGAGAGAGAGAAGAGGAGAGAGAGAGAGAGAGAGAGAGAGAGAGAGAGAGAGAGAGAGAGAGAGAGAGAGAGAGAGAGAGAGAGAGAGAGAGACTATTGATTCAATTTCATCCCATTAATACTGAAACCCAATCTCTTATCACTCCCATCACGACTATCTGTCATGTTTGTATCCCCTTTGAGTTCAATTATCATAGTGCAGCCTTTTCAGGATCTCAAGACTACTCTGTAACCCTTACAGTATTTCGGCTTGACGATGAATAGTTATTGAAATTGCAGTTGAAAAAGTTAGTTTCCGAAATATTCGGTAGTAATTATGATTATTTTAAATAATTCATTGGCCTTGTGCTCCATAACCTAGACTGTTCTATTATTTATATTAGCAAAGTTTACATACCGTCATAATGGCATGTACAGTCGTGAGAATATATAAGGTTACACCTATTCAAGCCTTTAAAGCCAATTGACCATATGTGAGTTTCATGATATAAGGAAGTTGGAATATTTATACATCGATATTTAGCAGAATCATCAGCTAAAACATGGTTGTATTCCATATATAAATACATAAAACATGGTTGTATTCCATATATAAATACATAAAACATGGTTGTATTCCATATATAAATACATAAAACATGGTTGTATTCCATATAAAATACATAAACATGGTTGTATTCCATATATAAATACATAAAACATGGTGTATTCCATATAAATACATAAAACATGGTTGTATTCCATATATAAATACATAAAACATGGTTGTATTCCATATATAAATACATAAAACATGGTTGTATTCCATATATAAATACATAAAACATGGTTGTATTCCATATATAAATACATAAAACATGGTTGTATTCCATATATAAATACATAAAACATGGTTGTATTCCATATATAAATACATAAAACATGGTTGTATTCCATATATAAATACATAAAACCAAATTCATCATATCTTCTATTCATCAGAAACTTACATTAATATTAATACCGATACTTACGACTCCAACTTCCTTATAGCCTGACACTCAAAAGTGGTCAATTGTGAAGCATCTGGGATATTATATCCTTGTACTGTCTACATTGGCTTTAATACTGATGCCAATGTGAGTAACCTCGTATATGTTCACGACTGTACAGTACGGCGGGTGCCTAACTCCGAAAGGGCTTGAAATAGGGGAGCTATCCCCCCGCCAAAGACGGCTTTCTAGGGCCTTTCCTAGCTGATGCTGAGAGGATTGGGTTCTAGTCATGTGGTGATGGGCTGGTTTATCAGAGTGAGAACTGAGCGATCTCTGCCATACCCATAGCTTACTCTGACTGTTCCTTTTACTTATATATTTTCTAGATCTCAAGTGACGGCGTCTCTTCCGTGGATTGACCTCCCAATCTACCAAGATTGGAAGCCAAAGCGTCACATTTTTCCTTTGCCCCTCAACTTTCTCTTCATAATTGCTGAGGGGCACAGGGCCCTGGGTGGGGCTTTGGTTTCCCGGGCGTTTCCGCACCCTCCTCAGCTCCCCGCCATGGAGTGGCTTCGGTCACCCAGGCTTTATTGTGGCCGGCAGGGAGGGTTCTCTGGGGGCGCTCGGTTATGGCCTTGGCCTTGCTCAGGACCTTGGGGCTGCTCGGCCAGGCAGCTTGGGGAACAACAACAACAACAACTGTACAGTACTGTATAGTGATTGAAATTCAAACATGGATATGTAATTATATATGTATATACAGTACGTGTGTATGCTTGTGTCCCTGTATCCCTCATATTCTTGAGACAATAGAGATGAAACTTGTTATGGTTACTCAGAGGGTCCCAGAAAGGGGTTTTAACCAAATATATATATATATATATATATATATATATATATATATATATATATATATACATATATATATAATGTATATATATATATATATATATATATATATATATATATATATAAAAATAAGTAACACGCCGTTCTTAACATTAAGCATCAATTACAAACCCCAATGTACTTGAACAAACTAATGAAAGTATTTGGTCCTCCCGGGATTCGAACTCGGGACACCACACCCACCAAATGTTTCGTTACATCTGAACGACAGGAGTATGTGATTCCTGTAGAGTTTATTATCATAGTGCTGTCCTTTCGGGATCTTGGAACTAGTGTTTCGCCACTACAGGGTGCTGGCATCTCGGCTAGTAATTTATAGAATTATAATTCTTAAGGGGAGGTTTTTAGTGCGTTTCCTAGACTTCCATCAAGCTTGAAATTACACTCCCTTGACCCCCTTTCAAGATAAATTTGTACATTTTTCGGTAGAAAAATGTCCCGGCCGAAGGCCGATTCCTCTTAAATTTCATTAATCGATTTTAGGAGTATGGTTGGTTGTTGGAAGGAACATAATAATTACAGGCTCGCTATCGCTCGCCACCTAAATGGCACTAAAGGTCTTAAAAGTGACATAAATGGGGTGAAAGTTCTTAAAATCGCCAAACTAATGGGGCGAACGTCTTAAAATCTCAAAAGCAATGGTATGGGGCTAAACATGAGGGAGAAAGGGGTAAAGAAAAAAATCCCTCAAGTGGAAATTTCCCCTTAATGTATGTCTGTCTGTTCTGTATACACGGTCATAGTGTTCGACCTACTCATGAACCTTAAGGGGAGGTTTTTAGTTTGGTCCCTAGACTTCCATCAAGCTTAAAATTACACTCCCTTTAGTCCCTTTCAAGATAAATTTTTAAATTTTTCGGTAGAAAAATTTCCCGGCCAAAGGCCGGTTCCTCTTAATTTTCAGGCTCGCTATCGCTCGCCAGGATAAAATCGACACCTGAATTGCACGAAAGGTCTTAATATGGGGTGAAAGTTCTTAAAATCGCTAAACTAATGGGGCAAACGTTTTATAATATCAAAAGCAATGGGGCTAAACATGAGGGAGAAAGGGGTCAAGCAAAAAATCCCTCAAGTGGAGATCTCCCCTTAAGGGGGTAGTGATTAATACAATACATTGAGGATCGCTGGCTTATCAGTACGGATCATCTACTTTGTATCAATTGGGTCATTTTCAACAAGACACTTGCGGCGTTATTACTGATTATGTTCAGCCAAAGCGTTCCTAATACGCTTATATATCAATTTAATACATAAAACTGCTGAGACAAAAAAAATATATATGTTTGTTTATTAGCTTAAGTTAAGAATAAACTCTCAACCCAATCTAATTTTTCCTAAAGACTATCTTACTGTTCTAGCATATAATTATAGACAATGGTTGGGAGTGTTTTTTAGGTTATTGTAAACCTTAAAAAATAAATAAATACATTCTGCAAATCAAAATGTTAAAACTGTTCTCCCATAGCACTTGTATGTATTATATTAACCCCTTCACACTCATATGACGCAGAGGTTGCCAGATTAGCCATAAGAAATAGAGTTCTCTCCCTCTTATAATTACCTCTCCAAAATTAGTTTTCTGCCCACAGCTAACTCAAAGACAACTGCAGAGGTTGAAGTAACTAAACTAAAGGCTTTAAAGTATCCCTAATCGGCTCAAAATCGCGTCATATGTCGGAGAGGGTTAATATATAAGCGTAATCTGAAAGATTGGGCTGAACACTCTTGAAAATTACCATCAATTGGTTCATGCGGTGTTCACATCTATCTAAGTAACTAACTAACTTTTATTTTCTATGTGCATGAAGGAGACAAAAGGCAAGGTTGCCTGTAACAAGTGTCCCCCCAAGGTTGAAAAAGTGATAGAGAGCCAAATCAAGGCACGTTAGAGGTAATTGATGCATGTCGGAAAGAAGTGTGGGGTGCTTGTTAGTATAGTGAGATGAATAGAAGGGGGGGGGGGGGGGTGTTTGTGAGAATTATACTCTATTTTTTTTCCAGCTGACCGTAAATTGAATCTCTTATTAGCCGATTTCTCGATACTTAATGGAAATACATGAAACTACTATGGCTGTGTGTCATATTAATGCCAAGTTTTCAGAATAACCATCATCTTTCGCTACAAAATCTACCTTATAGCCGAGTAACTAAGATAGAAACATGACAATTTACCCTCAGCTGGAAAAAAAATAGACTATAGTTGGATTACTTTCTGTGTAGGTGAGACACATATATAGAGTGGGGAAAGCCATCAAATAAAACAGGAGTTCCAGCAACTCTTTATCATATGCCTATGTTGCCACCTATTTGGCCCTGCTCGATTGGTGTCTACAATCTCTCTCTCTCTCTCTCTCTCTCTCTCTCTCTCTCTCTCTCTCTCTCTCTCTCTCTCTCTCTCTCTCTCTTTTTTTTCCCACCCCTCTCATCGGATTAAAACTCCTCCTACCCGTCCCTCTCTCTCTTTCTCTCTTTCCCGATCCTAACACCACCCAAAAATCGGTCGGGTGTCGGGTGTCGAGTTGGTCGGGCCGAAACGTTGACACAATCATCTCAAGCATCTTAATGGAGGTCGGTAAACTGTGTGTGTGTGTGTGTGTGTGTGTGTGTGTGTGTGTGTGTGTGTGTGTGTGTGTGTGTGTGTGTGGTGTGTGGTGTGTGGTGTGTGGTGTGTGGTGTGTGTGTGTGTGTGTGCCTGTGTGAGAGAGAGAGAGAGAGAGAGAGAGAGAGAGAGAGAGCTGGCGATAAATTGGCTTGTTCCCATCTTCATTATTCAGACATTATAGCGTTTTCTAGCCTAATATGCTATTATTTACGATAACTTAGCTATAATATGATGAACAGACATAGAAGTGTTTTAAAAGCTGTAAAAGAAATGTTTGTTAGTAGAGGAATGGTTACTTGAGAGAGAGAGAGAGAGAGAGAGAGAGAGAGAGAGAGAGAGAGAGAGAGAGAGAGAGAGAGAGGATAAGCCGCGTTGGGGTATTAGATGAAAATAATATGTTCATTACAGCGGCTTAAGACAACTCGGCTCTCACACTCTACCTAACACATCTTCAGGTTAACTCTCTCTCTCTCTCTCTCTCTCTCTCTCTCTCTCTCTCTCTCTCTCTCTCTCTCTCTCTCTCTCTCTCTCTCTCATAAACTTAGAGCTATGTTTAAAGAAACTGACTGGAGCTTTTTAATTAACAATAACGACATAAATACATCTTGGAAGTTATTCGAAACCACTTACCTAAAAGCAGTGCAAGACTGCATACCATCGAAAATACGGCGTCCAGGCCATAATAATAAGCCCAAATGGTGGAATAAAGATATTTCAAACTGCCTGCTTGCTAAAAAATTTGCTAATGATAGATTAAAATCCTCACAAAATGACGAAGAACGGGTGAAATTTGTAGAGCTACGACGCAAAGCCAAAAAGTTAATTAAGCAAAGTAAAAAGACCTTAGAGTTACATATTGCGAATCAAAGTAAAACAAACCCGAAAGAATTCTATAGTTATATCAGAAAGAAAAAAGTAGTTACTTCAACTGTTGGACCGTTAGTCGATGAAAAAGGAGAATACACCAAAGACGAAGTACAAATGAGTAATGCCCTCAATACCTTCTTTGCATCAGTTTTTACAACAGAAGACCTCAGTGATATCCCTACACCATCCCCGATTCAGATTGATAATTCAGATGTTCTAAGCAATATCACCGTTACAGAGAGAGAAGTATTGAATTGTTTAGATAAACTCAAGGTAAATAAAACGCCAGGACCTGATACAATCTCGCCTCGAGTTCTAAAGGAAGCTAAGAATGAGCTCTCCAAACCACTGACATTACTATTCAATAAATCCTTGCAGTCTGGAACTATGCCTGATCAGTGGAAGCTAGCCAACGTAACACCGATATTCAAAAAAGGCAGCAAATCCCTACCCAGTAACTATCGTCCAATTAGCTTAACCTCAGTTGTATGTAAAATGCTAGAAACGGTCATACGAGACAGACTCGTAAATCACTTAGAGGAAAATAACATACTTAAAGATACTCAACACGGCTTTCGTAAAAAACGTTCCTGTTTAACAAACCTCTTAGACTTCTTCCACGATATCCTCAACCTCTACGATGAGAGTAAAGCTGTAGATATTATATACCTTGATTTTCAAAAGGCCTTTGACAAAGTTCCCCACAAACGTTTACTGCTAAAACTAAAAGCGCATGGAATACAAGACGGTGAGTTGAAATGGATAAAAAATTGGCTCAGCAACAGAAAGCAAAGGGTAGTCATAAACGGTAAGGCATCTAAATGGACCAATGTAAGTAGCGGGGTACCCCAGGGATCGGTACTAGGACCAATTATCTTTCTAATTTACATCAACGACATAGATGAGGGTCTCACCTGCACAATCTCAAAATTTGCTGACGATACAAAAATTGCAAATAGCGTACTCTCAAAAGAACAAGTTGACGATATGCAACACAATCTAGATAAATTGTCATGTTGGGCCCAAATTTGACAAATGAGTTTCAATGCGGATAAATGTAAAGTACTACATGTCGGATACCTAAATGAGAAAGCAAACTACTCGATGAATGGCACTCAGCTTAAGAATGTAAACAGAGAAACTGATCTGGGAGTAACAATATCGAGTAACCTAAAACCGAGTCAACAATGTTCAGAAGTTGTTAAGAAGGCAAACAAAATAATTGGCTTTATAGGCAGGTCATTTGAGCATAAATCCAAAGAAGTTATCCTAACCCTTTACAATTCCTTAGTCCGCCCTCTTCTGGAATACTGCGTTCAATCCTGGTGCCCTTATTACCAAAAAGATATAAACAAGCTAGAACGAGTTCAACGTAGAGTTACCAAAATGATACCTAGCCTAAAGAACAAACCATACGAAAAGCGTCTTAGAGAATTAAATATATTTCCTTTAACCCAGCGCAGATTAAGAGGCGACTTAATTCATGTGTTCAAAATCATCAAAGGCATCGACAATATGAACTGTAGTAAGTACTTCACTATCGACCAATCTAATTACACGCGGGGAAACGGTTGCAAAATTATTGGTAAATCTTTTAACTCGCACGAATCTAAGAATTTCTTCTTCAATCGAGTTGTCAACTTGTGGAATGGGCTTCCCCGAGACGTTATAGACTGCAGCACCGTTGATTCATTTAAATTCCGCCTAGACAAATATCTCGCATCAAACCCGCGACTGACTGCGTTTGTAAATGAATAACTTTATCCTCCCCTCAGTTACTAACCCATATGTCCCCTACTAACTTCCTAGTCCTGCCACGTTAGTGGCAGGGCAGTAGTTTCCTTTCCAATGTTCCCTTACCCACTCTAAACCACTGTTTGGACACTTGATCCTCAGTGTTTTGGAGGACAAGCAACCTAGAAGGGTCACTAGACCTGTTGTTGCTTGATTTCCTTTGTACTCCTTTGTACTCTCTCTCTCTCTCTCTCTCTCTCTCTCTCTCTCTCTCTCTCTCTCTCTCTCTCGTAACCATTCCTCTAACAAATATTTTGTATATAACTTAATTGCCATTCTTGCCATACTTTCTACATTGCATGTATCTCCTGCTTTTTTTCCCTTGTTAATTGTATGCAAAAGAATGAATAAGTTTCGAGTTTATATTAGATATTCTCCGCATCTCCTTCTTATCAACCTCTAGAGACGCTGCCGTAAAATACACAAAAGAAAATTGAATTGGCACATGAATATTAATGATTTGTCTATTAAATAAAAATATATTAAAAGAACTAGAATCATTCATGGCTTTGTTTGCATGCGACACAATAAACTGGCTATCCTACCAGCCTTTAACAAAATCCTTGATAAGTTAGTGTTATAATATTTTCGTAACTTCAATAACATCCTCACAAACGATCAATATGGTTTTCGTAAGCTGCGAACAATGTATCTGCCCTTCATGTTTTCCCTATTGACGTATTTAATGCTCTCCTAGAGCTCGTCAAAAATATTTTCATTTAATGGGATCAGCCTTGTACATATTATACTATTTAGTTTTTAATTTCAGCTCTACTATGGCTAATAAATTATTTGACTTCGACTTTGAAGGTCTCGTGGAATAGTGACATCGCTGTCAACAGGGATGGATAATATCATGGTATATATATATATATATATATATATATATATATATATATATATATATATATATATATATATATATATATATATATATATATATATATATATAAGTAAAACCTGTAAACATTGGAGTACTTACAAGGGCAGTGTGGGCTCGTTGAAGGCCATACTAATTTGTTATCTGAAAAACAAAAAATAAGTATTAAATGATTTGCTTGACTCTTATTATACCCAGTATAATCTAATTTATTAATTTCACTCCAAACACCTTAAAAGGCAATTCAAAATCTAGATTATCTAGATTTAGTAAAACAAAAAGTACACTAGCATTAGTAAATCTTAACTTCGAGCTCTTCAATACCAAGCTACTCATTCCATGCAAACCGACTATCTGAGTGAGGTGAATGCCAGCTGCCCAGTTCATTCGATTCTGGATGGGCAGAGTCGTATATGGAAATAGAAACAGTTCGGTCACCCCTGTTATAATTATAGCAGTACATCCCTATTAATATACCTTCATTTACGTTTACCTATTTTTAGATATCATACAAAGAATTTACTGTGTGTACGTGGTCTCTTGAGTGGGGTACCTTAAGGGGAGGTTTTTAGTGTGTTTCCTAGACTTCCATCAAACTTCAAATTACACCCCCTTGACCCCCTTTCAAGATAAATTTGTACATTTTTCGGTAGAAAAATGTCCCGGCCGAAGGCCGATTCCTCTTAAATTGCAGGCTCGCTATCGCTCGCCAGGGAAAAATCGACACCTTAATGGGACGAAAGGTCTTAAAAGTGACATAAATTGGGTGAACGTTCTTAAAATCGCCAAACTAATGGGGCGAACGTCTTAAAATCTCAAAAACAATGGGGCTAAAGATGAGGGAGAAGGGGGTAAAGAAAAAAATCCCTTAAGTGGAAATCTCCCCTTAACTCCTTCTGTACCGCCGACGTCTTTTTAATTTTATTCTAGCAATATTTAGATGATTTGCATTAGTATAAACAGGATCAGTCGTAGTAAAAAGGGTTAATTGAGATAGTTCGAAGCCTGTCATCTACTGGAGGCCATTTAAGGGGAGATTTCCACTTGAGGGATTTATTACTTTACCCCTTTCTCCCTCATGTTTAGCCCCATTGCTTTTGAGATTTTAAGACGTTCGCCCCATTAGTTTGGCGATTTTAAGAACTTTCACCCCATTTATGTCACTTTTAAGACTGAGTACCATTTAGGTGTCGATTTTTTCCTGGCGAGCGATAGCGAGCCTGTAATTTAAGAGGAACCGGCCTTCGGCCGGGATATTTTTCTACCGAAAAATGTACAAATTTATCTTGAAAGGGGGTCAAGGGAGTGTAATTTCAACCTTGATGGAAGTCTAGGAAACACACTAAAAACCTCCCCTTAAATCTGAATAAAATCGTGTACTAGTCGGCAGAATAGAGTTAAAAAGACGTCGGCTATATTTAGTAGTACAGGTAGTAGTAGTAGTAGTAAAAAGGGTTAATTGAGATAGTTTGAAGCCAGTCATCTGCTGGAGGTCCATTTAAAGCTGAATACAATCGTGTACTAGTCTGCAGAATACAGTTAAATAGACGTCGACGGTACAGAAGAGGTTAACCCCTTCTGTACCGGCGACGTCTTTTTAATGCCATTCTAGCTATATTAAGACGATTTGCTGCAGCTTAAGAAGGATGTGTGGTAGTAAAAAGGGTTAAATGAGATAGTTCGAAGCCTGTTAATTGCTGGAGGCCCATTATAGACTAAATAAAATCGACTAGTTGTAGCCAGAATACAGTCAAAAAGACGTCGCCGGTACAGAAGGGGTTAAGGGGAGGTATTTAGTTTGTTCCCTACTTTTTCATCAAGCTTAAAATTACATCCCCTAGACCCCCTTTCAAGATAAATTTGTGCATTTTTCGGTAGAAAAATGTCCAGGCCGGAGGCCGGTTGCTCTTAAATTACAGGCTCGCTATCGCTCGCCAGGAAAAATCGACACCTTAACGGCACGAAAGGTCTTAAAATTGACAGAAATGGGGCAAAATGTCTTAAAATATTCAAACTACTAGGGCGAAGGTCTTAAAATCTCAAAAGCAATGAGGGAGAAAGGGGTCCAGAAAAAAATACCTCAAGTGGAAATCTCCCCTTAAAATGTGGCGGTGGGTGTATAGTCTATTCGCTGTAAGTAGGCGAGAAATCATGAACTCTATCCTCTGTAACTCAAAGAGGGCTAGAGCAAATTGGCTGTAAATCTCCACACCTATTCCCTGGCTGACTCTTCCCAAATGGTAGAAATATTAGCTCGATTACTCCGGTCGTTTTTGAGTTACAGAGGTTATGAGGTCATGATTTCTCGCCTACTTACGGCGAATAGACTATAGTGGTGTAGTCGGTAGAGGACTTACGTAAACCTCCCCCCAACCTGGCGGGACACCTGACACCCCACCAACTGGTTGTTTGGCCCCAACACCCAACACTTTATTTACAACCCACATGTGACACCTTGGTACAGTCGGCACCAGGGTAAGATCCTGTGTAGCGGGGAGCACTGTTTTTAAGAGGGCCCACCTCGCCTTTTGTTCTCTTTCTCTCCCTCTCTCTTTGGCTTGTATCCATTCGGCCCCATTCAGCCTACTGTTTTAAGACGTTTACCCCCATCCAGGTGTCAATATTTTCATGGCGAGCGGTAACGAGCCAGCATATATATATATATATATATATACCGGTACCGGTATATATATATATATTTTTTTTTTTTTTTTTTTTTGCAAGCTAAATTTGTACATTTTTCGATAGACATTTTTTTCCGGTGAAGCCGGATTTCTCCATACAATGCTGGCTCGCTATCGCTCGCCAAGAAGAAATCGACACCTGAATGGGGGTAAACGTCTAAAAAAAAACTTGGGTGAATGGGGCCGAATGGATACAAGCCAGGGAAAGAGAAAATAGGAGAAAAATGTATAAAAGTCGGTGACCACCCCTTAATTTAACCCTTTGAGGATCATGACGCGTTTTGACAGTTTATTGCGGCTATCATTAGACGACTTTTGTTCAGCTTAGGGTGCACTTGCGGGAGCTAAAGAGATCATCAAGGTAGCGTTTACCCCTTTGATTCCTTGATATCCTTCCTAAGTTGCACAAAATCGTCTAATGATAGCCAAAATATAATCTAAAAATGCGTATTAGATCCTTAAGGAGGGTCACCTGCTTTTGTTTCTCTTTCTCTCCTTTTCTCTCTTTCTCTGGCTTTTATCCATTCGGCCCCATTCAGCCTACTGTTTTAAGACATTTATCCCCATTCAGGTGTCGATTTCTTCCTGGCGAGCGATAGCGAGCCACCATTGTATAAAGGAATCCGGCTTCGCCGGAGACATGTACTGTACAAATGTAGCTTGCTGTCTAAACAAAAATACATATATGCTGCCTCGCTACCCCTCGCCAGGAAAATATTGACACTTGGATGGGGGTAAAAGTCTTAAAACAGTAGGCTGAATTGGGCCGAATGGATACAAGCCAAAGAGAGAGGGAGAGAAAGATAATAAAGCGAGGTGGGCCCCCTTAATTATATTCGGAGTAACATTATGAGGTTTTACTCGGCTCTTAAATGACCTACTGAAATCAAAGGGGTGGTTCCATGTCATCTCAACCAGTAGACCATTTCAACCAGTAGCTCTCAACCAGTGCCAAATTAACCCAGACCAACCAAACCAGTGCCAAAATATAGTACTAACCTAACCTAACCTAACCGTATTGGTTGATTTGGTACTGGTTGAGAGCTACTGGTTGAAATGGTCTACTAGTTGAGCTGACCGGTCACCAATGGGGTAAATACTCGATTATCACACTCTGACTCTTCCAGGTCCTTCCTAAACTGAACTAAATTGCCTGGTGATAAGTCAGAATAAACGAAAGGGGTTACCGCACTAAAAGGGTTAAAGATATCATGGTACAGTCGCGCCAATAAGTGATGTATCGGCAGTCAGAATAAACGAAAGGGGTTGTCACACTAAAAGGGTTAAAGATATCATGGTACAGTCGCGCTAATAAGTGATGTATCGGCACCAAGTATATTTTGATCAATAATTGGTATCAGCAATATTTACACATGGTTTCTTCTTTGTGTGTGAGATATACAACCATATCCCTACACTTACCCACCCCTATTCAACATCTGACAGACATTAATACAGCACAGAGCCAGCCAAACGTAATGACAGCGGACACATGAATTATTAGCACCACTGTACAAGAAGAATATATGGAATGGAATCAACAAACAAGATAACAAATACATATATATATAATAAAATAATAATAATAATAATAATAATAATAATAATAATAATAATAAAAAAATAATAATAATAATAATAATAATAATAATAATAATAATAATAATAATAATGAAATAAATATATAATAACAAAGACACCAAAAGCCTAAGCATTATAACTTAAAGTAACACTCGCTAAGGGTGTATAAATCTAAGGCAAATAGACACATGGTTTGGGCACACTTCTCGCATATTATTATAACCCTTCCCATAATTTAGCATGATTATTTGCTTTATTGCAGTTAAGGGGGGTCACCGTTTTTGTTTATCTGTATCTCCTTTTCTCTCTTTCCCTGGCTTGTATCCATTCGGCCCCATTCAGCCAACTGTTTTAAGACGTTTACCCCCATCCAGATGTCAATATTTTCCTGGCGAGCGGTAGCGAGCCAGCATATATATAGTTTTGTTTTACAGCAAGCTAAATTTGTACATTTTTCGATAGAAAATGTCTCCGGCGAAGCCGGATTTCTCCATACAATTCTGGCTCGCTATCGCTCTCCAGGATAAAATCGACACCTGGATGGAGATAAACGTCTTAAAACAGTTGGCTGAATGGATACAAGCCAATAGAATATATGTTTGTTTTATAGTTGCCTCTTCTCACTCACTCTCTACAGTATAATATTATACCTTCCACCCTTCACACCCACTTTTTCAGCCCTCCCTATCCTTATCTCCTCATCTCCTTCTCCACTTTCCCACCCTTCCTATACCGGAGGGCTGTTGCAAGAGGTACAGTCGGGGGCGAGAGGTGTGTAATGGTCGTGTGTGAGTGTGTCTGTGTGTGTGTGTGTCTGTGTGTGTGTGTGTGTGTGTGTGTGTGTGTGTGTGTGTGTGTGTGTATTGAATTAACAACTACTACTACTACTACTACTACAAACAGCAGTAGCAGCATCCAAAGCATTTCGCCTCATCAACTCGCCTTCTCTTACTAGTTCCCTACAATCTCTGTCTACACGCCGCAATGTTGCATATCTTGCACTCTACTATCGTTATTACAACAACCAGTGTTCTTCAGAGCCCTCTCAGTGTATACCCCCTCCCTTGCGGCGAGTGCGAGGATAGGATAGGATGGCTATAGGAAAAGATTGAAGAGTGTTCTGTAAATTGGATTGGAGGTTGGGGGTGTTGGGTTGGAAGTGTTTGGAGGGTTCGGTGGAGGGTTGGTGGGGTTGGGTCTTAGTAGAAGTAAAGATTAGAAATTGAAATATAGTTGAAGATCAAAGGTTTTCTAGGATCAACCAGAATACTTCAATGTTTTGTTATTATTAAAGTTGTATTCATTCTTTATTACGCCCTGTTAATCTTTTAAGACATTTTGTTTTGTCTTGGCTCCAACTTTTAAAAATAGATTAAAATACCTGTACTTAGCAGTATTTTTAAAATATATTTACATTTAGGGGGAGACGCGGCAATGAGTAGGAAGGAGGTGGTGTCCGACCGTCGCGGTAATAAGTCCCGCAACCTCAACCAGGTACAACCACAACGGCACTGGCACTTGCCTACGAGAGGTTCAGCCTAACCCAGGAGGTCAAACGGTAGTCCGAGATACCACATTAATTGGGTTGCCGACTACTCATCTACCCCCGGTAGCTTGGGAGAGGCCTAGCCAAACGGTGGAGCCGCCGTGCCCTGGCCGCCTAGCTCCTCCCCACTCTATGCGTCACTCCCTTAGTTAAAATCACACTTGCTACTATGCTGGTTGATGCAGTCACCTTGGTGGCTGCATCACATAGCACTTCTCAATGTTTATGAATGTCTTGGGGTATAAACAGCTGTCCATAGAGCCCATCGTTTGTCAAGTTAGGTATATGATTAGTTTGGTCAAGCACTGTACTCTCCTGCTGGGAGTACAAGACCCCCAGCAACAAAGTCAATACTCAGAGACCATGAGTTATTTAATAATAGGTTAGTCAAGAACTGTACTCTACTGCTGGGAGAGGAAGACCCCCCAGCAGCAAAGTCAGTACTCTGAATTCATGGTTGATTTTATATATAATTAGTCAAATACTGTACTCCGCTGCTGAGAGTGCAAGCCTCGCAGCAACAGAGTCAATACCCTGAGACTATGTTTCTATTTGCTGTTTTAGTGCTGGAAATAAATTCACAAGTAAAGTTACCCAGCCAGACCTCACAGAAGGATCAATGATCAACTAAGTGATACACCAACACCCCTGCCGGTGCCGAGCTGAACAACTAAAGCTTGTTACTGTACTTAATATCTATAGATTGGTATAGGATCTCAGTTAGTAATAGAGTCTTGGCTACTTTTGAAGGCTTTACTTACTATTCTCTCCTGTTCCTGGTCCCTAATTAATTTTTCTCTTTGATTTGATAAGTCTAGTTGGTCTATTTTGTTCCATATATCTTTAGCTTGATTATTTATTACTATATTTAGTGATTTCATGTTTGCATTTAGATGCAGTTCTTCATTTGTGATAGTTTCAGGAAAATTCATGTCAAAAATAAATCTTAGAGCCTTGTTCTGAACTATTTGTAATTTATAAGATGTTGGGACTGAAGTTGTATTTATAGGAACAGAGGGATAAGTAAGAATAGGGTGTATCAATGCCATGTATAGCTTTCTCTTTATTTCCATTGAAGCATCTCTAAATCTATTTAACTTAGCTAGGATTGTTTTTGCGCGATGATATGTTTGAGTTATGTGAGATGTATATCCATACTTGGTAATTGTTAATCCTAGAATTTTTCCTTCGTTTCTATATTCAATTATGTTGTTATCTATTACCAAATCAGGGTAAACCAATGTATTTAGTGGAATTACCTTAAATTTTCTCATATTAGTTTTAATCTTCCATTTTCGTTCGTACTCATTTATGGATAAGATGGCTCTTTTAATTGTACGAACTGCAATATTTTTGGATTTTCCAGGAGGCAAGACTATTTGTGTGATGTCGTCAGCAAACTGAACATACTCACTATGGGGTGTTGGTTCTGGAAGATCGGAGGTGTAAATGGCATAAAGGGTTGGTGATAAACACCCCCCTTGAGGCACTCTACTTAATAATGGTATTTTTGGTCCTAAGGTATTGTTTATTGATATTTGTGCATATCTATCGTCAAGATAATTACATAAAAGCCTTTCATATTGATTTGGTATATTAAGTTGTAGTAATTTATATTTTAGCCCCGTATGCCAGACTTTATCAAAGGCTTTGGCTACATCTCGAAGCACTATTACTGGTTGTTGTCCCTTTGCCTTGGCTCTAGCAATAATTTCTGTTGTTACCCCTATTGCTGTATGAGTACCTCTTTTCCGCCTAAAACCGTGTTGCCTAGGGTTTATTCTGTTGTCTATTATGTCCAGAAGGCGATGATTGATTATTTTTTCAAAAAATTTACCAAGCATTTCCAGTAGGGATATTGGTCGATAGTTGATTATTTCGCTTCTGTCTTTGCCTGGTTTAGGTATAAATATCATTTTAGCTGTTTTAAAGGGCTTTGGATAGTGGCCCGTGCTTAGAGAGGCATTTAATATGTGAAAATATCCATTAATTATGTTTTGGGGTAGATTCAATACCATATTTCTTGTAATGCCTGAGATACCTGGTGCTTTCTCTTTAAAACTTCTTATGTGATGCAATCATTCTCCCTCAGTGATAGGATTGACTTCCATATAATTGATGTTTATTATATCTAAGCTTGATATTCTATTCGCTTCTGCTTGCATAATTCTAGTTATTGTATCGTCATGTTGTTGGTCAAATTCCTGGTTTTCCTCATCGCTAATTTTAAATATGTTGCTCCATTCCCGTCTAAAAGCTTGTTCTATGTCATTGTCTTCAGTTAACTCTATTCCGTTATGATCTTTAATATTTGTCATTGTATTGTCAGAGCCACCCATTATTCTTTTGATGTTGTCCCAGAAACTTTTTGGTTCTTTGATTCTACCAATAGTAATAGTCAAGTATTTCCTCCCACTTTTCTCTATTAATTTTTATACATTCATCCTTCAACTGCTCTTGAATGATCCTAATATTGTTAATCAAATTAGCAGTTGCCTCATTCTGATTTATATAGATTTGAATGTCTCGATGCATTATTTGTAGTGTTCTTATTTTGTTGTTTATTAGGTTGTGTGGAATAGTTTTGTATTTGCATTTAGGTATGTTATTATTAACAGCAGTTTTTATTTGCGTAGTAAGTCTCTCTATCTCTGTATCTATTTCAACTTTGTTCTTATTATTTAGGTCATGAATTGAGTAGGTGGATAACTCATTCCTAAAATTGGTCCAGTCCGCTTTGCTCATTACACGTCTCTCCTTACATTCTATTTGTATTGGTGAAGTTGATAATGTCATAATTATTGGCAGGTGATTGCTTACCGTTAGTGGACCCTGCCCTATATAAAAGTTTAGATGGGCTTTATTGTTTGTGAAAACTTTATCTGGATTTGACATACTTCTGTTACCTATAAACGTCTTAAAATGTGGTCCAATATGTCTGTCTTCCTGTATTGATGAGATTATTTAATGCCATGCCAATATTGTTTGTGTCTTGATTGTCAAAGATCGGGTGTCTGCAATTAAAGTCTCCTAGAATATAAACATGGATATTATAATTAATTAAGTTGAGCATGTCGTTAATTGGAAGGTAGGGTCTTCTTGGTGGCAGATACAGAGTCGCGATTAATATATCTCCTAATGAGGTGTTTATTCTTATAGCAAGACATTCTGATGTAAAATTGTCTATTACTTTATACTTAAGTTATTTTTTCACTGCTATACATACTCCATCATTTATTTCGTTGCTTGTATTTTTGCAATAAATATCATAATTAAATAGTTTAATCTGTTCGTTTTTCTTGATGCCATGGCTATTTATTAATATAATGTCTGGGTCTATGTCAGGTTGTCTTTGATGGTATTCCAGTGTCTAACGTTGTGTTGAATTATTTTCAGTCTAGTCATGTTATAATTAGTTATTTACTCTTTTTGTTAGGCTGTTTGGCAGACCTGTGACCTATCACTCAATCCGTTTCTGATCTTTTTGAAGGAAGTTACATCGGTTTTCTTGAAGTTGTGTTTGCAGATTTTTATTCTGTCTTGATGGAGTAGAGCCAGAATTAGTTTTTCTTTAAAACATCTATTAGTATGAGTCCATTTGATGGTATCCTTTAGTAATCCTCTGGTTATTTCAGTCAAATCAGGGGTTTTGGTTGGAAAGTTACTGTTGGTGGTCATATAAATTGTCATCCCTAGATCGTCTGCCTTCCACGATCCTTCTCCTGTTAGTTGTCCTTTATCCTTTAAAACTTTGTTGATAGCTCCTGGTTTTTGTAAACTTAGTCTTCTTTGTCGGTGCTCTACATCAGTGTCTTCAATTTCCAGAGCTGTTGCTCCAACCAACTCGTTATTATCCTCTGGGTTAACCATCTCTTCTTCTTCCCCTTGCTTTTCAACATAGGAAGCACCTAGGACTGACTCTGAATCAGGGTTACTAGGGAACCACATTTCGGGCAATTGATTTTCTTTTAGCATTCTATTTAATTCGTCTTTGTACGTTCCGGGTTTTCTTAGGTTCAGTGCATGATGCTAATGAGGATCTAGTGTGGGTGATACTGCTTAATTCGAGTTTTACTTGATTATCTTGTTTAGTTTCTTTTGTGGCAGACTTAACTACTTCTGCTATTGTTTTGTTCTCCTTTTCCAGCTTTTCTTGTTGTTTTTGTTCTTGTCTTCTTTTAATAATGTCTTTCCTTAACGGACATGCCATAGCCAAAGTCCGATGTTCAAATCTGGGAGTGCGAGGCACACGCCTTTCAACCCAGTTCCACTACTATTCTGTCCAGCTCTCCAACCCAAGAATTGGCAAATTTTCTGTCTTTCTTCTACTCAACAAGTGAACTCTAGAACCCTCAATCAATCTTTCCTTCATCCTATGACTTAGACTGCTTCAAACTTTGTATGTCCAGGCATTTTGGATCCAACGTCCCTTGAATTTGACCCTGTCACTCTTTTACTTTGGGGGAGACACACGCTACAGGCAACCTGCCTTTTATCTCCTCCATACACATAAACAAAAGAAAAACAAACAATGATATCAATTTCGGCCAGAGTTGCGTGGGGGTATTTAAACAAATCCCTGTATGATATCCTAGAATATGGATCCTACGAATATATATATATATATATATATATATATATATATATATATATATATATATATATATATATATATATATATATATATATATATATATATCTGTTTGCTAATCCGAGTCTATGTTGCCGTAGAATATACACTCACGAGCCATAATATGTATACACTCATATGAAAATGTACGGAATCTAAGCAAGATAATACAACAAACATTCAAATGGTTGCATAATATATGTATCAGGGTACCAGTACCTGCATTGACAAGTGGTACAAATTATGCTGAGCAATTTTGGCACGCCGATGAAATATTTTGACACATATACGTACATATTATACAGTTATTATCTACATTTCCAGTTACTGATGCAGGCGATCGTACCAATTAATATCCCTAAATAGATCAGCAGCCTGCGTATTTGTTTGGTCCTAATAGTAGCAGCAGGGTACAAAGAAAACCACACCACTTTAAACGTGCCATGTATACCCACACAGTAAACCACACCACTTTAAACGTTCCATGTATACCCACACAGTAAACCACACCACTTTAAACGTTCCATGTATACCCACACAGTAAAGCACACCACTTTAAACGTTCCATGTATACCCACACAGTAAACCACACCACTTTAAACGTTCCATGTATACCCACACAGTAAAGCACACCACTTTAAACGTTCCATGTATACCCACACAGTAAACCACACCACTTTAAACGTTCCATGTATACCCACACAGTAAACCACACCACTTTAAACGTTCCATGTATACCCAAACAGTAAAGATATTTACTGTGTAATTTAAGGGGAGACTGACCGTTTGTTTGGTCTATTAATTAATTTATTCATATATTTTGTTTTTAGTTTCCTCCCTAGACCTCCATCAAGCTTAGAAAAACACCCCCTAGACCCCCCTTCAAGATGAATTTGTACAGTTTTCCGTAGAAAAATGTCTCGCCCGAAGGCCGGTTCCTCTTAAAATTGCAGGCTCGCTATCGCTCGCTAGGAAATAATCGACACCTAAATGGCACGAAAGGTCTTAAAATTGACAACGAAATGGGGCGAAAGGTGTTAAAATCGCCAAACTAATGGGCCGAACGTCTTATAATCTCAAAACTAGTGGGACTAAACATTAGGGAGAAAGGGGTCCAGAAAAACGGTCTGCCTCCCCTTAAAGGTACTTGATCATCGTCAGGTACCAATTGGAGTGACACCTCTCTACAAAAGCACTTGAATTACCTTTATTACATATTCATGATATTAGTCTTTCCACGTACTGTTACTCATCTATATTAGCCTTTCCACGTACTGTTACTCATCTATATTGTATACTCATGTTATTAATGACATTCTTGTGTACTCATGACTTCATGTTCGCTGTTTCATATAGGTGTCATTAAAATTATCTATGCTATCTATTTTTTACATTATTAAAATTCCATCCAATCAATTTAGCCTCATATGTATATTATACACATGCTTACATGAATATTCTACGTACAGTCACGAACATAAATGTTGGGACATCAACCAAATAACGTCAACTCCTTCATCACGAGATTTATACTAAACTGAATCAAATCGTCTGACGGTAGCTAGAATGAAATAAAGAAATCATTGTGAGTTTGAATACAAAGTTTAACAATACCTTTGGAGACGAAGGGGCGAACATTATTTGGTTGGTGTCGCAGTTTTTATGCTCGTAACTGTACCTTCTATCCCCCTTTTTTCTACTATCCCTCACTTCACTTAACACCCTCCTCCCGTCACCCCACTACTTAAATATTATTTTCCAATACCTCCTCAATTCGCCACCTCCCCCCAACATCCCCCCTTATCTGCTACGTCCTCGATACCTCCAATTTATTCTAACCCCCCCCCCCCCCCCCCCCCTCCCTAACACACACACACTAAATATCCCTTCCTCCTCTTCCTATCGCCATGCCAGAAATCACCTTCCTCTTTCTCCTACCCCACTTCTCTGCCCTTCGTGTTTCTATCCCCCTAAATCACCCCACCTTTCTCCTACACGATCTGATACCCCCCCCCCCCCCTCCACCACCACCTACCCGCACCTCCTCTCCCTCATTCAAGCTGGCATAGGGCAAAGTTTATACTGTAGATACAACGTTGAATCTATGGACCATGGCATAGGGTACAGTGAGTGAATCAATACCACCCTGAGAATACCTTAATTAGTTATACCATGAGGCCTACAGTGGGCATGTTAGGCGATATATAAGGAAGGTCAAGGCTAGCAGACACACAGATATGATACATTCACCTCCCTTCTCCACATGACCCCTCCTCTCTTCTTTCCTTACCTTCCTTCGACATTCCACCTCCTCCTTCCCTTATCCCACTGACATGCTCTTCCCCCTATCATCTCTCCTCCCCACTACTCCTACCCCTCAACATCTCCACTTCTCGCCCCCCCCCCCCCCACCTCACCCCAGCTGACAGAGGGTACGCTAGGGGTGAATCAATACCCCCCTCAGAAGCAACACTCAATTCAAGGGATAGTGCTTGGTTTTTGGTCTATGTATTTATTAATAAATATATATTTGAGTTTCTTCGCTAGACTTCCATCAAGCTTTAAAAAAAAAACACACTCCCTAGACCCCCTTTCAAGATCAATTTATAAATTTTTCGGTAGAAAAATGTCCCGGCCAAAGGCTGCTTCCTTCTAAAATTACAGGCTCGCTATTGCTCGCCAAGAAAAAATCGACACCTAAATGAGCACGAAAGGTCTCCATATTGACAAAGAAATGGGGCAAAGTCTCAAAATCGCCAAACTAATGGAACGAACGTCTTAAAATCTCAAAACTAATATGCTGAACATGAGGGAGAAGGGGGTCCATAAAAAGCGACTACCTCCCCCTTATGCTTCAAGTGGACATGACAGGCGGACTAGGGTGTTGTAAATCAGGCAGAAAGACGGATATGAAACATTCCTTTTCCCCCTCCAATATACAGTATACCCCCCTTTTCCAATCCCCCTTCCCCTTTTTACAATCCCCCTTCCCCTTTTTACAATCCCCCCTCCCCTTTTTACAATCCCCCTTCCCCTTTTTACAATCCCCCCTCCCCTTTTTACAATCCCCCCTCCCCTTTTTTACAATCCCCTCCCCCTTTACAATCCCCCTCCCCTTTTCCAATCCCCCTCCCCTTTTTACAATCAATCCCCCTTCCCCTTTTCCAATCCCCCTTCCCCTTTTCCTCGTATACCCTCCTTCGACATTCCACCTCTTCCCCCTATCCAAATGCCCCACCCCCTCCCCTCCCTATCTTCAATCCTACCTCACTTCTCATCCCCCTCAACCTTTCCCCTACACCCCCCCCCCCCCCCAGAGGGTACACAGGGGTGAATCAATACCCCTCCAGAGAAGCAACCCTGGATTAGTCATACCATGAGGCCTCAAGTGGACATGGCAGGCTCCGGGACAGTATATAAAATGTAACCCGGTTCTGGTCATCGTACAGTCACGTTCAAGAATATATATATATATATATATATAATATAATATAATATATATATATATATATATATATATATATATATAGAATATATAGAATATATTATATAGAATATATAGAATATATAGAATATATAGAATATATATATATATATATATATATATATATATATATATATATATATATATACAATAACCCACAGAGACCCCCTTGAAGCTAATATGAATGGGAAGGTAGGATGATGATGATTATGGTATGATAGGTAGAGCAAAGTGAAAAATGAATGAAGGGTGGCAAGAATGATGGATAGACGGTAATTTAGAATGGGAGGAGGGTGTGAGTAGACAGAATATAGAAGAGGAAGTGACAAAATGATGAGGATAATAGTTTGACAGGAAGGCAGAAGTGAAGGCTAGACAGGGAGAATATAGAAGAGTAAGTGATAGAATGAGGATAATGGCTTGACAGGAAGGCAGAAGTGAAGGCTAGACAGGGAGAATATAGAAGAGGAAGTGATAGAATGATGGCAGAAGTGAAGGCTAGACAGGGAGAATATAGAAGAGGAAGTGATAGAATGATGAGGATAATGGCTTGACAGGAAGGCAGAAGTGAAGGCTAGACAGGGAGAATATAGCATGATGGTAGGCAAGACGAATGTAAGGTAATCAAGAATGACTGATGGAGGGAGGGTTCGAGTGACTGGAGAATGAATGAGAAGGTAGGATGATGATGATGATGATATGAAAGGTAGAGCAAAGTGAAGAATGAATGGGAAGGTAGGATGATTATGAGGATGATGAGGATATGAAGGGTAGAAGCAAACAAAGTGAAGAATGAATAAAGGTGGTAAGAATGAAGGATAGAAAGTAACTTACAGTAGACATGTCATGGAAGAGGACAAGAACAATTACAATGATAATAGTATGGAAGGAAGGTACACGTAAAGGATGTAATGAATGGATAAAGGAAACATGAATGGAGTGTGGTAAAAATAAAGGATAGAAGGCAAATTAGAATGAGTGAATGGAGGAGGGTGTGAGTAACTGGAGAATGAATGGCAATAAGTGAGAAAGTAAACTGATGTGGATAATAATGTAAATGGAAGGTAAAAGTAATGGATTAAGGGGAAATTTTCACTTAAGGGATTATTGTTCTATCCCTCATGTTTAGCCCCATTAGTTTTTACATTTTAAGACGTTCGACCCGTTAGTTGGCTATTTTAATATATTTCGCCCAATTCCTGCCAATTTTAAGACCTTTCGTATCATTTAGTGTCGATTTATTCCTGGCGAGCGTTAGGCGAGCCTGTAATTTAGGAGGAACCGGCCTTTGGCCGGGAAATGTTTCTACCGAAAAATGTACAAATATATATCGAAGGGGGTCATGGGGTATTTATTTTAAAGTTTAATGGGGGTCTAGGAAGCAAACTAAATATTAATGGAGGTCTAGGAATCAAACTAAATATCTCCCCTTAAATAAATGCAGTAAATAATAACGCAAGGCAATCAAGAGTGACTGATGGAGAGAGGGTGTGAGTGACTAGATAATGGATGGCAGGGAGGGAAGTAGGATAATTATGATATGAAGATCAAAGTGAAGAATGAATGAAGGATGGTAGGAATGGAGGGTAGAAGGCAATTTAGAATGGAAGGAGGGTGTGAGTAGACTAAACATGGAAGAGGACAAGAAGAATGCCAATGATAATAGAATGTAAGGGAAGTAGAAGTCATTTAGCATGACTAATAGAGTGAGGGTGTGAGTGAGTGACTAGATAATGGACGGCAGGGAGGGAAGTAGGATAATTATGATATGAAGATCAAGGTGAAGCATAAGTTAACCCGTGCCGTCCCTTTAACTTTATTCTGGCTACTATTAGACGATTTTATTCAGTTTAGAGAGGGCCTCTAGCCATTAACCGGTTTCGGACTATCCTAATTACCCCTGTTGACTACCACAGATCCTTCTTAAACTGCACAAAATCGTTTATATATAGCTAGAATATTATAATAAAAGACGTCGTCGGTACAGTACGGGTTAAGGATGGTAAGAATGAAGGGAAGAAGGCAATATAGAATGCAAGGAGAGTGTGGGTGACGAGAATGAATGAGAAGGTAGGATGATGATGATGATGGTATGAGAGGTAGAGCAAAGTGAAGAATGAATGAAGGGTGGTAAGAATGAAGAATAGAAGATAATTTAGAATGAGAGGTGTGAGTGACCGGAGAATGAATGGGAAGGTAGAATAATGATGATATGGAAGGTATAACAAAGTGAAGAATATAATGAAGAATGAAGGATAAATTCTCTCTCTCTCTCTCTCTCTCTCTCTCTCTCTCTCTCTCTCTCTCTCTCTCTCTCTCTCTCTCTCTCTCTCTCTCTCTCTCTCTCTCTCTCTCTCTCTTGCTCTCTCTCTCCTCTCTCTCTCTCTCTCTCTCTCTCTCTCTCTCTCTCTCTCTCTCTCTCTCTCTCTCTCTCTCTCTCTCTCTCTCTCTCTCTCTCTCTCTCTCGTTTTCCCCCTTTTTCAGAGAAGAGTAAAAGACGATGGTGCAAAAACTTTTCATTTCAGCTTCACTCCCTCCCCCTCGCACGCACACACATTCACACATACACGCACACTCACACGCATACATGAACACTCACACCCACACACACACACACACATGTACTGAATATGTGTGAGCAATTCAAGGTGCCTGTTCCATGTGTATATTTCGTGGTATATACAGTAGGTATGCATTATGTGTGTGTATTGCGTGTGTATCTAAATATATGTGTGCAATGCGTGTGCCAGTGAACAATTGTATATACAGTTTTCACGACATAAACCTGGGACTAAAGTTATGGAGGAAAACCCGTATTTAACTAACTGTACGTGTTAATATATAGTGTTAATATGAATGGTCGGTCTTATCCATTTCCAAGATCATTATTAAAAGATGGAAACCTCATAATGTCAACTTTAAACTTCAAATGCGAATATGAGAGGGTTAAATTACGTCACCCCTTCCCAGCACTTGGCCCAGGTTCACGTCTTGGAAACTATACATTGCTTAAGGGGGGTCACCGGCTTTTTTATCTTTCTCTCTCGTTTTCTCTTTCCCTGGCTTGTATCCATTCGGCCCCAATCAGCCAACTGTTTTAAGACGTCTATCCCCATCCAGGTGTTGATTTCTTCCTGGCGAGCGAGAGCGAGCCAGCATTGTATGGATAAATCCGGCTTTGCCGGAGAAATTTTCTATCGAAAAATGTACAAATTTAGCTTGCTGTCAAAACAAAAATATATATATGCTGGCTTGTTACCGCTCGCCAGGAAAATATTGGCACCTGGATGGAGGTAAACGTCTTAAAACAGTAGGCTAAATGGGGCCGAATGGATACAAGCCAAAGAGAGAGCGAGAGAAAGACAAAAATCGAGGTGGGGTCCCTTAACCGTTTGTATTGCTGTTGTGAATTACCCATGTATTTACGCATGTGTATGAGTTGCATGTCTATTGTGCATACTTGTGTGACCTTGTGTGAGAGAGAGAGAGAGAGAGAGAGAGAGAGAGAGAGAGAGAGAGAGAGAGAGAGAGAGAGAGAGAGAGAGAGAGAGAGAGAGAGAGAGAGAGAGAGAGAGAGAGAGAGAGAGAGAGAGAGAGAGAGACTTCTAATATACGAAAAATAGAGCAGTTGCAACAAAGTGAAACACAATAGAATTAATAAATCTCTAAAAATATACATTTATAATACATACATAATGTATATTGTATCACAAACTAATCAACAACTTAGTCAACCTGGACATGCAAATCACGAAGAGTCAACTGGGGAGTACCCGTTGTGCAAATTTATAAATGAGAAGCTGAAAAAAAAAACATGAAAAATAATAATAATAATAATAATAAAAATAATGATAATAATAATAATAATAATAATAAAATAACAAAATACGTTGTGCAAATTTATAAATGTGCAGCTGACAAAAAATGAAAACAAAAATAATAAAAACTAAAAACATACAATTAAGAAAAATACCCAGAGAAGATCAAAACTAAGAGACTATACCATCCCTTTCCTCTTTTCCGCTCCTATTGATGTATGCTTTACCTACTTCTCCATCAACGTTTAACTTATTTTATTATTGTTAATCCCCTTATTAAAAGAGTGAGTAGGTACAAAAGTAGAGGAGGAAGAATTAATGTAGGGTGGAGGGCACGGGGAGGAGGAGGAGGAGGAGGAGAAAGTGGGAGGGAGGGAGGGAAGAAGGACGAAAGGAAGGAAGGAAGGGGAGGTGGGAGGGATGAAGGAAGGACGGAAGGAAGGAAGGAAGGAAGGGGAGGTGGGAGGGAGGAAGGAAGGACGGAAGGAAGGTAGGAAGGAAGGGAAGGAAGAAGGACGGACGGAAGGAAGGGTAGGTGGGAGGGAGGGAGGGAAGAAGGACGGAAGGAAGGAAGGAAGGGGAGGTGGGAGGGATGAAGGAAGGAAGGAAGGAAGGAAGGAAGGAAGGAAGGGGAGGTGGGAGGGAGGAAGGAAGGACGGACGGAAGGAAGGAAGGAAGGAAGGAAGGGAAGGAAGAAGGACGGACGGAAGGAAGGGTAGGTGGGAGGGAGGGAGGGAGGGAAGAAGGACGGAAGGAAGGAAGGAAGGGGAGGTGGGGGGGATGAAGGAAGGAAGGAAGGAAGGAAGGAAGGGGAGGTGGGAGGGAGGCAAGAAGGACGGAAGGAAGGTAGGAAGGGAAGGTGGGAGGGAGGGAAGAAGGACGGAAGGAAGGAAGGGAAGGTGGGAGGGAGGGAAGAAGGACGGAAGGAAGGAAGGAAGGAAGGGAAGGTGGGAGGGAGGGAAGAAGGACGGAAGGACGGTAGGAGGAAGGAAGGTAGGGAGGGAAGAAGGACGGAGAGAAGGAAGGTGGGAGGAAGGAAGGAAGGAAGGGAGGGAGGGAGGACGGAAGGAAGAGAAGGTGGGAGGGAGGGAAGAAAGACGGAAGGAAGGTAGGAGGAAGGTAGGGAAGGTGGGAGGAAGGACGGCAGGAAGGGAAGGTAGGAGGAAGGAAGGTGGGCCGGAGAGAGGGAGGACGGAAGGAAGGATAAATATAGATGGTCGACTAAGACACAGAATGAACATGCTAAGAATAAACTGAAGGTGAACGTCAATAAAAGTAAAGTAATGGTGTGTAATAGGGGAGAGCATAGGGTGACTCTAGATGTGAGGCTGGATGGGGAAATATTGGAACAAGTAGAGTGTTTTAAATATCTAGGAGGAACGATAAGCAGGAGTGGAGGTATGGAAGTGGAGGTAAAATAGAGAGTGTGTGAAGGAAGGAAGGTTTTCGGAGCAATGGGAAGTATGTGGAAGACGAGAAATCTCGGAGTGAAAGTAAAAAGTGCACTGTAACAAGGAACTCGGAGTGAAAGTAAAAAGTGCACTGTATCAAGGAATTGTTGTGCCAACAGTGATGTATGGGGCTGAGACATGGGCTCTGAAGAAAAAGGAGAAAAGAGGGCTGGATGTGATGGAGATGAGCTGCTTGAGGAGTATGTGTGGAGTTACTCGTAGAGACAGATTGAGGAATGAAGAGATACGTAGGAGAGTGGGGCAGCAGGAACATTTGTCAGCCAGAGTGGACAGAAGGGTGCTGAGCTGGTATGGTCATGTTGAATGAATGGGAGATGAAAGGCTTACAAAGAGAATATGTGAGTCAGGTACAAGGGGAGATAGAAGGGCAGGAAGACCCCCATTGAGATGGAGAGACTGTGTAAGAAAGGCTTTGGATGATAGAGGAATGACTATAGATCAGGCAGGGGAAGTGGTGGTGGACAGGAGTGAATGGAGAATGCTTGTGAATAGTTGAGTGAACACGTGGTCATTTGGAGTAAGGGGTCGGGCGCAAGTTCGACTAGATAATAGTCCATCAGGCGCCTGGCCCGGGGGGACGATTAATATGAAGGGTGTGCCTGGAAGTGTGGTGGGAGGGCTTGTGGCTTTGGCTCCGCTGCATGTCTGCCTGCCGAGATCGGACCCTCTCCGGGTGCTCAGGGGCCGGGGGAGTGCTGGAGCGACCTTGGTAACCCTGGTCTCTGGGTCTTCTCCTGGGTGACCTGGATGTGTGTGAGTTTGTGTTTTTTATCTGTGTTTATTTTTTGTTTTATGTTGTTTTTGTGTTTTCCCTGTTCTTGCTCTGTCTTGAGTCGGCTACCCCCAAAATGGGGATTGGGCCTGAGCATATAGATAGATAGATAGAAGAATAAATAGGGAGAGAAGGAAAGAAATAATAAGCATAGATGGCGAAAGGAAGATAGAAAAAAAGAGGAAGGAAGGAAGGAGGGAAGGAGAAGAACAACAAGAGAAACAACAACAACAACAACAACAACAAAAGTATAGAAGAAGAGAAACAACAACAATAAGAGGAAGAGAAACAAAAATGAATAACAGGAACAATACAAAAACAAAAAAGAGAGGAGGAAGAGGGGTTAAGGGGGGGGGGGGTCATTTTTTTTTTTTCTCTTTCTCTCCTTTTCTCTCTTTCCCTGGCTTGTATCCATTCGGCCCCATTCAGTCAACTGTTTTAAGACGTTTATCCCCATCCAGGTGTCGATTTCTTCCTGGCGAGCGATAGCGAGACAGCATTGTATGGAGAAATCCGGCTTCGCCGGATGCATTTTTCTATCGAAAAATGTACAAATTTAGCTAGCTGTCAAAACAAAAAAATACATATGCTGGCTCGTAAATATTGACACCTGGATAAGGGTAAACGTCTTGAAACAGTAGGCTGAATGGGGCCGAATGGATACAAGCCAAAAGAGAGAGGAAGAGAGCTAGGTGGGCCCCCTTAAGGATGGATGGAGCAGACAGGTAGGTAGTCAGAGGGGGGGGGGGGGGGGGGAGGGAAGAATGATGGATACAGGTAGCGAGTGAGGCCCTGCGCTACCATTTATCATTGACGCCCCTGTTTAATTGTGAGGACTTCATCAGCTTTTGTGGCGGTGGAGGGCCCATACCTCACCTGTCAACGATGATGCCACTACCGGAGCCAACAATATTATTACAAACACACTTTTTTTTGTTATTATTCTTATTACTGTTATTGTTCTTGTTATTAATATTATGTTAAATTATCATTATTATTATTATTATAATTAGTAATAGTACTAGTGCGTTTGTTATTATTAGTATTTTTTCTTTTTTTCTATGTGATTGAGGGAGGCAAAAGGCAGAATTGCCTATAGCGAGTGCCTCCCCCATAGTTTAAAGAGTGACAGGGCCAAAATTAAGGGACGATCGAGCCAAAATGCCTGGGCACACGGAGTTTGAAGCAATTTAAGTCATAGGAAGAGGGAAAGACTGATTCTGATTACTAATATATATATATATATATATATATATATATATATATATATTAGGGGATGGGCATACAGGAATAGAAGGAATATATTTGTTTGTAATATTTAGTCTTATTTTGTTGAGGTGGTAGGCAATATACAGTATATATACAGTAGGTTATATCTAGGTGAAACGAGTGGTTTTAAATTTTAAGTAGGGGAATGGATAATAAATAAAGAAAGCAGGGAAAAAGTTGCGTGTGAAGGGGAGGGGGGGGGGGGGTGCGCGCGCGCTATAGGGGGGAAGAAAGGCGAGTACAGTAACAAAAAATAGTTAATGTAGATGAAGCATACAATCTGCGGGTTTAAAGGATCGAACGAAGAATACGAACAGGGAAATATATGAAAGACCATTAATCTTCTTTAAGGGTGTAAAGAAAGATATCTACAGAGGAGAAGCAGGTAAAAGGTTAGATGTAAATGAGTGATACAAAGTAAGTTAAAGACAAAATTGGACTAAGAGGGTGTACGAGAGCGAGGTGGAGGGACAGAGAGGGAGAGGTAGACCGAATGAGAGGTGGAAGGATGGAGTGAGGAAGTACATGAACGAAGGCGGTGCTGGTTGGGGGGAGGGGCGTCGACTGACTGGGGACAGAGGTGCATTGGGGTGGTTCGTTGGTGGCCACCCCTTCGGGGATCACGGCGTCGGGCGGTAGATAGTAGATAGACCTTTTTTATCTACTCATTTACGCTAGATGATATTTCTTTTCCATAGGAGATGGATTTTTTTTTCTTTTAATTCCAACAACCCCCCCCCCCCCCCCACACACACACACACATACACACCGGGCATAGGCTGAGAGCCTGTACATTCAACCGTACATGCAACGGTGAAGCAAGCCCGTGAGGTCTCGTTCCATTCTGGGGAGTGAGACATGTGAGGTATTTGGAGATGCAACCAGACCCCGCTATCTTGCCTTCACAAGTTGCACAGGGCCCGGCCGCCTACCCAAAGCTCGAAACGGCCCCATCTCTGGAGCTGCGTCGCCCCAGTGCTTCACTGTCTTATCCCCTAGACTTGGACCATCACTCTCAGAATGCCACCTATTGAGCAATTAACTCACTAACTGCAAACAAAATGGCTCATGATTTTAGAGACTATAATTTGTATTATCATTTGCTTGCTGATTTCATTTTAATTAATCAATCCCACATCATTTATCATTTATGAAGTCTCTCTCTCTCTCTCTCTCTCTCTCTCTCTCTCTCTCTCTCTCTCTCTCTCTCTCTCTCTCTCTCTCTCTCTCTCTCTCTCTCTCTCTCTCTCTCTCTCTCTCTCTCTCTCTCTCCTCATTTTTTGTTTCCTCCAGCCTAAGTTATAATTAAATGGGTTTGCCCACCTTGGATACAAATTAGTGAAAATATAATTCATGGGGGTTCCCAATGCAAAATAGACAAGTATGATATCTTTCAATATCGACATAGATAAAAGTAATCGTGTCCCGAGCACTTTATTATTGTTCATAAACTATAGTATGTTTACTTTCAGCTGAGATTAGAATGCAAAGCTCCCATCAAAATTGCTCAGGTATTGTGAAGGTTTTGTCATGAAATATGGTGTTACTTATTAAAATTTGTCATTAATAATACACAGAGACATAGTAGTTTCATATTGTATTGATAAATCAGCTGCTAAAAGATCCAGTTTACCGTCAGTTGAAATAAAACCGTGTACAGCGCAACCATCCACTTAGAATGACCAGATACTAAAGATCTTGTAGTAGGAGAGATTGTTATATATTTTTTTGGACGTTCCTGTGTTGTCATATTTACCGAACAACGGGGTGATATTTTATTATTGATCAATTGGAATATATATCTACTGACCAAATGTTATATCCTGTACCCGTATTGCCGAATGATTATTATGGGTATGGGTAAAATATATCTAAAGCCGGTATCACACGAGCGGATTTTCACCCAAAATTTATCCTCAACACTGGTCTTATGAGGTCTTATGAGGTCTTATGAGGTCTTATGAGGTCTTATGAGGTCAACATTTACAATGTTTCGGTGACCTAAATTCATCTATCATCAGTCTAGTTTCCGATACCGTTGCAAAATATTTCAGAAATGTTGCCAGAAAAATGTTGATCATCGAATGTTGACTATAAAAGCTCTCATGTGATACCTTCCTAAGTGTAAAGAGAGGATAATTACACCAGTGGCACCAATATAGCGGAGGTTGGCCAATCTGTATTACTATAGGGTCTCTAGAATATACAAGTCTCTGATGAGGTGCACAGCGGGAGTGAAGGGGAAGGAACGGGTATAATCCAGGGGCCAAAGTGATCATCGGTACCATATGAGATTGCTAACATGTACGGTTCCCTACGAGAACACCCCTACATATCCGAAGTTCTACATAAAAGATATGGACACCCAGCTCTTCAAAAGTTCCGAGACTACGAACAGACATCACGGAAATTCCTACTGTGCTGAAGCATTATAATCGAGCAAAACAATCTTCACATTATTGTGAAGGTGTCACAAGGAGTAGAAAGACACCAGTAAAGAACGATCTGTATCACTTAAGGGGAGATTTCCACTCAAGGGATTTTTTTCTTGACTCCTTTCTCCCTCATGTTTATCCCCATTGTTTTTCTAATGTTAAGATGTTTGCCCCATTATTTTGACGATTTTAAAAACTTTCAACCCATTTCTATCAATTTTAAGACCTTTCGAGCCATTTATGTGTCGTTTTTATTCTGGCGAGCGATAGCGAGCCTGTAATTTAAGAGGAACCGGCTTTCAGCCGGGACATTTTTCTACCGAAAAATGTACAAATTTATCTTGAAAGGGGCTCAACGGGGTGTAATCTTAAGTTTGAAGGATATCTAGGGACCAAACTAAAAACCTCCCCTTAATAGCCGCCACAAGAGGACATTTTGCCCAATAAGCTTCATGATATTTACAAATGTGGTTCATGAATATCTTAGTGTGATGCCACACTGGAATGATCATAGTCATTTTCGATGAGCCAAATGATTTAATATCTGGCCATATTTCACAGTGTTTTGCATTGGTATCGTAAACTAAATTGAATGTAGAATATTTTAGGTAGATAGAAACTTACAAAATGTCAAATTATAAACTGTGAGACCACAATTGGCAAAGGAAGTTGCAGAAAAAACCCCGCCCAAATGGTACCTTCTATAGGCAGGCTTCCTGTTTATCTGACCGAGTATTATGTTCCTTGAGTTTATACGTTTTGATTCATGTAAATTAAATTATAGAAACTGATAAATAGTACTCGTATATAGATGCTCTCGGGAAGCATAATGTGTGAAGGTTGATGAAAACAGGAGAATCGGCCGTTTAATAATATGGGGAGACTTTGAAATGATAGTTAAGGGGAGACTGTCGAGGTTAAGGGGAGATGGGTAGTTTTCTGGTCCCCTTTCTCCCTCGTGTTAAGCCCCATTTGTTTTGAGATTATAAGACGTTCGGCCCATTAGTTTGGCGATTTTAACACCTTTCGCCCCATACCGTTGTCAATTTTAAGGCCTTTCGTGCCATTTAGGTGTCGATTATTTCCTGGCGAGCGATAGTGAGCCTGAAATGCTAAGAGGAACCGGCCTTCGGCCGGAACATTTTTCTACCGAAAAATTTACAAATTTATCTTGAAGGGGGGTCTAGGGGGGTATTTTCTAAGCTTGATGGAGGTCTAGCGAGAACACTAAGAAATAAAAGAATAACTGAACTAATAGACAAAACAAAAAAGGTCCGTCTCCCCTTAATATAACAAATACGCAGCCCCAGAGCACTACATATTCGTCACACCTTGGGCTATGTAGCACACAAGGCATCGTATTTCACAGACGAGAAACTATGTCTGGAGGGTTGAAATATAAACACAACACTATCTTGAGGTACTTTTGGCCTAATAAGTGATGTCTCGGCACCAAGTTTATTCCCATCAATAATTGGTATGAGCTATGTCTAAAAATTTATGTATTCGTTTCGAGTGAGGTATACAAGAATGTTCCTACACTTACCCACCCCATTCAACATCTGACAGACATTGATACAGCACAGAGCGAGCCAAACGTAATGCCAGCTGAGACATGACTTATTAGCGCCACTGTACAGTCGTGGTCAGGGGCTTGTAGTACACCCTATGATAAACGTTTCCGGCACTGATGGATAATTATTTAAGGGGGGTCACCGTTTTTTTTGTATCTTTCCCTCCTTTTCTCTCTTTCCCTGGTTTGTATCCACTCGGCCCCATTCAGCTTACTGTTTTAAGGCGTTTATCCCCATCCAGGTGTCGATATCTTCCTGGCGAGCGATAGCGAGCCAGTATTCTATGGAGAAATCCGGCTTCGTCGGAGACATTTTTCTATCGAAAAATTTACATATTTAGCTTGCTGTCAAAACAAAAAATATATATATGCTGGCTCGCTACCGCTCGCCAGGAAAATAGTGACACCTGGATGGGGGTAAACGTCTTAAAACAGTAGGCTGAATGGGGCCGAATGGATACAAACCAAAGAGAGAGGGAGAGGAAGATGAACAAAAAAGCGAGGTGAGCTCCCTTAATTATAGGTTTGTTCTAAAGGGCTATAATCCATTCATTATAAATAGGCGAGAGATCTTAACTTCCATCCTCCACAACTCACAAACTACTGGAGTAATTGAGTTAATATTTATACCATTTAGGAAGAGTCAGCCAGGAAATAGGTGTGGGATTTTTCGGCCCATTTGATCTAGCCCTTTTTAAGTTACAGAGGATAAAAGCTAAGATCTCTCGCCTACTTATAATAAATGGCTAGTAATTTCGAAGGTTAGTTATTTTGTGACCGCTGAAATTACCGTACGGATTTTTGTTGACAATTGTGCTGCCAACCCTGGGACTGTAAACAATAGGACATACTGTATTGTTAACCCTTTCAAGATCAAATACGCATTTTTGTCTGTTTTCTGGTAATTATACAATTTCATTCAGATTAGGAAGGGTGTATGGAAGTCAGAGGGTTGATTGAGATAGTCTTTACCCTGTTAATGCCCACAGATCCTTCCCAAGCTGCATAAAATCGTCTAATGATAGTCAAAAATAAACTTCTAAAACGCGTCAGAGCTTCAAGGGTTACTAAATATGTATCCTTTGTCAAGCATGAACCATTTGCCACGTTTACAGTATAATTTACGCCTTGCGTAATTGTTGACATACATCATTTGGAAGCAGATAATATTGTTGGCATAATGTTCTCAATTGGCGTATAAGTATGATGTATATGTCATTTGGACCCATAGTAACAAGCCAGAGAGCAACCATGGCTGATAGGTTCCTGGTAAGTGATTAAGTTGTGTTGTGTAGCTTCCCAGAATTGGCTGTGTACCGTGGCCCAGATAAATAGAGGTCATAAGTTACGTGTTAAGAGTCATAACAAATATATCCCGTAATTACTTAGCACAACATCGTAACTTTCTAAGGACTTTTCATAACAAATATATCCCGTAATTACTTAGCACAACATCGTAACTTTCTAATGCATTGGGAGTCATGTGATGTAATACCCGGGTATTGTGTTTGTGAGTATTGCTGACACGAGAACTACGAATTCGAAAGTATATAGTACGATGTCGGAAATACTTTTCCGGGCCCTGGAGTCATAACAGGTACTTTGTTAAGGACTGGTGAACGGTGGTGATTTATGGCTGGCAATCAACTGGCTCCACGGTATTGACATTGTCCGGGGTAATACTCCTTGTGAATAGAGACACCTCTTACTTTGGAATCCCATTACGCCATCAGCCAGCACACTATACTCTATTCGCTGTAAGTAGGCGAGAAATAATGACCTCTAACCTCTGTCACTACAAAACTACTAGAGTAATCGAGCTAATATTTGTACAATTCGGGAAGAGTCAGTCAAGGAATAGCTGTGGAAATTTACAGCCGATTTGCTCTAGCCCTTTTTGAGTTACAGAGGATAGAGGTCATGATTGCTCGCCTACTTACAGCAAATAGACTATAGGAAAGTGTAGATAGCAGAGAAGGGGTGTTGTAGATAGGTGTTAGAATGGCTTTGTTATGTGTGTTATTACTCTGTATACGTCGTCGAGATGTCCCCCGACTGGGTGCGAACATGATACACATGCTATAGTCTATGCACTGTAAGTAGACGAGAAATCACGCCCTCTATCCTTTGTAACTAAAAATGGGCTAGAGCAAATTGGCTGTAAAATTCCACATCTATTCCTTGACTGACTCCTCCCAAATGGTAGACACATTAGCTCGATTACTCTAGTCATTTTTGAGTTACAGAGGTTAGAGGTCATGATTTCTCGCCTACTTACAGCGATTAGACTATAGGACTTACTACTACACCCACTAAATGTCCGCCTTAGGCTGTCAACAGTTTGTCCGAATTATCTGAATAGTGAGTTGAAACGAGGGACAAGTGATCATCGAGGCTATGATTAAAAACCAACATTAGCTCATGAAGTCCATCCAAGATCAACACATAGAAACAGTACGGATCTTGGATGGCCTTAATGGAACCTGACAATGGTTTTGGATGGTCACGATGCTCCTTTTTTAGTCATCAATCACAAAAGTCGTAAATTCAGACTTCATTTACGCTAACCGCTTTCAATAAAAACCCATGTGTTTTTCATATTATTTTACAGTTTACAGTATTCTTAAGATACTGTAGATACTGGGAGCGTTTATAGTTACTCGGATACAATTCTAAGGTAAAATTGATTGTATGACAGCAGGTTAAGGGGACAGTGGTTATATAGTTTGGGTCTATTTCTATATACCTGTATATATATATATATATATATATATTTTTTTTTTTTTTTAGTTTCCTCGATAGACATTCATCAAGCTTTAAAAAAAAAAAAAAAATAGACCCCCTTCAAGATAAATTTGTACATTTTTCGATAACAATATGTCCCGGCCGAAGGTCGATTTCTCTTAAAATTACAGGCTCGCTTTCGCTTGCCAGGAAAAAACTTGACACATTAAATAGCACGAAAGGTCTTGATATTTATATGGGATGAAAAGTTATAAAATCAACAAACGAATGGGCCGAACGTCTTAAAATCTGAAAACTAATGGGGCTAAACATGAGGAAGAAGGGGGACCAAAAAAACTAACAACCCATCTCCCCTTAAGGGTGACAGTAGGACGGTGTGAGTGTGGTGGTACGGTTGACATAATAAACCCTGCGAGTTAAAGCGGTGTCACACGATCAATTTTGTTCCGTCAATTTTTACGAGCAATTGTTGTCTGGCAGCTTTAAAATATCAGTTCCATAATAATTAAACTACCTAACATAATCTACCTTCGATCTAGTTTAGGATTCCATTGTGAAAGAGCCTCATAATAGTACGAGATGAAACTTGCTTATCGAAAATTGACGGAAAATAAGCTCGTGTGACACCGGCTTTAGTGAGTAAAGCCGCTGTTACACGAGCGATTTTTACGTCAATTTTCCATGAGCACGTTTTTTCTAGTCATATTTCGGGACTTTTTTGCACTGACATCGGTAACTAGACCGAAGGTAAAGTATGTTAGGCGGTTGAATTCTGATAAAGTGTAATTTGTCAAGCTTCCAGACCATAATTGCCCGTAAAAATTGCTCGAAAAAGGGTTCGTGTGACTCCGGCTTTACCTCTTCATTATGGTCACCCGGAGTGGCGGAAGGAAGGTATCGGCCTGGCGCTAAATCGGCTCAAGTATAATAAACACTAATTGGGTGAGCTTCCTCGGACATTATTTTTAGGGCGTATTTATTTGCTCATTTATGTACCTTTTTAAAAAAAAAATAGTTTCCTCCCTAGACCTCCATCAAGCTTAAAATACACCTGCCCAAGATCCTCCTTCAAGATAAATTTGCACATTTCTCGTTAAAAAAAATTCCCGGCCGGTTCCTCTGAAATTCCTCTGTATTGGTAATTAACAGAAAACACATATATATTATGACGAGATATGTGGTGGTTTGTTGTTGTGCATTTAAGCGTCAGGTAACCGGAAGCTAGGTGGTGAAACTTCTCTTATCGCCCGGTTACGGTCATTAGAATACAATATACAGTATATTGTAGGCTATATATATATATATATTGTATAAATTATATATATATATATATATATATATATATATATATATATATATATATATATATATATATATATATATATATATATATATAGAGAGAGAGAGAGAGAGAGAGAGAGAGAGAGATAAATATATAGATAGATAGATAGAAAGATAGATATATAATGAAAATGTTGGTTTGGTGAATTGGTGATTATGACGTGATACTATGGTGAAACATTAAGTACAGTACTAGAAGAGCCTATAAGTATGGTGGCACAGTACCGGTATAGTGTGATGACAGAGTATGGTGAGATGACCGAGTATGGTGGCACAGTACCGGTATAGTGTGATGACAGAGTATGGTGAGATGACCGAGTATGGTGGCACAGTACCGGTATAGTGTGATGACAGAGTATGGTGAGATGACCGAGTATGGTGACACAGTACCGGTATAGTGTGATGACAGAGTATGGTGAGATGACCGAGTATGGTGGCACAGTACCGGTATAGTGTGATGACAGAGTATGGTGGGACAGTACCGGTATAGTGTGATGACAGAGTATGGTGAGATGACCGAGTATGGTGGCACAGTACCGGTATAGTGAAATGACCGAGTATGGTGGCACAGTACCGGTATAGTGTGATGACAGAGTATGGTGAGATGACCGAGTATGGTGAGATGACCGAGTATGGTAGCATGGTGTGATGATATAGTATGAGTGTATGGTAGTATCACAGAGTATGGTGGCATGGTGTGATGATAGAGTAACAGTGTATGGTAGTATGACAGTATGGTAGCATGGTGTGATGATATAGTATGAGTGTATGGTAGTATCACAGAGTATGGTAGCATGGTGTGATTATAGAGTATGAGTGTATGGTAGTATCACAGAGTATGGTGGCATGGTGTGATGATAGAGTAACAGTGTATGGTAGTATGACAGAGTATGGTAGCATGGTGTGATGATAGAGTAGCAGTGTATGGTAGTATGACAGAGTATGGTAGCATGGTGTGATGATAGAGTAACAGTGTATGGTAGTATGACAGAGTATGGTAGCATGGTGTGATGATAGAGTAACAGTGTATGGTAGTATGACAGAGTATGGTAGCATGGTGTGATGATAGAGTAACAGTGTATGGTAGTATAACAGAGTATGGTAGCATGGTGTGATGATAGAGTAACAGTGTATGGTAGTATGACAGAGTATGGTAGCATGGTGTGATGATAGAGTAGCAGTGTATGGTAGTATGACAGAGTATGGTAGCATGGTGTGATGATAGAGTAACAGTGTATGGTAGTTATGACAGAGTATGGTAGCATGGTGTGATGATAGAGTAACAGTGTATGGTAGTATGACAGAGTATGGTAGCATGGTGTGATGATAGAGTAACAGTGTATGGTAGTATAACAGAGTATGGTAGCATGGTGTGATGATAGAGTAACAGTGTATGGTAGTATGACAGAGTATGGTAGCATGGTGTGATGATAGAGTAGCAGTGTATGGTAGTATGACAGAGTATGGTAGCATGGTGTGATGATAGAGTAACAGTGTATGGTAGTATGACAGAGTATGGTAGCATGGTGTGATAGAGTAACAGTGCATGGTAGTATGACAGAGTATGGTAGCATGGTGTGATGATAGAGTAACAGTGTATGGTAGTATGACAGAGTATGGTAGCATGGTGTGATGATAGAGTAACAGTGTATGGTAGTATAACAGAGTATGGTAGCATGGTGTGATGATAGAGTAACAGTGTATGGTAGTATGACAGAGTATGGTAGCATGGTGTGATGATAGAGTAACAGTGTATGGTAGTATGACAGAGTATGGTAGCATGGTGTGATGATATAGTATGAGTGTATGGTAGTATGACAGTATGGTAGCATGGTGTGATGATAGAGTAACAGTGTATGGTAGTATGACAGAGTATGGTAGCATGGTGTGATGATAGAGTAACAGTGTATGGTAGTATAACTGAGTATGGTAGCATGGTATGATGATAGAGTAACAGTGTATGGTGGTATGACAGAGTATGGTAGCATGGTGTGATGATATAGTATGAGTGTATGGTAGTATGACAGAGTATGGTGTGATGATAGAGTAACAGTGTATGGTAGTATAACAGAGTATGGTAGCATGGTGTGATGATAGAGTAACAGTGTATGGTAGTATGACAGAGTATGGTAGCATGGTGTGATGATAGAGTAACAGTGTATGGTAGTATGACAGTATGGTAGCATGGTGTGATGATAGAGTAACAGTGTATGGTAGTATAACTGAGTATGGTAGCATGGTGTGATGATAGAGTAACAGTGTATGGTGGTATAACAGTATGGTAGCATGGTGTGATGATAGAGTAACAGTGTATGGTAGTATGACAGAGTATGGTAGCATGGTGTGATGATAGAGTAACAGTGTATGGTAGTATAACAGTATGGTAGCATGGTGTGATGATAGAGTAACAGTGTATGGTAGTATAACTGAGTATGGTAGCATGGTGTGATGATAGAGTAACAGTGTATGGTAGTATAACAGAGTATGGTAGCATGGTGTGATGATAGAGTACCAGTGTATGGTAGGGGGACAATAACCGTGTGAGTGTTGTCAAAGCTCAATACATAACCTCTATAATTACCTTGGAACCAGTGTGACCGTGTGGCTAGTAATTCATGACCTTT
>CM064568.1:6296772-6325389 GCA_032716605.1 Paralithodes platypus
CATCACACGAGAGCTTTTATAGTCAACATTCGATGATCAACATTTTTCTGGCAACATTTCTGGACTATTTGACACTGGTATCGGAAACTAGACTGTCGGCAGATGAATTTAGGTAACCGAAATATTGTAAACGTTGACCTTATAAGCTGCCAGATCAGGGTTGAGGATACATGTTGAGTGAACAAGGCTCTCGTGTGATACCGGCATTAGGGGAATACTATTAACCCCCTTCTGTTCCGGCAACGTCTTTCTCATTGTATTGTAGATATATTTAGACGATTATGCGCAGTTTAAGAAGGATCTGTGGTGGTAAAACTGGTTACAGGAGATAGTTCGAAGCCTGTTAAGTGTTGGAGGCACTTTTTAAACTTCATAAAATCGTCTAATAGTAGCCAGAATAAAGTTAAATAAACGTCTCCGGTATAGAAGGGGTTAAGGGGAGGTTTTTAGTTTGGTCTCTAGATATCCATCAAGCTTAAGATTACACCCCCTTGAGCCCCTTTCAAGATAAGTTTGTACATTTTTCGGTAGAAAAATGTCCCGGCTAAAAGCCGGTTCCTCTTAAATAACTGGCTCGCTATCGCTCGCCAGGATAAAATCGACACCTAAATGGCACGAAAGGTCTTAAAATTGACATAAATGGGTCGAAAGTTCTTAAAATCTTCAAAATAATGGGGCGAACGTCTTAAAATTAGAAAAACAATGGGGCTAAACATGAGGGAGAAAGGAGTCAAGAAAAAAATCCCTCAAGTGGACATCTCCCCTTAACGTTCTAACCGGTATAAGATGGGTATATATAGCCCCCAGTATACCTAGCATGGGTATATTGCTATGGACAATATATATATATACCCTCTCCATACCCATATATATATATACCCTCTCCATACCCATATATATATATACCCTCTCCATACCCATATATATATATATACCCTCTCCATACCCATATATTTATATACCCTCTCCATACCCATATATATATATATACCCTCTCCATACCCATATATTTATATACCCTCTCCATACCCATAACGTTGTACAGTGTGATCTAACTAACACTAACACGCATTTACACTTGAGAGATTTTTGTCTTGACTCCTTTCTCCCTCATGTTTAGCCCAATTGTTTTTCTAATTTTAAGACGTTCGTCCCATTATTTTGACGATTTTAAGAATTTTCGACCTATTCCTGTCAATTTTAAGACCTTTCGTGCCATGTAGGTGTCGATTTTATCCTAGCGAGCGATAGCGAGCCTGTAATATAAGAGGAACCGGCTTTCAGCTGGGACATTTTTCTACCGAAAAATGTACAAATTTATCTTGAAAGGGAGTCTAGGGGGAGTAATTTTAAGCTTGATGGAAGTCTAGGGAATCAACTAAAAACCTCCCCTTAAGATACAACGATCAAAGGCAGATAAGGCGACGTAAATAGTGGTATAGTCTATTCGCTGTAAGTAGGCGAGAAATCATGACCTCTATCCTCTGTAACTCAAAAATGGCCTGAGGAAATTGGCTGTAAATTCCCACACCTATTCCCTGGCTGACCCTTCCCAAATGGTAGAAATCATAGTTCGATTAGTGAAGTCGTTTTTGAGTTACAGAGGCTGGAGGTAATGATTTCTCGCCTACTTACAGCGATTAGACTATAGTATCTGGGCCCTGGACCGACCTTATGGGGGGATGGCCGTATATATTGGCTTATATATTTGTATTTTTACTATTTTCTTAGTTCCCTACATAGACCTTCATTGAGCATATAAAAACACCCAAACACCCAAACACTCTCTTTCAAAATAAATTTGTAAATTTTTCGATAGAAAACTTTCCCGACCGGAGGCCGGTTACTACCATATTACAGGCTCGCTATCGCTAGCCAGGAAAGAAAATCAACACCTAAATTGTGCGAAAGGTCTTTATATTGACAAAGAAATTGGGTGAAAGGTCTTTAAATCGCCAAACTAATGGGCCGAACGTCTTAACCCCTTGAAGCTCTGACGCATTTTAGCAGTTTATTTTGGCTATCATTAGACGATTGTATGTAGCTTAGGAAGTATCTCTGGGCATTAAAAGGGTAAATACCATCTCAATCAACCCTTTGACTTCCATTTACTGTTACTAATCTGCATAAAATCGTCTAATAGTAGCCATAAAACAACAGAAACGCGTAATGGAGCTTGAAAAGGTTAAAATCTGACATGTAATTGGTTTTAACATGATGGAGAAGGGGGACTAGACAAAACCAACCCTCCCCCCTTGATCAGCTGTTGTGGCCTTTGATCAGCTGTTACTTACCGTCCGTCACCGGTTATTAATGTCCCGGCCACCCATCAATATATCCAACCAACACTTACACCAACACCAGAACACAAATAAAAAATAAAAAAAATAAAAAAAAAACAACAACAAAGTACGGGTCATTACTGGTAATGATTTAACAGTTCCTGGCATACCTGTGAGGGCCCGTAGGCATACAGTCGAAGGGGTTACGGGAGGAGGCGGTACATTCTACACAAAATATAATACATAGTAGTTATATATATATATATATATATATATATATATATATATATATATATATATATATATATATATATATATATATATACAGTATATATATATATATAAATATTGTAATTAATCTTCAGATCTTCACATAATACGTCAAGCCAACTTTTTTAGTGTGGTTAGCAAACCTAATAATTTCACATGGCTGTTTCCATGTATTAAAATGTAAAACTTGCAAACAAAGTCAAGCCAAAACTGGGACAAAGACAATATATAGTCAAAACAACATATCAAAATCGCTGTGTGGTAACAACGCTTACTAAAATAAAATGTATGAAATGAAAGAACACAATCCACCACATAGGGTGTACATCACTACATGAGCAAGTCAATCTGGTTCCACATGATGGAATTATGTGTTCTACTGAGTACTCTTCTCGTTCTTGTAGGGGTGTCACACACGACATTTTATTGTCAATTTTGATGGTCAACATTATTCCCGCAGCAATTCCAGGATATTTTGATGGTCAACATTATTCCCGCAGCAATTCCAGGATATTTTCGGAAAGCAGATTAAAGATAGATTAATTGTATTGACTAATTATATAGCAATTTTACATCATCAACTGCCAGACCAGTGTTGACGATGAAAGTCGAGTGAAAAGCGGAGGTCGAGGGAGAAACTAGAAAAATAACGAATACATGCAAAAATCGCCCACAAATTGAACCATCTCCCCTTAAGACATCGACAATACAAGGTACTGTACTGTATGTCAACTTTTGGCCAATCCTCAGAGAATTACATGTGTTCATTAATTTAATTTTATTGTTGTTAAAAATAATGTCAATAGGTTCAAGATTATTTTCCGTAGCGAGGTTATACGTCGGTCCTATGTGAACTGTGCCCCCATAACATTGTCTTTTTCTCTCGTTTAAGGGGAGAATTCCACCTGAGTTAGTTTTTTCTGGACTCCTTTCTCCCTCGTTTAGTCCCATTACTTTTGAGATTTTAAGACGTTCGCTCCATTAGTTTGTAAATTTAAAACAAAATAACACCATTTATGTTAATTTTAAGACCTTTCGTTCTATTCAGGTATTGATTTTTTCCTGGCGAGCGATAGCGAGCCTGTAATTTAAGAGGAACCGGCCTTCGGCCGGGACATTTTTCTACCGAAAAATTTACAAATTTATCTTGAAAGAGGGTCTAGGGGATGTAACTTTAAGCTTGATGGAGGTATAGGGAACAAACTGAACACCTCCCCTTAAGCATTGTTATTCATGGTGCAGTTGGGTACAATACATGATTAGATTAATATCCAGTATTCAATAAATGGATATCAATCGTGGTCATGTGCTGTACTTATGTACGTCTGGCTGGTGCAATGGTTAGAGCGTGTAAGTTCTGTACGTGATGTCCTGGGTTCGAATCCTGAGAGAATCACATGTTTTCATTAATTTCATTTGGAGTGTCATTGGTGTAAAAACGATGTAAAAAATAATATTATAGATCCACCAATAATATTATAGATCCACCAATAATATAATAGATCCACCAATAATATTATAGATCCACCAATAATATTATAGATCCACCAATAATATTATAGATCCACCAATAATATTATAGATCCACCAATAATATTATAGATCCACCAATAATATTATAGATCCACCAATAATATTATAGATCCACCAATAATATAATAGATCCACCAATAATATTATAGATCCACCAATAATATTATAGATCCACCAATAATATTATAGATCCACCAATAATATTATAGATCCACCAATAATATAATAGATCCACCAATAATATTATAGATCCACCAATAATATTATAGATCCACCAATAATATTATAGATCCACCAATAATATAATAGATCCACCAATAATATTATAGATCCACCAATAATATTATAGATCCACCAATAATATTATAGATCCACCAATAATATAATAGATCCACCAATAATATTATAGATCCACCAATAATATTATAGATCCACCAATTTTAAATCGACAATAGATCAAACCCTATTAGTATCTTTGTGTCTGTATTTAAGGGGAGGCAGACGGTTTTTCTGACCCCCTTCTCCCTAATGTTTAGCCCCACTAGTTTTGAGATTATAAGACAACGAATGGGGCGAAAGGTGTTAAAATCGCCAAACTAATGGGCCGAACGCCCATTAGTTTGGCGATTTTAACACCTTTCGCCCCATTCGTTGTCAATTTTAAGACCTTTCGTGCCATTTAGGTGTCGATTATTTCCTGGCGAGCGATAGCGAGCCTGCAATTTTAGGAGGAACCGGCCTTCGGCCGGGATATTTTTATACCGAAAAATTTACAAATTTATCTTGAAGGGGGGTCTAGGGGGTGTTTTTCTAAGCGTGATGGAGGTCTAGGGAGGAAACTACAAAAATATATGAATAAATTGATTAATAGACCAAACAAACGATCAGTCTCCCCTTAAGGATACCATTACATGCATGGACTTAGATATAATTGATGGTTTCCTTCCGTCACTTGAAAGGGGGGGAAAAACAGAATGGCATCATGGAAAGTAGTTGTCCAATCACTCCCTATTGAAGGTACTCTATCCCACACAACGATATTTAATGCAGTTTAAATGTTTGTGAATTATTGACACGGGATTATATATCATTTGTGCCGGCTTAAGGGGGGTCACTGTTTTTTTTTTTTATCTTTCTCTCCTTTTCTCTGGCTTTATCCATTCGGCCCCATTCAGCCAACTGTTTTAAGACATGTATCCCCATTCAGGTGTCGATATCTTCCTGGCGAGCGATAGCGAGCCAGCATTGTATGGAGAAATCCGGCTTCGCCAGAGACATTTTTTTATCGAAAAATGTACAAATTTAGCTTGCTGTCAAAACAAAAAAATATATATGCTGGCTCGCTACCGCTCGCCAGGAGAATATTGACACCTGGATGGGGGTAAACGTCTTAAAACAGTAGGCTGAATGGGTCCGAATGGATACAAGCCAAAGAGAGAGGGAGAGAAAGAGAAAGAGAAAAACAAATGCGAGGTGACCCCCCCTTAACATTGTGCCGGCTCAATTACGGAGTGCGAGTCCTAGGGATGTTTTTATTTTATTTATTTTTTTTCCTGAGGCGGGTTTATCCCAATTAATGATGGGGATTCGTGTTTGATGAATATATTAATCCTGTTTACTGTTGATAGAGCGAGGGTGTTCTGTTTGGATTGGCTGTATATTTACGTATGTTTATTCATAACATAATTCCTAGTGCCGTATCGTTCTCATGACGGAATTTGTATATATAAATTGATTTTGTATAAAGATTCGCCAACAAACAATCAAATGAAACCCACACACCCACACACACACACACACACACACACACACACACACACACACACACACACACACACACACACACACACACACACACACACACACACACACACACACACACACACACACACACACACACACACACACACACACACACACACACACACACACACACCACACACACACACACACACACACACACACACACACACACACACACACACACACACACACACACACACACACACACACACACACACACACACACCACACACACACACACACACACACACACACACACACACACACACACACACACACACACACACACACACACACACACACACACACACAATGTATTATGACCGTATTTTAGCTGATAATTGTGCTAAATATTGATGGCCACAGCTCCAACCTCCTTATAGACCACATCTGGCAGGTGGTCAATTAGTATACAGTCTATTCAGATTTCAATATATTTTTTATAAACACTAATTGAGCAAAATAATGCTTTAGTCCACTTTTCTTCCTGGATATCATTAAGGGGAGATTTCCACCTGGAGGATTTTTTTCTGGACCCCCCTCTCCCTCATGTTTAGCCCCATTGCTTTTGAGATTTTAAGACGTTCGCCCCATTAGTTTGGCGATTTTAAGACCCCTTGCCCCATTTCTGTCAATTTTAAGACCATTCGTGTCATTTAGGTGTCGATATTTTCCTGGCGAGCGATAGCGAGCCTGTAATTTAAGGGGAACCGGCCTTCGGCCGGGAAATTTTTCTACCGAAAAATGTACAAATTTATCTTGAAAGGGGGTCTAGGGGGAGTAATTTTAAGCTTGATGGAAGTCTAGGGAATCAACTAAAAACCTCCCCTTAACCCATGCTATTACCTTTCTTCCTAACTAGTCTATAGATATATAGCATTTGTACGGTCGCGCTAATAAGTCATGTCCCAGCTGGCATTACGTTTGGCTCGCTCTGTGCTGTATTAACGTCTGTCAGATGTTGAATAGGGTGGGTAAGTATAGGAACATGTGTGTATATTTCACTCGATATGAAGAAATGAAGCTTAGACATTGCTGATACCAATTATTGATCAAAACATACTTGGTGCCGAGACATGACTTATTAGCGCGACTGTACACTCGGATACCATAGTCTCTACCCCGCCCACAAGAATTCCTGGATTGAGTTTTGGATAGCATTTCCTTTTCAATATTTAGTATATGTAGTTATGTAGTTGATTTATAGACAATTATACCGGTAAGATGGTTTCCACACATATACGTCCATAGTTAGAAGTCCACGAACATGTATGAGTGGGACTATGGTATCCGAGTGTACATTTATCGTTAAGGGGAGGTTTTTAGTTTGGTCTCTAGATATCCATCAAGCTTAAGATTACACCCCCTTGAGCCCCTTTCAAGATAAATTTGTACATTTTTCGGGAGAAAAATGTCCCGGCTGAAAGCCGGTTCCTCTTAAATAACAGGCTCGCTATCGCTCGCCAGGATAAAATCGACACCTAAATGGCACGAAAGGTCTTAAAATTGACAGAAATGGATCGAAAGTTCTTAAAATCGTCAAAATAATGGGGGGGAACGTCTTAAAATTAGAAAAAACAATGGGGATAAACATGAGGGAGAAAGGAGTCCAGAACAAAAAAATCCCTCCAGTGAAAATCTCCCCTTAACAGGAACATTATGGGTTTTTTCTCTTCTTCCTCTTATTGGTTGTTTAATCTTAACCCCTTAATTGTTTCTTCCTCGCTATCACCTTCCACTTCATATGCCGCCTCCTTCTCACTCTCCCATCCCCACCCCTATCATCTTCTTCTTCTTCTTCTTGTTCGTCTTCGTCTTCTTCTCCTCCTCCGTCTACGTATTTATCTCCTCAAACTTCTTCTCCTCCTACTTATATATATAATTATATATCTTCCTCACCTTCTTCTTCTTCTTCTTCTTCTTCGTCTTCGTCTTCTTCTCCGTCTACGTATTTATCTCCTCAAATTTCTTCTCCTACTTATATATATAATTATATATCTTCCTCTTCTTCTTCTTCTTCTTCGTCTCCGTCGACTTCTCCTCCTCCGTCTACGTATTTATCTCCTCCGACTTCTTCTCCTCCTACTTATATATATAGGCTAATTATACATCTTCCTCCCCCTTCTTCTTCTTCTTCTTCTTCTTCTTCTTCTTCTTCTTCTTCTTCTTCTTCTTCTCTCACAGCCTACTTTCGTAATTTCCTGTTCGTGATATCCCGACCAAAAATGGACGTATAAAGAATGGGCGTGTCTGTTTAAGGGGAGACAGGCCGTTTTTCTGGACCCCCTTCTTCCTCGTGTTTAGCACCATTTGTTTTCAGATATTATGACGCTGGGCCCCACTAGTTTGGCGATTTTAATACCGTTCACCCCATTTCATTGTAAATTTTAAGGCCTTTTGTGCCATTTAGGTGTCGATTTTTTTCCTGGCGAGCGATAGCAAGCCTGTAATTTTAGTAGGAATCTGCCTCTGGCCGGGACATTTTTTTACCGAAAAATGTACAAATCTATCTTGAAAGGGGTGTTTTTCTAAGCTTGATGGAGGTCTAGGGAGGAAACTAAAAAAAATTATATGAATACATGAATTAATAGACCAAACAACGGCCACTGTCCCATTAAGGTGTTGAAAATCCGTGTCTGTGGTGGAGACAAAAATGCTGATCAAATGGACCTGTTGCACTTTTCGGGAAATTACTCACGGTTTTGGAAAATATGTATGGACAGGTTAATTCTGGGCGTTATTCTTCAAGTTACCTTCTATAGTGTTTAACCCTTTGAAGAACATGACGCATTTTGACAGTTTATTCTGGCTATCAGTAGACGATTATATACAGTTTAGGAAGGATCTGTGGGAATTATAAGGGTAAAGACTATATCAATTAACCCTCTGACTTCCATATACCCTTCCTAATCTGAATAAAATCGTCTAATAATAGCTAGAAAACATCAAATAAATGCGTCATCGTAATATTAACATGAATATTATAACATGTAGCCACACACGTATATACAACACATAGTTATACATAAACACGAAATACCATTATACGGGTATAATAATATAAAGTACGACATTATATACGACATGTTTCACAGCTAATTTATTTTTCACACACACATGTGAAAAGAGGTGAAATTAACACAGATATATGAAAAATATAGACAGTCAAACACCCACCCCAAGGCAAAATAGAGAGGCGGATGGACTTCATCAGGCCACAGCCATCCGCCGTAATCGGTTTTCTGTTATAACTGTGGCAAACCGGCTATCTCTATAATACCTGGTGTAGAGTGTTTGCCCTAAAAGAAAAAGTAGTATAGTACTAATGAAATAGTCAAAATCAGGGGGTTGACAAATTCGGGAAGTCAATTTGATAGTTAGAAGTAGAGTAGACAAAATCAGTTAGTTCAAATTGGGGAAGTCACATTTTGTTGTCGGATATCGAAGAAGAAATCCATTAACTACGTCAAAAAAACACACACACAATATATATATATATATATATATATATATATATATATATATATATATATATATATATACCTGTATATATACATTAGTTTATCCCTATCTTCTCATATGTATTTGCCATTCCCCCTACACACATTCCTAACTATTAATAGAACGTCTACCTCATCAATAGTGTTTAGATCAGCAGCACCAATATCAATAATAGACCTTCCAAGTCATCCACAATAATCTGCAGCTACGGCCATTTATTTTTTACCTGCCGGTTTCACAAGGAGCCTGACAAAAAAATAACCACTTTGGAAACGCCTGGCTCACGATTATTTCCGCCATAAATCACTCCACATAATTTATCTTGTTGTTTTGTTCACTATCTTGCTATAGTAGATTCACGTACGCTACTAAAATAAATAGGGTATATTATGGTATATAAAATCATGGGGTATATTGATGGTGTTTACCTGTCTAAGCATATATTAAATGGGTTTAATACTACCAATTTAAAGTTATAAGGGTATATTAATATGGACACTTTAATTACTCATGTCATACATTTTAATACACATAATGTTTGACAGTGTGTGGTTATATGTTTGTGATTTTGTATATCTTATGTATATACTCTCTCTCTCTCTCTCTCTCTCTCTCTCTCTGAAAGCTTTTTATCTCATTTCCTTGAAAACTCTTGGACTGCGAGGGCAGCTCATTGAAGTTTTAAATAGGCTTGACAATGAGGAGTATAAGAAGATGAATGTGAATCCAAAACAAAACCATGGTTGACATTTTTAGCAATAATATCTGCAATATTAGTGAATTCAAAATGTCCTCGGTTTATATAATTATTCGCACTATGCAATGACTGAATAATTGATGTTTGCTATTTTCTCGTCTTAGCCTAAAGTATCGTTAGTTTAATAAATCGTCAAGTCTTTGGTAGCCTAACTTTGCCTAGTAACTTCGTGTAACCTAATCCGTTTTTCTTCCTTTCCTTTCCTCCTCCTCCTCCTCTTTTTCCTCTTCTCGTCCTCCTTCTCCTTTCGTGTTCTTCCTCTTCCTCCTCATACTTTTTTCCTCTTCATAATTTTCGTCCGTCTTCTCCTCCTTCGCTTCATCCTAATATTTCCCTGATTTTCCTTATTCCGTGTTTCTCCTTCATCTTCCCTTCTTCTCCTCCTCTTGTTTCTCTCCCACTGATCCTCTCTTCTTCTTCTTCCTCTTTTTCCAATCCTTCTCTAATCTTCTGTCTCTCTTCTCTTTCTATAATCTTCCATCTTCCTCCGCCTTCTTCTCCAATCTTCCTTCCTCCTTCTCCTCCTTTTTGTATAATCTTCAATCTTCCTCCTGCCCTTTTCTTCATCCAATCTTCCGTCCTCCTCCTCTTTCAATAATCGTAAATCTTCCTCCAATCTTCCTTTTTCTTCCATCCTCAAATCTTCCTCCTCCTCCTCCTCTTTCTATAATCTTCCATCTTCCTCATCTCCCCCTTCCTTCCTTCCGTCACCTCCTCCAACATCACCGCCATTTTCCTCCCATCCAGCCAACAGACCTCCCTTCCTATTTCCTTCCCTCTCTTACTCCAATCTTCCTCCATTTTCTTCTTCTAATCTTTCTTCTACTACTTAAATCTTCCTCTCTTTTCTTCCCCTAATCTTCTTTCCTTCTCATACTCAAATCTTCCCCCTTCTCACATTCCAATCTTCCTCTCTTTTCTTCCCCTAATCTTCCTACTCGTACTCCAATCTTCCTCTCGTTTCTTACTCTAATCTTCCTGCCTTCCCTTTCTCTAATCTTCCCTCCTTCTTACCCCAATCGTACTCCCTTCTCATACTCCAATCTTCCTCCTTTCTCTTTATTTAACCTTTTTCTTACTGCAATCTTCCTCCCTTTTTTCCCTCTAATCTTCCTCCCTGCTCTTTCTCTAACCTTCCTTCCTTGTCTTACTCTATTCTTCCTTCCTTCTTTCCCTCTAATCTTCCTTCCTTCTTTCCCTCTAATCTTCCTTCCTTCTTTCCCTCTAATCTTCCTTCCTTCTTTCCATCTAATCTTCCTCCCTGCTCTTTCTCTAACCTTCCTTCCTTGTCTTACTCTATTCTTCCTTCCTTCTTTCCCTCTAATCTTCCTTCCTTCTTTCCCTCTAATCTTCCTTCCTTCTTTCCATCTAATCTTCCTCCCTGCTCTTTCTCTAACCTTCCTTCCTTATCATTCTCTATTCTTCCTTCCTTCTCTTACTCCAATCTGTCTCCCTTTCTTACATTAATCTTCCTCCCTTCTTTCTCTATTTTCCATCCTTCTCCTCTTACCCTGGTTTTCCCCTCTTCTACATTATTGTTCAGCCCTTCCTTCCTTCCTTCTCCTCTTCTTCCTCTTTCTCCATCTCTCCTTTTCCTCTGGTTTACCTTCCTTTCTTCTTTCTTTTTCTCATCACTCCTCTTTCTCTACTTCACCTCCCCCTCCTCCTCTTTCTCTACCACTCTTCCTCTTCATCTTTCTCTGTTTCCCTTCTCTTCCTCTTTCTATAATCTTTACTCCGTTTCCTGTCTCTATTTTCCCTCCTCTTCCCCTTTCTCCGTCTCTCCTGTTCGTTATAATTTATTTCATCTCCTGATCTGTCTCTATCTTCCCTCTTCCTTCTCTTTCACTCACCACTCCTTCTCCTTCTGTATTACATTCCGTTTATCAAAATTAATTTATCCCCAGAACTTCTACTCTCTGGAATTCACTTCCTTGGAGTTGCTTTCCACAAATGTACAACCCACAACAGTTTAAGTCCAATTGTTACACACATTTTATGAATGGAGGATGCCTTTAGGTGCATGGGTCTTTTTTGCTGTGTTGTCTTTGTTTTTCCTTCCTCTATTTATAATCTTAAGAAAAAAAACGAAAAAAACGTAGACATATATAATCGTTCCTCTTCATCATCCTCTTCCTTTTCTCTCTCATCTCCTCGTATTCTTCTTCCTCCTCTTCTTTGGTTTGATCTGTCTCCTACTCCACCAGCACCAGAACCACCATTTTCCAGCTACCCAACAACCCCCCATAATCCCCCCCCCCCCCAGACCTCCTTCCTTCCTTCCCTTCTTCTTGGGCAGCGAGGGAGGGACTGGTTGGTAGGTAGGGCCATCACACACACACACACACACACACACACACACACACACACACACACACACACACACACTAAAACATACACACACACACTATAACACCTACACACCCACCACACCCACACACTATAACACACACACACACACACACACACTCACTAACCCCCCCCCAAAAAAAAAACCCCACACAAACACACAATATAACACACAAACACACACGCACTCACTACTCCCCTCCCCCATCACACACACACACTATAGCACACACACACACACACAGACACACTATAACACACACACACACAATAACACACACACACACTATAACACACACACACACACACACATACACACACTATAAAACACATACCCACACACACACACACTATAACACATACACACAGAGACACACACACACACACACCTAGTAAGATAAGAGAGGGAGGCGGCCGGAGAAGTGGCTTGGAGACAGCCGCAAACACTCCGGCGCTCTTCAAACATCATTAGTCTACGCTGAGCCAACACCTCCACTCTCCACGAAACACCCGACCAAACACACACAAGTCGGCCAAAAGGAGGTCCTGGGAGGGGGGGGGGGCTACAACACTGGACCAGGAGACCTTTTTTTTTTTCCCACACACACACATGTGTGTGTGTGTGTGTGTGTGTGTGTGTGTGTGTGTGTGTGTGTGTGTGTGTGTGTGTGTGTGTGTGTGTGTGTGTGTGTAATAAATGGTCCCCGCTGGGGGGTGCGTAACCCATGATTATTGTTTTTACTCCTGTGCAAGTATGTCAGTGTGTTGGAAACATATCTTAACAAGACTTTAATGGAGTTTGAGCAATCTAGTTCAGCAGATTTCCTAGATACCCGAATAGAAGCCATAAACTTGTTGTTGTTGTTCCCCAAGCTGCCTGGCCGAACAGCCCCAAGTCCCCGAGCAAGGCCAAGGCCATAACCGAGCGCCCCCACAGAACCCTCCCTGCCGACCACAATAAAGCCTGGGTGACCGAAGCCACTCCATGGTAGGGAGCTGAGGAGGGTGAGGAAACGCCCGGGAAACCAAAGCCCCACCCAGGGCCCTGTGCCCCTCAGCAATTATGGAGAGAAAGTTGAGGGGCAAAGGAAAAATGTGACGCTTTGGCTTCCAATCTGGTAGATTGGGAGGTCAATCCACGGAAGAGACGCCGTCACTTGAGATCTAGAAAATATATAAGTAAAAGGAACAGTCAGAGTAAGCTATGGGTATGGCAGAGATCGCTCAGTTCTCACTCTGATAGACCAGCCCATCCCCATGTAATAAACTTGTTGTTAATATTAACTGGGAACCCCAAGGGTAGCTGCTGACTTCACACGTAATTTTGCAGATGATTATAAATATTTTGTTTTATGTGTATAAGGGATAAGCAAGGCAGGCTGCCTGTAATAAGTGTCTCCCCCAAAGCCAAAAGTGTGACAGAGAGCCAAATTCAAGACATTGGGGTCAAAATGCCAGGACACACAAAGTTTAAAGCAGTTTAAGTCATAGGATGAAGGAAAGATTGATTGAGGAAGAGTTCCAAATTTCACTTGTTAAGCAGAAGAAAGACGGACACAATTTACCAATTCTTGGGTTGGAGAGCTGGACAGAAGAATAGGATTGTGTTGAAAGGCGGGTGCTTCACACACGCAGCAAGGGAGGGGGAATGCACTGAGAGAGCTCTAAAGAACACTGCTGTAATAGAGATAGAAGAGTGAAAGAGATGCAGCATTGCGGCGTGTAGAAATAGATTGTAGGGAACTAGTAAGAGGAAGTGAGTTGATGAGGCAAAATGCTTTTGACTCTACTCTTTCGAGAAGTGCAGTATGGGTGGAACCTCCCCACACATGCGAACAATACTTGATACAGAGCAAAAAGCTATGCAGGGGTGAAGAGCCCACAGAGATTGCTAAGCACAACCAACTTCTGGGAAGCTGTTTTAGCAAGAATGGTAATATGATCTTTCCATGAAAGATCGGGTTAATAAGATACACCAAGAATATTGAGAGAAGATGAAGAGTTGGTTTGCGTATTGACCGACTCAAGCCCCAAGGCGGTCCTAAGCCATGTTCTAGAGTCAGTTCCTTAGTTAGAACTTGGCTAGACATACTGTAGGTTACTCACCAGTTCCTTAGTTAGAACTTGGCTAGACATACTGTAGGTTACTCACCAGTTCCTTAGTTAGAACTTGGCTAGACATACTGTAGGTTACTCACAGTCATAAACTCGGGTAGCACAACATTTAATTTTTTCATTATTGAAAAAAAAAAAAAAAAAAACAAAAAAAAACAAAAAAAAAGTAAGGTCCCCACCCCTTTCCCATTCATAAGTAAGCCATTTTAGATTTACAGAAGAGCGACCATTACTTGCATTACTGCTTGTCCACAAACATTTCAGCAATGTAAGCATTGCCACTTCATCCCATCTGATTGGATCCCTACGTATACAGAATACCGTACCCACTTGCTTAAGGGGAGGTTTCCACTCGAGGGATTTTTTTTTCGAACCTCCTTCTCCCTCATGATTAGCCCCATTGCTTTTGAGTTTTTAAGATGTTCACCCCATTAGTTTGGCGATTTTAAGAACGTTCGCCCGATTTCTGTCAATTTTAAGACCTTTCGTACCATTTAGGTGTCGATTTTTTCCTGGCGAGCGATAGCGAGCCTGTAATTTAAGAGGAACCGGCCTTCGGCCGGGACATTTTTCTACCGAAAAATTTACATATTTATCTTGAAAGGGGGTCTAGGGGGTTTAATTTTAAGCTTGATGGAGGTCTAGGGAATAAACTAAATACCTCCCCTTAAACTTTGATTATTTCTTGGGTATTGATATTGGCAACTTGACAGAAAGTCAGGGGAGGTTATTGGGAATTCTGGACCCCCTTCTCTCACATGTTTACCCCCCTTAGTTTAGATATTTTAAGACGTTCGACCAATTAGTTTAGCAATTTTAAAACCTTTCGCCCCATATTGTTTGCCAATATTAAGACCTTTCGTGCCATTTACATGTCGATTTTTTCCAAGCGAGCGACAGCAAGCTTGTAATTTAGGAGGAACAAAAAATGTCTACCGAAAAATGTACAAAATTATCTCGAAGGGAGGTCTTGCTTTTTCGTGTTTTGTTTTAAGCTTGATAAGAGATAGAGAGCGAACCAAATAATAATAAAATAATAATAATAATAATAATAAAAACATAACAAAAAAACAGGAGCTACCAGACCAGAACAGCCAAAAATAGTTGCCAAGAAAAAGGCTTCTATACTTTTCCCCACCTTCAAGGGCGAGAATGGTGACTGATATCTTTAGGAGCTTCAACCATATCAGAGGGAGGAACTTGGCACTGTCTGGCCCCGAATGGTTGGACTCACGCCCCAAAAACTGGTTGTGAACGCCATAGGGCACGATTGTCAGACTGTTGGGGAGGCCGGAGATGTTATAAAGGGGAGGTTTTTAAGTGTGTTTCCTAGACTTCCATCAAGCTTGAAATTAGACCCCCTTAACCCCCTTTGAAGATAAATTTGTACATTTTTCGGTAGAAAAATTTCCCGTCCGAAGGCCGGTTCCTCTTAAATTACAGGCTCGCTATCGCTCGCTAGGAAAAAATCGACACCTAAATGGCACGAAAGGTCTTAAAAGTGACATAACTGGGGCAAAAGTTCTTAAAATCGACAAACTAATGTGGCGAACGTCTTAAAATCTCAAAAGCAATGGGGCTAAACATGAGGCAGCAAGGGGTAAATAAAAACAATCCCTCAAGTGGAAATCTCCCCTTAAATCAATGTTTGTGTGTTAATAGAGCACTTTGACCTTGTTTCGATGTCAAATTAACCACTTCTGTACCGGCGACGTCTCTCTAACTATATTTTGGCTAGTACTAGACGATTTTATTCAGCATGTAAAAGGCCTCCAGCAATTAAAATGCTTCGAACTATCTCGCTTAACCCTTTGTGCTACCATAGAAAAAGGGCCTCCAGCAATTAACATGCTTCGAACTATCTCGCTTAACCCTTTGTACTACCATAGAAAAAGGGCCTCCAGCAATTAAAATGCTTCGAACTATCTCGCTTAACCCATTGTACTACCATAGAAAAAGGGCCTCCAGCAATTAACAGGCTTCGAATTATCTCGCTTAACCCTTTTTAATACCATAGAAAAAGGGCCTCCAGCAATTAACAGGCTTCGAACTATCTCGCTTAACCCTTTTTAATACCATAGAAAAAGGGCCTCCAGCAATTAACAGGCTTCGAACTATCTCGCTTAACCCTTTGTGCTACCATAGAAAAAGGGCCTCCAGCAATTAACAGGCTTCGAACTATCTCACTTAACCCTTTGTACTACCATAGAAAAAGGGCCTCCAGCAATTAACAAGCTTCGAACTATCTCACTTAACCCTTTGTGCTACCATAGAAAAAGGGCCTCCAGCAATTAACATGCTTCGAACTATCTCACTTAACCCTTTGTACTACCATAGAAAAAGGGCCTCCAGCAATTAACAGGCTTCGAACTATCTCACTTAACCCTTTTTACTACCATAGATTCTTCATAAATTGCACAACATCGACTGAATATAGCAAGAATAGAAGGGGTATAGAAGGGGTTAAGGGGAGATTTCCACGTGAGGGACTTTTTACTTGACCCCTTTCTCCCTCATGTCTAGCCCCATTGCTTTTGAGATTTTAAGACGTTTGCCCCATTAGTTTGGTGATTTTTAAAAATTTCCGCCCCATTCTGTCAATTTTAAAACCTTTCGTGCCATTTAGGTGTCGATTTTATCCTGGCGAGCGATAGCGAGCCTGTAATTTAAGAGGAACCGGCTTTCAGCCGGGACATTTTTCTACCGAAAAATGTACACATTTATCTTGAAAGGGGCTCAAGGGGGTGTAATCTTAAGCTTGATGGATATCTAGGGACCAAACTAAAAACCTCCCCTTAACGACTGCAATTGTAAAGCAGACAACGATAAATTGAGAATGTAATAATGCCAGTAATTGTTATAAAATATATTAACATTATACTAAACATAACACATACACATGCAACCTTGCTGTTGCTTACATTAGCAGTTTACTTCATTGTTAACCCCTTCAGCACCATGACGTCTTTTTACCATTGATACTGGCTAAAATTAGACGATTTTATGCAGTTTAAGAAGGATTTTATGTCATTAAGAGAGTTTATTGAGATCATATTACCCATTCGAGTCCTAGAGGTAGATTAACAACTAAAACAAATCGTCTATTGGTAACCAGCACAAGATGACAATGACGTTCAGGTTGTGAAGGGGTTAATAACACTAAAGTCATTGCTAAACCTAAAAATTATAATAACCAGCTATACCATCCTTATTACCCTGCGTAGTGGTGTGTACGTAAGCATACAGGTGATGTATATTGTATAGAACAGGTGGCGACCTTAAGGGGAGGTTTTTAGTTAGTTCGTTAGACCTCCATCAAGCTTAACATTACACCCCCTAGATCCCCTTTCAAGATAAATTTGTACATTTTTCGGTAGAAAAATGTCTCGGCCGAAGGCCGGTTCCTCTTAAATAACAGGCTCGCTATCGCTCGCCAGGAAAAAATCGACACCTTAATGGCACGAAAAGTCTTAAAATTGACAGAAATGGGGTGAAAGTTCTTAAAATCGCCAAACTAATGGGGCGATAGTCTTAAAATATCAAAAGCAATGGGTCTAACCATGAGGGAGAAAGGGGTCAAGGAAAAAATCCCTTAAGTGAAAATCTCAGAAAAAAATCCCTTAAGTGGAAATCTCCCCTTAACACTGTAAGTTAGGCCATTACTGTTCATTACTTCAGAACTATGATGCCCTTTCTATTTTATTCTGGATAACATTATTATATGCACCTTCAGAAAATGTATATAAATTAGAACGGTAAACAAAACTAACCTTGTGCCTCACACACATTATGATAGAAACAAAAAGACGTGGTCATACTGAAGAGTTAAGGGGAGGTATTTAGTTTGTTCCCTAGAATTCCATCAAGGTTAAATTTACACCCCCTTGAGTCCCTTTCAAGATAAATTTGTAAATTTTTCGGTAGAAAAATTTCCCGGCCGAAGGCCGGTTCCTCTTAAATTACAGGCTCGCTATCGCTCGCCAGGATAAAATAGACACCTGAATTGCACGAAAGGTCTTAATATGGGGTGAAAGTTCTTAAAATCGCTAAACTAATGGGGCAAACGTTTTATAATATCAAAAGCAATGGGGCTAAACATGAGGGAGAAAGGGGTCAAGAATAAAATCCCTCAAGTGGAGATCTCCCCTTAAGCAATCCAGGAAGAATGATTAATGCAGGAGTTGACGGCTGGTTAACCGTGGCCTGGGTGGAGTGCTGCAGGTACTCCAGATAATGCACTCTGAAGGACCTAATTAATTATACAGCGAGGTGAACCTTTCTGTACACGGAGGTCACCCCACACCACCACACACCGCGTCACACTTCCCTACTACTAATGGACTACCACCAGACGCAACACCTTACATCACGACTACCCACACACACAAGGGGTAGGGGTAAATAGATTAAAATGCAGATTAGAGAATAGTAAACGCTTCTCTCATGTGTTGGGGGAAGTGTGTGTGTGTGTGGGGGAGGGGGGACTTCGATTATTCGCAGTAGCGAATATTTTGTTTGAATCATTTGATAGCCAGACTCCAGACACAGGTGTTCTTCGAATCCATCACCATCAGAGATCGTCAGAGAGACGCATTCAATGTTTTGGATGGCCTTGATGGGCCCCAGTAAGGAATTTGGATGGCTATGATGGTTTCCAACTGGGATGCGTGAGGGGCGGGTGTGGTCATCAAATCTTAACAAAAAGTCAGTAAGTGTTAGATGGGGACTAAATCAAAATAGCAATACATATTCATGTAACATGAAGGACTGTCAGCGAACAAACAAATATACGCAGGCGGAACCGATTACAATACCCCGCTTTGTGGGTCAGACCATACACAGAGTAGTGAACAACAGTAAGACATGTTCCACTTCGACCGGTGCATCCAACATACTACTGCATTTCAAATGCAAAAATCATCATCGGCGAACGTATTGTGTAACTATCAACAGTAGCTATTGCAGTCAGACGGCCGCACTGGCTATATTATGGCTAGTTAATAGTGTGGAGACTGAAAACTCCCCCCGGCCCGCCACCTACTGGCTATATTATGGCTAGTTAATAGTGTGGAGACTGAAAACTCCCCCCGGCCCGCCACCTACTTTACATTCACTATCCCACTGATGAGGATAATAACACCACCATATTATCTATAAACACCATTGTCTTCTATTCCACGACTCACCGCCTGGTTATCCCGCCCAGTTTCTTTTGGTTTCCTGTCAACAGAGGAGTGGCCGGGTGGGTATAGTAAGGGATTGGCAACTCCAGTTTCACGTATGTTATCCCTTTATATAAATGGAAGGTATTATCATTTAAGTTAAGCTGTAATTTGTGTCCGTACTCTCCACATGACACTCCGACAAGCTACAGATACCGTAACATCATTAGTGTTGTCAAAATACTGTACTGAGTGAGTTTCCCTGAGTTTCATAATTATATTCTATGTGTAAACACATTTCAGTATAAATTCAGCATAATTAGTTAATGGGCCAGATCCCGAAATCACACGAGTCGTTCCATCCACAAAAGTCAAACTTTCAGCATCTCCGATAAACGGCTATAAAGTGATATGGGAACTCGTCGGCCAAGGTTATCATATCGAAATAACATCTCCACAACGGTAAGAACATTGTCTTGAATATTACAATTATGGCTAAACGCCTTAACTGATGGCACCGATGTTCACCCTCTCCCATGGACTAGGTTTGATAATGTGACGAGCAATCTGTTGGATCACAAATGACCTGTGGACATACTGTAGATTGAAGACTTCAAATCCCCAATAAATAATTTTTTTCTTCATCCCACGTCCATCAAAAGAAAAAAAAATAAGTTAGAGAATTATTGAATATAGGTAGTGGACAACGCTTATGGCACCTGTACAGTAGATGTAAAAAACAAAAAAAACAAAAAAAAAAAATCTGTACTGGCGACGTCCTTTTAACTTTACTCTGGCTACTATTAGACGATTTTATTCACATTAAAAAGGGCCTCCAGCAATCAACAGGCCTCGAACTATCTCGCTTAACCCATTTTACTACCACAGATCCTTCTTAACCCTCTCAGACATATGACGCAATTTTGAGCCTATTAGGGATACTTTAAAGCCTTTGTTACTATCAGGGGTATTTAGAAACCTTTAGTTACTTCAACCTCTGCAGTTGTCTTTGAGTTAGCTGTGGGCAGAAAACTAATTTTGGAGAGGTAATTACAAGAGTGAGAGAACTCTATTTCTTATTGCTAATCTGGCAACCTCTGTGTCATCTGTGCGTGAAATGGTTAAATTGCACAAAAGCGTTTAATTACAGCTAGAATATAATTGAAAAGACGTCGCCGGTACAAAAGGGGTTAATAATGAGTATATTTAACATCCCATCAGCATTACCCCCATCAAATACTAATAGCCAGACAACCGCACACACATACAGATGCTGCTAAACCCCCTACCCATGCCCTGACTACCTTACAAACATACAGATGCTGCTAAACCCCCTACCCTTGCCCTGACTACCTTACAAACATACAGATGCTGCTAAACCCCCTACCCATGCCCTGACTACCTTACAAACATACAGATGCTGCTAAACCCCCTACCCATGCCCTGACTACCTTACAAACATACAGATGCTGCTAAACCTCCTACCCATGCCCTGACTAGATTACAAGCATACAGATGCTGCTAAACCTCCTACCCATGCCCTGACTACCTTACAAACATACAGATGCTGCTAAACCCCCTACCCATGCCCTGACTACCTTACAAACATACAGATGCTGCTAAACCCCCTACCCATGCCCTGACTACCTTACAAACATACAGATGCTGCTAAACCCCCTACCCATGCCCTGACTACCTTACAAACATACAGATGCTGCTAAATCCCCTACCCATGCCCTGACTACCTTACAAACATACAGATGCTGCTAAACCCCCTACCCATGCCCTGACTACCTTACAAACATACAGATGCTGCTAAACTCCCTACCCCTGCCCTGACTACCTTACAAACATACAGATGCTGCTAAACCCCCTATCCATGCCCTGACTACCTTACAAACATACAGATGCTGCTAAACTCCCTACCCATGCCCTGACTACCTTACAAACATACAGATGCTGCTAAACTCCCTACCCATGCCCTGACTACCTTACAAACATACAGATGCTGCTAAACCCCCTACCCATGCCCTGACTACCTTACAAACATACAGATGCTGCTAAACTCCCTACCCATGCCCTGACTACCTTACAAACATACAGATGCTGCTAAACTCCCTACCCATGCCCTGACTACCTTACAAACATACAGATGCTGCTAACCCCCTACCCATGCCCTGACTACCTTACAAACATACAGATGCTGCTAAACCCCCTACCCATGCCCTGACTACCTTACAAACATACAGATGCTGCTAAACCCCCTACCCATGCCCTGACTACCTTACAAACATACAGATGCTGCTAAACCCCCTACCCATGCCCTGACTACCCTTCGACGTGAGTAATGAATAAACAAAAGCCCCAAAAGGCGAAGGAGGATGTCGAAGGTGGGGCCAAACTGCCGAGTGAGGGTAGTAACTGGATTTACCGCATTATGTCCACTCCTGTAGGGCAGATTTACACTCGAGAGATTTTTTTGTTTTTTCTGGACCCCTTTCTCCCTCATTGTTTTTTTTTTAGATTTTGAGACGTTTGCCCCATTATTTGGCCATTTTACGAACTTTCGCCCCATTCCTGGCAATGTTAAGAACTTAAGACCTTTCGCGTCATTTAGGTGTCGATGTTTTTCTTGGCGAGCGATAGCGAGCCTGTAATCTAAAAGGAATCGGCCTTCGGCATAAACAAATGTCTACCGAAAAATTTACAAATATATCTTGAAAGGGTGTCTAGGGAGTGTAATTTTAAGCTGGAGGTCTAGGGAACTAACTAAAAACCTCCCCTTAGGGCGGGAGACGGAGGATTTTTACCGTGTGGTGTGTGTCTTTGTGACAATGTTCCCGAAGGTGAGTCTGACGGAGCGTGAACAATGGCCTTCTGTGGAAAAAAAAGGAAAACGGAAAAAAAAAAAAAAAAAAAAAAAAACGTGTTTCTTAACCCATTCTGTATCGGCGACGTTTTTCATAACATATTTTCGGTGTGAGCGTCCTGGGTTCGAATCCCCGGACTGCCACATGTGTTTGTTAATTTCATTAATCGAGTTTAGGAGTAAAGTTGGTTAGTGGAGAAAACATCATAATTCTAGCTATATTTAGACGATTTTGTGCAGTTTAAATAGGATCTGTGGTAGTAAAAAGGGTTAAGTGAGATAGTTCGAAGCCTGTTAATTGCTGGTGGTCTTCTTAAAACTGAAAATAATAATTTAATAGTAGCCAGAATAAAGTACAAATTACGGCACCGGTAGTGAAAGGGTTAAGGGTTTTGCTTTTTCTAGGCCATTTTCTTCTCCATGTTTATCCTCATAGGTTTTGAGACTTTATGACGTTCGCCCTATTAATTTGGTGATTTTAAGACTTATTTTGTACTCATTTCTTTGTCAATTGTAAGACCTTTTGTGCCATTTACATGTCCATTTTTTTCTGGCGAGCGATAGTGAGGCTGCAATTTAGGACAAATTTAACAATTTATTTTAGTGATATTTTGTATTTTTTATCTATTTAGCAAATAAAAAATATAACTAAAATAAATTTTTAAAATGTTCCTCCTAAATTACAGCCTTACTATCGCTCGCCAGAAAAAATAGACATGTAAATGTCACAAAAGGTCTTAAAACTGACAAAGAAATGAGTAGTCTTAAAATCACCAAACTAATGGGGCGAACGTTATACAGTCTCATTTATTTATTTTTTTAATGAAGGTCTAGGGAGCAAAAAAAAAAAAAAATTATCCCCTTAACTTTCTTGTCTTCTGTGCTGTGCTTCTTATTTCTTCGCTGTATCTTCTTCCTCATCTTTCCCTTTCATGTCCATGTCTTCTTCTTCTTCTTCTCCTTGTATATATTATTATTATCACTACTATTATTTTGTTGTATTATTGTTGTTATTATAATTATTATTATTATTATTATTATTATTATGATTATTATTGTTATTATTATTATTATTAATTGTCCTCCTTGTCTCTCTCCTCCTCCCCCTTTCGCTTTCTCCAGTTGCTGTGTATGCCTATGCTGTCTATGCCTTACCCAATCCCAAATCTTCAACAAGCACCCTAGTGAGAATTAGCAGACCTCTTGTTGCTAGTCTTCCCTTTTAAGGAAGATGGTTGATTGGTCTGCCCACCCTTCTCCCTCATGCTTAGCCCCATTACTTTTCATATTTTAAGACGTTCGGCCCATTCGTTTGGCGATTTTAAGACTTTTCGACCCATTTGTTGTCAATATATAGACCTTTCGTGCCATTTAGGTGTCGAATTTTTTCCTGGCGAGCGATAGCGAGCCTGTAGTTAGGAGGAATCGGCCTTCGGCTGGGACATTTGTCTACCGGAAAATGTTTACAAATTTATCTAGAAGGAGGATCTCAGGATTGTCTTTTGTTTAAGCTTGATGGATGTCTAGAGAGGAAACTAAATTAATAATAATAAATAAATACTGTAAATTAATAATAATAATAAATACATACTGTAAATTAATAATAATAAATAAATACTGTAAATTAATAATAATAAATAAACTGTAAATTAATAATAATAAATAAATACTGTAAATTAATAATAATAAATAAATACTGTAAATTAATAATAATAAATAAATACTGTAAATTAATAATAATAAATAAATACTGTAAATTAATAATAATAAATAAATACTGTAAATTAATAATAATAAATAAATACTGTAAATTAATCGACCAATAAATAAAAACTTTCCCCTTAATGGGAGGTTTTTAGTTCGTTCCCTAGAATTCCATCAAGCTTAAAATTACACCCCCTAGACCCCCTTTCAAGATAAATTTGTACATTTTTCGGTAGACAAATGTCCCGGCCGAAGGCCGGTTCCTCTTAAATTACAGACTCGCTATCGCTCGCCAGGACAAAATCGACACCTGAATTGCACGAAAGGTCTTAATATGGGGTGAAAGTTCTTAAAATCGCTAAACTAATGGGGCAAACGTTTTATAATATCAAAAACAATGGGGCTAAACATGAGGGAGAAAGGGGTCAAGAAAAAAATCCCTCAAGTGGAGATCTCCCCTTAACCCTTTGTAATTCATCTGTGTCTAGTCCTCCTCTCCCTTCTCCTCTTCTTCACATTATCACTGATTTATATTTTCTTCTTCTTCCTCCTCTTCCTGTCCTTCTTTACATTATTTGCTTTCTTTTTCCTCTTCTTCCTCCTCTTCCTCTCTACCCACCTCCTCCTCATCTTGTTATGCATTACTTTTCTTTTCTTTTTCCTAACACCACTTCTTCTTCTTCTTCTTTTCTTTTTCTTCTTCTTCTTCTTCCTACTGTGACTGAGTTTAAAGGAGAGGCTCATTTGCATCACACTCTTCCATAAGGAGAATCTTCCATGGTTATAGTATTGTTCTCCATATTGTATACCCCATTGTTGTGTTGTGTCTGCCTACCACTCATGTACAGTGGCGCTAATAAGTCATGTGTCGGCTGTCATTACGTTTGCCTCGCTCTGTGCTGTGTTCATGTCTGTCAGATGTTGAATAGGGTGGGTAAGTGTAGGAACATGGTTGTATATCTCACTTAAGGGGGGTGACCTGCTTTTTGTTATTTCTGTCCTTTTCTCTCTTTCTCTGGCTTGTATCCATTCGGCCCCATTCAGCCAACTATTTAAAGACGTTTATCCCCATCTAGGTGTCGATTTCTTCCTGGCGAGCGATAGCGAGCCAGCATTATATGAAGAAATCCGGCTTCGCCGGAGACATTTTTCTATCGAAAAATGTACAAATTTAGCCTGCTGTCAAAAAAAAATAAAAAATGTGCTGGCTCGCTACCGCTCACCAGTAAAAAATTGACACCTGGATGGGGATAAACGTCTTAAAACAGTAGGCTGAATGGGGTCAAATGGATACAAGCCAGAGAAAGATAGAAAAGGACAGAACAAAAACAGGTTACTCCCCTTAAAAAGAAAAAAATCATGTGTAAATATTGCTGACACCAATTATTGATCAAAACATACTTGGTGCCGAGACATCACTTATTAGCGCGACTGTACCGACACCTCATTTGGCATAATTCTCTAAATACAACATATCCCATACCAACAACACTGAACATAAATCCACTGATACATTAAGGGGAGATTTCCACTTGAGGGATTTTTTTCTTTACCCCTTTCTCCCTCATGTTTAGCCCCATTGTTTTTGAGATTTTAAGACGTTCGCCCCATTAGTTTGGCGATTTTAAGAACTTTCGCCCCATGTATGTCACTTTTAAGACCTGTCGTCCAACTTAGGTGTCAATTTTTTCCTGGCGAGCGATAGCGAGCCTGTATTTTAAGAGGAACCGGCCTTCGGCCGGAACATTTTTCTACCGAAAAATGTACAAATTTATCTTGAAAGGGGGTCAAGGGGGTGTAATTTAAAGCTTGATGGAAGTCTAGGAAACACACTAAAAACCTCCCCTTAATTATAAGAGTGAGAGAACTCTAATTCTTATTGCTAATCTGGCAACCTCTGCGTCATATGGTCGTGAGAGGGTTAAGGGGGTGGTGGTTATTTTATGGTTTATTTATGTATTTATTTATTTATATGTTTAAGCATCCTCGCTAGACCTCCATCAAGCTTAAAAAAAAAAAAAAAAAAAACACCACCTAGACCCTCTTTCAAGATAAATTTGTACATTTTTCGGTAGAACAAATTCTTAGAAAATTGCAGGCTCGCTATCGCTCTGCAGGAAAAAAAATCAACACCTAAATAACAAAAAAAAGGTCTTAATAGTGAGAAAGAAATGGGGCGAAAAGTCTTAAAATCGCCAAACTAATGGGTAGAACGTCTTAAATTAACGAAAAACAAAGTACATCCACAAACATATCCACAGGCATGAATTAAAACACAAAAGGCCCACGAAGTTTGACGAGCTACTGTACCCAAGATGGCAAGCACTGTAAGGATGTTGGTATGATGCTCCCGACAGACGGTATTGATTTGCATGTTCCCGGCCTCCCACGCCCGAACCCTACACCCGCCCAGGGAACAACACCCACCCGAGGGATGGGTAGCTGTGTCCCTTCTACACCCTGCATACAACAATCAAACTACAATAATTAATCAGAATAATAATAAAATAATTTGAAATTAAAGGTAAATTAATAATATCACTAAAATACTACTGCACTACTACTACTACTACTACTACTACTACTACTACTACTACTACTAATAATAATAATAATAATTTGCTCTCAAGACATCTATCAATCTTTAAAAAATATAAAATAATAAAAATAAAGATTAAAAATAAAATAAAAAATATAAATAGCCTGCCACCCCTCGAGTTAACTGTGTACATTTTTCGGTAGAAAAATGTCCCAGCCGAAGACCGATTCTACTTAAATTACAGGGTCGCTATCGCTCGCCAGGAAAAAATCGACACCTAAATGGCAGAAATGGTCATATTATTTGCAAAGAATGGGGGCGAAAGGTCTTAAAATCGCCAAATTAATGGGGTGAACGTCTTACAATGTCAAAACTAATGGGGTTAAACATGAGGGAGAAAAGGGTCCATAAAAAAAAAAAAAAAAAATCCCCCTAACCCCTTCTGTACCGGCGACGTATTTTTCATTATATTCTGGCAACTATTAGACGATTATATTAAGTTTTAAAAGGGTATCCAGCAATTAAGGGGAGATCTCCACTCGAGGGATTTTTTTCTTGACCCCTTTCTCCCTCACGTTTAGCCCCATTGCTTTTGATATTATAAAACGTTTGCCCCATTAGTTTAGCGATTTTAAGAACTTTCACCCCATATTAAGACCTTTCGTGCAATTCAGGTGTCGATTTTATCCTGGCGAGCGATAGCGAGCCTGTAATTTAAGAGGAACCGGCTTTCAGCCGGGACATTTTTCTACCGAAAAATGTACAAATTTATCTTGAAAGGGGGTCTAGGGGGTGTAATTTTAAGATTGATGGAATTCTAGAGAACGAACTAAAAACCTCCCCTTAACAGGCTTCGAACTATCTCACTTAACCATTTTTACTACCACAGATCCTTCTTAAACTGCACAAAATCGTCAAAATATAGCTAGAATAAACGAAAAGGGGTTAACTGATTGAACCCATCTTCTGAGACACTGACAAAAATTATGGTGTACACTTTTATTTCGGAAATACAGTCGCGCTAAAAGTCATGTCTCAGCTCTCATTACGTTTGGCTCGCTATGGGCTGTATTAATGTAATTCAGATGTTGAATAGGGTGGGTAAGTGTAGGAACATGTTTGTATATCTCATTCAAAAAAGAAGAAATTATGTGTAAATATTGCTGATACCAATTATTGATCAAAACATAATTGGTGCCGAGACATCACTTATTAGGCCGACGGTACATAATATAATATCTTCTGAAATCAATGTCCTCCCTTTGATTTTAATACTCCTTTGTCTTCTTGCCCCATCGATCGTGTTTATACAATATTTTAATAAACCATAGCTTTCACGAATGTCCAGTATATTCGGAAAAATATCAGCTTACCACAAATCGTCACACGATTCATCATTTTTCCTACCATTCATATTTACTTGGGTTGCCGCATATATTATTCTCTCTCTCTCTCTCTCTCTCTCTCTCTCTCTCTCTCTCTCTCTCTCTCTCTCTCTCATACATATTCACTCACAATCTCTAACTCACTCTCACTCTCTCTCTCTCTCTCCCGGGCCAGGTGGGACTGTCTGGTGACGTCACAGTGAACACCTTGGAGGGCCCGGTAATTCTAATCTGACACTGAGCAAACACAAAATAATGTTGGTCACTTCAGGATATGCAGATGACCGCTACTCACTCTCACTCTCACTCTCTCACTCTCTCTCTATCTCCCTCTCTCTCTCTCTCTGA
>CM064568.1:6325489-6387792 GCA_032716605.1 Paralithodes platypus
TAACAAAATTATAAACACATCATCTCTCTCTCTCGCCTCTATTATAATATATATATTAATATACTATAGTATATAATCATATATTATATATATATATTTATATTATAAGATATATATTATATATATATTACTAATATATATATATATATTGGGCAAAACTTTGCAACGCACCCCTTTGGCACCGGATTTTTCCCCCGACAAAAACCCCAGGAGTTCCGGACACCGACCATACCCCCAACGACATTACAGGCGACCCAACCCCAAATGAAGAGCCAAATATGTGTCCCCCCCCCCCCCCCCCCCTCCCCCCCCCCCCCCCCCCCCCCCCCCCCCCCCCAAGGATGATAACCCAATACATGCACAAGAGTGAGATCGCCTGACAACCCCATCACCCATGACACTCATGATGCTGCAGGTGTAACATCTGTACCTGGATCCTGAAGAGTGACAACATCTGCCTGCCCACATATTTCATCTGCGTTTGTGTATTTGTGTACCATTGTGTTTCTGGTATTGTGTTCATATTTGTGTACCATTGTGTTTCTGGTATTGTGTTCATATTTGTGTACCATTGTGTTTCTGGTATTGTGTTCATATTTGTGTACCATTGTGTTTCTGGTATTGTGTTCATATTTGTGTACCATTGTGTTTCTGGTATTGTGTTCATATTTGTGTACCATTGTGTTTCTGGTATTGTGTTCATGTATATACTGTACTGAATGTATGTATTGTGTTTGTTACCCTATTGCACACATAAACTATACCGGTAAACACTATTTCTATTTCTGCTTCCAGTCCTTTCGTCTCTCTCTTTCTTCTAACATCTTCCCTTCTTGTTGGAAGTTTGCCCTCATTCAACCTGTCCCAACGAAGAGTGACCGCTTTCAACCCTCCAACTATCGTCTAATTGCTCTCATCTCTTGCATTTCCAAAGATTTTAAATATATTCTTTATTCAAAAATATTGTATGCATTTGTTTTCCCATGGTCTTCTTTCAGATCGCCAGTACAGTTTCCTTAAGGGACGTTCTACTGCTGATCTCCTTTTATACCTTACTAACTCTTGGTCAACCTACTTTAGGGACTTCGGTGAGACCAATTCTATTGCGCTAGACATATCGAAAGCATTCAATAGAGTCTAGCAAAAATGATTTACTTCTAAACTACCCTCCTTCGGGTTCTATCCCTTTATCTGTGCCTTTATCTCTAATTGTCTTTCTGGCCCTTCTATAGCTGCGGTTATGGTAGGTCATCGCTCACTTCTTCAAACTATCAACTCCGATGTTCCTCAGGCCTCTGTCCTATACCTAGTTCTCTTTCCAAAATTCATTATTGATCTTCTCAACTGTACCTCTAGTCCAATCCACTCATTTGCATTGTTATGAGGCCCTAACACGCCTATCTTTTGATCTATCAACTATTTCTACTTGTGGCAGAGAAAAGGTTGTTACTTGCAATGCTTCATAAACCCAATTTCTCCATCTATCACAATCACAATTTTCCCCACAACTATCCATTATTATTCAAACAATACACAAATCAACCTTTCATCTTCTCTCAATATTCTTTGTGTCTCTTTTTCTCCTGATCTTTCTTCGAAAGACCATATCAACAATATTGCTAAAATAGCTTCAAAGAAGGTAGGTGCGCTCAACCGTCTCCGTGGGTTCTTTACCCATACACAGCTTCTTGCTCTGCCCAGGGCACAGCACGCCCAAGAACCGAGTACTGTTTGCATGTGTGGGGAGGATCAACGCATAACGCACTTGTCGAAAGGGTACAGTCAAAAGCGTATCATTTCATCAACTCGCCTCCTCTTACTAATTCACTACAATCTCTCACTACACGTCGCAATGTTACATCTCTCTTGCTCTTCTAACGCTATTACAATAATCAGTGTTCATCAGAAATCTCCCAGTGTATAACTCCTCCCTTACGGAGAGTGGGTAGCACCCGCCTTTCAACACATTCCCACCATTATTCTGCCCAGCTCTCTAGTCCAAGAATGAACTGAATTTCCCAGTCTTTCTTCTACTCAACGAGTAAAATCTGGATCTCTCTCCCTCAATCTGTTTTCCCTCATCCTATAATTTAAACTGCTTCAATCTCCATGTTTCCAGACATTTTGACTCTAGCTTACTTTGAATTTGATTCCCTGTCACCCTTACAACCTTGGAAGGGACACTTGTTACAGGCAGCATTGCATTTTGTATCCTTCGTACAAATAGGAAAAAAAAATACATTGATGATATATACCGTATATATATACTGTATATATATATATATATATATATATATATATATATATATATATATATATATATATAAGTATATCTCAAAAAAACACGTGAGCTACTAAATGTTTTATACTCCCAGCCATATTCGAACCACCGACAGTTAAGACGAGAGAGAGAGAGAGAGAGAGAGAGAGAGAGAGAGAGAGAGAGAGAGAGAGAGAGAGAGAGAGAAAGAGAGAGAGAGCGAGATTTTGATTTTGCCCCGAGGGGCGAGTTTATTGAGCAGCGCCCCCCATCCTGTGAGGGGACAACCACTAGTAAGGCGATACATACTGCTCAAAGAGCCATTATTCCACTGAAACAACAGCATCGTCGTCTGGTTACATTCATATTTGTGTTTATAAATCAGGTTGGCATTATTCAGATGTGTTATTATAGTCTCCTCATTTAATTGTCACATGGTCTGTATATACGTATCATCTAAAAAAAAAAAAAAAAAAAAAAAAAAAAAAAAAAAAAAAAAAAGCAAGCAAGCAAGCTTGTAGTGACTGAATTATTAATTGACAGGACGTAAATAATAGCAATACAGAACTAGTGCAATCGTATGAGGGGACTATTCATATTTTCATTACATCAATGGTTATTGAGATCATAGTTAGCTGAATACAATTATTGTCAAGAATTGATTAAACACCGAATGAAGCTTCAAATAATGCACTCGTTTCCAGGGACTACCACTCGGAGAGAACATTGAAGTCAAACGGTCGTCAACCAACACTTAATATGCTGAACATAAACTGTGTGTTTGTTTGTTTATTTTCTTTTTTCCCTCCCTGTTCTTTTTCCTCTTTTTTTCCTTTAATAAATTGGCTGTGGTTCATCTTCTGTGTTTATTTTATTTAGACTGCTTTTAAACCAGTTGTTGAATCTTAAATTTGGTTGTTGTGCATAATATTCCTTAATTTTCTCTAGAGTTGGGTCTTGTGATAGTTCTAGTTTGTGCCAAAGTTGTGTTGCTTGTCTATGGAGTCGGACATTTAATGGTAGTGTGTTTGTGTATTCGTGTATTTGTTGTGTCGTCATTGTATAGGGGTATCTTTGGTTTGTGGCGAATCTTAGGGTTTTGTTTCTTTTTTTTTTTTTTTTTTTTTTTTTTTTTTTTTTTTTTTTTTTTTTTTTTTTAAGCGTGTGATTGTGAGATTGAATATACTTAGTGGGTATTTCAAGAATGTCAGGGGGTAAGGAAATGTGATTTGTATATTAGAAGACTGTGATTAACGAGACGTGTAACATGTGGAGGGAGGTGGTAGAAAGAGAGGGATCTCGTTGGGGGTGGAAGTTTCGCTCCCAGGAATTTTTGTTCCTGTGGTATTTCAATAATAATAATAAAATAATAATAATAATAATGGGACAACCACTGGTAAGGCAATACATACTGCTCAAAGAACCATTATTCTATTGTAATAACAGTATCGTCGTCTGGTGTTATTATAGTTTCCTCATTTGATTGCCACATGTGCTGTACAGTATATATGCCAACGTGCTCATGAAAGACAAAAAAAAATAAAAAAAAAAAATAAAAAAAAATACTGAATTATTAATTGACAGGTAAATAATAGCACTACAAAACTAGTGCAATCATATGAGGAGGACCATTCATGTTTTCTTACATCAATGGTTATTGAGATCATAGTTAGCTGAATACAAATATTACATACATGATGTGACTAATATTTCGAACTACATAAATTATTATGCAATAATAGTACCACAAATATATTACAATCATATGAGGGACACTTCACATTCTTCATTACATCAACGGTTATTGAGGCCATAGTTAGCTGAATACAAGAGTCACATACATATGTGACTAATATTACCAACTACCGAAGTTATAATGGAATTATAGTAATACAAATATTTTACAAAACATGAGTTACATGGTTCAAATTCTTATTACAATAATGGTTATTGAGGGGATAGTTGGCGCAATATGACCAGTGGAGAAGTTTACATGCCGATAGTAATATAATATTTAGTAGGGTGTGTGGTTATGGGAGAGAGGGAGGGGGTTGTAGGAGGTAGAGGAATGGGTGGGAGAGGAGGAGGAGTAGGGGGGAGGGGGAGGAGGAGGAGGAGGTAAGGTACTCCAGGGAGGAGGAAAGTGTGAAAGGGGAGGTGTGTGTGTGTGTGTATGTGTTGGGGAGGGTGGGACATACTACATATAAATAAGTTGTTTAAGGCCAAAAGGGAAAGTTTGTATTTCAAACCAAGTCTACAGATATCAGCAGTATCGCTTCATCGTACCTGACACAACATATCAATAAGTAAAGAAGGAAAACTGTATACATGCAAAGATCAAGATTCAATTATGTTTAGTAGCAAAACAATATTCAGAAGGAAGATACTAATAGTCCTCCGGGAGGGATATGCCGCATATCCGAAGGTACTTAATTGTAGGTCAAACCATTAGCCGAGAATATTGAGGACAATTATGTTGCTTACATATGCAAGGGTCATGTATATTGGCTTGCAAAAGGATATGAATTGGCACTTAACAGATTATTTAAATAAATACTGTGTTAGAGTCTCAGAGGGATATGTATATACTGTACATTGTCAATCTATTAAATGAGAATAGCAGTGATAAGTAAAGAAATACTGACTGGTATTATAAGTGTGACATGATCAATGAAAATATGAAATCGTGTAGAGGGCGTTACAAAGGGTTTAAGTGTGACCTTGTAAGAAAGAAGAGATGTGTGGAGGGCAAGGGGTGCATACTTATAAGGTTCATGTTTCATGTTTACAGTACATATTATTGTGGGGGGGCAAAGTTCTTGTGTTTTTTTAGTATGTTATTGATTACGTTATTCTTTAGCATGTATATTGCTTGATCCTCAATTGTGGTTAACTGATTATTCCTGTATTCCCTAATCATTGGGCATTCCAGGATATAGTGCTCGAGAGAGTGTTTGTTGGGAGCTCTGCAAACCCTACATTGCCTGTGCTCTTCTTCTACCTGCCAATTCAGCTGCCATGGATAACAATAGCCAAGCCTTATTCTTGCATGTACCGAGTCTACCCACCTACTCGTTGTACGTTTACCATAGGTGTATTTGGTCGTAAATGCTACTTTATTGTAGTAGTTTATAGATCGGCTGGTATTATGATGTCTAGCTCTGTCTTCATCCACTCTTTCTTCTTGTGTCTTTTTAATTATAGTTCTCATTTGTTTCAATGACAGTTCAAGAATATGATCAGGTTCTTCTTTCTCTGTGGCCTCCTTGGCAAGCTTATCTGCCCTTTCATTGCCCGGGATGCCTACATGTGAAGGAATCCAGGCAAATTTGACCCCTAGCCCCTTCTCCCCTACACATTTTATCCCCCGTCTGATATCTTGTACAAGGAAAGGATAGGTGGGTTGGGGGCTAGAGATAGCTTCCAAGGCCGCCCTGCTGTCAGATAGGATAAGAATATTCTTTCCCCTTCGAAAGATACTCCCAATTCCCATCGCTATTGCCACCAGCTCAGTTTGAGTGGAGGAGGCCCAGTCCTGTAGCCTGGATAGTTCATCGTCTTCCTGAGCAAAGTTGCCACCACTCATAATAGTGATGGCAGCTCCTGCCCTCCAGTTACGGTGTTAAGTGAGCCGTCACAGTATACCTGATCAGTGTTCTCATCTGTCATATCTTCTATTAGTGACATAAAGTTTGTCTTCAGAGCGTAGGACGGGATCTCAGACTTTTTTGTGTCGAGTTGTGTCACTATAATCTCAATAGTGGCCTCTTCCCAGGGCGGAAGGGGGACACTCAATTGCCGGTCATCTGGATGGTAGTCTGTAAGCTGGGTGGGCGGGGTGGGGTCAGTCAGTTGCCAGTCACCGATATAGTAGTCTGTAAGCTGGTAGTCAAGAATGTCAGCAGCAGTTACATGTGGCCAGTCCCTGCCTTTTAAGTCATCTATTCTAAGTAGCTCCATTAGTGCAGTCTTAGGTCGTGTTTCTCTGTCGTCTCTCAGTGTTCGTATGCCTATTATCATATTTGTTTCTTTTATTCTATCAGTGATGGACGATAGATTTAACTCATATCTAAGATTTTTTACCTTGACATTTCTCGGACATCCAAAAATAAGTCTCATGGCTTCATTTTGCAGTTTGTCAAGTTTTTCGATCTGATTAGCAGGTAGACAGGATAGAGCAGGTGCATGGTAGTCAATTACTGATCTAATATAGGCAATGTACATGGTCCTGAGGATAGTGATGGAGGCACCCAAGCCTTTCCATGACATTACTTTAAGGGGCCTTAGTCGTCTTTTACAGGTGGGTCATTACATGATTAAATTCAGCATTATTACCCTGTGGTCCCCCAACATACACTCCCAGATATTTATAATAGTCTACCCTCTCCAGTACATTACCATGAAGATGTAGAGGCTTGTTACGATTCCAACCTTTTGTTATGGCTTTTGTTTTGTTTGTTGATATTACCAGGCCTAATTGGTCACAAGCTTCTCCTACCAAGTCTAGGGCACGTTGCATGTCCCTGTGACTATCGGCCTGGATCAAAATATCATCAGCATAGCTTTCACAGATCACTCCTCTGGGAAATTTGAGTCTAACAATAATGTGCATTAATATGTTGAATAGTATTGGACTTAATACTCCCCCCTGTGGTGTACCCAGCTCAAGCTTACGTACTTCAGACTTTTTACCTTGAAAGACGACATATGCACTTCTATTGCTGAGGTATTCCTTGATCCAGCCCAATAGTTTACCTTTTACACCCATTTTCGCCAACTCGCAAAGTATTACATCCCTGTTTGCTACATCAAATGCACCCTTTAAATCTAAAAATACAGTAAAGTTACACCTATGGTTAGAGAGATATGATGTGATACAGGACATTGTACTTCTGCCTTTGATGTAGCCATTCAAATGCGGGCTCAATTGTGACTCTATTTTGTGCAGTAGCCTATTAAGGACAATCCTTTCAATTGTCTTGCAATAACAAGAAAGAAGTGATATAGGTCTCATGGCTGTAACAGAACCAGCCTTGGGTACAGGAATTATGACAGCTCTTTTCCAGTCAGGAGGGATGACACTGTTGCGATAGCTAAGGTTAAAGAAATCCAGCAATGGATTGCCTGCAACCTCTGTCATTGCACGTAGAATGGGATATGTTATCCCATCCTCCCCTGGGGCACTACTTTTGTTGTTGGATAGGGCTCTTTGGAGCTCGTAAGTGTTTATATCTTTACACGAGTCATCCTTAATGGCTATTGCTTCGTCTACTTGTTGGCGAAAATCCGGCAGGTTGGGTCCTAGCTTATTCCTAACTCTGTAGGTGGAGGCAGAGGCCCATTCATCCATAAGGGTTTGAGCATATTCCTGAGGGTGGGGATGTGCTGCAGCTTGGTTAGTTTTCCCCCTTGCAATATTTATTTTCCTCCACACAACACTGATGGATGTATCTTTATTTGTGTGATTTAAAAAGTCTAACCAGAATTTCTCCCTTGCTTTAATTTTAGCCTGATGGGCCCTTTGACCACAGATTTTTATATTTTCAAAGTTTTCACCAGTTTTATTACCCTTCCAAATTTGTGTAGCAGTTTTTAACAAATTGGTGGTATCTTGTACCTCTTTATCATCCCTGTACCACCTTTGCCAGATTCCACCCTTGGCATTTGAACGGTATTTGTTTCCCCTATTATTTTTGTTCTTGTTTGATTGCTGTTTGTTTGTTGTCTTTTTATGAGAGATTTGCTGTTCAGCATATCTTGTTAGATCTTGATAGAAAGTATTTATTGAGTTAGTCTCAGGATATGAATCAAACCACTTACTCATTCCCTCCACAAATTCTTTGGTATGCTGTGGTAGGAGTTGGAGCCTCTTCCTCCCCCCATCAACCCGCCTCTTTTTAACAAGAGAGAGAGAGAGAGAGAGAGAGGGGGGGGGGGGAGGTGTAGATCAGGAACTCAGCCTGGTATAATCTTCTCCGCGTTATAATATCAGTGTAATAATAATAATATTGGAACACCTGAAGGGAAACTAATATGCTGACAGGTAAGCTGCCTTTTCACCATTATAGTTTACGAGCTCCGGCATTATTTATTGATACTTGATGCGAACACTAGCTTTACACTCCCAACTATTAGAGGAGATCGGTACACGCACACGCACACGCACGCACACACACACACACACACACACTTTCTACCCTCTGGACTTAATACTAAGAAAGTGTACGGACCAGATGGTGTTCCTCCTGCTGTATTTAAAAACTGTTTTTCCATGCGGACTCCCTGCCTAGGCCAAGGTCTATATACTCTTAGTCTAGGCAAACATTTCCGTCTCTGTCTTTCCTCCTACGTCTTTCCTTCTTGCTGGAAGTTTGCTCTCATTTAACCTGTCCCAAAGGGTGATCGTTCTCAACCCTAAATATAATAATCCAATTGCCCTCATGTCTTGCTTCTCTAAAGTTTTTCAAACTATTCTTAATTCAAATATTTCTTAAGCATTTGTCTTCCCATAATCTACTGTCAGAACGTCAGTATGATTTCCTTAAGGGCCGCTCTACTGGTGATCTTCTTTCCCATACTCTGGCACAAATCTTTAATTTCCTTTCTGGCCATTCCATAGCTGTGGATGTGCATGGCCATAGCTCACTTCCTCAACCTATCAACTCTAGTGTTCCTCAGGGCTCTGTCCTGTCTCCAGTTTTCTTACTAATATTCATTATTGATCTTCTCAACTGTACCTCGTTAGTAATATCCACTCATATGCTGATGACTCTACCTTTCATTTTCAACTAGTTTTCCACAACAACCCTAAGTGTATTCACTCACAAACTCACGTGATGAGGCCATAGCACACTTATTATCTGATCTATCAACTCTCTCCGATTGGGTCACAGAAAATGTTGTTACTTTCAATGCTCCAATATCCAATATCTCCTGTTTACCCATCACGATCATCCACACAACTTTCCCTTATTCTTCAACAATACACAAATCAACCTTTTATCTTCTTTCAGTATTCTCTGTTTCATTTTCTCATGACTTTTCTTAGAAAGACCATATTAACACTCAATCTAAAACAGCTTCCCTGCTCTGTACTGTATAGGGGCACGGTGCACCAATGTATCAAGATATGTTCGCATGTGTGGGGAGGTTCCACCCATACCTCACTTCTCGAAAGGGTAGAGTCAAAAGCATTTTGTTACATCAACTCACTTCCTCATACTAATTCTCTACAATCTCTCTCTACACGCCGAAATGTTGCATCTCCCTTACTCTTTTACAATAATCAGTGTTCTGCAGAGCTTTCTCAGTGTATATCTCCTCCCTTGCGGAGAATGAGGGGCACCCGTCTTTCAACACACTCCCACCCTAATTCTGTCCAACTCTCTAACTCAAGCTCCGTGTATCCAGATATTGTGACCCTAACGTACCTTGAATTTGGCTCTCTGTCACTCTTTCAACTGTGGGGGAGACACTTGTTACAGGCGGTTTTGCCTTTTGTCCGCTTCACTCACATAAAAAACAAAATAAAAAAACAAAAAAACATTATATATATATATATAAACAAACACACACAACAGCATCATAGGCATGTATCAGAAACAAATGACAAACAATTAACACTCCTGGGGAAACACCATCACCAAAAAGCAAATAAATTGAAAATAATAATTAAAACAAAATCAATACAGCATCCACAACAAATACATTTGAACCAGAACAATGATAAAATACGAACACTAATAAAGTCATTACAAACAAAGAAATGCAATCAAAGAAATGCTTACAAAACTACCAAAAATGCAACCTATAAATGACAGCAAAAAGAACGACCAAACAAATTACCAAACAATCACTTAAGGGGGGTGACCTGTTTTGGTCCTCTTCTTTTCTATCTTTCTCTGGCTTGTATCCATTTGGCCCCATTCAGCCTACTGTTTTAAGACGTTTATCCCCATCCAGGTGTCAATTTTTTACTGGTGAGCGGTAGCGAGCCACCATATTTTTTATTTTTGTTTGACAGCAGGCTAAATTTGTAAATTTTTCGATAGAAAAATGTCTCCGGCGAAGCCAGATTTCTTCATATAATGCTGGCTCGCTATCGCTCGCCAGGAAGAAATCAACACCTAGATGGGGATAAACGTCTTAAAATAGTTGGCTGAATGGGGCCGAATGGATACAAGCCAGATAAAGAGAGAAAAGGACATAAATAACAAAAAGCAGATCACCCCCCTTAAATAACTAAAAGGGCATTCGGGAGAGCGCATCCCTCCGTGTCTCCGATCGACTCCTAAATTGAATCACTTCTTCCATGCCGCATATTCTATATGGCTAACAAATTTCATACAAATCGGTTAACAATTTTGGAGGCATGCGCTCTATATCAATCGCCTCCAAAATTTTATAACTTTCTCCTTGGCACATATCCTATCTGCCCACCAAATTACATGAAAATCGATTAAGGGGAGATTTCCACTTGAGGTATTTTTTTCTTTACCCCTTTCTCCCTCATGTATAGCTCCATTGCTTTTGAGATTTTAAGACGTTCGCCCCCATTAGTTTGGCGATTTTAAGAACTTTCACCCCATTTAGGTCACTTTTAAGACCTGTTGTCCCATTTAAGTGTCATTTTTTTCCTGGCGAGCGATAGCGAGCCTGTAATTTAAGAGGAACCGGCCTTTGGCCGGGAAATTTTTCTACCGAAAAATGTACAAATTTATCTTGAAAGGGGGTCAAGGGGGTGTAATTTCAAGCTTGATGGAAGTCTAGGAAACACACTAAAAACCTCCCCTTAATAACTTTTGAGATATCTTGAGAACAGTCACACGGAAAACACACCGGTAAAAATACAAAACGAGGCAAGTACATTCGTCGGCGCGGAGGTAACAACTAAAATACAGAAAATACAAAACCCCAATAGCCAACATTGAAATACCAACCGTAATAAAAGCCATGAAAGCTATATATACTGAGATGAGAACACCCGAGCATACTGTATTCTAAGACAATTAAGGGGGGTGACCGGCGTTTTGTTATTTCTCTCCTTTTCTCTCTTTCTCTGGCTTGTATCCATTCGGCCCCATTCAGCCAACTATTTTAAGACGTTTATCCCCATCTAGGTGTCGATTTCTTCCTGGCGAGCGATAGCGAGCCAGCATTATATGAAGAAATCCGGCTTCGCCGGAGACATTTTTCTATCGAAAAATGTACAAACTTAGCCTGCTGTCAAACAAAACTAAAAAATATGCTGGCTCGCTACTGCTCACCAGTAAACAATTGACACCTGGATGGGGATAAGCGTCTTAAAACAGTAGGCTGAATGGGGCCAAATGGATACAAGCCAGAGAAAGATACAAAAGGACAGAACCAAAACAGGTCACCCCCCTGAATTATTATATAATGGCGTTTCTTATATCCTATCCCACGGTAACATGCACGAGAGTTTGTTCAGTTTGCAGCAACCCAGGCTTAGTATTTATATAAGTAATAGTAATTATTATCCATGTGTCTATTTATCTAGGCCTCATGCTAACATCAGACGATTTTGTTCAGTCTACACTAGGTTACAGTAGTTATGCTTTGTTATTTAGTTATGCATATTTAGTTATGCAGTAGTGTTCCTATTATTACTTGTAAAAACTATATAGTGTGTGTGTGTGTGTGTGTGTGTGTGTGTGTGTGTGTGTGTGTGTGTGTGTGTGTGTGTGTGTGTGTAATTATTTCGATTACGATTGGTGTGTTGTAGTGAGAGGGTTACAAATGATACGTTCTTTAATATTGGTGATCGCTGCCTATAGTGCTGTACAGGCCAGCAGGTGACACAGATACACCAGGGAGGCACTTTTTGTCTTGTTTACGTTGAAAAGGAAAACTTGTGATAATTTTGCTTCCCTCTCTCGTTATCTGTTTCTGGCGCAGGGTGACCTCCTTCCTTCCCTTCCCTCCAGTCCACACAAACACATTATTTGTTTTGACACACTCTTAAGGGGAGGTATTTAGTTTCTTCCCTAGAACTCCATCAAGCTTAAAATTACACCCCCTAGACCCCCTTTCAAGATAAATGTGTAAATTTTTCGGTAGAAAAATTTCCCGGCCGAAGGCCGGTTCCTCTCAAATTACAGGCTCGCTATCGCTCGCCAGGAAAAAATCGACACCTAAATGGTACGAAAGTTCTTAAAATTGACAGAAATGGGTCGACAGTTCTTAAAATTGCCAAACTAAAGGGGGCGAGCGTCTTAAAATCTAAAAAGCAATGGGGCTAGACATGAGGGAGAAAGGGGTCCAGAAAAAAATCCCTCAAGTGGAAATCTCCCCTTAAACTCCTGGAAAGACCAAGTCGCATGAATGCTTTCTTCGAGCAATTTTTGAATAACAACTTTATTCTGGCAATATCGGGGGGATCTTTTAGTTTGATGAGGACAACTAGATTAAGGGGAGGTTTTTAGTTGATTCCCTAGACTTCCATCAAGCTTAAAATTACTCCCCCTTGAGCCCCTTTCAAGATAAATTTGTACATTTTTCGGTAGAAAAATTTCCCGGCCGAAGGCCGGTTCCCCTTAAATTACAGGCTCGCTATCGCTCGCCAGGAAAAAATAGACACCTAAATGGTCTTAAATGCCTAATGGTCTTAAAATTGACAGAAATGGGGCGAGGGTTCTTAAAATCGCCAAACTAATGGGGCAAGCGTCTTTAAATCTCACATGCAATGGGGCTAAACATGAGGGAGAAAGAGGTTCAGAAAAAAATCCTCCAGGTGGAAATCTCCTCTTAAAGACGATTACGATTACTCTCTCTCTCTCTCTCTCCCATATTAATCGATTTTACTCAGCTTAGGAAAGATCTCCAGCAATTATAAGGCTTCGAGCTATCTCAAGTCAACCCTCTTAACTACCACATATCTTCTTAACGCCTTAAGAGCGGGTGGTGTGTATTTTACACCGTACCGCACAGCGTTTTTTTTTAACCCTAAATAGGGTTGTTTCCGTGCTCATTTTCATGCAAACAAGACCCAGAGCGTAAAACAAATATCTATCCCTGAAAGGGCGTAAACAGAGCTTTCCAATGACACCCGAACCATCCTTGTACGACAGCTGGTTCTCTTGCACCGATCGTGCAACACGAGTGCAAAAACCCTAAAATAAGGTAATTTCCGTATATAATTCCCTGTGTAGCGAGTGAGAAAGGGGGGAGAAGGGTGGAATACAGTTCAGTAGGTCCACGGTGGTCGTGGGGAGCGGTCATAAGGTTACTACGCTCGTCCCACCGCTCAGCTCTCTCTCTCAGCAACATTACGTGCTGAAAATGGCACTCGACAGCTGTCGTGCACCGCCACATAGTCCAAATTTATTTCACTCGACATATGTTGCGCGCCACCAGTTAAGGGTTAAGCTACATAACAATCGTCTAAGTATGGTTAGAATACATTATTAAGTAACACCCCGTTCTTAACATTAATCATCAATTACAAACACCAATGTACTTGAATAAACTTATGAAAGCATATGGTCCTCCAGGGATTCGAACTCGGGACACCACAGTATAGAACACAGTATAACAGACATCGCTGATACAGAAAGGGTTAAGGGGGGGGGTGACCTGTTTTTGTTCTGTCCTTTTCTATCTTTCTCTGGCTTGTATCCATTTGGCCCCATTCAGCCTACTGTTTTAAGACGTTTATCCCCATCCAGGTGTCAATTTCTTACTGGTGAGCGGTAGCGAGCCAGCATTTTTTTTATTTTTGTTAGACAGCAGGCTAAATTTGTACATTTTTCGATAGAAAAATTTCTCGGATTTCTTCATATAATGCTGGCTCGCTATCGCTCGCCAGGAAGAAATCAACACCTAGATGGGGATAAACGTCTTAAAATAGTTGGTTGAATGGCGCCGAATGGTTACAAGCCAGAGAAAGAGAGAAAAGGACAGAAATAACAAAAAGCAGGTCACCCCCCTTAAAGCGGAAGACCGTCCCCCAAAGCACAACTCCGATGATGATATTAGCGAAGGAAAATACATCAGAGGAACATGTTTTTTACTCGGACCACAAAAGCTTGAACAAATATCCCTAAGACCCCCCCCCCCCCACCCCCCCTTCAAGATAATTGTGTACATTTTTCGGTCTCTCCTATAATAAAATTGGGGTGAAAGGCCTTAAACTCGCCAAACTAAAAATCAAAACTAATGGGGCTAAACATGAGGGAGAAGGGGGGGGGGGGGGGGGGGGGCAAAAAAAAAAAAACACCATATAGCAGAAGCCGTTCCCAAAACCAAACTTTAATGATGATATTAGCGAAGCAAAACACATCGGAGGAACATGTTTATCACTCGGACCACAAATGCGATTACAGGCGAGAGAGAAAAAATATATAAACTGGATGAAAAAATTAATAAATAATAAACTTGACTAATACCGAGGAAATCAGAGAGGTAGATTCACTGCTTAAGGGGGGAGATTTTTAGTTTGTTTCCTAGACTTCCATCAAGTTTAAAGTTACACCTCCTATACCCCCTTTCAAGATAAATGTTTACATTTTTCGGTAGAAAAACGGCCGGTTCCTCTTAAATTTCCGGGTCGCTATCGCTCGCCAGAAAAAATTGACACCTAAATGGGATGAAAGGTCTTATAGTTGAAAGAAATGGGGCGAAACTACTTAAAATCGCCAAACTAATGGAGCGAACGTCTTAAAATCTCAAAATCAATGGGGCTAAACATGAGGGAGAAAGGGGTTCAGAAAAAAAACTTAACCCTTTTTGTACCGGTGACGTCCTTTTTCCTTTATTCTGGCTAATATTAGACGATTTTATTAAGGTTAAAACAGGCCTCCAGCAATTACCAGGCCTCGAACTATCTCTCACTTAAGGAGAGATCTCCACTTGAGGGATTTTTTCTTGACCCCTTTCTCCCTCATGTTTAGCCCCATTGCTTTTGAGATTATAAAACGTTTGCCCCATTAGTTTAGCGATTTTAAGAACTTTCACCCCATATTAAGACCTTTCGTGCAATTTAGGTGTCGATTTTATCCTGGCGAGCGATAGCGACCCTGTATTTTAAGAGGAACCGGCCGAAATTTTCTACCGAAAAATGTACAAATTTATCTTGAAAGGGACTCAAGGGGGTGTAATTTTAAGCTTGATGGAGGTCTAGGGAACAAACTAAATACCTCCCCTTAACCCTTTGTACTACGATAGATCCTTTTTAAGGTGGGATGGGCGTATTTATTTCCTCATTATTTTATGTATATTTTATATAATTTTCTTAGTTTCTTCCTTAGACCTCCATGATGCTTAATAAAACACCCCCTAATACCCTCCTTCATGATAAATTTGTACATTTTTTCGATAGACAAATTTCCCGGCCTGCTCGCTATCGCTCGCCAGGAACAAATCGACACCTACTATGGGTTTCAGAGGCCGTGTGGCATCGTTTTTCGGTAATAACTTATTTCTACACTTTTGGTAATACACCATATTGACGAAAATTAGGGGACTGTGTAACAAAAGCTGTATCAAAATATCATACTGATCCAACTGTTTGTTTAATAAGTTATTACCGAAAAACGATGCCACACGTCCTCTAAAACCCATAGTAAATGACACGAAAAGTCTTAATATTGACAAAAAAATATTTTTTTTTTTTTTTTTTTTTGAGACAATGAACGGAGGAAGGAAAAACACAGATAAAACAAAAAGGTCCATGTGCCTAAAGGCATCCTCCATTCATAAAATGTTTTCAGATCCATCAAACTACAGACCAATAGCTATAACTTCCACTCTTGGTAAAGTCTTTGAAATTATATTAAATAATCACATAATTAAGCATCTTGAGAATAATAAATTAATCAGTGATAGGCAATATGGTTTTAGACGATGTCGATCAACTGCAGACATGCTATGCCTTCTTACGCATCAAATCAACCAAGCTACAGACCAACATGGTGAAACACATACAATAGCACTGGATATATCAAAGGCATTTGATAGAGTCTGGCATCAATCCTTATTGTCGAAGATGTCACACTACGGCCTTGCATCATTAGTTCCACTAATTTCTTCTTATCTTCATAACAGAAAAATACGTGTAATGGTAGATGGCCTTTATTCTCAATTTCACTCAATAAATGCTGGTGTTCCCCAGGGATCAGTTTTGGCCCCAATTCTGTTCCTCATTCATATCAATGATCTCATATCTACCACTCATAATCCAATACATTCCTACGCAGATGACTCAACACTCCACAGTTCCTTCACATTTACCAATTCTTTCACCCAACCCGATCTTATAAATTCAAAAATAAACACTGCAATTTCTCTGAACCAGGACCTTTCTAGAATTGATGGATGGGGACAAAAGAATCTAGTTTCCTTAATGCACAGAAAACCAAGTACATTCAATTTTCTAACCGACAGAATCTCACTGACTCCCATATATTTTTTAATGATGTAAATATTCCCACTTCCCCTAGTATTGACATTCTCGGTGTAACATTAACTACTAACTTGAGCTGGACACATTATGTTAGAAGCATTGCTAAGAATGCCTCTAAAAAACTGGGACTCCTGTACAGAGTTCGAGAATTCTTCACTGACGAGCAGTTGGCCGTGATATATAAAAGTCATGTGCGTTCTCAGATGGATTACTGTTCACCTCTGTGGGGTGGAAGTGGAGTGGTTGCATTGAGGCAGTTGGACAAAATTCAAAATAAAGCTATTAGATTAATCAATAACCCTGCAATCACACAGGACCTTCCTACATTATCCATACGAAGAAACGTTGCATCCCTTGCATTATTCTACAGATATTTTCACAGCAATTGTTCCGAGGAACTTGCTTCAATTGTGCCGCCTCTCCACATCTTTCCCCGTAGAACTAGGGCAGCTGAGAGCGCCCATGAATTTACACTTTCTCCTCCACAATGCAGAACTTCTGCTTATCAGAATTCATTTATCCCAGAGCTACTACTCTTTGGAATTCACTTCCCTCGAATTGCTTTCCACAAACTTACAATCTACAAATGTTTAAATCCAGTTGTTACAAACATTTTATGAATGGAGGATGCCTTTAGGCACATGGACCTTTTTGTTTTATCTGTGTTTTTCCTTCCTCCGTTCATTGTCTCTTAAAAAAAAAAAAAAAAAAAAAAAAAAACACTGGATTTAAACATTTGTTGATTGTAAGTTTGTGGAAAGCAATTCGAGGGAAGTGAATTCCAAAGAGTAGTAGCTCTGGGGATAAATGAATTCTGATAAGCAGAAGTTCTGCATTGTGGAGGAGAAAGTGTAAATTCATGGGCGCTCTCAGCTGCCCTAGTTCTACGGGGAAAGATGTGGAGAGGCGGCACAATTGAAGCAAGTTCCTCGGAACAATTGCTGTGAAAATATCTGTAGAATAATGCAAGGGATGCAACGTTTCTTCGTATGGCTAATGTAGGAAGGTCCTGTGTGATTGCAGGGTTATTGATTAATCGAATAGCTTTATTTTGAATTTTGTCCAACTGCCTCAATGCAACCACTCCACTTCCACCCCACAGAGGTGAACAGTAATCCATCTGAGAGCGCACATGACTTTTATATATTACGGCCAACTGCTCGTCAGTGAAGAATTCTCGAACTCTGTACAGGAGTCCCAGTTTTTTAGAGGCATTCTTAGCAATGCTTCTAACATAATGTGTCCAGCTCAAGTTAGTAGTTAATGTTACACCGAGAATGTCAATACTAGGGGAAGTGGGAATATTTACATCATTAAAAAATATATGGGAGTCAGTGAGATTCTGTCGGTTAGAAAATTGAATGTACTTGGTTTTCTGTGCATTAAAGGAAACTAGATTCTCTTGTCCCCATTCATTAATTCTAGAAAGGTCCTGGTTCAGAGAAATTGCAGTGTTTATTTTTGAATTTATAAGATCGGGTTGGGTGAAAGAATTGGTAAATGTGAAGGAACTGTGGAGTGTTGAGTCATCTGCGTAGGAATGTATTGGATTATGAGTGGTAGATATGAGATCATTGATATGAATGAGGAACAGAGTTGGGGCCAAAACTGATCCCTGGGGAACACCAGCATTTATTGAGTGAAATTGAGAATATGAGGCGAAAGGTCTTATAATCGCGAGACGAATGGGCCGAACGTCTTACAATCTAAAAAAACTAATGGTGCTAAATATGACAAAGAAGGGGAACCATAAAAACTACCCATCTCCCCTTAAACCGCACAAAATCATCTAAATATAGGCTAGAATAAAATGAAAAAGACTTCGCCGGTACAGAAGGGGTTAATTTCCTACGCCGGGCTATACACCTAAATAAGTACACTCACAAGTACACCTAATAAGTACACTCACAAGTACACTCACAAGTACACTCACAAGTACACTCACAAGTACACCTAATAAGTACACTCACAAGTACACTCACAAGTACACTCACAAGTACACTCACAAGTACACTCACAAGTACACCTAATAAGTACACTCACAAGTACACTCACAAGTACACTCACAAGTACACTCACAAGTACACTCACAAGTACACCTAATAAGTACACTCACAAGTACACTCACAAGTACACTCACAAGTACACTCACAAGTACACCTAATAAGTACACTCACAAGTACACTCACAAGTACGCTCACAAGTACACCTAATAAGTACACTCACAAGTACACTCACAAGTACACTCACAAGTACACTCACAAGTACACTCACAAGTACACTCACAAGTACACTCACAAGTACACTCACAAGTACACTCACAAGTACACTCACAAGTCATAATAAATATAGCCCCCTTGTGAATCTGTATCGAGCCCTAACGAGATAGATAAGATATTTACAGTCAGTAGCGCCACAAGCCATATTAAGGGGAGATTTCCACTGGAGGAATTTTTTCTTTACCCCTTTCTCCCTCATGTTTAGCCCCATTGCTTTTGAGATTTTAAGACGTTCGCCCCATTAGTTTAGCGATTTTAACAACTTTCACCCCATTTATGTCACTTTTAAGACCATTCGTGCCATTTAGGTGTCAATTTTTTTCCTGGCGAGCGATAGCGAGCCTGTAATTTAAGAGGAACCGGCCTTCGGTCGGGAAATTTTTCTGCCGAAAAATGTACAAATTTATCTTGAAAGGGGTCAAGGGGGTGTAATTTCAAGCTTGATGGAAGTCTAGGAAACACACTAAAAACCTCCCCTTAACCCCCTTCACCACCATTACGTATAATTCATCATATTCTGGTTACCATCAGACAATTTTATTTACTTCATAATATACCTCTACGACTCAAGTAGGCAAATACGATTTCCATAAACCATCTTAATAACACAAGACCTTCTTTAACTACATAGAGTTCCAGAGCTCAGCTGATGAATAGAAGAAGGATTGGGGATATTGTTGCACTCTTGGGTTGGAGAGTTGCACAGAGTAGGGGTGGGACTGTGTTGCAAGTCGGGTGCTACGAGCTCTACGTAGAGAAAGTGGTATACACAGAAACAACTCAGGAACACTGAATATTGTAACAACGGTAGAATAGCAAGAGAGATGCAACATTGCGGCGAAGAGAGATTGCAGAGAACTGGTGAGTGGACATGAGTTAAAGAGATGAAAGGCTGACTTCCTTATCTACTTTGTATATAGTCTATTCATTGTAAGTAGGCCAGAAATCGGGACTTCTTACCTCTATAACTCAATAACTATCAGAGTAATTGAGCAAATATTTCTACCATTTGGGAGGAGTCAGTCAGGAAATAGGTTATATTTTACATCCCATTTGCTCTACCCTTTCTTGAGTTACAAAGGTTAGGGGTCACGATTTCTGACCTACCCATAATGAATAGACTATAAAAGTGCTGTGTGAGAGGAACCTCCCCACACATGCGAACAATACTCAATACAAGGACGAACAGTGCATCTGAGGGGAGGTGTGGTGGAGTAGTCTTGCCACTGGCCTGGTAATCCAAAAGGTCCCGGGTTCAAATCCCGATGGATCAATGGGAAGATATTATTGGGATGGAATTTGTGCTATACCTAGTATCAGTGCATTACCACAAAGCCCACCGAAACGCCAATAAAATACCCTCATTGTTCCCTGATTAAATAGCACTGTATGAATATTCCCATATTCAAAATATGCTACAGGGGTGCAATGCCTGGTGAGTTATCTGCTCAACAGGTGGCGATGTGTGTGTGTGTAAGAGTGAGAATCTGAGTGTAGGGGGTGAGACAGTGAAGCACGGGAACGAGGTGGCTTCAGAGATGGGGTCGCTTCGGGCCATGAGTGAGCACAGTGCCTCATGTGAAGGCAAGATGGCAGGTGCTCGTTGTACTCTACGTGCTTCACATGTCTCACTCCCTAGACTAGAAGAAAACCTCACGGGCTTCACTGTTCATTGTACAGCGGTGAATGTTCAGGCTCTCAGCCTATGCCCGAGTAAGTTGGAATAGACCAAAAAAAAAAAAAAAAAAAAAAAAAAAAAAAAAAAAAAACCCACACACAAAAATGACCTTATCAATCTAACGCTACCTCATTATACTATACTTCTAATGACTCGATCCCTCACCACCACCACCACACTCCCCTCGGCCGCATGAATCCGCAAATCTTCGCTAATTTCATCATTTTACGCTGACTGGCCTGGCTTTGTGCGGGGATAATGGAGGGAGAGGGTGTATTTATTACCGAGTGACTGGCTTGAGGGCTGAAGAATGTGTGTGTGTGTGTGTGTGTGTGTGTGTGTGTGTGTGTGTGTGTGTGTGTGTGTGTGTGTGTGTGTGTGTGTGTGTGTGTGTGTGTGTGTGTGTGTGTGTGTGTGTGTGTGTGTGTGTGTAAACTATATCATTTCAGCAATCGTGGAGTTATTATGAACCGTGTGTGTGTGTGTGTGTGTGTGTGTGTGTGTGTGTGTGTGTGTGTGTGTGTGTGTGTGTGTGCGCGCGCGCGCGCGCGCCAGTAGCTACCTTGGGTGACAAATGAAGACGAATGAAGAGATGGGTGGCCGCCTTATGCCCCGCCCGCCCACTGAGTACAACACAGATAGATATATAGATAGATACATAGACAGACAGACAGACAGACATACAGACAAACAGATAGATAGATAGATATGGTAGGTAAAAAGGCAGATAGACAGGTAAGTAGGTAGATAGATAGGTAAGTGGGTCGATAGATAGGTAAGTGGGTCGATAGATAGGTAAGTGGGTCGATAGATAGATAGCTAGATAGACAGATACATAGATAGATAAGTAGATAGATAGATAGATAGGCAAGTAGATAGATTTATAGATAGATAGATAGATAAATATATATATATGGTAGGTAAAAAGGCAGATAGACAGGTAAGTAGGTAGATAGACAGATAGGTAAGTAGGTAGGTAGATAGATTGGTAAGTAGGTAGATAGATATAGATATAAATATAGATAAATAAGTAGGTAGATAGATAAGTGGTTATATAGATAGGTAAGTAGGTAGATAAGTAAGTAGATATATAGATAATATGGTAGATAGACAGGTAAGCAGTTAGATAGATAGGTAAGTAGGTAGATGGATAAGTGGGTAGATAGATAGGTAAGTAATTAGGTAAATAGATAAGTGGGCATAGTTAGATATGTAATTAGGTAAGTAGGTAGATAGATAGCTAAGTAGGTAGATAGATAGATAGATAGATAAGTGGGTAGATATATACAGATAGGTAAGTAGGTTGATAGATAGGTAGGTAGATATATAGATAGGTAAGTAGGTATATGTATAGGTAAGCAGGTAGATATACAGTTAACTTGGAAAGTAGATAATAGATACATATAGATAGATAGGTAAGTAGGTAGATAGACAGGTAAGTGGGTAGATAGCTAGTTAAGTAGGTAGATAGATAGGCAAGTAGGTAGATAGATAGGCAAGTAGGTAGTTAGATAGGTAAGTGGGTAGATATAGATAGGGAAGTAAGTAGGCATATATTGGTAAGTAGGTAGAAAGATAAGTAGGTAGATAGATAGGTAAGTAGGCACATATATACAGTAGGAAAGTAGGTAGATAGATAAGTAGGTAGCCTAGATAGATAAGTAGGTAGATAGATAAGTAGGTAGCCTAGATAGATAAGTAGGTAGATAGCTAGGTAAGTAGGTAGATAGATAGGCGAGTAGACAAGACAGACAGGCGAATAGATAGATAGATGCGAAAATGGAGATATATACAGTAGATAGACAGAGCTAGATAAATAGATATATAGATAGTTCATAAATATATTCCAGGTGGCTGAAGCAACGGGTGGCCACCATATTATCCCTCCCACCCACTGAGTATAACATATATACATTTTGTGTCTATGTGTACGAAGAAGACAAAAGGTAGGTTGCCTGTAACGAGTGTCTCCCCTAAAGTCAAAAGAGTGACATAGAGCCAATTTCAAGGGACGTTTAAGTCAAAATGCCTGGACACACGAAGTTTAAAGCAGTCTAATATCATAGGATGAAGGAAAGATTGATTGAGAGAGAGAGTTCCAGAGTTCACTTGTTGAGTAGAAGAAAGACTGATCAAATATACTAATTCTTGGGTTGGAGAGCTGGACAGAATAGAAGTGGGACTACGTTGAAAGGTGGGTCCCTTGCACTCGCCGCAAGGGAGGGGGTATGCACGGAGACAGGTCTGAAGAACACTGATTGTTGTAATAGCGATAGAAGAGTGAAAGAGATGCAACATTGCGGCGTGTAGAAAGAAATTGTAGGGAACTAGTAAGAGGAAGTGAGTTGATGAGGCATAAAGCTTTTGACTCTATTCTTTTGAGAAGTGCGGTATGGGTGGAACCTCCCCACACATGCGAACAATACTCAATACATGGGCGCACTGTGCCCCTATGCAGAGATAAAGGCAGTTTAGGGGTGAAGAACCCACAGAGATGGTTGAGCATACCTAACTTAAGCTGGCATTCCCAAACTGTCCCCTAGGCTATCGGAATTAGATCGAAGATTTAACCCTTTCATTACCGGTACCGTCCTTTAACTTTATTCTGGCTCCTATTAGACGATTTTATTCCATATCATAAGGACCTCCAGCAATTAAAAGGCTTCAAAATATCTCACTGTTGTTATATGTGCGATTAGTTTGCTTGGGAAACAGATTAACTTGCTCATGTAGTAATGTACACCCTATGTGGTGGATTGTGTTCTTTTATTTAATAATTTTCATTTTAGTAAGCGTTGTTTCCACATAGCGATTTTGATAATTTAATTTGACTTAATATTGTCCTTGTCCCAATTTTGGTTTGTTTAGTTTGCAAGTTTTACATTTTAATTAACCATTTTCACCACCACATATCCTTTTTAAACTGCACAAAATCGTCTAAATATAGCTAGAAAAATAACAAAAACCACACCGGTACAGAAGGGGTTAAAGAATGAGAATGGCCATAACACTGCTTACCTTACTTTCTAACGATGGAATACACCACAGCTTTAAGGGGAGATCTCCACTTGAGGGATTTTTTTCTTGACCTCTTTCTCCCTCATGCTTAGCCCCATTGCTTTTGATATTATAAAACGTTCGCCCCATTAGTTTAGCGATTTTAAGAAGTCACCCCATATTAAGACCTTTCGTGCCATTCAGGTGTCGATTTTATCCTGGCGAGCGATAGCGAGCCTGTAATTTAAGAGGAACCGGCCTTCGGCCGGGAAATTTTTCTACCGAAAAATGTAAAAATTTATCTTGAAAGGGACTCAAGGGGGTGAAATTTCAAGCTTGATGGAAGTTTAGGAAACACACTAAAAAGCTCCCCTTAAAATAGAAAAATGAATCGATGTTTGCAGACAAAAGTGATGAAAATCTGATGAAAATTATGGAATGTCAGATAAATTCCTTGTTTGACACCAAAAATCCCCAGTTATCCTATATATACTTGAGGGTTACATATATTTACATGGAATATTGAAGACAAATCCCCATTCTAAAGCAAATATCCCTACGTGTGGGGTAAACTCACGGTTTCTTGCGGGTTGGGGGATGCAAAGTGACAAAGCAGAGACGAAAACCTCCACAAAACTGAAAATAAAAATAAAGAAAGATGGATAAATAAGACATGAAAAGTATATGTAAATCATTGAAAGTCATAATCAACGAAAATGTGTGGAATAAGAAGTGAATATATAATGCATATATGATTTTAACAGGCCACTAAATGTAGCGTCAATTCTGATTGGCTAATGAAGATCCAAGAAAGAAAGAAAGACAGTTAGTGTTGCGGGAAGGAGCCTAGAATGTAATTGAGTAGTAGTTGTTTTGCAGAATACCCATATTTGTTATCCTCCATAAGTTGGATAGCTTTTCTCTTTATCGATGCACAATATTATCCTACCCAAACTGTCCACTGTCCACTGTAAACATATAAAGACGAATCACACCAATGTTCTTCAGGCAATTTTCGAAATAATTCATCCTGACAGAATTATTATTTTTTCACCAACCAACTTTACTGCTAAACTCAATTAACGAAATCAACAAATACATGTGGCACTCCAAGGACTATCAGGAATATCAGGGGCCATTGTGTATTGCTGTCGACAACTAGACAGAAGGTAGATTATTACAATGAGTTGAAATATTACAAAACTCTAACTGCAACACTGCCAGATCAGAATTATCAAGAAAAAATTGCCTGAATAAAGCGGCCGTGTGAAAAGTTTATGTCTGTGCTTTATTTGTGTCAACGGGAGGCTACTTCTGTCTCCAGCCTGGGTTTTTCTAGTTTCCTCTCTAGTCCGTCAAGCATTAAAACAAAAAACATCCCCAAAATCCCCTTTCTAGATTAATTTGTAAATTTTTCGGTAGAAAAATGTCCCGGCCGAAGTCCGATTCCTTATAAGATTACACGCTCGCTATCGCTCGCCAGGAAAAAATCGACACCTAAATGGCAAGAAATGTCTTAATATTGACAAAGATATGAGGCGAAATGTCTCAAAATCGCCAAACTAACGGAACGAACGTTTTAAAACCTCAAAACTAATATGCTAAACATGAGGGAGAAGGGGGTCCAGAAAAAGCGATTACTCCCCCTCAAACTAGCCCAGCGTTGGCCAGAATAGATTACACCTAATGCATATGCCGAATTGTGTTGGCCTAAATGTAAAATATCCATGGATGTATTCTGAAAACAAAAAGTACATAATAAATAAGTAAATAAATAATAAATAATATAATAAAAACATCTGCACTAAGTGGATAGATTAAGGGGAGGTTTTTAGTTGATTCCCTAGACTTCCATCAAGCTTAACATTACTCCCCCTAGACCCCCTTTCAAGATAAATTTGTAAATTTTTCGGTAGAAATATGTCCCGGCCAAAGGCCGGTTCCCCTTAAATTACAGGCTCGCTATTGCTCGCCAGGAAAAAATCGACACCTAAATGTCACGAATGGTCTTAAAATTGACAGAAATGGGGCGAGGGTTCTTAAAATCGCCAAACTAATGGGGCGAACGTCTTAAAATCTCAAAAACAATGGGGCTAAACATGAGGGAGAAAGGGGTCCAGAAAAAAAAATCCTGCAGGTGGAAATCTCCCCTTAACAAAATGTATACTGCTTGCCTGAAGGGTTCCGTAGGGTTTATCATGCCATTGCTTAGTGGTATCGAAACCAACTTCTCAACCTCCAGAGAAAGGGTTCGAATCCTAACTGAGCATAGTCTCTAGCCTACTCCTAAGAATTCGTGGACCCGCTATGTTTTCTTTAAGCAGTTATAACTATCTGGATTGAATTTTATTTAGAATTTCCTTTTCAATACATAGCACTGGTATATATATAGTTTCGTAGTTGATGTAAAGACAATCATATTCATAAATTCGTTTCCAGAGATATATTTCCATAATTAGAAATGCAATAAGTCCACGAATATTTATGAGTGGGGAGAGACTATGACATACGAGTGTACATACATTCATCCATCAACCCATCCATCCATCCATACATACATACATAAATTATTGAATAAACAAATACAATATATACATATTATACATTAGTCGTGTATTCCACGAGGGGGTTAGGGAATAGAATATACCCCACGTGCCTTCTGCGTGTCGTAAGAGGCGACTAAAGAGGTTGGGTCGGTGGGCTTGCGACCCCCACCCGGAAAAAATATCTAAGCAAAGAAAAACGAACGAACAGCCTCGGGCGGTTGGTTCGTGGCCACCCCTTCGGGGATCACGGCGTCAGGCAATAGATAAATAGATAGTGTATTCCACATTAGGAAGGTGGCTCAAAGATTCATCACGTCTGGAAAAACACTAACCGAGCACAATAAATAAATATATATATATATATATGCATTATCTGTGTGTGTGTGTGTGTGTGTGTGTGTGTGTGTGTGTGTGTGTGTGTGTGTGTGTGTGTGTGTGTGTGTGTGTGTGTGATATGAATACAAACAACAAGAACCAAAAATAAATATATATACAAAAAAGGACAAACCAAAGCAGCCCGAAGCGCAGCACGGGAATAGGGGTAAGAAAATAATAATGGAAAATCTACACCCACTCTGGAGGCGCCATTAATTGTAACATACGAGGCCGACATAAAGAAGATCCTAATTACGGAATAAGGTCCCTTAGCACGCACACACGACGCTAATTAACGCCCACCCCACGCCTTGCAAGAGGGGACAATTACCGGGGAGGGGGGAGGGGGGTTCATGTGTACTACGACCAAATTGAGCGCATCATGACTGGGAATTGCCGCGGCGCTCAATATTCCACATCCGGAGAGCTTCTTATTAACCCCCGCCACATCTCGCCCCCATGGCCATTCAATAACCCCCCCCCCCCTCACCTCCGGACCTTCCAATTCCACTCCCCCTTATCCACCTCTATCCACCCCCTTCAACCTCCACTTCCCGCCACCCATGAAGGGAAGGGATTGAAGTTCTCGAAAAGGGGGCTCCAGTCCTGACACTATTCTGGACTTAGTGTGCTGGCTTAATAATCCAGAAGGGTTGATAGCCTCTGAAGTCCTATTTTAACTAACTAATTAAGCCACCCATATATCCCCTTCCCCTCCTCCCCCCACCACCCAATTCCCTCTGCCTACACCCCTTCCCTAATTTTCTAAGCCTCTCCATACTCCCGTCCCCTCAATTTGCTCCACCCTCTTTACCTAGCAGCCTTCAATTCCAAACAACCCCTTCAATTTTTCAAACCCCCTTAATCCCCTACCTCCCACAGATTCCCCACACCTCTTCAATTTTTCAAACCCCCTCAATACCCCTCTACCACAGCCCAATTCCCTTCAAGTCTTCAACCCCCCTAAATACCCCTCTACCACAGCCCAATTCCCCTCACCCCTTCAAGTCTTCAACCCCTACTAAATACCCCTCTACCACAACCCAATTCCTCTCACCCCTTCAATTATTCAAACCCCCTCTACCACAGCCCAATTTCCCTCACCCCTTAAATTCCTCAAACCCCCTCAATATCCCTCTACCACAGCCCAATTCCCCTCATCCTTCAATTCTTCAAACCCCCTCAATGCCCTTCTACCACAGCCCAATGCCCTTCACCCCTTCAATTCTTCAAACCCCCTCAATACCCCTCTACCACAGCCCAATTCCACTCACCCCCTTAAAGCCCCCTCACTCTCTGGTTTCCCCCTCTCCCTCATCTACCTTACACCTTAATTTCCCCCCTCCCTCAATTTACCCCATTCCCCCTCTTCTCCCTCCCCAATCCCACTCCGAATACCCCCTCCTCCTCCCTCCCCTCCCCCACCACCACCACACCCTAATTCTCCAATCTCCACCTTCCTCCCATTCCCAGACGATACGATAATGGCGAACCGAGGCGTATCTGGGTAAGAAACACACCCTCAAACATACACACACACACACACAGACAAGCACACACACACGCACACAGAACACTTAACTCGTACACAAGCAGAACACACATACACACACACATACAGAACACACACACAAAACACAAACACACACACACACACACACAAAACACAAACACACACACACACACACACACACACACACACACACACACACACTCACTCACTCATACTCTCTCTCTCTGTGTCTCTCTCTCTCTCTGTCTCTCTCTCTCTCTCTCTCTCTCTCTCTCTCTTACTCAGTGTCCGAGTTAGTGAGTTAATATACAGTAGATATTGTTTAACCCTTTCAGTGCTACAGATTCTTCCCAAGTCGAACACGATCTTTTGACTGTAGGAAATAAAGGCTACACTGTTAATAATATTGTGGGTATGAAAATAGTAATTAAAGTGTTTACAATAAGCGGCTAATGTAAAGGTGTATTGGTGGTAACTAAGGGATGGCTGGCCGTTTGTTTGGTCTATTATTTCACTTATTCATATTTGTTATTTAGTGTCCTCCATTGACCTCCATCAAGCTTACAAAAACACCCCCTAGACCCCCCTTCAAGATAAATTTGTAAATTTTTCGGTACAAAAATGTCCCGGCCGAAGGCCGGTTCCTTTTAAAATTGCAGGCTCGCTATCGCTCGCCAGGAAAAAATCAACACCTAAATGGCACGAAAGGTCTTAAAATTGACAACGAAATGGGGCGAAAGGTGTTAAAATCGCCAAACTAATGGGCCGAACGTTCGGTCTTATAATCTCAAAACTAGTGGGGCTAAACATTAGGGAGAAGGGGGTCCAGAAAAACGGTCTGCCTCCCCTTAACTCATTTTATACAAGGCTAGAAAGGTAAATCACCATCAATATACCCAATTACCTGATACAGTATATACCTTTCCATACCGTTTATATTCACTCGATTATTTTACACTGGTCTGGCAGCTTCTGCGGTTAACTTTGAAACCTATTTCTCTCGCCTAAATTCATCTTTATCAGTCTAGTTCAGATAGGCTACCACTGTAAAAAAGAAAAAAAAATCAGAAATGTTGCAAGAAAACTGTTGACCATAGAAAGTTGAGGATAAACTCTCTCGCCCCTTAACACAGTCTGGTGACACATTGTGGTGCTCATCATAAAACTTAATATTAAAGGTTTTGAATGTTTTGCCATTCTCTAGCAATGTAGTATTAGTTTGCACCCTAGGTTAAAAATCACCGTCTCTTCAGATCCCCTTCATTATATATACGGTGTATATATATATATATATATATATATATATATATATATATATATATATATATATATATATAAACCCGCCACCTGGACCCCCTTGAAGGTCCCTGCCGAAGGACGGTTTTTCCTAAATAACACGCTCGCTATCGACACCTGAATGGGGTGAAGTATCTTATTATCTACAAATAAATGAGCTGTAACGTTTTAATATCTCTTAACTAATAAGGTGATACAGGGAGGGCCTAAAATGAGCCGCCTCGCACCAGATAAGGTTAAGGGGGGTGACTTGTTTTTGTTCTGTCCTTTTCTATCTTTCTCTGGCTTGTATCCATTTGGCCCCATTCAGCCTACTGTTTTAAGACGTTTATCCCAATCCAGGTGTCAATTTTTTTACTGGTGAGCGGTAGCGAGCCAGCATATTTTTAATTTTTGTTTGACAGCAGGTTAAATTTGTACATTTTTCGATAAAAAAAATCTCCGGCGAAGCCGGATTTCTTCATATAATGCTGGCTCGCTATCGCTCGCCAGGAAGAAATCGACACCTAGATGGGGATAAACGTCTTAAAATAGTTGGCTGAATGGGGCCGAATGGATACAAGCCAGAGAAAGAGAGAAAAGGACAGAAATAACAAAAAGCAGGTCACCCCCCTTAAGTGCCATATTACTGAAGCTTTCTATAATGTCTACAGATGAATAGCTTTATAATGTGTATCATTCTCCATACATTGTGGTATTTGTATGTGTGTGTGTGTGTGTGTAGGTTTGAGTGTGTGTGTGTGTGTGTGTGTGTGTGTGTGTATGTGTGTGTGTGTGTGTGTGTAGGTGTGAGTGTAGGTGTGTGTGTGTGTGTGTGTGTGTGTGTGAGTGTGTGTGTGTAGGCGTGTGTGTGTGCGCGGGTGCCTGTGTGTCTGTGTCTGTGTGTAACATTAAAACACTTATGCCATAACAAAACAGCACTGTTAACATAATTCTGTTGACTTAACGGTAAGAGGATAGGCAGCTATATTGCCAACATAATACCGTAATATTAAGAGTCACAAGCATACCAGTACCTAACCATTATTATTGATATATCTTAATATAATATATAATATAATAATGTCTTATTTCCGTAACTTAGAGGAATAATACTGTTAAGGGGGTCACCTGCTTTGTTTTCTCTCCTTTTCTCTCTTTATCTGGCTTGTATCCATTCGGCCCCATTCAGCCTACTGTTTTAAGACGTTTACCCCATCCAGGTGTCAATATTTTCCTGGTGAGCGGTAGCGAGCCAGCATATATATATATTTGTTTTGACAGCAGGCTAAATTTGTAAATTTTTCGATAGAAAACTGTCTCCGGCGAAGCCGAATTTCTCCATACAATGCTGGCGGGCTATCGCTCGCCAGGAAGAATTTGACACCTGGATGGGGATAAACGTCTTAAAACAGTTGGCTGAATGGGGCCGAATGGATACAAGGCAGAGAAAGAGAGAAAAAGAGGGAAAGAGGAAAAAAGCAGGTGACCCCCTTTAAGAAACCGTAATATCGAATACACTTTTCGAGCGCCATTATTTACTGTTAAATTTAGGAATATTTTGTTTATAATATTGAAGCAGTGGGTGATACCATTGTCTAGTAGTGGGTGATACCATTGTCTAGTAGTGGGTGATACCATTGTCTAGTAGTGGGTGATACCATTGTCTAGTAGTGGGTGATACCATTGTCAGCAGTGGGTGATACCATTGTCTAGTAGTGGGTGATACCATTGTCTAGTAGTGGGTGATACCATTGTCAGCAGTGGGTGATACCATTGTCTAGTAGTGGGTGATACCATTGTCAGCAGTGGGTGATACCATTGTCTAGTAGTGGGTGATACCATTGTCTAGTAGTGGGTGATACCATTGTCAGCAGTGGGTGATACCATTGTCAGCAGTGGGTGATACCATTGTCTAGTATTACCAGCTGACGGTAAATTGACGCACTTTCATCTTGGTTACTCGACTATTACTAATCATAATAATATACCTTTTAATAAACATTTTACTCTTTTTATAACCTTGTTTTTTTCCAGGGTAGGTGTCCGGTCTCTGTCTACCCCAGGGCCTTCTGCTCCCCCGACGTAAAGAGAGCAAATAGAGAGGACTGCCACCTGATTTATTCTAATTGGATGTTGTCGTAACGAAGGGAAGTCCGCCCCCCTTCCCCCCTTCCCCTGGTGCCCCCCTTTGCTCTCTCTCTCTCTCTCTCTCTCTCCCCCCCAGCCCCCCTTCTTCCCCTGGTTCTCTCCCCCCCCAGCCCCCCTTCTTCCCCTGGTTCTCTCTCCCCCCCCCCCCCCCCCCCCCTACCTTCCCCTGGTTCTCTCTCCCGCTCTCAGCCCCCCTCCTTCCACTGGTTCTCTCCCCCAGCCCCCTTTCTTCTTCCCTGGGCTCCCCCTCCCCCCCCCCCCCCCCCCCCATATACTTCCCTTGGTTCTCTCCCCCCTCCCCCAGCCCCCCTTCTTCTTCCCCTGATTCTCTCTCCCTCCCCCAACCCCCTTCTTCCCCTGGTTCTCTCTCCCTCTTCGCCCCTGACCCCCCAATCTCGCGCCAGGTCTTCAGGAAATGTAATCAAGGTAACGATCCTGGGTGACCCTGTGTGGCTCCCTAGTATCCTTCGGTCACCCGTCATCGCTTCCAGTTCAATTGTCAACCTTCCACCTACCACCCGTCATCCAGTAACCAATCACCTGTCATCCAGTAATTAATCACCGGGCATCCGTTCACACGTCATTCCTTCACTTATATAATTCGCTAGTCGTTCACCACTTTTAATTAATTTAACCTGTATGGGGATAAACGTCTTAAAACAGTTAGCTGAATGGGGCCAAATGGATACAAGCCAGGGAAAGAGAGAAAAGGAGAGAATGATAAAAAGAAATGCCGGTGATCCCCCTTAAGCATGAATACATTTGCTTTAAGACGCAATACCGAGACGCAGGATGAGTAGTTACATTGCTGGAACATGAACCAACTGAACACACTACCTTCCTTTCCTCCATGTGTAGGAATTTGTGTATCGAAAGTAAACGGATATGTAGTTGCTATAACAGATGATAATACAAATCAAAATGATTACAAAAATAATAATGTTAATAATCAATAATACTGTAATAATTAACTAATAGCTTGCCTATAAATACATTCATAATTAGATATTAAATGTAAATGTAACCCTTGTTTCTATGGATAATTTTTAATGTGTAATATCTCCAAAATGATATATAAATATGCAGAATATCCACAGGGAAGGGAGAAAAAACATGGAGTCCCAAGCACTTTCGTGCTGTTACATCTTCAGGGGACAGACATTCTCTGTCTGTCTGTCCCCTGAAGATGTATGTATGTATGTATGTATGTATGTATGTATATACTCAGGCACATACCCCACAGCTGGGAACGGCCGGCTCGATACAGAGCTCGAACAGAAGCAACAAAATAAAATAAAATATTAATTCACACACATCTAGGCCGTCCAGGAGAAAGCCCAGAGGCCAAGGCCCAATTGGGGTCCTCAGCAAAAGACTCCCAGGTCCCAGACCTCCCAGAGTGGTTCCGGTCTGAGCAGGCAGACATGCAGCGGAGCGCATCACAATGCCCGCCCACATCACTTCCAGGCATGGCCCTTCATATATACGCCTATTCCCCTGGGAGGGCGACTGGCGGGCTATTATCTAGACCTATTAGAACCCGACCCCCACTCCCTACGACTAAGCAGATGTAACAACACGAAAGCACTTGGGACTCTGTGGTTTCCTTTCCTCTCTGTGGATACTCTGCATATCTTGGTTCAATATACTGTGTGTATATATATATATACATATATATATATATATATATATATATATATATATATATATAACAAAAGCATAACCTTACATAAAGTGATGTGAAAATCTTCGTGAAAAGGTGATGAAGGAACTAAGAGATTCCTGAGAAGTTGAATGGGCAGGGAGGAAGGAACTAGGAATCTATAGCGGATGCAAGACGGTGACACAGGAACACGTACAGAACGGGATGTGCGTGGGATAAAAGGTCACAACGGAAGGGGGAAGGAAAGTCGGAAACAAAGGAAAGATGTCTATAAATATAGTTGAAATATAACCACAAACATCCTCGGTAGTCAAAGGGTTAAGGGGATATTGCCACTTGAGGGATTTTTTTCTTGACTCCTTTCTCCCTCATGTTTAGCCCCATTGTTTTTCTAATTTTAAGACGTTTGCCCCATTATTTTGACGATTTTAAGAACTTTCAACCCATTTGTCAATGTTAAGACCTTTCGTGCCATTTAGGCGTTGATTTTATCCTGGCGAGCGATAGCGAGCCTGTAATTTAAGAGGAACCGGCTTTCAGCCGGGACATTTTTCTACCGAAAATTGTACAAATTTATCTTGAAAGGGGCTCAAGGGGGTGTAATCTTAAGCTTGAAGGATATCTAGGGACCAAACTAAAAACCTCCCCTTAAGAACATTTCCAAAGCTTTCTCTCCCTCTCAATGTCGTCTCATAAATGCCGATCCTATACCCCGTTTCCAATAAGTAGGCCAGAAATCGTGAACCCTATAACCTCTGTAACTCAAAAAGGGCCAGAGCAAATGGCCTGTAATTGTCCACATCTATTTCCCGGCTGACCCTTCCCAAATGGTAGAAAAATGAGCTCGTTTACTCTAGTCGTCTAGAGGTTAAGGGGAGGTTTCCACTTGAGAGATTTTTTTCTTGACTCCTTTCTCCTTCATGTTTAGCCCCATTGCTTTTGAGATTTTAAGATGTTCGCCCCATTAGTTTGGCAATTTTAAGAACTTTCACCCCATTTATGTCACTTTTAAGACCTTTCGTACCATTTAGGAGTCAATTTTTTCCTGGCGAGCGATAGCGAGCCTGTAATTTCCCGGCCTTCGGCCGGGAAATTTTTCTACCGAAAAATGTACAAATTTATCTTGAAAGGGGGTCAAGGGGGTGTAATTTCAAGCTTGATGGAAGTCTAGGAAACACACTAAAAACCTCCCCTTAAGCGAATCGACTAATGATATATACTTAATGTTCAAGAGTTTTGGCCTACTTACTTGGAACAGGGTGTAAGAAGTAATACATAACCGAGTATTATATCTTACGGTAGTCTATAAGTGTCTTCAGTTAAGGGGAGGTTTCCACTTGAAGGATTTGTTTTCGAACTTCCTTCTCCCTCATGTTTAGCCCCATTGCTTTTGAGATTTTAAGACGTTTGCCCCATTAGTTTGACGATGTTAAGAACTTTCGCCCCATTTATGTCACTTTTAAGACCTTTCGTGCCATTTAGGTGTCGATTTTTTCCTGGCGAGCGATAGCGAGCCTGTAATTTAAGAGGAACCGGCCTTTGGCCGGGAAATTTTTCTACCGAAAAATGTACACATTTATCTTGGAAGGGGTCAAGGGGGTGTAATTTGAATATTGATGGAAGTCTAGGAAACGCACTAAAAACCTCCCCTTAAGGGGGTGTGGGCGTATTTATATGCTCATTTAGGTACTATACCGGTAATTTGTTTCCTTCGTACACCTCCATCAAGCTGATACAAACACGCGTCCAAGACCCTCCTTCCAGATAAATTTGTACATTTGTCGGCAGAAAAATGTTCCGGCAGTAGACCGGTTTATACTAAAATTAGAGACTCGCTTTCGCTCGCTAGGAAAAAATGAGGCAAAAGGTCTCAAAATCGCCAAGCTAACGGAACGAACATCTTAAACTATCAAAACGAATATGCTAAACATGAGGGAGAAGGGGTCCAGAAAAAGCGAGTAGTACCCCCTTAAATTCCCAGGGGAAAGCAACACGTTCGAAATTGTGATTATGTTGACAATGATGAAGATTTTTGAGATAGTGAACATTGGCAACACTGATTGTCCATAGCCTATTATTATGGTGTAATGGTTTAGATGCATATGTTCTGGGTGTGGTGTCCCGAGTTCGAATCCCAGGAGGACCATATGCTTTCATTAGTTTATTCAAGTGCATTAGGGTTTGTAATTGATGATTAATGTTAAGGGGAGGTATTTAGCTTGTTCCCTAGACCTCCATCAAGCTTAAAATTACACCCCCTTGAGTCCCTTTCAAGATAAATTTGTACATTTTTCGGTAGAAAATTTCCCGGCCGAAGGCCGGTTCCTCTTAAATTACAGGCTCGCTATCGCTCGCCAGGATAAAATCGACACCTGAATTGCACGAAAGGTCTTAATATGGGGTGAAAGTTCTTAAAATCGCTAAACTAATGGGGCAAACGTTTTATAATATCAAAATCAATGGGGCTAAACATGAGGGAGAAAGGGGTCAAGAAAAAAATCCCTCAAGTGGAGATCTCCCCTTAAGAACGGGGGGGGGGGGGGGGGGTTACCTAATACTATTATATGATTGGTTTAGATTGTGATGATTGTCAACACTGATTGTCATAGCCTATTATTATCAACCTGGCGAGTGTTGGACTTGGTTCCCTCGAGGTAGGAACTATACATAGAGTTAATTGGTTGAAGGTACTGTACGGTGTAGATTATTATATATTGCAACTGAAAGATATTATTCGGACACAGTATCATATCATCAGTCGATTCGCTTAAGGGGAGGTTTTTAGTGTGTTTCCTAGATTTCCAGCAAGCTTGAAATTACACCCCCTTGACCCCCTTTCAAGATAAATTTGTACATTTTTCGGTAGAAAAATGTCACGGCCAAAGCCCGGTTCCTCTTAAATTACAGGCTCGCTATCGCTCGCCAGGAAAAAATCGACATCTAAATGGGATGAAAGGTCTTAAAAGTGACATAAATGGGGTGAAACTTCTTAAAATCGCCAAACTAATGGGGCGAACGTCTTAAAATCTCAAAAGCAATGGGGCTAAACATGAGGGAGAAAGGGGTAAAGAAAAAAATCCCTCAAGTGGAAATCTCCCCTTAATATAGGGTTCTCTAGCTCAATGTAACGAAGTGCAAATTCGCCAAACAAAATGGACTATTGGGGTCTCAAAGATAAAGTTTCAAAATTCAAATGTTACACTATAGGTAGCGCCAGCGAACTTGGCAATTATCTTGACCCCTTAACTTCTTATAACTCGATATGAATGAAAGCCATCGGGCTGACGTTTCTATCAATTGGGAAGAGTACACCAGGAAATAAGTGTAGATATTTACAGCCCGTTTGCTCTAGGCCCTTTTGAGTTACAGAGAGTTAAGGGGTCAAGATTATTGTCAAGTTCGTTGGCACTACCTAAAACATGTAAGAACGTTCATTAAATTCATACTGATTAACACCGTAGGTAATTGTACAAAGACCACCACTTTATATAAACTCTCTCTCTTTCTCCTACAACAACAACAAAAACAAAAAAGAGGTGGGGGTGAGAAAAATGCCAGTGTCAGGTAAATGAGAGGGTTAATGAAGGTGTGCGACAGGTAAAATGAGTAATTGTGTGTGTGTGTGTGTGTCCGTACCTACCATATACTCACGCTCTTACCTACACTATCTCTCTCTCTCTCTCTCTCTCTCTCTCTCTCTCTCTCTCTCTCTCTCTCTCTCTCTCTCTCTCTCTCTCTGTCCCAGGATATAAGAACAGGTTAAATTTCTAAAAGTTTGTCAACAATATATCCATTTTAGCGGATATGAGAGAGAGAGAGAGAGAGAGAGAGAGAGAGAGAGAGAGAGAGAGAGAGAGAGAGAGAGAGAGAGAGAGCGAGAGAAAAATCAGATAGAGAGAAAGAGAGATTCACATTCAGCCCAACATAAGTATATTATATTCACAACAAAATATCTTGCGAACCCATAATAAAACAAACACTGTACCTCAAACCTAACCAAATCATCAGGCTCGATACTGCATAAGGACGTAGATCTCTGTATCGTCTATGGCACCCTCAACCTTATAATCACTGTGGCTTAACATTAATATGCTTCCACTGCCTGAGGGGCCTGTTTCGAGAGAGGGGTAGGAGAGGAGAGGGGAGGAGGGAGGGAGGGGGAAAGAAGGGGGGTGATTCTCCACAATGTATCATAGCTTTTTGGAGCAGCTAATTGGCCGACTGACCATTAGATCGTGTAATTTATATTCGGTATGTAAAAATTCTCTTTCACGGCATCGTGTTCCAGCTGTGGCCAATACTCTCCAATCATTCAGGCCTGGACACACCGGAGGCACCAGCTTGTTGGTTTACCTTATATAGTTTTGGACGGATTTTATTTTTACGTAAAACTTATATATAATATTATATACAGTACAGTATATATATATATATATATATATATATATATATATATATATATATATAATTTCTGCAATGGAGCTTCCTCTTGGGAAACGAAGTCTCACAAGGAAAAGGAGAACCAGCGTACTAGCGAACATCTTATCTTTATTGGTTTACCAGTTTACCTGTTCTAGCTGTACTGCTAGATACGTGGGTTGCACCTCACGTTGGTTGGTTCACCGTATCCGGGAGCACCAAGGTAAATCCCTTCGAACAGGCAGGTTGATTTCTAAGCCTTCCACTTCTGCTATCCGCGATCACTCTCACCAGTTTGATCACCCTTTCTCTTCCACAGACTTCCAGATACTAACCACATGCCATTCACGCTGTGACCTTATCACCTCAGAATCAATCTATATAAATAAATTAAAGCCTAGCCTGAACAACACGGCCACTGCAACACCTCTTTTCACTCAGTAAATATCCTTCCATTTTCTGTTCGTACTTTATTGTATAGCCTCTCTTATTAGTATTATTTGTTTAAGTTTAGCTTAATGCTGTTCTCTTAATACATAGTTATTGTTTTATTATGTTTAGCTTTTCTCGGTTCATATTCATACGAACCTCACTGCTTGATATTTCACATCCATATGTAATTATTTGTTTTATTTCTTATGTAAACTTTCATTTTTAGATTCACTGAAGATGGAGACTGTTTTCTCTGAAACGTTTGGTAACCAATAAAGATAAGATGTTCGCTACTACGCTGGTTCTCCTTTTCCTTGTGAGACTTTATATATATATATATATATATATATATATATATATATATATATATATATATATATATATATATATATATATTGATAAGGAAGAGTAAGACGAGCGCAGCCACGAACATTTTCTTATTAATGGAAATTTAATGAGAAACTGAATGGTTTAATTTTTTAGCTTATGCTGACAAATGTTGTTCTTATTTTAAGCACTGATGATGGAGAAATGATGCTCCGAAACGTCTGGTTAATAAAGAAAATGTTCGTTATGCTTCCCTATCGGAAAACCTCTACCCCGAGATCATATATACAGTATATATAGATATTATAAATTTCACCACAACACCAAACACCTCCAATGAAATTAATGAAAGCATATATGTGATCCACCGGAATTCGAACCTGGGTTATCACACTGTACAACTTATTTAAGTTCCAGGCTAGTCACTACCATGTTCTTATGTTCACACTTTATAACGACCCTTCGAGTGAATGGACACGTTAAGACATGTCGAATAAATGTAGTTGTGGGCACAAATAGTTGGTACATAGCACATTTTAGCATGCTACTTCAGTGTTGTACAATATATAATACCAGGGGGGTAACTCAGAACCTATGCTGTGGATAGTTATATGTATTCATAAGACGTTTCATCTCATTAGTTTGGCGATTATATGATGCTTCAAACCAATAAGGTGTCGATTTTTCCTGGGCGAGCGATAGCGAGCCCGCAATTTGGGAGAAACCGGCCTTTGGCCGGGAAATTTGTCTACCGAAAAATGTACACATTTAGCTTGAAGGGGGTCTGGGGGACGTTTTTTAAGTTTGAAGGGGGTTTGGAGAGGCGTTTTTTAAGTTTGAAGGGGGTTTGGAGAGGCGTTTTTTAAGTTTGAAGGGGGTTTGGAGAGGCGTTTTTTAAGTTTGAAGGGGGTTTGGAGAGGCGTTTTTCCAAGTCTAGCGGGTAAACTAAAAACACGTTGTTCAAAAATGGACTATGCTATGGATGGTCATGATTATGTATGTGTTCATTTATTTATTAACCCCTTCTTTACCGGCGACGTCTTTTATCATTCTTTCCTGGTTAAGGCGGTGTCACACGAGCGATTTTTCCGTCAATTTTTACGGGCAATTGTTGTCTGGCAGCTTCAAAATACAAGTTCCATAAGAATTAAACTACCGAACAGAATCTAACTTCGATCTAGTTTCCGATTCCAATGCAAAAATATCCCTAAATATCACCAGAAAAAACTTGCTCATGGAAAATTGACGGAAAAAGCGCTCGTGTGACAGCGGCTTTACTATTGGACGGCGTTTTGAGTTTAATAGGGGCCTCTAGCAATTAACAGGCTTCGTCGAACTATCTCGCTTAACACTTCGACAACCACAGATCCTTCTTAAACTATACAAAATCGTCTAAAAATAGCTAGAATACAATTTAAAAGACGTCGCCGGTACAGAAGGGGTTAACTATATCTCACAAAATCACGGGGTCTACTTAAGGGGAGGTTTTTAGTTAGTTCCCTAGACCTCCATCAAGCTTAAAATAACACCCTTTCAAGATAAATGTGTACATTTTTCGGTAGAAAAATTTCCCGGCCAAAGGCCGGTTCCTCTTAAATTACAGGCTCGCTATCGCTCGCCAGGAAACAATCGACACCTAAATTGCATGAAAGGTCTTAAAATTGACAGAAATGCGGCAAAAGTTCTTAATTATGGGGCGAACGTCTTAAAATATCAAAAACAATGGGGCTAAATATGAGGAAGAAAGGGGTCCAGAAAAATACCCCTCAAGTGGAAATCTCCCCTTAACCCGTTCTGTACCGGCGACATCCTTTTTATTATACCCTGGCTAATACTAATCGAGTTTCTTTAGCTTAGGAAGGACCTCTAGCAATTACAAGGCGTCGAACTATCTCAGTCAACCCTTCTATAATGACAACACATCCTTCCTAAACTGCATATAAACGTCTAGATATATTACCAGAATGAAATATAGCAGACGTCGCCGGTACCGAAGGGGTTAATGTAGTGTACAGTCGCGCTAATAAGTGATGGCTCGGCACCAAGTATGTTTTGATCAATAATTAGTATCATCAATATAGCCTAAGCTTCATTTCTTCATATCGAGTGAAATATACAAACATGTTCCCACACTTACTCACCCTATTCAACATCTGACAGACATTATTACAGCACAGAGCAAATCAAACGTAATGACAGCTGGGACAGACTTATTAGCGCGACCGTACTCATTAGGTTATAAAAGACGATGAAGTCGTTTCCAAACTGGCAAAAAAGACAACACATGATAGATTAGACAACTTGTACGGTCGCGCTAATAAGTCACGTCCCAGCTGTTATTACGTTTGGCTTGCTCTGTGCTGTATCAATGTCCGTCAGATGTTGAATAGGGTGGGTAAGTGTAGGAACATGTTTCTATATTGCACTCGATATGAAGAAATGAAGCTTATATATTGCTGATACCAACTATTGATCAAAACATACTTGGTGCCGAGACATCACTTATTAGCGCGATTGTACGAGATGGTCCAATTTGCACGCACTCTCGATCATAATTGACCACTTGCGAGTTTCGGTCTATAAGGAAGTTGGAGCTGTATGTATCATATTTAGCAGAATTGTAAACGTTATGCGCGTATGTGATGGTTAAAGGGAGATTTCCACTTGAGGGATTTTTTTCTTTACCCCTTTCTCCCTCATGTTTAGCCCCATTGCTTTTGAGATTTTTAGACGTTCGCCCCATTAGTTTGGCGATTTTAAGAACTTTCACCCCATTTATGTCACTTTTAAGACCTTTCGTCCCATTTAGGTGTCGATTTTTTCCTGGCGAACGATAGTGAGCCTGTAATTTAAGAGGAACCGGCCTTTGGCCGGGACATTTTTCTACCGAAAAATGTACAAATTTATCTTGAAAGGGGGTCACAGGGGTGTAATTTCAAGCTTGATGGAAGTCTAGGAAACACACTAAAAACCTCCCCTTAAAAAGATGGCTACATTTGGTTTTATGTATTTATATAGGCAATGCAACCATATATTAGCCGGTAATTATGCCAAGTATCGATGCAAAAGACTCCAACTTCCTTATAGCCCGAAAGTCGCAAGTGGTCAATTACCTAGACAAAATGAAGTTATATTAATTACCTAGACAAAATGAACAGTTATATTAATTACCTAGCCAAAATGAACAGTTATATTAATTACCTAGACAAAATGAAGTTATATTAATTACCTAGACAAAATGAAGTTATATTAATTACCTAGACAAAATGAAGTTATATTTATTACCTAGACAAAATGAAGTTATATTAATTACCTAGACAAAATGAAGTTATATTAATTACCTAGACAAAATGAAGTTATATTAATTACCTAGACAAAATGAACAGTAATATTAATTAATGTAATGTCAAATTGGGCCGACGTTATCGTACATTTATATATCAAATTTATTTATCGGGTGGATGGGACTCGTTAGCCTTGATCGGCAACCCATCTAGGGGAGATAACCTTATAAAAATCCGGGTGGATGAGACTCGTCAGCCTTGGTCGGCAACCTGTCTAGGGGAGTAAACATTATACAAATCAGTACTGCTATCTTAGGGTGAAGCAGTTTAGTGGATGGATTAGCCGCACACCACTGTGGAAAAATAGTGCTAACAAAATACATAAAAGGCCTCGGAGTCAGACGGACCCTAAATTGAGTGGTCAATCCTGTAAGTCCTTCAGTAAACTGGCATGGGTTGTCCCTCTTACAGGGGATAGGTTTGCTTGGGGGCATTTTGTGTATGGCCACCCCCATTAAGGGGAGTAAGGCATCTGGCAATAGATAGATAGATAGATTAAGGGGGAGGTAATCACTTTTTCTGGACACCCTTCTCCCTCACGTTTAGCATATTAGTTTTGAGGTTTTAAGACGTTCTTTCCGTTAGTTTGGCGATTTTGAGACCTTTTGCCTCATTTTTGTATCAAAATTAAGACCTTTTGTGCCCTTTAGGTGTCGATGTTTTTCTGGCGAGCGATAGCGAGCCTCTAATTTTAGATGGAACCGGCCTTCGGCCCAGGACATTTTTCTACCGAAAAATGTACAAATTTATCTTGAAAGGGGGTCTAGGGGGTGTTTTTCTAAACTTGATGGAAGTCTAGCGAAGACACTCAAAATTAAGTAAATAAATAAATATATGGTCCAAAAAACCAAGTACTACCCCGTTAAGGGGAGATTTCCACTTGAGGGATTTTTTTCTTGACCTCTTTCTCCCTCATGTTTAGCCCCATTGCTTTTGAGATTTTAAGACGTTCGCCCCATTAGTTTGGCGATTTTAAGAACTTTTACCCAATTTATGTCACTTTTAAGACCTTTCGTCCCATTTAGGTGCCGATTTTTTCCTGGCGAGCGATACCGAGCCTGTAATTTAAGAGGAACCGGCCTTTGGCCGGGAAATTATTCTACCGAAAAATGTACAAATTTATCTTGAAAGGGGGTCAAGGGGGTGTAATTTCAAGTTTGATGGAAGTCTAGGAAACACACTATAAACCTCCCCTTAATACGGCGTTTCTCTTACTATAGCTGGTTTTATTTCAGCTGAGGAAAAATCGAATATTTTAGAAGCTGATTTGTGGATACCTAATGGAAAATATGAAATTGCTGTGTCTCTGTGTTGTATTAAGGGGGGTGACCTGCTTCTTGTTATTTCTGTCCTTTTTCTCTCTTTCTCTGGCTTGTATCCATTCGGCCCCATAAAATGCACTTCATAAAATACGCATGTTTGTACTTCATAAAATACGTATGTTTATACTTCATAAAATACGCATGTTTGTACTTCATAAAATACGCATGTTTGTACTTCATAAAATACGCATGTTTTTACTTCATAAAATACGCAGGTTTGTACTTCATAAAATACGCAGGTTTGTACTTCATAAAATACGCATGTTTGTACTTCATAAAATCATAAGAATCAAATCGGCTATACATATTCTAAATCCACGTTTAATTGATGCATTTATAGCTTAAGTTCTTAATACAATTACAAACATGCACTATCTTTGGTAATATACATATTGATAAGTCCTTAAATTGTATATCAAAATAAAAAAAATATTGTTATCACTGTTCACAATGACTGAAATAAGCAGTGTGAATTTAGCCGAAATCAATTACATATCCATGTGCAATAACTCTTTTTCAATTAATTATTAAACGAAAAATATTACACACACACACACACGTGGCGTAGCTACTTTTAGCATATAAATCTATAATACTAGCTATGATCTATGAAAACCAAATAGGAAATAAAAAATGCCGGGAAAGGGGTAATCAAAAATAAAATAAAGAATGCCATAGAAGGAGCCGAGAACACAACACCAGTAGCTCAACGCAATAAGAAGGAAGGACAGAGAGATGAAGATGATGATAGTGATGACAACGAAGAAGAAGAGGAAGATGATGATGATGAAGATAGTGATGACAACGAAGAAGAGGAGGAGGAAGATGATGATGATGAAGATAGTGATGACAACGAAGAAGAGGAGGAAGATGATGATGGTGAAGATAGTGATGACAACGAAGAAGAGGAGGAGGAAGATGATGATGATGAAGATAGTGATGACAACGAAGAAGAGGAAGATGATGATGGTGAAGATAGTGATGACAACGAAGAAGAGGAGGAAGATGATGATGATGAAGATAGTGATGACAACGAAGAAGAGGAGGAGGAAGATGATGATGATGAAGATAGTGATGACAACGAAGAAGAGGAGGAGGAAGATGATGATGATGAAGATAGTGATGACAACGAAGAAGAGGAGGAGGAAGATGATGATGATGAAGATAGTGATGACAACGAAGAAGAAGAGGAAGATGATGATGGTGAAGATAGTGATGACAACGAAGAAGAAGATAGTGATGACAACGAAGAAGAAGAGGAGGATGAGGAACACCAGTAGCGCAACGCAATAAGAAGGAAGGACAGAGAGATGATGATGATAGTGATGACAACGAAGAAGAAGAGGAAGAAGATGATGATGAAGATAGTGATGACAACGAAGAAGAGGAAGATGATGATGATGATGAAGATAGTGATGACAACGAAGAAGAAGAGGAAGAAGATGATGATGAAGATAGTGATGACAACGAAGAAGAGGAAGATGATGATGATGATGAAGATAGTGATGACAACGAAGAAGAGAAAGAAGATGATGATGAAGATAGTGATGACAACGAAGAAGAGGAAGATGATGATGATGATGATAGTGATGACAACGAAAAAGATGAGGAAGATGGTGATGATGATAGTGATGACAACGAAGAAGAGGAGGAAGATGATGAAGATAGTGATGACAACGAAGAAGATGATGATGATGAAGATAGTGATGACAACAAAGAAGAAGAGGAAGATGATGATGAAGATAGTGATGACAACGAAGAAGAGGAAGAGGAGGAAGATGATGATGATGAAGAGTGTGATGACAACGAAGAAGAGGAAGATGATGATGAAGATAGTGATGACAACGAAGAAGAGAAGAGGAGGGAGATGATGATGATGAAGTGTGATGACAACGAAGAAGAGGAAGATGATGATGATGAAGATAGTGATGACAACGAAGAAGAAGAGGAGGGAGATGATGATGAAGATAGTGATGACAACGAAGAAGAAGAAGAGGAGGAAGATGAAGACCAGTAGCGCGACGCAAGAAGAAGGAGGAAGGCCAGAGGAGCCCATGAAAACACAATGAGCCGCCCACAAACAAAAAAACAAAGAGGGGGTAGATTTCAAGCCCGGATAATGAGAAGGTCTATAAGCAATACCCTGAGATAATGGTGGGGGTACTGTGGGGAAAAGAAAGGGTCCCACAGTCAGGATAATGAGAACGTCTATAGCAATACCCTGATATAATGGTGGGGGTACTGTGGGGAAAAGAAAGGGTCCCACAGTCAGGATAATGAAAACGTCTATAGCAATACCCTGATATAATGGTGGGGGTACTGTGGGGAAAAGAAAGGGTCCCACAGTCAGGATAATGAGAACGTCTATATCAATACCCTGATATAATGGTGGGGGTACTGTGGGGAAAAGAAAGGGTCCCACAGTCAGGATAATGAGAACGTCTATAGCAATACCCTGATATAATGGTGGGGGTACTGTGGGGAAAAGAAAGGGTCCCACAGTCAGGATAATGAGAAGGTCTAGCAATACCCTGATATAATGGTGGGGGTACTGTGGGGAAAAGAAAGGGTCCCACAGTCAGGATAATGAGAACGTCTATAGCAATACCCTGATATAATGGTGGGGGTACTGTGGGGCAAAAGAAAGGGTCCCACAGTCAGAGAAAGCGGACATTGTAGTTTTATTTGTCTATGAACGCCATTATTCTCACACAATGGGGTAATACTTTATGTATCTGGATCCAAAGACCAAATTAAATAATCTTGTACCAGCTTTAAAAGATAGGTTGATGACACCAGTGGCCCCAATATGGTGGAGGTTGGCCGATCCCTGTTAACTACGTGGGAACAGAAGAAAGGAGGGGAGGAGGGAGGGAGGGGGAAGAAGACAAGAGAAAAAGAGGAAGGGAGAGAGAGAGAGAGACAGAGAGAGTTACAAGGAATATTTAGTATCTCGGAGCCATTCCGGGGAGATACTCGAAGTGGAAGAAGAGATACTGTTTAGTGCACTACACTCTTTACAGAGTGTGCAAACTACTATCTACTCTCTTCTTGAACTGCTCTACTGAGAGACAGACAGACAGACAGACAGACAGACAGACAGACAGACAGACAGACAGACAGACAGACAGACAGACAGAGAGAGAGAGAGAGAGAGAGAGAGAGAGAGAGAGAGAGAGAGAGAGAGAGAGAGAGAGAGAGAGAGAGAGAGAGAGAGAGAGAGAGAGAGAGAGAGAGAGAGAGAGAAGAGAGAGAGACAGACAGACAGACAGACAGACAGACAGACAGACAGACAGACAGACAGACAGACAGACAGACGACAGAGAGACAGAGAGAGAGAGAGAGAGAGAGAGAGAGAGAGAGAGAGAGAGAGAGAGAGAGAGAGAGAGAGAGAGAGAGAGAGAGAGAGAGAGAGAGAGAGAGAGACAGAGAGACAGACAGACAGACAGACAGACAGACAGACAAGAGAGAGAGACAGAGAGAGAGAGAGAGAGAGAGAGAGAGAGAGAGAGAGAGAGAGAGAGAGAGAGAGAGAGAGAGAGAAGAGAGAGAGAGAGAGAGAGAGAGAGAGAGAGAGAGAGAGAGAGAGAGAGAGAGAGGGAGGGAGGGAGGGAGGGAGGGAGGGAGGGAGGGAGGGAGGGAGGAGGAGGTAGGATATGGCGGTAGTATTGAATATCCCTGATGCGGGCCCGATGGAGTCTTAGAACCCAAAGCAGGACGACAGCGAATATGGAGATAGAGAATTGAGGAAGCAGGGGAAGAACGGGAGGGGCGAGGAGTGGAAGCCAATTTGCATAATACCGAGATGTAAAGAAAAGAGAATATGAAGATTTATGATAAGGAGAATGCTAATAATTATCATGTTTTTTCCACCAACCAACTTCACTTCTAAACTCAATTAATGAAATCAACAAATACATGTGGCACTCCAAGGACTCGAACCTAGGATACTCGCATCGAAATTCCGCCCACTTATGCATTACGCTATCAAGACAAGAACAAAAGGAAGTACTATAATCTATTGTCAGTTGATGGTAAATTGTCATGCCCTCATCTTAATTACTCAATAATTACGAAGATTTGATAGAAATATATGTTGTTAATCATGAGGACTTAGTATTAATATGGCATATATATATACTGTAGCAGTTTCATATGTTTCCATCCAGTATCGAAAAATCAGTTGCAGAGGGATTCAATTTGCCGTCAGCTGACATATAACCGACTAAAGCACAAAAATGATGATGACGGCGACAATGATGAAAAGGAAGATGATAATGGTTTCATGATATATAGTTAGGTTATTGGATATATCTTCTGCATTATCATAAATCAATATAAACCTTGTTCTTTGATAACCGAGTCATCAAAATAGCGTTTAAAGGAAAATATGGTCACTCTCTGGATCTCTAGCCAAGAGAAGGATTGGGAGGAGAAATTGGAAGGAAAACAAGATCATACTTTACATAAAGGAGAACAAATTATATATATATATATATATATATATATATATATATATATATATATATATATATATAAAAGCCTGTGTGTGTGTGTGTGTGTGTGTGTGTGTGTGTGTGTGTGATCATGGATTTACAGTATGTGCGTGTGTATGTACAGTATATATTTTTGTGGGTGAGTGCGAATGTGTGTGTGTGTGTGTGTTAAGGCCTATAGTGCAGCAGCGTTCCATCAGACGTAGACAATAGTACCAGACCAAGGGAGAGGCCTATACATCACCACACAACAGATAATATTATTATATTGGGTTCATTTTGGGTCGATTTTGTTTTGTTCATATATCTATTATTTTGTTTTGTTCATATATCTATTATTTTGTTTTGTTCATATATCTATTATTTTGTTTAGTTCATATATCTATTATTTTGTTTTGTTCATATATCTATTATTTTGTTTTGTTCATATATCTATTATTTTGTTTTGTTCATATATCTATTATTTTGTTTTGTTCATATATCTATTATTTTTCTAGTTACCTCCCTAGACCTCCTGCAAACTTTTAAAAACAACCCCAGGACCCCCCTTCAAGATATATTTGTACATTTTTCGGTAGAAAAATGTCCCGGCCGAAGGCCGATTCCTCTTAAATTACAGGCTGGCTATCGCTCGCCAGGAAAAAATAGACACCTAAATGACACGAAAAGTGTTAATGCTGACAAAGAAAAGGGGCGAAAGGTCTTAAAATCGCCAAACTAATGGGCCGAACGTCTTAAAATCTGAAAAATAAAGTGGCTAAAAGCATGAGGAAGAAGTGTGTCTAGAAAAACGACCATCTCCCCTTAACCCTTAGCAGATAAGTTGACCCATTTATTTTCCGTTTTCTGGCCATTATTAGAAGATTTTATTCAGATTAGGAAGGGTGTATGGAAGTCAGAGGGTTTATTGAGATAGCATCTACCCATGTGAGTCGTATAGATCCTTCCTAAACTGCATAAAATCGTATAATGACAGCCAGAATAGTGTGTCAAAATAGGTCATACTCTTCAAAGGGTTAACTGTCACCCCTATGCCACCCAGCTCTATAGGCCAACAGTTAGGGGGGTAGTTAGTACTCGATTTTTCTGGACCCCCTTCTCCCTCATGTTTAGCATATTAGTTTTGAGGTCTTTAAGATTGTCGTGCAGTTAGTTTGTCGATTTTAAGACCTTTCGCCCCATTTCTTCGTCAATGTTAAGACCTTTTGTGCCATTTGGTCTCGATTTTTTCCTGGCCAGTGACAGCGAGCCTGTAATTTTAGAAGGAACCGGGGAAATTATTCCACCAAAAAATGTACAAATTTATCTTCAAGGGGGTCTAGGGGGTGCTATTTTAAGTTTGATTGAGGTCTAGCGAGGAAGCTCAAAAAAAAATAAAAAAAATAAATAGACTACATAGATAAAAACAAAACAAGGACTTAACTCCTTAAGGGGGGTGGCCTGTTTTTGTTCTGTCCTTTTCTATCTTTCTCTGGCTTGTATCCATTTGGCCCCACTCAGCCTACTGTTTTAAGACGTTTATCCCCATCCAGGTGTCAATTGTTTACTGGTGAGCGGTAGCGAGCCAGCTATTTTTTATTTTTGTTTGACAGCAGGCTAAATTTGTAAATTTTTCGATAGAAAAATGTTTCCGGCGAAACCGGATTTCTTCATATAATGCTGGCTCGCTATCGCTCGCCAGGAAGAAATCGACTCCTAGATGGGGATAAACGTCTTAAAATAGTTGGCTGAATGGGGCCGAATGGATACAAGCCAGAGAAGAGAGAAAAGGACAGAAATAAAAAAAAACAGGTCACCCCCCTTTAACGACTTTATTAACCCTTTCAGTATATACGTTCAAGAGTAGCGTGCATAAGTAAAAACAAAGTTAGTACAAGGGTTAACCTCCTATATACTGTCATCACCTTGTCCCTATACAGTGCTATACGTGAGGTTCCGCCATGCTGTCTTGTTCCCATGTCCCTCCCTCTAGCCCTCCCTCCCCTTTCCCTCTCTCCCCTCCCCCTCCCCCTTCCCTCATACGATATATTTTACGCATCACATATCTGCCCATTCGTACGATCGCCTGAACGAAGACCTGGTACACTACTATATGACATACTTGCGGTAGTGAACACTGATTGAGGGAAAGCGACCTGTGGATAACAAATATTTAAAACGATTTCCCAATCTTGTTCAAATCGTTCTATAAAATGCATACCATTTAGCACTGCAGGCGATTATACATATGGCAACATCAATATTAGTCAACTTAGCCTCACCGAACATACCCTAGTCTAATTCACTGCAGCCATTTATAGTATATATATCAATATAAATGTTACATATCGATTAAACCAATAAACATAGGATCAGTACTATATACACACCTGCGCAAATATATGGTTGATACAGACAATATATAATTCTGCTATTATAATTATATATCAGCATATATATATGGAAACCTCAACATGAGACTTTAACTGACCAATACAAAGGTTAACGTTGCATATTTGGCTTTTTGTTATATACTAAAGATAACTTAAAATATAAAATAAAAGTAGCTCTGTACCAGCTATGGTTGTATAGTCGGTCAAATAAGTGATGTCCCGGCACCAACTGTATTTTGATCAATATTTTGTATCAGCACTATCTAAACCTTAATTCAACGTATCGAGTGAGATATACAAACAAATTCCTATCTTCACACACCCTATTCAACATCTGAGAGACATTAATACCGCACCCAGCGAGCAAAACGTAATGCCAGCGGAGACACGACTTATTTGGCCAACCGTACGCAACTGTAAATAAAGAGTGAACCAAATGAGACGCGGGAATACAGTAATTTCAGTAAACATTGATAAGGGAAAACAGTCACTGGTGTAGTGTCTTTAAACGGAATATGTCAAAACATTTCATTAGTGTGTTAAGAATGTTCCAATAGATAATGTACCACCTTTCACTGCCGGCGAGTGTACAGTTACCCACATAAACCTGTACCCATTCAGTGATTGTGTGTATGGAAGTAAAAATAATATGATCAACTTACATCACCGTTCATTGACTAATTGAACTAACTACTGCCTAACAAAGACACTCGTAATCCAATCATACAACTTTCCTTTCCATACATAAAACTACGTAGTGGGCACCAGTCACGCGGCTATCTGTACAAATGTTCAGAAGAGGGTTGCATAAAAGTAACTCTCCTCCCTCCCTCCCTGCCGCAACCTTCGCCAACCTTATAGATTTCCGAGCCTCCTATTCTTTGGCAGCGATTGGGAAGGGGGCGGTTGGAGCTGGGTCTGTTGTTTGCTTGGCTCACTTTATTTCGGTAGGCCTAAGTTGTCTGCACAATTCTATCTGTTTGCAAACAATGGGGAACCAAATAAACGTGTGCAAAATGTCGATTATCGTGTGAATGGCTAATCGTTTGAAAAATATGGTGATGTTTTCCTGTGCAAAAAATAATGTAAACAAAATTATGCATAAGTGGATTATGAGTTGTTGAGTGCACTGGCTTCTTTTTCTTTTCTTTTTTTTGTACGGTGATGTCCTAATTAATTACCGTACTACTACTACTACTACTACTACTACTACTACTACTACTACTACTACAGTGCAGCTATGATGAATAATCGATCTAAATCATATTACTCTGTACACTTGTCGTTCTCTTGGTCAGTTCTGGAGTAAACAAGGAGAGGCAGTGATTGACCCTCCCGAGTGGTGGGTGGGTGTGGGTGTGGGTGTGGGTGTGGGTGTGTGTGTGTGTGTGTGTGTGTGATATAAAGAAAGAGGAAGAGAGTGCATAAATGAGAGAGAGTGAGTGAGTTAGGGAGAAAGGCACTCTGTTATTGGCTACAATATATAAGGGTTAATTCAAACTTTATCCACAAAACATTTATTGTATCGTCTTATTTCGAGCTAAAAGGTCTTGTCGACGATTACAGTACTTGGATTATTTTGTAGTAAACTATCTTATGCTGAGTATTTTCGTTTTCGTAAGGTAGTCACAATATACAGTATACTGTATATACACTCGTTTGAATCTTCGAACTTAAAAAAATCAACTTTTGAAGCATATGTGATAATATGTAACGATACTTTTTCTCATCGACTTTCATGCAGATTAAAATGAGTGTATACATATTAAGGCTAGTGAGTGTACCGATTCGTGAAATATCTGGCTCATGGACTACTGTGTGAGTGAACCTTGCGTGCCCTGTCAATAGTCCCCCCTCTCTCTCTACCCACCTTCTCTCCATCACCACACATTGTTCCACCAAGAGAGGCGAATCTGCCGGCCGCCTCTCCCCTCAATTATCCCCACAGCAGCATCAACACGACCCTACAGCCCTAACAAGCACCTTAACTTGACCCCGAATATGAGCTTTAAGGATAAGGGACCGAAGGGCGAAGCGCAGGGGGCCGCGGTTTAGCTCCCCTTGTGGCATCGATCGGTCCCCGTCCATGCCAAGACAATGATCACACAATAGAAAACGGAATCTTCTTTCACCCGCTCGAGTTGCAGCCGCGGAGAAAGAAGGAGGGACACGACTTATTAAGCCATTGTTGCCCCTTAATTGAAGGCTGAAAAGAGCAACATATCAGAGTTCATGAGGGTCCGAGGGGGCACTGGGTTGTTCTGGCACTCTCCACCAACGGGATTTTCACCCTTGTCGTCCCTCAATAGGAGTAAGTGATTTCTAAAGGACATCCCTATCCGGCCTTCCCGGTGGGGGCCGGTGTGTCAGGTCGGCTGGGAAGGGCCATCAGGCACTCTCTGCGGCCCTCCAGTTGGCCCTTAAGTCTCGGTGGCACTTGAGGCCCTGTGCCGCGCGGGTGCTGGTGGAGCTGCTGCCGGGAAGAAGAGATTTATGAAGCCTTCCTGTCGGGGTTGTGCTAACAGGGACACTGAGCTACCTTCTTTCTGTCTTTCTTTTGCCATTAGAGTAAGGGCAAATTGTGCACTTTAGTCGGTGGGCCGGATTCTGACATTTGAGGGAATGGTGCCATCAGAAGGTGAACATTTTCAGCTAAAACTCCACTATATGTCTACTAAAGTTATAGGCCTACATCTAATCACTGACAACGATTCTCACTTCGAAATATCAAATTCACAACCATACAAATAGGTTCATGAAAAATATACTTATCTGTATTACTTACCTTGCATTTTGCTATCTATCTATTTGAAGTTAGGTGCCGATTTTCACTATAGCCTATAGTACACTCTTGAGGTGCCGATTTTCACTATAGCCTATGGTACACTCTTGAGGTCAAGAGTTTCTACTGTATATTTCTTCGTGGTTGACCTGGATATCAGCGCCAGCTTATGTTCCCTCTTTAAGGGGGAAGTAGTTGCTTTTTCTGAACCCCCTACTCCCTCATGCTTAGACCCATTAGTTTTGCAATTTTAAGACGTTCGTTCACTAGTTTGGCGATTTAGAGACCTTACGCCCCATTACTTTGTCAATATTAAGACCTTTCGTGGCATTTAGGTGTCGATTTCGTCCTGGCGAGCGATAGCGAGCCTGTAATTTTTGAAGGAACCAGCCTTTGGCCAGGAATTGTTTCTACCGAAAAATGTACAAACATATCTTGGAAGGTAGTATAGGGGTGTTTATGTTTTTATTTTATTTTTAAAGTTTGATGGAGGTCTAGGGAGAGAGAGAGAAAAAAAAAAAAAAAACAGCATAAGTCCCTCAACCCGGTCCAAAACGAGTGGATAGAGACCTGGACATATCCTCTCTTATGGCTACCCCTGGCTGAGGACAATATAATAACAAAGGAGAAACTAAGACGTAGGACTCGGGTTATTCCATCTCTTGGGTAGGGGTACTAAAATAATATATACCACATTTGTATTTGTGTGTACATAATTACTATGAACTCCATGTCAGACTTTCAAATTTGGGGAGACACTTGTTACAGGCAGCTTTGCATTTTGTCTCCTTCACTCACATAGAAAAGAAATACTAGAGCAATATTTAAATCTACTTCCATTCCTCGAGGGCAGGTGGGATAGTGTTTATAAATCCATTGTGGAGTAATGCAATAGGTACCCACACGTGAAAGAGATAGTAAATACTTTGATTCACGCAGGATAAATTTAGTTTAATAAATGGAATATAGTTTCATTATCATTAGGGGGGACCACCTCGTGTTTTTTTTTTCTCTCTCTGTCTCCCTCTCTCTCTCTGGCTTGTATCCATTCGGCCCCATTCAGCTTACTGTTTTAAGAAGTTTATCCCCATCCAGGTGTCTATTTTTTTCCTGGTGAGCGGTAGCGAGCTATCATATCTAAAAAAAAAAATTGACAGCAGGCTAAATTTGTACATTTTTCGATAGAAAAATGTCTCCGGTGAAGCCGGATTTCTCCATAGATTGCTGACTCGCTATCGCTCGCCAGGAAGAAATAGACACCTGGATGTGGATAAACGTCTTAAAATAGTTGGCTGAATGGGGCCGAACGGATACAAGCCAGAGAAAGAGAGAAAAGGAGAAAAACAAAATCAGGTGACCCCCCATGAACCCAGTAGTAGATGAATGTATACAGACCTGGACATTACCCTGTTGTATGACTGCAGGTCCAAACCCTTGACGAGTGGCTTATGTTCTCAAGATAAAGTAAGTGTTTATTTTATTTATTAATTATTCATGTTTTATATGTGTATCATTATTATTATTAATTATTGTATACACCAATTAATGTCTTCGCCCACTGGTGGGTACAAATAAACAATCAATCAATCAATTATTATTATTATTTTTTATTTTATTTTTTTTCCCCCCAACTTGAATTAAGTCTTTAGGAAGTGGCAAATTGTGCGAAGTTCTGCATCTTCTGATTATAAAAATCATGTGCTGTACCTCATCATGTTCGCCTTACAACTTCCTTGTAATATTTCCTCATATTAATTATTTTAAATTACATTATTTTGCTGTGTCCAATAATTACTGTAATGTATTAGCCCATGTGTGGGTATAAATATACAATCAATCAATCAATTATTATTATTATTATTAAATTTTCAGAAGCCATTGCCTAGATATAACTTGAGGGTTGTTATGTAGGCTAACAGCTGACGTCAGGCACATCACATATTCACACACACTCACACACACACACGTACACACACGCACGCACACACACACACACTCTCTCTCTCTCTCTCTCTGTCGCTCTCTCTCCCTCTCCCTACCAGCAGCAGCATCACCTTCCCCCGCCTTTACTCTCAATGAAACCCAAGCCGGGAATCCCAGGCCCTGTCCTGTTTGTTTACACTCCTCCCGGGATACTCGACCCATAGGGGGGAGAGGGGGTAGAAGGGGCAGGAGGGAGGGGTAGAGTAGGGGCAGGATGGGAGGGGGGCAGGCGGGGGTGTGGTAAAGAGAGAATAAAGAGGGGAAAACGGAGAAAATCAGTGGAGAGATAGAGAGAAGAATACTTGCCAGGAGGGGAGGGGGGCAGGAGGGGAAGGAGGGATGGGGGCCAGGAGGGGAGGGGGGCAGGAGGAGGGGAGGGGAGGAGGCAGGAGGGGAGAGGGGAGGCAGGAGGGGAGGGGGGAGGCAGGAGGGGAGGGGGGAGGCAGGAGGGGAGGGGGCAGGGGGAGGGGAGGGGACAGGAAGGGAGGGGAGGGGTGCAGGAGGGGAGGGGTGCAGGAGGGGAGGGGAGCAGGAGAGGAGAGGGGGGTGAAGAGAGAATAAAGAGGGAAAAATCAGTGGAGAGATAAAGAAAAAAAAACTTGCCACGATTGGAAAGACAAATTAATAGAAATTAATAGTATTTCCGCTACACTCGCTAAATAGTTCGTTCCACTGCATTTTGTCATCTCCAGAACCTATGACGCACTACTCCTCCTAAACAGGTGCCTCCACGACATTGAACACTAGGACCAAAAGTTGTTCGTATAATCAAATTTAACAAAGTGACGCTGCCGGATTTCTGCTACACTCGCTAAGTAGGTCATTTCACTGCGTTTTGTCGTCTCCAGAACCTTTGATGCAGTAATCCTCCTAAACAGGTCCCTCCCTGACATTGAGACGAAAGGTAATCTCAGTCAAAATGAACAAAGTGAACCTGCCGGATTTCCGCTATCGACTGTGGTGGCTCTTACACCGCCAGATTGTCAGACACGGGATGTAGCGGAATAGGGATTTAGCGGATTCATCTGCCGTGAGGGGGTACTACTCGCCTTTTCTGGACTCCCTTCTCCCTCATGTTTGACATATAAGTTTTGAGGTTATAAGACGTTCGTTCTGTTAGTTTGGCGATTTTGAGACCTTTCGCCTGAAAAGCACCTCCATGCCCTTTATGTGTCGATTTTTTTCCTGGCGAGCAATAGCGATCCTCTAATTTTAGAAGGAATCGGTCTTCGGCCAGGAAATATTTCTACCGAAAAATTTACAAATTTATCTTGAAAGGGGGTCACTTCTCAAGTAACTCATTTCCACCCCCTCACTCTTGATTTGTGTCTCTCCATCAATGCCTGTACGTCAATGTCGGGATTACCACATTAACATGAAAGGACTTTCATGCTGATCACCTTATTCCTTGTTACTGCTTTCAGCATTCCTACAACCCTCTTCCCCTGTTGCACCCTCTCCCGCACTTCTTCACCCATACTCCCATCTTTACTCAACACGCACTTCTTCACCCATACTCCCATCTTTACTCAACACGCACTTCTTCACCCATACTCCCATCTTTACTCAACACACTGCCTAAATACTTAAATGAGCTACCATTCTCCATAACCTGGCCGTTCAACCTCACCTCACACTCTGTGACTGCAAAACCTTTCAAAGACCATCACCATAATCTTCCCCGCAGTTACCTTCAGATTCTGTTTGCACATGCTGTTCCAAACGTATTTACCAGACCGCGCAACTCCCACTCACTATCACTTATTAGAATTGCATTATCTGAAAACAGCAGTACAGGCAACTTTCACTTATTCCTTCCCTTATCAGCGGTACATCAACATCCACTGCTATTCCTTGTATTTCATGACTCCATCCATATATTAATTGAACAACCATGGGGACATCACACACCCTTGCTTTAACCCAACATTCAGATCAAAGAAATAGCTCTGTACATTCTCTACACACACTGCCGCCTTTGCACCCTCATTCATGCTCGTCACCGCTTTCAGCAACTTACCAGCTACTCCGTATATTCTCAATACTTTTCACAGTCCTTCTCTATCAACTCTGTTGTAGGCCTTCTCCTAGTCCATAAAGGCAGCATACAACTTGTTTCCCTTCTCCAGATATTTTTCAACAACATATTTCAAGGCAAAAATCTGGTCTACACATCCTCTTCCCTTCCTAAACCCGCCCTGATTCTCACCTACCCATTTCTCTGTTCTCACTCTCACTCTCTCGATCACTACCCTACTGTACATCTTCCCTACTACACTTAGAAGACATATCATATATGGGAACTATTATGCCCGTCTTCCGGTCATCAGGCCAACTTCCCTGCTCCCATGCTAGTTTACACATTTTTCATACTCATTCAATCACTACCTCACCACCATACCTCAGCATTTCCCCACACACTCCATCTTTTCCTGATGCTTTCGCCATCTTCACTTTTCAAAGCCTCACACACTTTTGACCTGATCCCCACCTCCTCTACTACTTCTCTTCTTCTCCCTCCCATACCCCATCCATCTATGTTTGCTGGTGTTTCATTCCTTACTTTCTACAATTTGTTGAAGTGCTCCCTCCATCTCTCGACTCTCTCTTACTTCTCTGCTCGTACTCGCCCATTCTTATCTTTCACACCCTTATGACTTCCCTTGCTACCCTCCCTAACATTATTGACCCCTTTCCAGAACAGTTTCTTATACTCCCTCAACTTTACACTTAAATTCCTTCTAAATTGCTCATCCACTCTTCTCTTACTTTCCTTTACTACTCTCTTCACAACTCTCTTCTTCTCCAATTGCCTTTCCCTTTTCTGTAACTCCAAATCTTCATTCCCACTACTACCTAACCACTCTCTATATGCTTTCTTCTTCTCTTCAACTGCTAGTTTCACCTCTTCAGTCCACCATGTTGTTCCCTTCACTCCTCTCCCTCTTCTCCTAACTCCATATACCTCCTCACATGCTGCACAAATCTCCTCCTTAAACACTTTGCTTACCTCTTCCAGTTCCTCCATACCCTCCAAGTAAACCTACCTAATCGTCTTTCTACTGCTCTCTTGAACTCTTCCTACTGTAACCTTTCCACCCTCTTCACCACTTCACCTCCCTCCCGCCCTACTCTAGCTCTCTTTGCCCACTTCTGTTGTATCCTAATTTTAGCTACTTTTACATAATGGTCAGAACCACCCCCACCCCCTACCCCAATACCCCTATATACCCTAGCATCTAGCATAACATTCTTCAATCGTTCATCCATACATATATAATCAATATAATCTATCAGTGCCTTTAGTTCCACTGTCTCTCCCTCTCTCCTCCACGCCACTCTCCATGTGTACCTGTGTATCATTCTGTGTCAGAAGAAAGTGTTGGCTGTCCACAGCCTCCTCCCCACACATACCTCCACATGTGCACAGCCATTTCCATCTACCTATGACGGTACACCCCATCCTCCCACCACTATGTCTCTGCCTCATATTAAAACCGAGTTTATATAATTAGCACCATATTTCACTAACAAATCTTCAAAATAACGGAGAAATCTTGATGAGAACTTTGCAATTTACCATCAGTTGAAAAGAAACAGGGTATAATGTCTATTTATTACATTTAGGCCAACAATATTCACCTCTAACCTCTATAACTAGAACACGACTACAGTGATCGAGATATTATGTCTACCATTTGGGAGGAGTCAGCCAGGAAATAGGTGTGGACAATTACAGGTGGGGCGATGAGAGAGAGAGAGAGAGAGAGAGAGAGAGAGAGAGAGAGAGAGAGAGAGAGATAGAGGAGAGATTAGAGATGACAGAGAGATAGAGAGAGAGAGAGAAGAAGAGAGGAGAGAGGAGAGCGAGAGAGAGGAGAGAGGAGAAGAGGAGGAGAGAGGAGACGAGAGGAGGAGAGAAAGACGAGAGAGAGCGAGAGAGAGAGAGAGAGAGAGAGAGAGAGAAAAAAATCGCCTTTATACCTTAAATGTGAAATCAAGAAAACCTCTATCGAAACAAGATAACAAAAGTTCAAAAACAGATTCAAACAAACAGGTCGAAAAATGGTTAGCAACAAACAAATACTATGCGTCTAATAAATCACCAACACAATATACTGCAAACAACAACAAGAGGCTATAAAAGATCATCAATAGAGAGAGAGAGAGACAGAGGATGGCGGAAATAGCTAGTTATATTAAGGGGGGTCACCTGCTTTTTTTTCTCTTTCTCTCCTTTTATATCTTTCTCTGGCTTGTATTCATTCGGCCCCATTCAGCCAACTGTCTTAAGACGTTTATCCCCATCAATGTGTCGATTTCTTCCTGGCGAGCGATAGCAAGCCAGCATTGTATGGAGAAATCCGGCTTCGCCGGAGAAATTTTTCTATCGAAAAATTTACAAACTTAGCTTGCTGTCAAAAACAAATATATATATGCTGGCTCGCTAACGCTCGCCAGGAAAATATTGACACCTGGATGCGGGTAAACGTCTTGAAACAGTAGGCTGAATAGGGCCGAATGGATACAAGCCAAAGAGAGAGGGAGAGAAAGAGACAACAAGCTCATCAATAGAGAAAGAGAGACAGAGGCAGAGGCTGGCGGAAATGGCTGGTTAATATTAATAGTATTGCATTGTATTCCAGTGGCAGTACGGTCATTAGTGATACAAACCCTTCATTACATGTTGTGTTTCCGCTACCAGTGTTCAACAGAGTATCAACTATCAATCCTCCCTAATAATCATTGTAAAATATATAAAATGTATATCAAATTGCTGAGATTCACTTGTTAACTTGAGCATTAAGGGGGTAGTGCTTAATTATTGGTCTATCTATTAATTTATTTAGTTTATAGTTTTCTCGAGAGACCTTCATCAAGCTTAAAAAAAAAAAAAAAAAAAAAAAAAAAAAAAAAAAAAAAAAAAAAAAAAAACAACACACACACACGCACCCTAGACCCCCCCCCCCCCCCCCCCTCCGCCCTTCAAGATAAGTTTGTACATTTTTCGTTTACTCCTAGAATTACTAGGCTCACTGTCGTGAAAACCTGTCGTGAATAACCAAGAAACCTCAGTGGTTCCTTATACTTCTTGATATCTGCGCGCCTTTAGTCTATTCGCATTAAGTAGGCGAGGAATCATGACCTCTAGCCTCTGTAACTCAAAAACGACTAGAGTAATCGAGCTAACATTTCTACCATTTGGGAAGAGCGAGTCATTGAATAGATGTGGAAATTTACAGCCAATTTGCTCTAGCCCTTTTTGAGTTACAGCGGATAGAGGTCATGACTTTTTGCCTACTTACAGCGAATAGACTATAGCTTGTCTGCAGTGTTATCATAGTTAGGGAAACCTCTACATAATGAGTGGGCGTTAGATTAAAGAGGGAATGTCTTTAAAGAGGGAATGTCTTTAAAGAGGGAATGTCTTTAAAGAGGGAATGTCTTTAACACCTTCTGTACCGGCGACGTCTTTTTAGTACTATCCTTACTATATTTAAACTATTCTCAGCAGTTTAAGAAGGATATGTGGTCGTAAAAAGGGTTAAGGGAGATAGTTCGTAACATGTTCATTGCTGAAGGCATTTTTAAACTGAAGAACATCGTCTAATAGTAGCCAGAATAAAGTTAAAATGACTTCGCGGTACAGAAGGGGTTAAGAGTGAACTAGTATGGGTAAAAACAATTGTAAATAGTTTAGAATAGAATATACAGCATATATAAAAGCAAGAGAGAAAATAAGTATACAGATACAATATACAAAATATGATGCCAGTATAACTCCAAGCAACATAACAAGAATATACTTGTCATTTTGAATATATATTATTAGTTACATGTTATGTACACGTTAAATTATTAAGTTGTATTAAAACTGGGCATTTTGACGAAATACGTAGTTAACCCTTTGAGTACCAGCGACGTCTGTTGAACTTTATGCTAGCCACATTTAGACTATTTCAGGCACCTTAGGAAGGATACATGGTAGCTACACTGATTATTTGAGATAGTCGGTAGCCTTTTAATGGCCACAGGTATTTCCTAAGCTGAATAAAATCGTCTAATAGTCGCCAGGATATAATGAAAAAGACGTTACCGGTACTGTATGGGTTAAGGGGAGATTTCCACTTGAGGGTTTTTTTTTCTGGACCCCTTTCTCCCTCATGTTTAGCCCCATTGCTTTTGAGATTTTAAGACGTTCGCCCTAGTAGTTTAGACATTTTAAGACATTTTGACCCATTTCTGCCAATTTTAAGACCTTTCGTGCCATTAAGGTGAAAAAAAAATCCTGGTGAGCGATAGCGAGCCTGTATTTTAAGAGCAATCGGCCTCCGGCCGGGACAACCTCTTCATAATGACGACAATTTCCCGATGATCTGGCCTTTACAGTAGCCTTTAGTTATGTCTACTGAACTCTGATATGTTTACTGAGTCTGTGGATAACGTTGAGATGATTATTCATAACATTATTAAGGATTATTAGGAATTAATAGGTACCCTCCCATTAAGGGGAGGTTTTTAGTTAGTTCCCTAGAACTCCATCAAGCTTAAAATTACGCCCTCTAGGCCCCCATAACATAAATTGCATGAAAGGTCTTAAAATTGACAGAAATGGGGCGACAGTTCTTAATTATGAGGCGAACATCTTAAAATATAAAAAGCAATGGGGCTGAACATGAGGGAGAAAGGGGTCCAGAAAAAATAAATCCCTCAAGTGGATATCTCCCCTTTAGCCAACACTAAACCTGAAGCTTTAGGAATATCATATTGCGCTATTATCTCGTTTGAGGTTGATGCATTTTTAAATGAGAGTATGCATATTATGGCTTGTAAATGATGCACACTACTCAATGATGCACATGAAACAGTGAACGTAAATTAATGATGTGTACACCCACGGACAAATCTTCATAATCTATTTTTGTGTTGTATTAATTTCACCACAACACCAAACACCTCCAATGAAATTAATGAAAGCATATAATATGTGATCCACTAATTTTGTTATATATTGGTTTATAACAAAATTACTCCTGAACCACTCTGATCAAAACCTTGACTGTAAAGGCTTTGTTAACCCTTTGAAGATTATGACGCAGTTTGCATGTTTATTCTGTCCATCATTAGACGATTTTGTACAGTTTAAGAAGGATCTGTGGGAATGATAAGGGTAAAGACTATCTCAATCATATTTTGTTACATATTTTGTTTTCTATGTGAGTGAGGGAGACAAAAGGCAGAACTGCCTGTAGCGAGTGCCTCCCTCAAAGTTGAAAGATTGACGGCCGAAATCAAGGGACGTTCGAGCCAAAAATGCCTGGACACACGGAGTTTGAAGCAATTTAAGTTATAGGAAGAGGGAAAGATTGATTCTGGGAGAGAGTTCCAGAGCTCAGCTGTAGAATAGAAGAAAGGCTGAGAATAACATTTCACCTTGGGTTAGAGAGTTGCACAGAGTAGGGGTGGCATTGTGTTGCAAGACGGGTACTACGTACCTTACGTAGAGGAGGTGGTATACACTGGTTCTGAGGAACACTGATATACCATTCCTAATCTGAATAAAATCGTCTAACAATAGCCAGAAAACAGAAAAGTTAATCGGATCATGATGTGTGTGTGTCTGTCGATGGGAGGTGTAGTGGGCTGGCTGACAAATTGGTGGGGTG
>CM064568.1:6387892-6412892 GCA_032716605.1 Paralithodes platypus
ATTGATGATTGATGTTTATTGTTTATTGATGATTGATGTTTATTGTTTACGATTGATGTTTATGTTTGATTGATGTTTATTGTTTATGATTGATGTTTATTGTTTATGATTGATGTTTATTGTTTATTAATGATTGATGTTTATTGTTTATGATTGATGTTTATTGTTTATTAATGATTGATGTTTATTGTTTATGATTGATGTTTATTGTTTATGATTGATGTTTATTGTTTATGATTGATGTTTATTGTTTATGATTGATGTTTATTGTTTATTAATGATTGATGTTTATTGTTTATGATTGATGTTTATTGTTTATTAATGATTGATGTTTATTGTTTATGATTGATGTTTATTGTTTATTAATGATTGATATTTATTTTTTATGATTGATGTTTATTGTTTATTAATGATTGATGTTTATTGTTTATTAATGATTGTTATTGTTTATGATTGTTATTGTTTATGATTGTTATTGTTTATGATTGTTATTGTTTATGATTGTTATTGTTTATGATGACTTACATACCGATAGAGAGCTAGACAGACAAGAAAGAAAGCAAGCAGACAGATGGACACAAATCTGTAGACCATTCGACCAACATACTGACAGACAGTCACTATTAGAAATTTGGTTTTAGCATAAGAACACAAGAAAATGGGAGTCTGCAGAAAGCCGATTGGCCCAAACAAGGCAGATACCTCTCACACTTAACCCTAATTATAGGGCCTAATGTCTAATAGTTTTGTAGACACAATAGTACATATAGTTAATTAACCCCTTCTGTACCGACGACGTCCTTTTAGCTTTATTCTGGCTACTATTTAACGATGTTATTCAGTTTCAAAAGAACCTCCAGCAATTAAGGAGAGGTTTTTAGTTGATTCCCTAGACTTCCATCAAGCTTAAAATTACTCCCCCTTGACCCCCATTCAAGATAAAGTTGTACATTTTTCGGTAGAAAAATCTCCCGGCCGAAGGCCGGTTCCCCTTAAATTATAGGCTCGCTATCGCTCGCCAGGAAAAAATCGACACCTAAATGGCACGAATGGTCTTAAAATTGACAGAAATGGGGCGAGGGTTCTTAAACTCGCCAAACTAATGGGGCAAGCGTCTTTAAATCTCACAAACAATGGGGCTAAACATGAGGGAGAAAGAGGTCAAGAAAAAAATCCCTCAAGTGGAAATCTTCCCTTAAGAGGCTTCGATCTATCTTAATTAATCCTTTATACGACCACAGATCCTTCTTAAGCTGCACAAAATCGTCTGAATATAGCTAGAATAAAAGGAAAAAGGCGTCGCCGATACGGAAGGGGTTAAACGTGTAAAATGTAAATATTAAGGGGGGGGTGACCTGTTTTTCTTCTGTCCTTTTCTATCTTTCTCTGGCTTGTATCTATTTGGCCCCATTCAGCAGCCTACTGTTTTAAGACGTTTATCCCCATCCAAGTGTCAATTTCTTACTGGTGAGCGGTAGCGAGCCAGCATATTTAGTTTGTTTTGTTAGACAGCAGGATAAATTTGTACATTTTTCGATAGAAAAATTTCTCCGGCGAAGCCGGATTTCTTCATATAATGCTGGCTCGCTTTCGCTCGCCAGGAAGAAATCGACACCTAGATGGAGATAAACGTCTTATAATAGTTGGCTGAATGGGGCCGAATGGATACAAGCCAGAGAAAGACAGAAAAGGAGAGAAATAACAAAAAGAAGGTCACCCCCCTTAATACGATTGCAGTCGTACGCTATTAACAGTGTAATGGAACCCGGGTTAAGTTAGGAGTCTGGGATATTGCTTGCTTTTTAGAATTTTAATGGAGAGAGAGAGAGAGAGAGAGAGAGAGAGAGAGAGAGAGAGGGGGGGGGGGGGGTGAGGTTAATGAATATGAGGATGAGAAATAAGTGGGGTAGAGACGTAGAAAGATTATACAAGTGGAATAGTGGACAAAGAAACACAGAAGGGAAGAGAAGTGGAGAGATATACATGGAGAGTACAAAGGGAGTACAAAGGAAATCAAGCAACAACAGGTCTAGTGACTCTTCTAGGCTGCTTGTCCAAACAGTGGTTTAGAGTGGGTAAGGGAACATTGGAAAGGGAACTACTGCCCTAGAACTAATGTCCGTGGCAGGACTAGGAAGTTAGTAGGGGACATATGGGTTAGTAACTGAGGGGGGGATAAAATAAAGTTATTCATTTACAAACGCAGTCAGTCGCGGGTTTGATGCGAGATATTTGTCTAAGCGGAGTTTAAATGAATCAACGGTGTTGCAGTCTATAACGTCTCGGGGAAGCCCATTCCACAAGTTGACAACTCGATTGAAGAAGAAATTCTTAGATTCGTGTGAGTTAAAAGATTTACCAATAATTTTGCAACCGTTTCCCCGCGTGTAATTAGATTGGTCGATAGTGAAGTACTTACTACAGTTCATATTGTCGATGCCTTTGATGATTTTGAACACTTGGATTATCACCTCTTAATCTGCGTTGGGTTAAAGGAAATAGATTTAATTCTCTAAGACGCTCTTCGTATGGTTTGTTCTTTAGGCTAGGTATCATTTTGGTAACTCTACGTTGAACTCGTTTCTAGCTTGTTTATATCATTTTGGTAATAAAGGCACCAGGATTGAACGCAGTATTCCAAAATATGGCTCACTAAGGAATTGTAAAGGGTTAGGATAACTTCTTTGGATTTATGCTCAAATGATCTGCCTATAAAGCCAATTATTTTGTTTGCCTTCTTAACAACTTCTGAACATTGGTGACTCGATTTTAGGTTACTCGATATTGTTACTCCCAGATCGGTTTCTCTGTTTACATTCTTAAGCCGAGTGCCATTCATCGAATAGTTTGCTTTCTCATTTAGGTATCCGATATGTAGTACTTTACATTTATCCGCATTGAAACTCATTTGCCAAATTTGGGCCCAACATGACAATTTATCTAGATTGTGTTGCATATCTTCAATTTGTTCTTTTGAGAGTACGCTATTTGCAATTTTTGTATCGTCAGCAAATTTTGATATTGTACAGGTGAGACCCTCATCTATGTAAATTAGAAAGAGAATTGGTCCCAGTACCGATCCCTGGGGTACCCGCTACTTACATTGGTCCATTTAGATGCCTTACCGTTTATGACTACTCTTTGCTTTCTGTCGCTGAGCCAATTTTCTATCCATTTCAACACACCGTCTTGTATTCCATGCGCATTTAGTTTTAGCAGTAAACGTTTGTGGGGAACTTTGTCAAAGGCCTTTTGAAAATCAAGGTATATAATATCTACAGCTTTACTCTCATCGTAGAGGTTAAGGATATCGTGGAAGAAGTCTAAGAGGTTTGTTAAACAGGAACGTTTTTTACGAAAGCCGTGTTGAGTATCTTTAAGTAAGTTATTTGCCTCGAAGTGATTTACGAGTCTGTCTATTATGACCGTTTCTAACATTTTACATACAATTGAGGTTAAGCTAATTGGACGATAGTTACTGGGTAGGGATTTGCTGCCTTTTTTGAATATCGGTGTTACGTTGGCTAGCTTCCACTGATCAGGCATAGTCCCAGACTGCAAGGATTCATTGAATAGCAATGTCAGTGGTTTGGAGAGCTCATCCTTAGCTTCCTTTAGAACTCTAGGCGAGATTGTATCAGGTCCAGGCGTTTTATTTACCTTGAGTTTATCTAAACAATTCAATACTTCTCTCTCTGTAACGGTGATATTGCTTAGAACATCTGAATTATCAATCTGAATCGGCGATGGTGTAGGGATATCACTGAGGTCTTCGGTTGTAAAAACTGATGCAAAGAAAGTATTGAGGGCATTACTCATTTGTACTTCGTCTTTGGTGTATTCTCCATTTTCATCGACTAACGGTCCAGCAACAGTTGAAGTAACTACTTTTTTCTTTCTGATATAACTATAGAATTCTTTCGGGTTTGTTTGACTTTGATTCGCAACATGTAACTGCAGGGTCTTTTTACTTTGCTTAATTAACTTTTTGGCTTTGCGTCGTAGCTCTACAAATTTCACCCGTTCTTCGTCATTTTGTGAGGATTTTAATCTATCATTAGCAATTTTTTTAGCAAGCAGACAGTCTGAAATATCTTTATTCCACCATTTGGGCTTATCATTATGGCCTGGACGCCGTATTTTCGATGGTATGCAGTCTTGCACTGCCTTAAGGTAAGTGGTTGTGAAACACTCCCAAGATGTAGTTATGTCGTTATTGTTAGTCAGAAAGCTCCAGTCAGTTTCTTTAAGCTTTGATTTAAGTTTATGAAAATTTGCTTTCTTGAAATTAGGGACTTTCTCAATGCTGCTATTTGATTTGTTACTAGTAAACTTTAAAGTGAAAGTTATCGTACGATGGTCGCTGTTACTGAATTCATCACCAACATTCAAATTCTCTATTAATTCTTCTTTTGTTGCGAGTACAAGGCCAAACACATTATTACCACTGGTCGGAGATTGTACAAATTGAAAAGTGTACTCTCTTGCAAGTTAGCATAGAGGTCGTGTCCAGAGTGTGAAGTAAGAATTTCGCCCCATTTAGTCACGGGTAAGTTGAAATCGCCAAGAATTACGGTATCTTGTATGTTAGTTATTTCTGCAATTTGTTCATAAATTTCACTGTCAGTTTGCACTGATTGAGATGGGGGTCTGTATAATAAAGCTAGTGTTATTTTAGTTCCTCGTTTATTATTTAATAGTACGTAAGATATGTCTATATTCGCAATTTGAGGTTTTGACATTAAGACGGGATTAAGACTTTCCTTTATAAAAAACAGAACTCCTCCTCTATTTCTATTGATCCGACTTTTCTCAAACATTGTATAACCAGGAAGCGTATATTCGGCTAAAAAGTCTCTGTCTTCCGTATTTAACTGTAATGCCGATTATATCATAATGTTCTGTAAACACGATTTCCTCTAGATCTGAAAATTTATTGCGTATGCTACGAGCATTTACATAAAACACCTTAAGAGTATTAGAGTTGGATGTTACCGATTGTGCATTGTCTGAATTTTCAGTTCGTATTTGACTTACACTACCCTGTCTGGGGTCTGGTTGACCCCGTTTTTTGAACGGAAATCCTTGACTGCATCGTTCAGCAGACGACCAAGACGTGCAGCTCCTACTTCATTGAGATGTACACCATCTCCTGAAAACAAAGATTTATCATAGTAAAAATGATCCCACGTGTCGACAAAGCCGATGTCCTCCTCCCTGCAGAGTTTGGCTAGTCGGCGATTTTGTACTGGTAGCTATGTTGTAGAATCGGTTTTCTACATCAATCCGGGGAACAATTCCTGAAATTAAGATTCTATTAGATTTTTCCTTGAAGGACCTGATCAGCCGCCAGTACTTGCAAAGTAGTTCCTCTGACCGCGTCCGTTGGACATCGTTAGATCCAACGTGGATGACGTACGTAGTGCTTGCGGGGGCGAGCCTGGAAACCTTTTCCACAGCCGCAACAATGTCGTCCACGCCGCCACCTGGGATACAGAATCGCTTTCTGGTCCTGGGTGCCCTGGCGCAGAACTCGGCCACGGACCATGGAGTCGCCCACAAGCCGAACTTCTTCCGTTTCCTCTTCCTCGTCAATAGCCAGAATTTTGAAGCGGTTTTGGCATGTTGTCGGGATGACCTTCCTGGTACTGGTACTGGGATGCACATTGTTTCTCACTAACTGAAAATTGTCCTGGGGGGGAGTGAGAGTAGAGTAATTATTATTTTCTGCATCATCTAAGGTAGCTGCTGGTGTGGGTACCGGTACTGTATGCACTGGAATGGCGGTTGACATCGTAGTGGTTTCTTGGGCCGAGGGCACTCCTACGTTGAGTGTGGCAAATTCTTGAAGGGATTCAAGCTTCGTAGTCAGGGCATCGATCTTGCGGTGAGCTGCATTCAATTCATCCGCAATCTTCTCTCGGAGCTGGCAAAATCTACAAATTTGGAGATCAGTATCAACAAACATGGTAGGACCAAATTTACCGGAACAACTCCTGCAGGTTCGTTGCGGCACCATGACGATATAATCACAATATGCCTGAAAATCACACAAATTTATGGTAGCAAAATGGTACAATTAAAGCCTGAAAATCACAAAAAATGTATGTTAGCAATGTGTGTGAGAGAGAGAGAGAGAGAGAGAGAGAGAGAGAGAGAGAGAGAGAGAGAGAGAGAGAGAGAGAGAGTACAGGAGGAGGGTTACCCACTATACTCTGTTTCAGTTCATCTGGCCGCAAATTGAATCCCTTAACAGCTAATTTCTCGATACTTAAGGGGAGATATGGCGCTTTTCTAGACCACCTTCTCCCTCATCTTTATCCCCATTATTTTGTCGATTTTATGAAATTTCGCCCCATTTCTGTCAATTTTAAGACCTTTCCTGCCATTTAGGTGTCGATGTTTTCATGGCGAGCGATAGCGAGCCTGTAATTTAAGAGGAACCGGCCTTTGGCTGGGACATTTTTCTACCGTAAAATGTACAAATTTGTCTTGAAAGGAGGTCTAGGGGGCGTCTTTTTAAGCTTGATGGAGGTCTAGCGAGGAAACTAGAAAAATAATAAATACATGAAAAAGTGAAGGATCTGCCCTTAATGGCAACATAGGATACTGCTACGTCTCTGCGTCATATTCTTGCCAAGTGTTCATAATTAGCAACATATTTCGCTCCACAAATCTGGGCAATAGCCGAGTAACCAGGATGGCGAGATTGCAATTTACCATCAGCTGGAAACCAAAACAGACCATAGTGTTGTTTATTGTCCTCATATTTCGGCCTAGTGGTCATTGTTGGGGCCTTAAGGGGAGTGACCTGCTTTTTGTTATTTCTGTCCTTTTCTCTCTTTCTTTGGCTTGTATCCATTTGGCCCCATTCAGCCAACTATTTTAAGACGTTTATCGCCATCTAGGTGTCGATTTCTTCCTGGCGAGCGATAGCGAGCCACCATTATATGAAGAAATCCGGCATTGCCGGAGAAATTTTTCTATCGAAAAATGTACAAATTTAGCCTGTTGTCTAACAAAACTAAAAAATATGCTGGCTCGCTACCGCTCACCAGTAAACAATTTACACCTGGATGGGGATAAACGTATTAAAACAGTAGGCTGAATGGGGCCAAATGGATACAAGCCAGAGAAAGATAGAAAAGGACAGAACCAAATCAGGTCACCCCCCTTAACCCCTTCTGTACCGGCGACGTCTTTTTAATTGTATTCTTGTTATATTTAGACGATATTGTGCAGTTTAAGAAGGATCTAAGGTAGTACAATAAGTTAAGTGAGAAAGTTCGAAACCTGTTAATTGCTGGAGGCCCTTTTTAAACTGAATACAATCGTCTAACAGTAGCCAGAATAAAGTTAAAAAGACGTCGCTGGTACAGAAGGGGTTAAGGGGGCTGGATTTATATATTAGATTATATATTTATTTATTATTCTTTTAGTTTCCTCCCTAGACCTCCATCAAGCTTAATTTATTATCCTCAAGATCCCCCTTTGAGATCAACTTTTACATTTTTGGTAGAATAATGTCCCGGCCGAATGCCAGTTCCTCCAACATTACACGCTTACTATCGCTCGCCAGGACGAAAAGACACTTAAATGGCACAAAAGGTCTTGATATTGATACAGAAATGGGAAGAAATGTCTTAAAATCGACAAACTAATGGAGCGAACGTCTTAAAATCTCAAAACTAATGGGGCCAAGCGCGAGGGAGAAATAATTACGCCCATCGCCCCCTTAAGTGTCAAGAAATCCGCTGCTAGACTGAGCCAGAGGGATGAAGTGTTTCTCCCGGTGGTGGTGAACAGAGTATACTGGGCGGCTGCTGCACCCCGCCTGGACGTATAAAGCCGGTATCACACGAGAGCTTTTATAGTCAACATTCCGATGATCAACATTTTTCTGGCAACATTTCTGGAATATATTACACTGGTATCTGAAACTAGACTGATGATATATGAATTTAGGTAACAGAAATATATTAAATGTTGACCTCATAAGCTGCCAGGCCAGTGTGGAGGATAAATGTTGAGTGAAAAAGCGCTCGTGTGCTACCGGCTTAAGGGGGGTGACCTGTTTTTGGTCTGTCCTTTTCTATCTTTCTCTGGCTTGTATCCATTTGGCCCCATTCAGCCTACTGTTTTAAGACGTTTATCCCCATCCAGGTGTCAATTTTGTACTGGTGTGCGGCGAGCCAGCATATTTTTATTTTATTTTGACAGCAGGCTAAATTTGTAAATTTTTCGATAGAAAAATTTCTCCGGCGAAGCCGGATTTCTTCATATAATGCTGGCTCTCTATCGCTCGCCAGGAAGAAATCGACACCTAGATGGGGATGAACGTCTTAAAATAGTTGGCTGAATGGGGCCGAGTGGATACAAGCCAGAGAAAGAGAGAAATGGACAGAAATAACAAAAAGCAGGCCACCCCCCTTAACTCACAAGAACACCAATAAACCCGCTACAAATTATACGATATACCGCAGCGGGCCACAGTAAAGGAAGCCAGTAAGTTCGCTCCTTGGCCTCTTCGCATCTTCCTCACTTCCCTACAATAGTTGGCATCTTGCGAGTTTCAGGCTATACGATCATTCAAGCTGTAAATGTTGATGTTTGGCGGATAAGACAATATTTTTCTTTTTATTATTTATTATTATTATTATTATTATTATTATTATTATTATTATTATTATTATTTTTTTTAAGGAAGGGAATAATGTTGAATCTGATTTAATTTACTTAGGTGTATGTGAGTACTACATCTTCTAATATAATTGTATTTCTGCTTAAGGGGAATTCCACTTGAGGGATTTTTCTTTGGGAGCCCTTACTCCCTCATGTTTAGCCCCATTGATTTTGAGATTTTAAGATGTTCGCCCCATTAGTTTGGCGATTTTAAGAACTTTCACCCCATTTCTGTCAATTTTAAAACCTTTCGTGCCATTTAGTTGTCGATTTTTTTCCTGGCGAGCGATAGTGAACATGTAATTCGTGAGCCGGGACTTTTTTCTACCGAAAAATGTACAAATTTATCTTGAAAGGGGATCTAGGGGGGTGTCATTTTAAGCTTGAAGGAGGTCTAGGGAACAAAATAAAAACGTCCCCTTAATATCTAAGTTTACATTTTGAGTATCTTTGTGGTCCGAAACTCGCAAATGGTCAATTCTCACACTCACTGTCTTGACCTCCCAAGTTAATCTAAAACCAGATGAAAATATTAGCGATAAGCAATTCCATAAACGACACAGGATGGACATATGATAAAATAGAATAAAAACTTGTAATTGTTAATGTCGTTGTCAAGCGAAGACTGATTGGACAACTTAGCCGGTAAACCCTTGCAACCAGCAGATCTCAACCAGTACTGTTAGGCTATACCAGGGTAGGTAAGTCAGAAATCGCGAACTCTTAACCTCTGTAACTCAAAAGGGGCTAGAGCAAATGGGCTATACATTTCCACACCCTTTTCCTATCTGACCTTTCCCAAATGGTAGAACGATTAGCTCAATTACTCCAGTAGTATCTGAGTTATAGAGGTCAGTAATCAAGAGTTTATCGCCTACTTATAATGAATAAACTATAGGTTAGGAGATGGTTAAGTTTGGTTAGGGCTTTAAGATGACACTGGTTTAATTGTACTAGGTTGAGTTGGCATTGATTGAGTTGTAAAGTTGCCGCCAAGATTACGAGCTGTTACAGAATATATATATATATATATATATATATATATATATATATATATTATACCGGTATATATATATATATATACCTGTATATATATATATTTTTTTTTTTTTTTTTTTTTTTTTTTTTTTTTTTGCTATTTTGGTTGTTTGTGGGTGTAGCAATGGGAAGCACAAACCTATATTTTACAAACCAATTGATAGGTCAGGTCAAGTTTCTGTATCTTGTTTGATACTTATACTTAAACTAGCTAACATAACATAACTCTATATAATAATCTACCACTTGGAACTCTTGCTAGGTGTACTTTTAAAAATGGTCTACGGGTTGAATGAGCATGATCGAAACCGAGACGAAGTGACTGGAACGAAGAGGTCACGAGACGAACTGACCTACCCCCTAAAATCAAGAGGTCATATTATCTGGCTGCTGATTTCTGGGCTCTCGTTTCTCATAATAACGCTGACTTTTACACCGGTGAAATTATTATGGCCAAGTAGTGGAGTCGCCATCTCCGCTGCGCTAACTAGGCCATTTGGAAACACCCGGAGAAAAACCTTAGCTTAAGGGGGGTCACCGTGTTTTTTTTTTTTATCTCTCTCCTTTTCTCTACTTTCCCTGGCTTGTATCCATTCGGCCCCATTCAGCTAACTGTTTTAAGACTTTTATCCCCATCCAGGTGTCGATTTCTTCCTGGCGAGCGATAGCGAGCCAGCATTGTATGGAGAAATCCGGCTTCGCCGGAGACATGTTTCTATCTAAAAATGTACAAATTTAGCTTGCTGTCAAAACAAAAATATATATATGCTGGCTCGCTACCGCTCACCAGGAAAATATTGACACCTGGATGGGGGTAAACGTCTTAGAACAGTAGGCTGAATGGGGCCGAATGGATACAAGCCAAAGAGAGAGGGAGAGACAGAGAAAAAAAGGCGAGGTGGGCCCCCTTATATAATTACCAGGGTGAGATGGACTGAAGGGAACTCTCTAGTGTGGTGGTGAAGGCGGGGTCACACGGGCCCTTCCTCCGGCAACTTTAATCGGCAACTTAATAATAATAATAATAATAATAGTGGGATATTCACAGTGCCGTAAATACAAGAGTGAGGAAAATAAATCCACGTGTTACAAACCATATAGAAATAAATAGATAAAGACAACAATACGAACAGACAGTACCCTACAGCTTCATGAGCTCCTAAATGGTGCAGTAAATTTTAAGGGGAGGTTGCTAGTTTGTTTCCTACTCCTCCAGCAATCTTAAAATTTCACCCCCTTGACCCCCTTTCAAGATCAATTTGTACATTTTTCGGTAGAAAAATGTCCCGGCCGAAGGCCGACTACTCTTAAATTACAGGCTCGCTATCGCTCGCCACGATAAAATCGACACCTAAATGGCACGAAAGGTCTTAAAATTGACAGAATGGGGCAGAAATTCTTATAAATCACCAATCTAATGGGGCAAACGTCTTAAAATCTCAAAAGCAATGGGGCTAGACATGAGGGAGAAAGGGGTCAGGAAAAAGGTCCCTCAAGTGGAAATCTCCCCTTAAGTCTATCTGCCTATGCCAATGCAATACACTTTTGTTTTGTTTTTCCCGATATGTTGGTAGTTGTCATTACCAATATAAGGACATAAGAAAAATGGAAATCTGCAGAAAGCCTATTGACCCATACGAGGCAGATCCCTTCTTCCCTATCGGTTTTTGCCCTACACTAAAACATATTTCCCGCTACAACACATATCCCCTACACTTCATCTACAGTATATTATAGCTACCTAAAGCCGGTATCACACGAGAGCTTTTTTAGTCAACATTCGACGATCAACATTTTTCTGGCAACATTTCTGGAATATTGTGGACTGGTATCGGAAACTAGACTGATGATAAATGAATATATATCACCGAAATATTTTAAATGTTGGCCTCACAAGCAGCCAGACCAGTGTTCAGGAAAAATGTTGAGGGAAAAAGCGCTCGTGTGATACCGGCTTAAGTTGCCAGAATATACCAGCCGTTGAGAACAAAAATTGTAAAAATATGACTCATGTGACACCGGTTTACATATGGCCCCTGGCAGGTACCGGGAGATGGACCCACTCACACTTGTAACTTCACGGTCTACATTACACATTATCTTATTGCTTCCTCTTATAGTAATTAACCCCTTCAGACTAATAACACAAATAACAAAGCCACTCCAACAGCTTCCTCTCTCTCCAACACCCCTTCCCCCCTCTCTCCACTCTTCAGAACAATAGGAAAAGTAGAATGTAGATACAAGGTGACGTTGTAAAGGCTTATCATCCCCCAATACCTTCACCTGGCCTGACCTGACCGCTTACGCCATATTCAGTAGTTTTTGGCAACTATAGTCCGTTCATTCTAGGTTGGGCAGACATCGTAACCTCTAACCTCTGTAACTCAAAAAGGGCTAGAGTAATCGAGCTAATATGTCTACCAAATAGGAAGACTTGGCTAGGGAATAGGTGTGGAAATTGACAACTCATTTGCTCCAGCCCTTTTTGAGTTACAGAGATTAGAGGTTACGATTTTTGCCCAACCTCCAGCATTTTCCAAGCTTCGAATTTTCTCACTTCCCCTTTTTAATAGTACAGATCCTTCTTAAGATGCCCAAAATTGTCTAAATATAGCTAGACGAAAATGAATAAGACGTCGGCGGTACAGAAGGGGTTAAGTGTATTATTACAATTCCACAAGACTGTCCTCCATTTTGACATCAATTACCTGCGATTGGTGATATGCCGAAACAGAGAATAGAAGTAAGCTCTTAAGGGGGAAGGGTTTATTTTTTGGTCGATTATTTCATTTCATATACTGTGTGTGATAACCCAGGTTCGAGTCCCGGTGGATCACATATATGCTTTCATTAATTTAATTGGAGGTGTTTGGTGTTGTGGTGAAATTAATACAAATATAGATTAATGCCGAACATGTTGTCGTCGGAGGATTGGTGGGTTGGTAGAGCTCTCTGTTTTACTATCCTTTTTATCTACACAATAGTGTCTACTTGACTTAAGGGGAGGTTTTTAGTTTGTTCCCTAGATCTCCATCAAACTTAAAATTACACTCCCTAGACCCCCTATCAAGACAAATTTGTAAATTTTTCGGTAGAAAAATGTCCCGGCCAAAGGCCGATTTCTTTTAAATTGCAGGCTCGCTATCGCTCGCCAAGAAAAAATCGACGCCTAAATGGCACGAAAGGTCTTAAAATTGAGAGAAATGGGGTGAAACTTCTTAAAATCGCCAAACTAATGGGGATAACTTCTAAAAATCTCAAAAGCAATGGGGCTAAACATGAGGGAGAAAGGGACCAAGAAAAAAATATCTCGAGTGGATAATCTCCCCTTAAGTTAATGTACGTTTTCTCAGGGACCTAATTAGCAGGCAATGGCTTTTTCTCTCGTCTCAGTCATCGTCTTTGTTGTTGTTGTTGTTCCCTAAGCTGCCTGGCCGAACAGCCCCGAGTCCCTGAGGAAGGTCATGGCCACGGTCTGTTTCTCTTTGTCGTCTGTTCATGTTCACCGTCGTTGTTTTGGTGAATTGCGTCCTTCTTCTTCACCGCGTCGTTCCTTTTTTTCTTCGCCGTCGGTTATTAATTTTTATGTGTCGTCGCCTTTGTTTTCCTCTTCCCTCTCATCCTAATTACCGTCCTCTTCCCTCTTATCCTAATTACCGTCTTCTTTGACGTTGTTGTCATTCTTATTCTTCTATCTTCTCATTCTTCGTCGCCGTCGTTGTAGCCAGATACTATTATTATTATTTTTATTGTTACTGTATTATTATTAGTAGTATTAGTAGCATTTTGTTTGTATTATCTTATTATTATTATTATTATTATTATTCAATCAGATGCTGACTCATGGGTACTGGCATATACAGGAATATTTGCCATATGTATCGTAGTAGTAGTACTGTAGTAGTAGTAGTAGTAGTAGTATATCTCTTGCTTCCTTTTCGTCATCATACTCAGCTGTCCTCTTCTTCGTTGGCCACCACCGAGGATTTTATATCGTAACTGCCTGGGGAAGCCTAATTGCTTGTTAAGTGGCGGCGGGAAGAGGGCTAGTTAAGGGTCGTTTGTAATCAGACGAGCGAGTGATTGGCGCCTCATTACCGGAGAGCTCTGTTATGAAGGTGGTTATGGCGGGGGTTATGGCCTACTCTAACCCTTTCGGTGGCATGGGGACTTTTTCTCCTTTCCAATGTACAAGACTTCACACGATTTTACGAAACTTAGGAAGGACCTGTGGGAGTCAGAGGGTTATAAAGGTGGTTATGGCGCGCTCTAACCCATTTGGTAGTACAGTCACTTATACAAATTCACGGACCCCCTATGTTTTTCTTTATGCAAATATATCCATATGGATTGTAGTACTTCCACCCTTCTCTCCATGCAAGGCCACAGAGAATGCATGCAATGCCGACAGCTACTCGAATGCCACTGGATATATGGCTGCAAGCTCGGGATTCGGCATGAAATGGTAGGCTCGGAGTATGGTGGTTAGTACTTGTTGTACAGTCGGATACCATAGTCTCTAGCCCACTCATAAATATTCGTGGGCTTCATCTATTTATAATTATGGAAGTATATCTCTGGAAACTAATTTATCAATATTATTTTCCATATATCAACTACCAAACTATAATACTATTTATTGAGAAGCAAGTTCTATCCAAAAATAAATAAAAATAGATATATTTGCATAAACAAAAGCGTAGGGGGTCCGCAAATGTGTATGAGTGGGCTAGAGACTATGGTATCCGAGTGTACTACAAACCCCGGCTATGGATACCTGCCTATGTTGCCATTCCATTCAGCTTTCACGGCCTCTGAGTATAGGATCTGGAGAAGTGCCAACCGATCCTTTCCTGGAGCTGTTGCTAGCTGTGGCCCTAGTAGCCAAGTGGGTTGGGGCTTTGTTAGTTAGTTGAAATAGGACTTCAGAGGCCATCAACCCTTTTGGATTATTAAGCCAGCACACTGTAAGTCAAGAATAGCGTCAGGACTGGAGCCCCTTTTCGAGAACTCCATTCCTTTGTGGTTGGTGAAAACTGAAAACTGAAACTTTGAGGATAGTTCTCACTAAGGGGTGAATGGAAGATTTTGAGTGGGGAAGACAAAGATAGAAAAGTGAAAAGTCTGAGAACTGACAGATAGTGGGCTTACCAATTCGCTGTTTTTCATTTATATTTTTGATAAGGTACAAACATCCATGCCATGAACAATATATATGTTTAGGGTTGCTAATTTAAAGTCTTCAACAATTGTTGAGACCGCCTGACAGGCTCAGGTTATTTACTTCATTTATTTTTAAACACCATCACCAATGGTTAGCTCTGCTATTCTTAAACCTAATCACCCCCCCACAGCCACAATGACTTCCTCCCACGGTCCGAGCTGTTCCATCACGGTGGGTCCCCTGTCTGGGGTCCACCGTAGTAGGCCCCAGGCAAGAGTTCCACCATGCACACCCTGACAATATGATCCCTCATTCTTTGTGTTTGGGGCTGATCAGCTCGGCCTTATATATTCGGTAGTCCCCTTGGCACTGTGTCTTGAGTGGCTGACAGTCCCCCAGATGATTTCAGGACGCCAATATTTCTTCTCTTTCCCTTTCTACATCTTTGCTCGTATTCACACTTTTTTTATTTATTTATTTTTTATTTTTATTTTATTTTGCTGTCATAGTAGCAGCCTGGCAGGACAGTTCTGTGGGAAGTTTGGTGAAGAGAGAGTTAAAGTGCCTAAGGCGAAGGTAAGTCTACAGGTGCGCGCTGCCAGATTGGTGGAGGTGGTTTGTAGAAGACAATCAGTTGGCCACTCAGCGTGAAGCATAGGTGCACTCACAGCAGCCTGTCCAAAGCTGCATGCACTATTACGTCCGCACCGGAGCTTGGGGTTTGCACAACAAAATCCTGCACGCTGATTGGCTGATTCAGATGAAGCTCGTGTTATCTTTATCTGCACTTTCTTCTTATTTACTTCCACTATTATTGTTATTATCATTATTATTATTACAATTATTTGTATTATTATTATTATTATTATTATTATTATTAGTACCGGTAGTAGTAGTAGTAGTAGTAGTAGTAGTAGTAGTAGTATTATGTTCTCTCCACTAACCAACTTTACTCCTAAACTCGATTAATGAAATTAACAAACACATGTGGCAGTCCGGGAATTCGAACCCAGGACGCTCACACCGAAAATCAACACACTTATGCATTGCACCACGAAGACAGTTATTATTATATTTATTGTTGTTTGCGGTAAATCTACCCGTTATCAAGTTGCATAGATTCGTCTAGTGTTGAACCAAAATATAATTAATTTTGCACTTTCGTATATAGAAAGGTTGAAGAAGAGAGAAGTAATTAGAATGAAACCTGCGAATGTTGCTATCATTACTATAGTTAAGGGGGGTGACCTGTTTTGGTTCTGTTCTTTTCTATCTTTCTCTGGCTTGTATCCATTTGGCTCCATTCCATTCAGCCTACTGTTTTAAGACGTTTATCCCCATCCAGGTGTCAATTTTTTACTGGTGAGCGATAGCGAGCCAGCATATTTTTTATTTTTGTTTGACAGAAGGCTAAATTTGTACATATTTCGATAGAAAAATTTCTCCGGCGAAGCCGGATTTCTTCATATAATGCTGGCTCGCTATCGCTCGCCAGGAAGAAATCGACACCTGGATGGGGATAAACGTCTTAAAATAGTTGGCTGAATGGGCCGAATGGATACAAGCCAGAGAAAGAGAGAAAAGGACAGAAATAACAAAAAGCAGGTCACCCCCCTTAACGGGAGATATCCACTCGAGGGATTTTTTTCTTTACCCCTTTCTCCCTCATGTTTAGCCCCATTGCTTTTGAGATTTTAAGACGTTCGCCCCATTAGTTTGGCGATTTTAAGAACTTTCACCTCATTTATGTCACTTTTAAGACATTTCGTCCCATTTAGGCGTCGATTTTTTCCTGGCGAGCGATAGCGAGCCTGTAATTTAAGAGGAACCGGCCTTCGGCCGGGACATTTTTCTACCGAAAAATGTACAAATTTATCTTGATAGGGTGTCATGGGGGTGTAATTTCAAGCTTGATGGAAGTCTAGGAAACACACTAAAAACCTCCCCTTAAGCTGACATAAACTGACTTTAGTGATGATTGTTTTGTTATGAGAGAGCGAGAGGGAGAGCGAGAGCGAGAAGAATTGAGGAGTTATAATTAAAACTGAGAATATTATTTATATTACTATAGTTTTTCAACTTACTTCCTCTCGGGCATAGGCTGAGAGCCTTAACATTCACCGCTTTACAATGAACAGTGAAGCCCGTGAGGTCTTGTTCCAGTCTAGGGAGTGAGACATGTGAAGCACGTAGAGTACAACGAACACCTGCCATCTTGCCTTCACATGAGGCACGGTGCTCACTCATGGCCCGAAACGACCCCATCTCTGAAGCCATCTCGTTCCCGTGCTTCACTGTCTCACCCCCTACACTCGGAATCTCACACTTACACACACACAACGCCACCTGTTGAGCAGATAACTCACCAGGCATTGCACCCCTATAGCATATTTTGAATATTGGAATATTCATACATTGCTATTTAATCAGGGAACAATGAGGGTATTTTATTGACGTTTCGGTGGGCTTGTGGTAATGCACTGATACTAGGTACAGCACAAATTCCATCCCAATAATATCTTCCCATTGATACATCAGGATTTGAACCCGGGACCTTTGGATTACCAGGCCAGTGGCAAGACCACTCCACCACACCTCCCCACCTTAAGGGGAGGTTTTTAGTTTGTTTCCTACTCCTCCAGCAATCTAAAAATCTCACCCCCTTGACCCCCTTTCAAGATAAATTTGTACATTTTTCGGTAGAAAAATTCCAGGCCAAAGGCTGGTTACTCTTAAATTACAGGCTCGCTATCGCTCGCCAGGATAAAATCGACACCTAAATGGCACGAAAGGTCTTAAAATTGACAGAATGGGGCGTAAATTCTTAAAATCGACAAACTAATGGGGCGAACGTCTTAATATCTCAAAAGCAATGGGGCTAGACATCAGGGAGAAAGGGGTCAAGAAAAAAGTCCCTCAAGTGGAAATCTCCCCTTAATTAAACCGACCTATACTGGCTTTAGTGATTATTGTTTTGTTATGAGTAAGGGAGTTATAGCTGGGGTAGTAAGGGAGTTATAGCTGGGGTAGTAAGGGAGTTATAGCTGGGGTAGTAAGTGAGTTATAGCTGGGGTAGTAAGGGAGTTATAGCTGGGGTAGTAAGTGAGTTATAGCTGGGGTAGTAAGGGAGTTATAGCTGGGGTAGTAAGGGAGTTATATCGCTAGGGTAGTAAGTGAGTTATAGCTGGGGTAGTAAGGGATTATAGCTGAGGTAGTAAGGGAGTTATAGCTGGGGTAGTAAGGGAGTTATAGCTGAGGTAGTAAGGGAGTTATAGCTGAGGTAGTAAGTGAGTTATAGCTGGGGTAGTAAGTGAGTTATAGCTGGGGTAGTAAGTGAGTTATAGCTGGGGTAGTAAGGGAGTTATAGTAAGGGAGTTTAGCTGAGGTATAAGGGAGTTATAGCTGGGGGTAGTAAGGGAGTTATAGCTGGGGTAGTAAGTGAGTTATAGCTGGGGTAGTAAGTGAGTTATAGCTGGGGTAGTAAGGGAGTTATAGCTGGGGTAGTAAGGGAGTTATAGCTGAGGTAGTAAGGGAGTTATAGCTGGGGTAGTAAGTGAGTTATAGCTGGGGTAGTAAGTGAGTTATAGCTGGGGTAGTAAGGGAGTTATAGCTGGGGTAGTAAGGGAGTTATAGCTGGGGTAGTAAGGGAGTTATAGCTGGGGTAGTAAGGGAGTTATAGCTGAGGTAGTAAGGGAGTTATAGCTGGGGTAGTAAGGGAGTTATAGCTGAGGTAGTAAGGGAGTTATAGCTGGGGTAGTAAGGGAGTTATAGCTGAGGTAGTAAGGGAGTTATAGCTGGGGTAGTAAGGGAGTTATAGCTGGGGTAGTAAGTGAGTTATAGCTGGGGTAGTAAGGGAGTTATAGCTGAGGCAGTAAGGGAGTTATAGCTGGGGCAGTAAGGGAGTTATAGCTGGGGTACTAAGTGAGTTATAGCTGGGGTAGTAAAGGAGTTATAGCTGGGGTAGTAAAGGAGTTATAGCTGAGGTAGTAAGGGAGTTATAGCTGGGGTAGTAAGGTGAGTTATAGCTGGGGTAGTAAGGGAGTTATAGCTGGGGTAGTAAGGGAGTTATAGCTGGGGTAGTAAAGGAGTTATAGCTGGGGTAGTAAAGGAGTTATAGCTAGGGTAGTAAGTGAGTTATAGCTGGGGTAGTAAAGGAGTTAGAGCTGGGGTAGTAAGGGAGTTATAGCTGGGCTAGTAAGGTGAGTTATAGCTGGGGTAGTAAGGGAGTTATAGCTGGGGTAGTAAGTGAGTTATAGCTGGGGTAGTAAATGAGTTATAGCTGGGGTAGTAAGGGAGTTATAGCTGGGGTAGTAAGGGAGTTATAGCTTGGGTAGTAAGGGAGTTATAGCTGGGGTAGTAAGGGAGTTATAGCTGGGGTAGTAAGGTGAGTTATAGCTGGGGTAGTAAGGGAGTTATAGCTGGGGTAGTAAAGGAGTTATAGCTGGGGTAGTAAGGGAGTTATAGCTGGGGTAGTAAGGTGAGTTATAGCTGGGGTAGTAAGGTGAGTTATAGCTGGGGTTAGTAAGGGAGTTATAGCTGGGGTAGTAAGGGAGTTATAGCTTGGGTAGTAAAGGAGTTATAGCTGGGGTAGTAAGGGAGTTAATAAGACCCAGACCGTAAAACAAGTATCTATCCCTGAAAGGGCATAAACAGAGCTTTCCAATGACACCACAACGATCCTTGTATGACCGCTAGTTTTCTTGCAACAACCACGCAACACGAGTGCAAAAACCATGTAATTCGGTACTTTCCCCATACAATTCACTATGTAGCGAGTGTGAGAGGGTGGAGGAGGGTGGGATTCATGTCAGTTGGTCCACTGCGGTGGTCTGGAGCAGTCATACGCTCGCTACTCACCTGCCACCACTTGTCTCTCACTCTCAGCAACATTACGTGCTGAAATTGCCACACGACTTATGTTGTGAGCCGCCACATAGTCCAAATTTCTTTCACTCGACATATGATGCGCGCCGCCAGTTAAGGGTTAAACTAATTCAGGATGCAGTCTATTGTATACTATCTTCCTTGTTGCGGCCATCACCTAACCTTAACTACCCCAGCTATAACTCCCTTACTACCCCAGCTATAACTCACCTTACTACCCCAGCTATAACTCACCTTACTACCCCAGCTCTTAACTCACCTTACTACCCCAGCTATAACTCCCTTACTACCCCAGCTATAACTCACCTTACTACCCCAGCTCTTAACTCACCTTACTACCCCAGCTATAACTCCCTTACTACCCCAGCTATAACTCCCTTACTACCCCAGCTATAACTCACCTTACTACCCCAGCTATAACTCCCTTACTACCCCAGCTATAACTCCCTTACTACCCCAGCTATAACTCACCTTACTACCCCAGCTATAACTCCCTTACTACCCCAGCTATAACTCCCTTACTACCCCAGCTATAACTCCCTTACTAAATCAGCTATAACTCCCTTACTACCCCAGCTATAACTCCCTTACTACCCCAGCTATAACTCCCTTACTACCCCAGCTATAACTCCCTTACTACCCCAGCTATAACTCCCTTACTACCCCAGCTATAACTCACCTTACTACCCCAGCTATAACTCACCTTACTACCCCAGCTATAAGTCCCTTACTACCCCATCTATAACTCCCTTACTACCCCAGCTATAACTCACCTTACTACCCCAGCTATAACTCCCTTACTACCCCAGCTATAACTCCCTTACTACCCCAGCTATAACTCACCTTACTACCCCAGCTATAACTCACCTTACTACCCGCTCTAACTACCCCGCTATAACTCACCTTACTACCCCAGCTATAACTCACCTTACTACCCCAGCTATAACTCCCTTACTACCCCAGCTATAACTCCCTTACTACTACCCCAGCTATAACTCACCTTACTACCCCAGCTATAACTCACCTTACTACCCCAGCTCTAACTCACCTTACTACCCCAGCTATAACTCCCTTACTACCCCAGCTATAACTCCCTTACTACCCCAGCTATAACTCACCTTACTACCCCAGCTATAACTCACCTTACTACCCCAGCTCTAACTCACCTTACTACCCCAGCTATAACTCCCTTACTACCCCAGCTATAACTCCCTTACTACCCCAGCTATAACTCCCTTACTACCCCAGCTCTAACACACCTTACTACCCCAGCTATAACTCCCTTACTACCCCAGCTATAACTCCCTTACTACCCCAGCTATAACTCACCTTACTGCCCCAGCTATAACTCCCTTACTACCCCAGCTATAACTCCCTTACTACCCCAGCTCTAACTCACTTACTACCCCAGCTATAACTCCCTTACTACCCCAGCTATAACTCCCTTACTACCCCAGCTATAACTCCCTTACTACCCCAGCTATAACTCCCTTACTACCCCAGCTATAACTCCCTTACTACCCCAGCTATAACTCACCTTACTACCCCAGCTATAACTCCCTTACTACCCCAGCTATAACTCACCTTACTACCCCAGCTATAACTCCCTTACTACCCCAGCTATAACTCCCTTACTACCCCAGCTATAACTCCCTTACTACCCCAGCTATAACTCCCTTACTACCCCAGCTATAACTCCCTTACTACCCCAGCTATAACTCCCTTACTACCCCAGCTATAACTCCCTTACTACCCCAGCTATAACTCACCTTACTACCCCAGCTATAACTCCCTTACTACCCCAGCTATAACTCACCTTACTACCCCAGCTATAACTCACCTTACTACCCCAGCTCTAACTCACCTTACTACCCCAGCTATAACTCCCTTACTACCCCAGCTATAACTCACCTTACTACCCCAGCTATAACTCACCTTACTACCCCAGCTATAACTCCTTTACTACCCCAGCTATAACTCCCTTACTACCCCAGCTATAACTCCCCGCTACCCCCAGCTATAACTCCCTTACTACCAGCTATAACTCCCTTACTACCCAGCTAACTCCCTTACTACCGATAACTCCCTACTACCCCAGCTATAACTCCTTTACTACCCCAGCTATAACTCCCTTACTACCCCAGCTATAACTCCCTTACTACCCCAGCTATAACTCCCTTACTACCCCAGCTATAACTCACCTTACTACCCCCAGCTATAACTCCTTACTACCCCAGCTATAACTCCCTTACTCTCCCTTACTAAGAACTCCCTTACTACCCCAGCTATAACTCCCTTACTACCCCAGCTATAACTCCCTTACTACCCCACTTATAACTCCTTTACTACCCCAGCTATAACTCCTAGTTTATAACTCACCTTACTACCCCAGCTATAACTCCCTTACTACCCCAGCTATAACTCCCTTACTACCCCAGCTATAACTCATTTACTACCCCAGCTATAACTCCTTTACTACCCCAGCTATAACTCACCTTACTACCCCAGCTATAACTCCCTCGCTACCGCTCGCCAGGAAAATATTGACACCTGGATGGGAATAAACGTCTTAAAACTGTAGGCTGAATGGGGCCGAATGGATACAAGCCAAAGAGAGAGGGCGAGAAAGATAAAAAAACAAAATTAGGTGGGCTCCCTTAAAGGTGTCTCATCCGTGCCTGGGGGATAAGTAACAACGTAATTCTATTTTGAACTGTATATTGAAGTTTGTGTTGATTATTCACAGTTTATTTTCCTTATAGCATCGACTAATAATATATAAGTAACACCCCGTTAATTACATAATTACTTAAGGAGTGCGTGCGGAGTTACATGGAGGGATAGACAGACTAATGAGGAAGTAAGAAGGAGGTAGATGTGCTGGAAAGTGTGAAAAGGAACAACTTGAGATGGTTCGGCCATATGGAACGTATGGAAAGCGAGAGAATGACTAAGAGGGTACGAGAGCGAGGTGGAGGGACAGAGAGGGAGAGGTAGACCGAATGAGAGGTGGAAGGATGGAGTGAGGAAGTACATGAACGAAGGCGGTGCTGGTTGAGGGGAGGGGCGTCGACTGACTGGGGACAGAGGTGCGTGGAGGCGGTTTGTTCGTGGCCACCCCTTCGGGGATCACGGCGTCAGGCAATAGATAGATAGATAGAACACCCCGTTCTTTAACATTAATATCAAATACAAACCCCAATGTACTTGAATAAACTAATGAAAGCATATGGCCCTCCCCCGGGATTCGAACTCGGGACACCACACCCAGAACATAAACATTTAAACCATTACACTACCAAGACAGTATGTTTGTGTTCCTAACGACCAGATAATTGTCAGGGTAGCGTCAGTAAAAATATGAAGGTGTGATTGAGTGGTTTTAATACTAGACTAGAACACATGAAAATGTAGGTTCGAATCCTGGTCTACAGTATGTAGGAAAAAAATATTGTGATATAATTCGGATATTTACTATAATACCATTGGCAGGCCATTTAAGGGGGGTGACCTGCTTTTTGTTATTTCTGTCCTTTTCTCTCTTTCTCTGGCTTGTATCCATTTGACCCCATTCAGCCAACTATTTTAAGACGTTCATCCCCATCTAGGTGTCGATTTCTTCCTGGCGAGCGAAAGCGAGCCAGCATTATATGAAGAAATCCGGCTTCGCCGGAGAAATTTTTCTACCGAAAAATGTACAAATTTAGCCTGCTGTCAAACAAAAATAAGAAATATGCTGGCTCGCTACTGCTCACCAGTAAAAAATTGACACCTGGATGGGGATAAACGTCCTAAAACAGTAGGCTGAATGGGGCCAAATGGATACAAGCCAGAGAAAGATAGAAAAGGACAGAACAAAAACAGGTCACCCCCCTTAACACCTTTTCCGTGGTGCATGGGTATCTCCTACGAAACCAAAAATACTTGGTGGTACACTCGGATACCATAGTCTCTAACCCACTCATACACATTCGTGGACTCCTTTTGTTTTTATTGTGCATTTATAAATGTCTGGATTGATTTTTGGATAACATTTGCTGTTAGGTTTTAGTTGATGTATAGAACATTATAACATACATGCGTTTCCAGAGATATACCTCCATAATTATACGTAAGTGAAATCCACGAATTATTACGAGTGGGGTAGAAACTATGGCAACCGAGTGTACCTTTACCTGCCTGGAAACAGCTGGTAATGTTTGTATGAATGCGTTGGGTGCATTCGTCTTTTATGGGGAGGTTTCTAGTGTGTGTCTTAGACCTCCATCAAGCTTAAAATTACACCCCCTAGACCCCCTTTCAAGATAAATATGTACATTTTTCGGTAGAGAAATGTCCCGGCCGAAGGCCGATTCCTCTTAAGTTACAGGCTCGCTATCGCTCGCCAGGAAATATTCGACACCTAAATGGCACGAAAGGTCTTAAAATTGACAGAAATGGGTCGAAAGTTATTAAAATCGCCAAACTAATGGGGCAAATGTCTTAAAATCTCAAAAGCAATAGGGCTAAACATGAGGGAGAAGGAAGTTCGAAAACAAATCCCTCAAGTGGAAACGTCCCCTTAACTTAGACTTCTTTAAACTTGGTGTGTCTAGGAATTTTGACCCCAACGTCCCTTGAATTTGGTTCTGTGTCACTGTTTTGGCTTTTGAGGTGAAACTTGTTACAGGCAGACTGCCTTTTGTCTCTTTCGTACACATAAACCACAAAAATGCACACCTCTGTATCTCGCCTTGAATCACAAGTTGCGTCCATTTACTTAAAGAAAAGTACCAAAGTTTCATATTGAGCTTGCAGTACAACACGTAATGATAAAATAGTACCCTACACTGTTAACAAAATATGGGTTTAAAGAGGGTATGGAAGGGTAGTTATAATCATCCATTTTAACTTAAAGCTATATTGGTAATAAATTGTCTATATTAACTTACCATTTAAATATATATTGGTAATGATATATCCATTGAATATACTGTAAAGATTAAAGGGTATATACAAAACTTAAAGGTAAATCACCATCATTATACCCAACTTGGTTATGTCTACTGTATATAGTTATAACTTTGATTCTTTACAGTGCACAAGTCAGGATTCGAAGCTAGCTACGTGAAATATGGTGTTGGACATTGTTATCATTGAACCATGATGCTTTCCAGTGTACACCAAATAGAGAGTAGCGAGTTAAATTAATTAAGTGTAAGTCACCTGTCACTTACATTTATCCACTAG
>CM064568.1:6417892-6437892 GCA_032716605.1 Paralithodes platypus
TGGCTTGTATCCATTCGGTCCCATTCAGCCTACTGTTTTAAGACGTTTACCCCCCATCCAGGTGTCAATATTTTCCTGGCGAGCGGTAGCGAGCCAGCATATAATTATATATTTTTGTTTTGACAGCAAGCTAAATTTGTAAATTTTTCGGTAGAAAAATGTCTCCGGCGAAGCCGGATTTCTTCATACAATGCTGGCTTGCTATCGCTCGCCAGGAAGAAATCGACACCTGGATGGGGATAAATGTCTTAAAACAGTTGGCTGATTGGGGCCGAATGGATACAAGCCCCGGAAAGAGAGAAAAGGAGAGAAAGATAAAAAAAAAAAAACGGTGACCCCTTAACTACATTGACCTAGTTCTTATTGATTTTTTTTAGTATATAATTATAATTATATATAATTGTTTTATCTATATATATTTTATGTTATTACAGTCAACAGTGTAGTGCACGTTGTCATTCAGTGCCACAAGCTTTCATTGATAGTTTATAATCATAAGTAACACCCCGTTCTTAACATTAATCATCTCCGACGTATGACGCAATTTTGAGCCTATTAGGGATACTTTAAAGCCTTTGTTACCATCAGGGGTATTTAGAAACCTTTAGTTTAGTTACTTCAACATCTGCAGTTGTCTTTGAGTTAGCTGTGGGCAGAAAACTAATTTTGGAGAGGTAATTATAAGAGTGAGAGAACTCTATTTCTTATTGCTAATCTGGCAACCTCTGCGTCATATGAGTCTGAAGGGGTTAATCATCAATTACAAACCCCAATGTACTTGAATAAACTAATGAAAACGTATGGTCCTCCCGGGATTCGAACTCGGGACACCACACCCAGAACATAAGCATCTACACCATTACACCACCAACACAAGTATCTGTTGGTTCTATTGGTTGGTAGGACAGATCCATGTTTTGGGGTGGTATACTTTAAGGGGGGGTCACCATTTTTTTTTTTTATATTTATCTTCTTTTCTCTCTTTCCCTGGCTTTTATCCATTCGGCCCCATTCAGCCAACTGTTTTAAGACGTTTATCCTCATCCAGGTGTCTATTTCTTCCTGGAGAGCGATAGCGAGCCAGCATTGTATGGAGAAATCCGGCTTCGCCTGAAAACATTTTCCATCGAAAAATGTACAAATTTAGCTTGCTGTCAAAACAAAAATATATATATGCTGGCTTGCTACCGCTCGCCAGGAAAATATTACCTATTGACACCTGAATGGGGGTAAAAGTCTTAAAACAGTAGGCTGAATGGGGCCGAATGGATACAAGCCAAAGAGAGAGGGAGAGAAAGAGAAAAAAAGCGAGGTGGGCTCCCTTAATCATCTTATTATACCATTGTCCACATATATAATTATATATATATATATATATATATATACCGTATATATATATATATTTTTTTTTTTTTTTTTTTTTTATATCTCGCTTGCCTCACCTGTCACACACACACACACACACACACCCACACCCACACCCACACACACACACACACACTTTCATTCCCTCAATATATTTTGCCACTTATTCTTCCCACATACTAATTTCCCCTCTCGTATTTTCCGTCTTCACTCTTTTATTTCATTATCTTGTATTTTCCTTTCTCGATTCCTCTGTCTTTCTATTTCTTCTCTTCCCCTTTACTGGCCTCATTCTCTTCTAATATATTCTCTTCTTTTCTTCCATGTTTCTGTTCCTTGCTCCTTCCTTCCTCTTCGCCCTCTCTGTCTCCGGCTCTCTTCGCTAATTCCTTATCCTTTTTTGATCCACACCTCACTTTTCGTGTCTTGATTCTCCATTCCTTTCTTCCTCCCATAATTCTATCTCTCTCTTCTTCTCCTCCTTTTCCTTTCTCTTTGCCACCACCTCCTCCTCCTTTACTCTCGTCTCCTCCCTCCATGTCTCCCCTACCTCAACCTCCCTTCTCGTTTCTTGATATTCTTTCTACCCCCTCATCCTCTGCCCCACCACCCCCACCCCACACCCTTTTCCTCTTCTCCCACCTCCATCCTACCATCTTCCTGTCTCACCCTACCCTCTTCCGCCCATCTTCTCTCCCCCCCCCCCCCCCACTCCACCCTCTTCTTCCCCCCCCCCCCCCCCTGCATCTTCCCCTCCACCCTCTTCTCCCACTTCCACCCACTTCTTCCACTCTCCCTCCCTCCCCAGCTCCACCTTCACTTCCCTCTCGCCCTCACTCTCACCCCCCCCCCCACCTACCTACGCGCCCCCCACCACAATGGACGTTCCTCCCCCCCCCCCCCCCCCCCCTCCCCGCCTGGAGTACAATGCCCCGACCACGCCCCCGTCACAAAGGGCCCCACCGGCAAACTGTTTAACGCCTCTACACTGGCCGGTCCTTAAGTAGCTCTGGACACGGCACTTCACCGTAGAGGCTGCTGGGGTCGGTTTGTAGTCTATCGCGGGTTTTCTCTCGATCATTCTCCGGCTTTATCCCTCTCTCTATCTATTTATCGCAGTCCCTCATTCTTTCTCTCTCCATCTGTCTACCTAATGTCCTGCCACGGACATTAGTTCCAGGGCAGTAGTTCCCTTACCCACTCTAAACCACTGTTTGGACATTTGATCCTCAGTGTTTTGGAGGACAAGCAGCCTAGAAGGGTCACTAGACCTGTTGTTGCTTGATTTCCTTTGTACTCCTTTGTACTATCTCTATCTACTTATAATTTCCCCACACTCACAATTTTTTTTTCTATGTGAATGAGGGAGACAAAAGGCATAACTGCCTGCAGCGAGTGCCTCCCCCAGATTTGAAAGCGTGACAGTGCCAAAATCAAGGGAAGTTCGAGCTAAAATGCCTGGACGCACGGAGTTTGAAGCAATTTAAATCATAGGCAGAGGGAAAGACTGATTCTGGGAGAGAGTCCCAGAGCTCAGCTGTCTATCTATCTACATGTCTGTCTGTTTGTCTGTATTTTTTGTTCTTCTATATTCCAATATGCCCTCTCGGGCATGGGCTGATAGCCTTTACACTCTACCGCTGAACAACACGGTGAGGCCCGTGAGGTCTTGCTCCAGTCTAGGGAGTGAGACATGCGAAGCAGAGGATGAGGGGGTAGAAAGAATAGAGAATCAAGAAACCTCTGAAGCTGCTTCGCCTCTGTGCTTCACAGTCTCATCCCCCAGGCTCGGACCCTCACTCTCAGAACGCCACCTATTGAGCAATTAACTCACTAGGCATTGCCCCCCTGTAGCATATTTGTGAATATGGGAATATTCATACAATGCTATTCAATCAGGGAATAATGAGGGTATTTATTTGGCATTTCGGTGTGCTGTGGTAATGCACTGATACTAGGTACAGCACAAATTTCATCCCAATAATATCTTCCCAATGACATATTGGGATTCGAACCCGGGTCCATTGGATTACCAGTCCAGTGGCAAGAGCACTCCGCCACACCTCCCCTAATAGTATGTCTGTCTATCTATCTATCTATCTGACACTCATTCCCTCACTCTTTCTCTGACTCTGGTTTCTTACGTATACCTGCTGGACAATGCATTACACCGTACAATAGGCTCTCTATGTCTCTTTATGCGTATGTAGCTGGAGGTTTCTTGTCTGGTGTGTCTTTCTTGCAATGTCTCTATAGCTGGTTATATGGTAAATTGTACGCCTTAGCAACTTATTTCTCGATAATCAATGGAGACATGAGAAACTGTTGTGTGTAGCATATTATGGCCAAGTTTTCACTGTTTGCAACATACGTGGCTATCAATCATCGTAATAGCTAAGCCCTCTGAAGATTATGACGCATTTTAACAGTTTATTCTAGCTATCCCTAGACGATTGTATACAGTATAGAAAGGATCTGTTGGAATTATATGAGTAAAAACTATCGCAAATAACCCTCTGACTTCGAGGGGGCCCAGGGGGGCAATTATAATTTTTTCACACTAATTATGGTGATTATAGTTTGTCCTTGATCAAAGGACATAAAAAAAAAAAAAAAAAAAAAAAAATCGCCGGACATCCTTTAGCCTACCCTGAAGATGGTCACTGGTTGAGATGATCACTCGTTGACTTAACACTGGTCAAGGTGGCACTGGTTGAAGTTGCACTGGTTCATCTGACAATGAATCCCCAATTATATAATATTAAAATTGTGTTAACACTGTAACCAAACTGACGTGGTGATGATAGGTTATAAATTGACTATAAACACATTTTACACTGCTCCTAAGGCTAACAATAATGACCCTTCATTCCCCCATAAATCATATTTCTTCTCTTGCCTCCTTTCTGATATCTATTTTCCTTTTAACTTTCTGTTATATCTTTAAACCCTAATTATCTCCTAGGAAAATTCCAATGTCTTCATCCCTCCTGAACCCCCTTTATACTACCCCCTGCTTCACCCCCCCCCCCTTACCCTTCATTCCCCCCCTGACCCCCTTTATAATACACCCTGCTTCACCCCCCCCTTACCCCTCATTCACCCCCCCTTAACCCCTCATTCCACCCCCCCTTACCCTCATTCACCCCCTGACCCCCTGCTTCACCCCCCTTACCCTTCATTCACCCCCTGCCCCCCCTTTTTACTCCCCCCTCCTTCACCCCCCCCTTACCCTTCATTCACACCCCCCTGACCCCCCTTTTTACTACCCCCTGCTTCACCCCCTCTTACCCTTCATTCAACCCCTGAACCCCCTTTATCCTCCCCCCTGCTTCACACCCCCCCCCCCCCTTACCCTTCATTCACCCCCTGACCCCCCTTTATACTACCCCCCTGCTTCACCCCCTCTTACCCTTCATTCACCCCCTTACCCCCCTTTATACTACCCCCTGTTTCACCCCCCCCTTACCCTTCATTCACCCCCTGACCCCCCTTTATACTACCCCCTGTTTCACCCCCCTTACCCTTCATTCACCCCCGACCCCCCTTTATACTACCCCCTGTTTCACCCACCTTACCCTTCATTCACCCCTTACCCCCCCCCCCTTTATACTACCCCCTGTTTCATCACACCCCCCCTTACCCTTCATTCAACCCCCTGACCCCCTTTATACTACCCCCTGCTTCACCCCTCCCCTTACCCTTCATTCACCCCCTGACCCCCCCTTTATACTACCCCCTGCTTCACCCCTCCCCTTACCCTTCATTCACCCCCTGACCCCCCCTTTATACTGCCTCCTGCTTCACCCTCCCCCATACCCTTCATTCACCCCCTGAACCCCCTTTATACTACCCCCTGCTTCACCCCTCCCCTTAACCCTTCATTCTCCCCCTGACACCCCCTTTATACTACCCCCTGCTTCACCCCCCCCCTTACCCTTCATTCACCCCCTGACCCCCTTTATACTACCCCCCTGCTTCACCCCCTCTTACCCTTCATTCACCCCCTTACCCCCCTTTATACTACCCCCTGTTTCACCCCCCCCTTACCCTTCATTCACCCCCTGACCCCCCTTTATACTACCACCCCCTGTTTCACCCCCCTTACCCTTCATTCACCCCCTGACCCCCCTTTATACTACCCCCTGCTTCACCCCCCCCCCCTTACCCTTCATTCACCCCCTGAACACCCTTTATACTACCCCCTGCTTCACCCCCCCTTACCCTTTATTCACCCCTGACCCCCTTTATACTAACCCCTGCTTCACCCCCCCTTATCCTTCATTCACCCCCTGACACCCTTTATACTAACCCCTGCTTCACCCCCCCTTATCCTTCATTCACCCCCTGACACCCTTTATACTACCCCCTGCTTCACAACCCCCCCTTATCCTTCATTCACCCCCTGTCCCCCTTTATAGTACCCCCTGCTTCATCACCCCCCCTTACCCTTCATTCACCCCCTGACCCCCTTTATACTACCCCCTGCTTCACCCCCCCCCCCCCCCCCCTACCCTTCGTTCTCCCATAACTTCCCCTTTTCTCTCGCTTCCTACTTTATGATGCCGGTATTTGTTTTCCTGTAACACCTTAACCCTCTCCGACACATGACGCGATTTGAGCCTATTAGGGATACTTTAAAGCCTTTTTTACCATCAGGGGTATTTAGAAACCTTTAGTTTAGTTACTTCAACCTCTGCAGTTGTCTTTGAGTTAGCTGTGGGCAGAAAACTAATTTTGGAGAGGTAATTATAAGAGTGAGAGAACTCTTATTTCTAATCTGGCAACCTCTGCGTCATATGAGTCTGAAAGGGTTAATATATTGTTGACCCCATTCCCCTACCCTTGTCCTCTGGCACCCCTTTTGTCCCCATTCCCCCCCTGAGGTGTCGTATTCCCATTTAACCCTATAATATATCTTTTACTCACATTCCTCGTGACTCCCCCATTTTCCCCCCTGTTACCTTGCCCTAGCTTGCTTTCCATTTCTTCCCCTAAGCCCTACTTCTGATTCTATGTCCTCCCCTTTCCCCTTTCTTTCTCCAATGACTCCTGGAATATGTGTTTATTTCCCTTTACCCCATGATATAAATATGACCTTTTCTCCATACTCCCTCATCAGGTGTTCCTCTTTTTCTCTGGCACTCCCTCCTTCCTCATGTCCCTCCCTTGATATCTTGCATTTTCCTTTCAACCCATCGATGTGTGCTTGTTCCCCTCTTTACCCAAATCCCAGCTTCCCATTCTTTTCTCTTTCACTCTAGCACCACCTTACTGTGATCTCTTATTTCTCTTGTTTAACCATTGATATCTGTTTGTCTACCTTACCCCCTTCTCACCCTTTACCCTACCTCTGCATAATATATACTTCCTTCTCTCCCTGACATCTCTCTCTCTCTCTCTCTCTCTCTCTCTCTCTCTCTCTTTTTCTTTCTCCCTGACACCTCCTCTTTCTCCCTGACACCTCCTTTTTCTCCCTGACACCCCCTCTTTCTCCCTGTCGGCACCTTTATTTCTTTCTCCCTGACACCTCCTCTTTCTCCCTGACACCTCTTTCTCCCTGACACCTCCTTTGTCTCCCTGACACCTCCTTTGTCTCCCTGACATCTCCTTTGTCTCCCTGACACCTCCTTTGTCTCCCTGACACCTCCTTTGTCTCCCTGACACCTCCTCTTTCTCCCTGGCACCACCTCTTTCTCCCTGACACCACCTCTTTCTCCCTGACACCACCTCTCTTTCCCCCTGATGCCTCCTCTTTCTCCCTGACACCCCCTCTTTCTCCCTTTGACCTATTTTTCCCTGACACCCCCTCTTTCTCTCTGACACCTTCTCTCTCCTTGACACCTCTTTCTCTTACCCCCCTCCCCTCCCCTTGATATCTCCGATTTTCCTTCCCCCTCCCCGATATCTCCTCTTTCTCCTTTAACCCCTTGATATCTGTTTGTCCCCCCCTCCCCCCCTGCGGACACCGAGGACGTCTGGGCAATAAGGCTTCCGAGTAAATAAGACGGAAATAATATTGAGTGCTGGGTAACATTTCGTGCCCTCGGGAGCCTGGTGTGTGTGTGTGTGGTCCTTCCTCTGCTTCTTTTCTCTTCCTCTTCCTCCTCCCTTTCTTTCCCTTCTTACTTCCTGCTTTCCATTTTTGTCATTCATTAATTCTTCCTTTATGTCCTTCCTATCTGCTTCTTTTCTCTTCTTCTTCTTCTTCCTTTCTTTCCCTTCTTACTTCCTGCATTTTTTTTCAGTCATTAATTCATTCCTCCTTTATGTCTTTCCTGCCTTAATAATTCTTCTTTTATCCCATCACACCCTCCATCCTTTCCTTCCTTCATCCATTCCTTCTTCCTTTTCCCCCTGCCCGCCTTTCTTCCTTCATAATTCTTTCATTTTTCCCATTTTTCCTTCCTCCCTTCATGTTTCAAGTTCATGTCTTTTTTCAGTTCTTTTTCCAGATGTAATTAGTTCTTTCCTCCTCTAATTCTCTGTCATTTTACCCTTATTCTATCTGTGTGTTCGAGGTATACTGTATATCGAGAACTAATGAACGGGTTGTGACCAAATTTGATCTGTACACATCTGATTAACTTTTGGTTTGTCGAATGATTAAAGTAACTGACCAAGTTTCCCATAAAAATCCAGTCGTTTCAATATATCTTTCCAACAATAAGAACGAGCCGGTTGCAAAAAAATCGTCTGTGTCGTTTCATTATTCATCTGGAATAATACGTCCCTACATCATCATATTGAGTGATTGATTATCCAGTCCATGAGCTTATGTCTGGAGGGAACACGAAACAAAAATAAAAATAAAATAAATATACAGTATATATCTATCTATCTTAATATATATATTGTTAATGTTAAACACAATATGTGAGTGTGTGAGCATGTATAAAGTTATATATACCCCGTCTGACCATAGCTCTGAGTGAAAGAGCCATGATATCCCTTCTCACCAGAGCCTTGAACAATAAAGTGTGGATAGCCCCTCTGGTTAACAAGCCAGTAGGTTTGCCTTCTGATTGGCCATACATAAACTTCGCAAACGGCGTCAATGTCAAAACCTCCTCGACTTTCACCCGAACATGCACTGGTAGCACCTTATTTCTAGCAAGTCAACGTGAGTTTAATTGGCTATCACACCGGGTAATTTCTCTCTCTCTCACTCACTCACTCATTCACTTTCATTCTCTCTCTCTCTCTCTCTCTCTCTCTCTCTCTCTCTCTCTCTCTCTCTCTCTCACCCACTCATCCTCTCTCAATCTTTTGTAAACAAATGCCCTCGACCACATAATCCTGGGAGGGTAATGTAGTGTAATCCTGGCAGCTCATGATTTCCAGGGAGCTATATCATCATCATCATCATCATCATCATCATCAACACAGGGGCGATTTGCTCTGAAGGCTGGAATGAATTTGGAATACCGGAACACTAATATTTAATGACAGCGTTTTGTCCACTTTATCACCTTGACCAACATAGGAAGAACTGTTGGGCATGACTTGAACATTGCATATTTAATGATAATGACCGAAAAATGGGACTTGGGTTTAGGGCTGTTTATTAATAGCATCTCGTTTGTCAGCCTGTATTTTTGTCTTTTTTTCTATGTGAATGAGGGAGACAAAAGGCATAACTGCCTGCAGCGAGTGCCTCCCCCAGATTTGAAAGAGTGACAGGGCCAAAATCAAGGGACGTTCGAGCTAAAATGCCTGGACACACATAGTTTGAAGCAATTTATGTCATAGGAAGAGGGAAAGACTGATTGTGGGAGAGAGTTCCAGAGCTCAGCAGTTGAATAGAAGAAAGTCTGAGAATAGCGTTTCACTCTTGGGTTGGAGAGTTGCACATATCATAGCTGGAGTTAAAGGTAAACATAATTATACTCCAGCCATGATATACTGGCTGGCAAACGAGATACCCTGAAGGCCCTTGAAGGCTCGGAATATGTTCTCACTTCCATTATGATTACTCCATTTCAGTGCTCATACGTGTTAACCCATACAGTACCAGGGACGTCCTTTTCATCATATTCTGGCAACTATTATACGATTTTATTAAGCTTAGGAAGGACCTATAGCAATAATATAGCTTCAAAATATCTCAACCAACCCTTTTTACTACCACAGATCCTTCTCTAGCTGCATAATATCGTCTAAACATAGCTAGAATAAAATATGACACACGTCGCTGGTACTCAAAGGGTTAAGGAGGTATAGTCTCTCACTACTGTGTCTCAATATATTAACCCCTTCAGCACCATGACGTAATTTTCATCTTATTCTGGTTACCTTTAGATGGGTTTCCTTTCGGTTATAATCTACCTTAGACTCCCAATGGTAAAATTGATCTCAATATATCCTCTGTATTGCTTTCGACATCAACATTATTACATTATCCCTTTCTTGCTTTCAGACACTTTGGCGGATTGAAGGGGCCTGCTTGTACAAAATATCCACGAACAACTGCCAATTTATCAAGTTTCTCGTTCCTGCATCCCTCCTGCTGGAACTAATACCATATCGTCTCCAAATTCTGAGGTAAGTTAACAGTCTATTGTACATCAGCGGTTCTACTATTATTACAAATGTATAGTATTTTGTATAGGTATTGGGTGACTAATTGGTCCCTTACCTCACCGTTCATCAGACAAGGTGTGTGTGTAGTTATATTTTATTTGAGAGAGAGAGAGAGAGAGGGAGAGAGAGAGAGAGAGAGAGAGAGAGAGAGAGAGAGAGAGCGAGAGAGAGAGAGGAGAGAGAGAGAGAGAGAGAGGAAGAGAGAGAGAGAGAGAGAGAGTGAGGAGAGAGAGAGAGAGAGAGAGAGAGAGAGAGAGAGAGAGAGAGAGAGAGAGAGAGAGAGAGAGAGAGAGAGAGAGAGAGAGAGAGAGAGAGAGAGAGAGAGAGAGAGTTTTCATTATTAACAACACAATTCGCGATAAAATCGCGACAAGCTAGTAATATAGCAGTTTACCATCAGCTGGAAAATAATAGAATATAGTTGGCCACACATTATTGCACCTTTCTTCTTGTTAACTAATGCATACTTACACTCACACACTAGCACACACACAGACTCTCTCTCTCAGTCACTCACACGCACTCTCTCTCCCTCTCAAATAAAACTCCCCACCCACCCCCAACCAAGTCCTACAGAAGCTCTTAAGATTGTCACCCAGCATTATCTCGTACATTACTATAAGACCCCCACCATAGCCTGCATCTCATTAACCCCATAGATCATTTTTATAGGGCAGGTCTTTAATGGACTTGCACCTGTTAGCCTACCTGGGGAAGTTAATGGAGGGGCGGGATCTTTTTGGGGCCTCCCCTTTGTTTGCTCCATTAGTTTGGAGATTGTACGACGTTTCACTACATTATTTTGACGATGATAAGACGCTTCACCCCCATTGAGGTGTCTATTTTCTTCTGGGCGAGCAATAGCGATCCTCTAACTTGAAAGAAATCGGGCTTTAGCCGGGACGTTTGTCTATAAAAGAAAAGGTGCGAATTTTTAGGTTGAGGGAGGTCAAGATGGACATTTTTTAGTTTGAAGGAAATCTGGGCAGGCGTTTTTGTTAGCATAGGAGACAAAATGAGATACATTTCTCGAAGATTGCAAAGACAACCAAATTCCTCAATAATTTATACAGAAAAAATCATAATATCCCCCAAGAGGTCGGCCCATACAGTGTTAATGGAGGTGTGGGATCTTTTATATATGGGGGATAATTAGTATGGAGGATAAGGCTGGAAATTAGATTATTACTGCAACTCTTCAACCCTTGGAGTCCTTTTAATGTTAACCCTTTCAGTAGGATGTCGCTATTATGTATTTCTTTCTGCCGACTATAGGGGTTTTGTTAAGGGGGGGGGGGGGGGGCGGGGGGGGTTCATTTTTTTGGTCGATTATTTCATGTACGTACTATTTTATTTTAGTTCCCCCCAGACCTCCATCAAACTCCTGTTTCATTTGCCTGGCTTCTACCACTTTTTTTATTTGTGCATGACCTACATAGAGAGTAATCCAGCTAATTCTCACAAACATCCCCCTCCTCCTATATTATTTTCACTACTCTTAATAAACACACCACACTTCTTTCCAATTCACCTAAATTACCTCTAACGTACTTTGATTTTGACTCTCTATCACTCTTTCAACCTTGGGGGAGGACACTTGTTGCAGGCAGCTTTGTCTTTTGTCTCTTTCATGCACATATATAAAACAGTCCTTAGAAACCCATTACTGAATCTAGATATATGCGGATACTATTCACGTTGCAGACTCATGTTCCAGATTACGTACATAGACATTTTACGCTAAAGCCGAGGGAAGTGAAGAATGAAGGAATATTTTAGTTATCCCCTAACTTTATTGGGTTCGATTCCCGTTCAGGGCGAGAAACATTTATGTGTACTCTTGTGTATTTGGGAGCCTCAGAACCTATCACTAACTATAAGTAAAGGCGGAAAAAGATAAGTATGGTCCTTCATACTTGAGTTGTCTTGGCGTTGATGTAAACTATCTGGTGTTAAGTCTGTACGGCACCTACATGGGTCTACAATGTGTGATGGGTTGGAATGGTAGCCTCATGCGAGATATACCCAGATTCGGTAGTTAGTGAGTAATGGTTTCTAAGGTGTTATGAGGTCATACCATGGTTGGTAAGATACCTGACCTCTTAACCTTAAGATCCTGGGTTAGATTAGGGCGGACAAACAGCAATATATACATCTTTATTCTCTCGTACTAATTGTCGGTGGTACGAGCCGGTTGAGGGTAGACACATTTTGTAGCTCAAGTGATTTTAAGAAATTGTATAATTAGCATGATTATAGTTAACACATTGGGCTGATATGTGGGAAGTTACGTAAGGCTACAGTATATGTCATATGTTTTGCCAATAATGCTGGAACACTCAGCGTAATTTTGCGCCAATAGTATTATAGCATTAATCATAAATACCCTCATGTAGCTCTGATTATAATTGTCGGCATAAATTCATGCGGTAAAACATAACAGTGGCCAATAATCCCGTGAATTAATCATGACATAATCCTTTTCAATAGACAACTTTTGATAATCTGCCGATCATCCCTTTATCCCCTCCGCCACCCAACCCACTCTTAACACACACACACACACACACACACACACACACACACACACACGCACGCACGCACGCACGCACGCACGCACACACACACACACACATAATATACTCATACATGGCTGATATAACATAGGTACACATAGTTCTGTGTTAGTCGGGTATGTGGGCAACTGTACATATATAAATGTACATACTGGTGCATGGGTGTGGATGAGACGGTTGGGCAGTCTCCTAACACCCTATTCCTTTGTTCACCTAGCAGTATATATGAATCTGGTGTAAGAGGGCTGTTGTGAAGTCCCTTATTGAGTACATGTGTGTCCTTGTATCTCTTTCCTGTAAACGTATTGTATGTGTACTGCAAGTCAAGTCAGACCCTTATCCATCTTCTTTACCAGAGCAAACTGACTAAATATTCACACCTATTTCCTGGTGGACTCTTCCCAAATGATAGACACGTCAGCCCGATTGCTTGCATTCATTTCGAGTTATAAGAAGTTAAGGGGTCAAAATTATTGTCAAGTTCGCTGGCGCTATCTATACTACCCAAGCAGGATTGGTTAAGCCCCGACTCCATGTTCTACTCATTCTTCACCAAATAGTACTTCCATTCCCCCTGTTTTCTTCTGAGAGATTCGTTTACCAACTTTACATGTCCTATTTCTGCTTTTCGTAAATGTATGGTTGTTTATATGGGACATGCGTTCACTAACTACAATATTGTTACTCTGAACTGACGTGCTTAAAGTCTTGGAGATTAATGTTATTGTGCTTTCAAAAGTGTTTTGCGTTTGAGGGAATATTGATAAGTTGGTAATATTGTGTGATATTGGTTATATATTTTGCGAGATAATACTCGACTGGAAATATTGCATCAACTGTACTGTACCTACTGATCATGTGATGGTGAAAATGTAATTTGTATCACTGAGTATCTATAAACTGTATGGATAAGTGCAGCGGGTTATGACTGTATAGCACTAACACTATGGGCGTTCAAAACATAATATGAGAAGAAAAATACACCAACAATCTGTCAAAGATGTCAAATAGCGGGGGTGTGGGGGCGGCAGCCCCCACCCATAATACTAGGATAGGTTAGGTAAGGTTGTTAGGTTAGGCTAATGTACTTTCAAAGGGGTATAGGCTAGTAAACACTAGGATAGCCTATACCCGGTCAGAGGTAAGAAGAAGAGTCCTGCTTTAGTCTCCTTGACCGTTTCTTTTTCTTCTGAACTCTCTTGGAAAGATCATATTACCACTCTTGCTAAAATAGATTCCCGTTGCGCTCAACCTTCTATGGGAGTTCTTCAGTCCTGTACAGCTTCTTGCTCAGTATATGGGCACAGTGAGCGCATGTATTGAGTATTGTTCACATGTGTGGGGAGGTTCCACCCATATACACACGTTTCGAAAGGAAGAGTCCGAAGCATTTCGTCGCATCAACTTCCAAGTAAGCTTTGGAACTCTCTCCCTCAGTCTGTCTTTACCTCATCCTATAACTTAAAATGCTCAAAGCTCCGAGTGTCCAGACATTTTGACTAACGTACCTTGAATTTGGCTCTGTCACTCTTTCAACTTTGGGGTTGACACTTGTTGCAAACAGCTTTGCCTTTTGTCTTCTTCATATACTTAGAAAAATATGTCAAAATGTGAATTCTTTTATAACTTCGTTTCTTCATATTGTATGCCGTAGGTACTTACAACTGGAGACAAATGAACTTGACACATATGCTGTGATGTAGGGTAGGGATTTGTTGTTCTCATTGTGTATATATATATATATATATATATATATATATATATATATATACAGTATATATATATATATATATATATATATATATATATACTGTATATATATATATACTGTATATATATATATATATATATATATATATATATATATATATATATATATATATATATATACTGTATATATATATATTTTTGTTTTTGTTTTTTTTATAATTTAATTTGTGTATCTTCTTAGCTGTAGTGTTTTATAGCTGCGTATAAACATGCATTCATGCATGCATTACCGTGTATGATGATCGAATACAACCAACTGTCCACAACATTTGTACCAGACTTATTTGTTCCCACTTGTATAAGGTATATACATTTACAATGCTGTTTTGGTAGGCTTTGGGCTGAGATTCCTGATGGGACTTAATGACTGGTAACAATGCCTCTCAAAATGTTAAGTCATCCATCACAAGATTATTTAATAGTTATATAGTTTTTACATCATGTCGCCTGCTCCATATTCGTTAACCATACCTCTTTGTTTTGGTTTGTCGCATATTTTGTTTACTCATTGCTTTGTATCTCTTCGTGCTTTGTTTCATGATATTGGATCATTTTTAGAATTTGAGGGATGACAATCTTTCTAGAAGTTGTTAGACATTCGTATTCAGTACGTATTTAACCCCTTCAGATTCATATGACGCAGAGGTTGCCAGATTAGCAATAAGAAATAGAGTTCTCTCACTCTTATAATTACCTCTCCAAAATTAGTTTTCTGCCCACAGCTAACTCAAAGACAACTGCAGAGGTTGAAGTAACTAAACTAAAGGTTTCTAAATACCCCTGATGGTAACAAAGGTTTTAAAGTACCCCTAATCGGCTCAAAATCGCGTTATATGTCGGAGAGGATTAATTACATCCTTGAAACCAATTAGTTATGTTATGTTATGCTTAGAAATGACGTTATATTACAAAGCTACTTGCCTCTGATAAGGGTAAATGTTGTCCAGTGTTTCGTAGCACCAGCACATGACGAAGGTGAATTAGTCCATGACAGTCTGGTGTAGTGTGAGGACATGCATGGTGTTGTTCCTGTGTCTTGACATATCTGGTATAATGTTCATCTTAGCGGTTTTATGCTCCATTGTATTATGGAACACCAAACAACTAAGGTGAAAATTGATTATGTCAAAATCTTGTGAATTGTCTCATATAACTTTGTTCCTTCGAATTGCATGCAGTAGGTAGGTACACCTGAGAGCTAATGAACTTGGCACATAATATGTGCCAAGTTTATGTTGTAATGCAGGGTAGAGTTTTTTTGTTCTCGATTAGATATACATATTGTTTAAATTCAATTGGTGTATCTTTGTTGCAGTAATGCTATAGAGTTGCATAAAATCATATATTGATCTTTCCACTATGCATGACCCTGTATGAGGAATCGAGGATCAAATACAACCAGCTTTCCACAACATTAATTTTGTACCAGGCTCATTTGGTGCCAGTTGTATAAGGTATCCAAATATCCAAAACTGTTTTGGTAGACTTTGGGCTGAGCTGTCTCATTGTATGTGGCATCACTGGCAGAGTTGATATTGATTAAATCAATTTGATTTAATCACTTGATTAAATCAATTATTTTTTTACAAAAAAAATCATAATTTTTTATTTATTTTTATTTTTTTTATCTGTGAATCAAAATAAAAAAAAATCTGAAGATTTATCATGCTTTCATAAGTTTGTGTAGGCATTGGTTCATTTTAAGATACTGGTACATTATGTAGTAACACAAATAACTGATAGCTTTTAAATTTACAAATAAATATATGTATACATATATTTAAAAAAAATAAATAAATCAAATAAATAAAAAATAAATAAAAAAATAAAATGATATTTTTATTTTTATTTTTAAATAAAAAAAATCAACAACCCTGATCACTGGTGTGTTTTGTGTATCTATCTATTGCCAGACGCCTTACTCCCCGTAAAGGGGGTGGCCATACACAAAATGCCCCCAAGCGGACCTATCCCCTGTAAGAGGGACAACCCATGCCAGTTTACTGAAGGATTGACCACTCAATTTAGGGTTTGTCCAACTCCGAGGCCTTTTATGTATTTTGTTAGCACTATTTTTCTACAGTGGTGTGCGGCTAATCCATCCACTAACCTGCTTCACCCTAAGGTAGTAGTACGGATTTGTATGAGGTTTATTCCCCTAGACAGGTTGCCGACCAAGGCTGACGAGTCCCATCCACCCGGATTTTTATAAGGTTATCTCCCCTAGATGGGTTGCCGACCAAGGCTAACAAGTCCCATCCACCCGTTTTGTGTATGCGTTCGTTTAAATGTTTAGATTAGATTCATACTCATGAAATACACAAATGGCCTCAATACTTTATTAAGCATGTGTATAGACTGATGTTTACTTTTTAACCCGGCATCACTTAGAATAATAAAACAAATTGCAAACAGTAAATACAATTAACATATACAGTACTAATGCAAGGGGAGGTGTGGTGGAGTGGTCATGCCACTGGACTGGTAATCCAATGGTCCCGATGTATCAATGGGAAGATATTATTGGGATGGAATTTGTGCTGTACATAGTGTCAGTGCATTACCACAAAGCCCACCGAAGCGCCCAAAAAATACCCTCACTGTTCCCTGATTAAATAGCACTGTATGAATATTCCCATATTCAAAATATGCTACAGGGGGGCAATGCCTAGCGAGTTCATTGCTCAATAGTTGGCGTTCTGAGAGTGAGGGTCCGAGTCTAGGAGATGAGACAGTGAAGCACTTGAGCGAAGCAGCTTAAGAGATGTGGCTACTTCGAGCCGTGGGTGGGCAACCATGCATCTTTCGAAGGCAAGATATCGGGGGCTGGTTGTGTCCCAAAGTGCTTCACATGTCTCACTCCCTAGACTATAACGAGACCTAACGGGCTTCGCCGTTCAATGTACAGGGTCTCAGCCTATGCCCGAGAGGGAGTAGTTGGAATAAAAAAAAAAAAAAAAAAAAAATGTATGTGAAAGTACGGTACCGGTATTTGATTTTGCTGGAAAAATATATCTGTTAGTTTAAAAATGATAGTCGGATTACATTTGCACTTAATGGAGTTTGAAACATAGCATTCTATTAATAATCTTTTATTATTCACAATAATGATAGATACAATAATTCATATGTACAACAATAACTCTGAAGAAATACTTAATAAACGCCATCAATTTCCTCAAAATATTTTATACAACGAGCCGAGTCACACAGCTCCAAGTGAGATTCGATCCAGCTCCAAGTGAGATTCAAACCCGAGTCTCCACAAACTGGGTCCAGAAGATAATTTTGTTGTAAGAGTTGTATGTGCAACATGCAATACATAAACTTTAACAAAACTGGTATGCATAATAAGTGTGTAGTAATCATTTTGCCTAACCATTCGAATACATTGTTATTGTCTTTAGAACACATTTCAATCAATCAAGGCGGTGTCACACGAGCGATTTTTCCGTCAATTTTTACGAGCAATTGTTGTCTGACAGGCTTAAAATGTCAGTTATATCTGAAATCATCCACATCACATAATCTACCTTCAGTCTAGTTTCCGATCCCAATGTGAAAAGCCTCAAAATATCACGAGAAAAAAGTTGCTCATCAAAACTTGCCGGAAAAAACGCTTGTGTGACACCGGTTTAATAGTAACCTCCAGGTTACATTAGCCAGACATACCCCTTTACCTCACAATGCCTTTTCCCAGGAGGATTTCGCATGGCGCCTAATGATCAGTAGAAAATAAACTAAAAACACAATGATGATACTATTACCAATGTTTTCTGTAATGAATATCAAATTAGTGAATATTTCTACGATGTTTTTCAAATTATTACTTTAACACTATGTACGGTACCAATTTTGTAATAGTGTATGTGTTGTATACCCCACACACAAATGTTACACTATAGCCAGTATATTTAGGGACTTTGATAACCCCTTCAGTATCATGACGCTTTTTAGCAGGAGAGTCTGGCTATTATTTGACGATTTTATACAGCTTAGGGGGGATCAGTGGGGATTACAATGATAGACTATCTCAATATTCTGACTTCCATGTACACTCGACCAAAACACAATGTTTACACTGGTGAGCTGTAAATAATCTAGTGTGAACGGAATGAATCGGGTGAAACATACGTCTGTGAGGTATTATCATAAGATTTCAACCCACTTCCAGAATGTTGTTGTTGTTGTTCCCCAGGCTGCCTGGCCGAACAGCCCCAAGGTCCCGAGCAAGGCCAAGGCCATAGAGCGCCCCCACAAAACCCTCCCTGCTTACCACTAACAAAACCCAGGTGACCGAAGCCACTCTAAGGCGGGGAGCTGAGGAGGGCGCGGAAACGCCCGGGAAACCAAAGCCCTACCCAAGGCCCTGTGCCCCTCAGCAATTATAAAGGGAAAGTTGAATGTTTAGAGCGTTAGTGTAAAGATTGTTTTTTGGTCGAGTGTACCTTTCCTAATCTGAATAAAATGGTCTTATAACAGCCAGAATGCAATGTTAAATGGCGTCATATTCCAACTTAGTGGTGTTGGAATCCATATAGTTACTATTCTTGCATGGGTAGGGGTTTTCAATGTATGTTATTATATTAATTTTGTAAAGAGTACACAATTGACTCGTGATATGTACACTCATGAAACACAAGTTATACAATATATACAAAACGTGCAACAAATGTAAAGTAAGAAAATATAATAAATTTGCTTAAGATATAATATATACTAATAAATCAAACTTGAAATTTTGCCATTTCAATGGATTACAGCATTGTTCTGTAAGGAAGTAAGAGAAGTCATCGAACCTTAATATTTAATTCACCGGGATTGAAGACTTAAAATATATTAAGGGAGGATGGTTCACTTTTTGGCCGATTTTTGCATGTATTCATTATTTTTATAGTTTCCTCCCTAGACCTCCATCAAATTTGAAAGAAAAAAAACAATCATTAGATCCCCCTTCTAGATTAATTTGTAAATTTTTCGGTAGAAAAATTTCCCGGCCGAAGGCCGATTCTTTCAACATTACAGGCTCACTATCGTTCGCCAGGGAAAAAATCGACACCTAAATAGCACGAAAGGTCTAATTATTGACGAAAAATTACGAAAGGTCTAATTATTGACGAAAAATGGGGCGAAAGGTCTTGAAATCGACAAACTAATGGGGCAAATCTCTTAACATATGAAAACAAATGGGGCTAAACATGAGGGAGAGAGCGGTCCAGAAAACCGGCCCATCCCCCCTTAAATAATGCCATCCAACTATAATATTGCTCTTTATCAAGGAAGGAGAAGTCAAAGAAGAACCTTAAACTAAATTCACTGGGTTAATTCACTGGGCGTCGAGATATATGGTGTTTTGCGATTTAAGAGAGCCCACCTCGCTTTTTTTCTCTTTCTCTCCATCTCTCTTTGGCTTTTGTCCATTCGGCCCCATTCAGCCTACTGTTTTAAGACGTTTACGCCATCCAGGTGTCAATATTTTCCTGGCGAGCGGTAGCGAGCCAGCATATATATATTTTTGTTTTGACATCAAGCTAAATTTGTACATTTTTCGATGGAAAAATTTCTCCGGCGAAGCCGGATTTCTCCATACAATGCTGGCTCACTATCGCTCGCCAGGAAGAAATCGACGTTTTAAAACAATGGGCTGTATGGGGCCGAATGGATACAAGCCAGGGAAAGAGAGAAAAGGAGAGAAAGATACACACA
>CM064568.1:6442892-6450756 GCA_032716605.1 Paralithodes platypus
GGCTTTTTTAAAATTTGCTCTCCTTTTTTCTCTTTCCCTGGCTTGTATCCATTCGGCCCCATTCAGCCAACTGTTTTAAGACGTTTATCCCCATCCAGGTGTCGATTTCTTCCTGGCGAGTGATAGCGAGCCAGCATTGTATGGAGATATCCGGCTTGGCGGAGACATTTTTCTATCGAAAAATTTACAAATTTAGCTTGCTGTCAAAACAAAAATATATATATGCTGGCTCGCTACTGCTCGCCAGGTAAATATTGACACCTTGATGGGGGTAAACGTCTTAAAACAGTAGGCTGAATGGGGCCGAATGGATACAAGCCAAAGAGAGAGGGAGAGAAAGAGCAAAACGCGAGGTGGGTTCCCTTAAAAGCAGGACGTTGAGTTTCACGCTTAAAGTGGAGCGATTCCACATTGATAAATTGTATACGATTTTTCTAAATATGTATTCGAGTAGTTTTTAAGTTAATGTTGATGTGAGTATTGTTCGCCTAAGTACAATCGGATGTACTTTGACCAATGTATGCATCCCTTTTCCCGTGTGACACCATCTTAATACACTGCCTATAGGGTCGGGATGGGGGGGGGAGGGTTCGGATATAAACACTTTCTGACTTTCAGTAAACAAGCGGATGTTATTTTTTGTTTTATCTTGTGTGGCTTATTTTTTTATGTATATTTTTTGTCGTCGGAGGTAGGAATGGAGATGAGCTTGTGAAGATTATGCAAGGTGAGAAAACAATGATATGAGTGTATGAGTGTAATGGTAGGAAGAGGAGGAATAGATTTACATTTACCGGTGAACAGAGAGGGCGGAGGTAGGGAAAGATATAGAGAACACTCCCAGTAGCTCAAAACGTGGAATTCCTGTTTTTGCGGATAAATTGATAGATATATTAAGATTTACATAATTTAATAGACAGATAAACGGTAGGTAAAGAAAAAATCGCAATTTCAAGTAGTGGAATTCCTATTAAAGAGAGAGAGAGAGAGAGAGAGAGAGAGAGAGAGAGAGAGAGAGAGAGAGATGGGAGAGATGCCACTACCACCATACGTCATCGTGAGAACAAGAATTCGATTATGGTCTGATAACACGGTAGGAGACAAGACAGCCGACGGGAGGGGAAATAACATTACACCCGGGGGAATCACAAGGCGGAGATTACATTTGTCCGTGACGTCACAAAACACAAGCGATGACGTCAGAAGATACGTATAATGGCGCCAGGCATGAACATTGACATCGGTCGACATTTACGATGCCACCAGAAGACTCTTAAGGGGAGGTTTTTAGTTGATTCCCTAGACTTCCATCAAGCTTAAAATTACTCCCCCTAGACCCCCTTTCAAGATAAATTTGTACATTTTTCGGTAGAAAAATTTCCCGGCTGAAAGCCGGGCTCGCTATCGCTCCCCAGGATAAAATCGACACCTACATGGCACGAAAGGTCTTAAAATTGACAGAAATGGGTCGAAAGGTCTTAAAATCGTCAAAATAATGGGGCGAACGTCTTAAAATTAGAAAAGCAATGGGGCTAAACATGAGGGAGAAAGGAGTCAAGAAAAAAAAATCTCAAGTGGATATCTCCCCTTAACTTAGCGCCAGGAATAGTTAGTCCTACAGTACTGCCCAGTGGTGCGTCATTGTCTTCCCTGCCTTGATTGTAGTATGATATACTTGGCAGCATCCTTTACAAGTTTATCAAAGTTTGCTAGCTTATCGCGTCACCTCCGAAACGCAATATCGGTTCAGGGGAGATTTCCACTGGAGGGATTATTTTCTTTACCCCTTTTTCCCTCGTGTTTAGCTCCATTGCTTTTGAGGTTTTAAGACGTTCGCCCCGTTAGTTTGGCGATTTTAAGAACTTTCAACCCATTTCTGTCAATTTTAAGACCTTTCGTGCCATTTAGGTGTTGATTTTATACTGGCGAGCGATAGCGAGCCTGTAATTTAAGAGGAACCGGCTTTCATCCGGGGACATTTTTCTACCGAAAAATGTACACATTTATCTTGAAAAGGGCTCATGGAAGTGTAATCTTAAGCTTGAAGGATATCTAGGGACCAAGCTAAAAATCTCCCCTTAAGCTCACGTTCATCTTTGGCAGTTATATTTTTTCTATCTATTTCTATCTATTTTGTTACGCCCATTATAATATGTTGTATATGCTAGCTCGTAAGCAAAGTCAAGCTTGTATGATTATATATTCCTTCATTAATTTAATTCATTAATTTCATTAATTTCATTCGCCAGTCCATCATTAATAACGCATGTATCTCTTACAGTATACCATTATATAGTATAGTGTCAAAATATAGGAGTGCCTGAATTTGTAGACGCATTGCCTCCGCTGTTGCTCAATACCAAGTCACGACGGGCGGGACTTTGGGGGAGCGGATATACCAAGACCAAGGAAATACCAACTCTGTCCAAATCAAGAGTCGGGACCTTCAGCCTTTAAAAGTTTGACGTGCGTGTGAAGAGGAACGACGGCAGGAGTTTACACGCCGAGAATTGACGCCAAGAATGTAAACGCCGAGAATTTAAGTTTACACGCCGAGAATTGACGCCAGGAATTTAAACGCAGAGAAGTTAAACTCTTGAGAAATTCACACGCCTGTTTCCCGAGTTCACTTTTCTGCCTCCGGGGTTAAGGGGAGATGGGCCGCTTTTCTGGATCACTTTCTCCCTCATGTTTAGCCCCATTAATTTTCAGATGTTAAGATGTTTGCCCTATTAGTTAGTCGATTTTATGACCTTTCGCCCCATTTCTTCGTCAATATTTAGACCTTTCGTGCTATATAGGTGCCGATATTTTCCCTGGCGAACGATAGTGAGCCTGTAATGATGGAAGAATTGGCCTTCGGCCGGGACATTTATCAACCGAAAAATGTACACATTAATCTAGAAGGGGGATCTAATGGATGTGTTTTTTATTTTTTGTATTTGATGGAGGAAACTAGAAAAATAATGAATACATGCAAAGCTCGCCCAAAAAGTGAACCATCCCCCCTTAACTGGCCGGGGCTGGTTTAAATAGTGGCTCTTCTTCTGGGGTCTGTCTCTCTGTGTGTCTTTCAGCTAATTCTTTTGTCTCTCTGGGCGAATTTAAGAAGAGGATGTCAACTCTTTATCCGCGCCCGCTGACTGGCTGGCTGGCTGTCAGGTGGGCGGGGCTACCGTGTTACGCTGACCAATGATTGACGGGGGCCCCTGTGTTGTTGCCTCCTTGTGTGTCCCCATGGCAGCGGCTCGTAAGAAAAGAGGGGGCCCTATTGTGCGACTTGTAAAGGACGGCGCCGTGAGAGCCGGAGATGAACTGGATATTTGTGATTCCGATGAGTAGTGGCGGCGGGAGGAAGAGAGGGATTTACATAGAGTCACATAGATACACTGGCCACACAGACCTTACGATCCAAACGAGGTGGTCAGGACTTAATTCTAGTAGAGATGACATATCCGATAGAAAAGGAAAGTTGAAGGAAAGGATAGGAGAGAGAGAGAGAGAGAGAGAGAGAGAGAGAGAGAGAGAGAGAGAAAGAGAGAGAGAGAAGGGGGGGGGGTAGATATTTGAGAGAAGGCGTGAGAGAGTTGAAGGAGGAACTCGGTGGTGAAGTATTAGAGAGGAAAGAGCTTGGGGTGAAGGGTGAATATGATGGTAAGAGTCTGCATTAAGAATGACGGCTGGCTCTTTTGAGAGATGAAGGGGGTAATTAAGGTAATTAACAGGTGGGGGTATTAATTATAAATACTCGGGGAGGGGAGGGTGACTTATATAGGTAGGCTTAAGTGGCGGAGGGGTTGTGCGGGGGTAGGGCGGAGAAGAAGGGGTGGGTGTGGGGGTTGACTAGAGGTAGGGGGTGGTGGAGGGAGAAGGGGTGGAGGAGGGGGTGAGGGTGGTGGAGGAAGGGGTGGGAGGGGAACTTAAAGCCCTCCCCCGCTGCGGCCATAGTGGAGAAGGGGAGGGAGGAGAGGGAGAGGGGGGAGGCTAGGGAGGTGGCCAGGGAGGTCATGAGAGGGAGGGAGGACATGGAGGGCACCAGGTAGGGCTTGGTAATGTCCAGGGAGGTGGGGGTCTGAATGTCGGTGAGGGAAACATCGGACTTCAGCAAGGAGAGGGGGGAGCTCTGGGGAGGGGAGGCCGAGGGGTGGGGGGATATAGAAGACGGGTGGGGGGAGATACTAGGCGGGTGGGGGGATACTGAAGGAGGGTGGGAGGTGGGCGTGGTGGTGGAGATGGGGGACACGACACAAACGCCCTCGCTGGGGGTGGTGGTGGGCAGGGGACTCTCGGACACCGGTGGGGGCGTGTGGGTACCTGTGGGCAGAAGAAAAATACACATTAGAAATAATTACACATGTTAAGAAACATAATTTATAATACAAACACTGACAGACAAAAGCACACACCAGACATACCGACTCTTGTTAAATTTCACACACTGGTTGACTGACACACACACACACACACACACACACACACACACACACACACACACACACACACACACACACACATTAAATCTTTCAAGATTCTATTACGCATTTCTGTTCTATTGTCTAGCTTTTATTAGACGATTTTATTCAGATAGGGAAAGGTATTTTGAAGTCGGAGGGTTAATTGATATAATGTTTGCCCTTATAATTCCCACAGATTCTTCCTAAACTAAATAACATTGTCTTATGCTAGTCAGAATATACTGTAAAAATGCGTCACAATATTCAAAGGGTAATTAGAGGTATATATTCAAAGGGTAATTACATATATACAGTATATACATAACTACCCCCTCAGTTATGTTATAGAGAGACTTACAGGTAGTCTCGTTTCATGTATGCCCATATGAGACAAATTGATAATAAATATATACCACATTTAGTCCCATAGGAAACAGTAGAGCGTTATTGTGTTTGGTGACGCAAATAATGCTAAATCACTCGCTAACATAAATGCGTAGATACTATGATAGATATATTTAAAGGGAGATTTCCACTTAGAGTTTTTTTTTCTTGACTCCTTTCTCCCTCATGTTTAGCCTCATTGTTTTTCTATTTTTAAGACGTTTGCCCCATTATTTTGACGATTTTAAGAACTTTCAACCCATTTCTGTCAATTTTAAGACCTTTCGTGCCATTTAGGTGTCGATTTTATCCTGGCGAGCGATAGCGAGCCTGTAATTTAAGAGGAACTGGCTTTCAGCCAGGACAATTTTCTACCGAAAAAATGTACACATTTATCTTGAAAGGGGCTCAAGGAGGTGTAATCTTAAGCTTGAAGGATATTTAGGGACCAAACTAAAAACCTCCCCTTAATGGTACAGTAGTAATTTGTAATCATTCTGGAGCCTCGATGTATTTAATTATGTAAAACTATAGCTACAAACTTATTTATGGGTGTAATATTGCATGCATAGCTTAATAAACCATATTAGACCTAGTCATGCAATGTATAGCACATTGCATCCACAATTCAAACGCGATTATTACATTTGCATAATAACGCATAAAATATTTGCATAATAACGCATAAAATATTTGCATAATAAAGCATAAAATATTCTCGAATTTTTATGAATGATTTGATTTTGGATCATCGTGTGTTTGTCTTCTGAAGGAGATAAATATTGGTACATGAATTTATGGCTATCAAATTCTAACGATCATTAATAATTTTGCTCACATTGAACTATATTGAAATCAAATGGGCTAATACTCGTACAATACTGGGAATGGCAGTAGGCTTGAGGATTGGGATAAGGCTCAGTCTTTCCATATCTATCTATCTATCTATAATATATATATATATATATATATATATATATATATATATATATATATATATATATATATATCTATCTATCTATATATCTATATATCTATCTATATATCTATATATCTATATCTATCTATATATCTCTATCTATCTATATCTATCTATCTAAATATATATATCCATATATCTATCTATCTATATAATTCTAATGAAAGAATGGGATATTGCTTCTTCCAATGTGTCAGTCTATACCGCAATGGAACACGCAACTATATTCTGACCATCGTTATTAGATGAAACATTACCTTATGACAAGTTAATAGCCGAAGTGTGACAGTTTCAATGACAGCAAACATAATTATACGGTAGTAATGTTTATTAATGACATCAAAAGGATGGTTAGTTATAGTATTATCTTCGGCTGTCTTTAGTAATGGTCAATAATTATACTGTCAAAGGAGGATCGATACTGGCCTAGCTATTATGCACCTGGTATAATGAAGAGCGACCAAGATACCAGTGACCATACTCACACGTCGTCATAGTAACCCGCCGCAAATGCCGAAATAATCATGTATTCAAATGATAAACAATTAACATTAATTGGCGCTGGGATAAAATTAAAAGTTGCGTTATTAATTAGCATTTAATGAATACCAATTAGCGGGCATTAAATTAACATAAGTCCAGAATCAAGAGTTAGCAGACTTGGAAAATAAGGTAATTAACGGTGGTGGTGTGGGATGAGGGGAGTGCCGGGAATGGGTTTTGTGCTCTAGGGGGCAGGGGGAAGGGAGGGAGAGAGAGAGAGAGAGAGAGCGAAATTCGGAGGATGGGAGGGTGTGGGGACCTTAGGAGGGGTCTTGTTGCGTGGGGGGGACATGAGGTCAGGCTGGTGGGAGAAGTGGGGGTGACGGATTAGGGGGAGTGGAAGGGGTCGGCGGTGAAATGGGGGAGAGAGGAGGTAGGACGAGGAGATCCGAGAGAGATCGAGAGAGAGAGAATTGTGCGATATGGAAAGCTTCTTATATTATAAGCACAAGTATGCATATACACATACATGAACACACACACACACACATACACCCACCTTAACACATACGCGGCCACACACACATACACCTTAACACAAACACACACACTCACTCACGCACTTACTCACTGACTGACTCTCTCTCTCTCTCTCTCTCTCTCTCTCTCTCTCTCTATCTCTCTCTCCTCTCTCTCTCTCTCTCTCGGTCTCGCTCTCTCCTCGCTCGCCTCTCCTCTCATCCTCTTCCAATCTCTCTCTCTCTCTCTCTCTCTCTCTCTCTCTCTCTCTCTCTCTCTCTCTCTCTCTCTCTCTCTCTCTCTCGATGTTGCCATGTTTATACCTACAGTTTTGATGTCGAGAAATACATAAATTTGCACAGTGTATCTACGTAAATCTCTCTTTCTCGCCATCCAAGCTGTAGGTATAAATGTGTCCCCAGCAACTATAATAACCCCCTTACCCCTTGAGCCACCGAGAAGCCATCCCACCTAAAGAGTTGGAGCCAGCGATCCGTGAGAGGTCCTTTGTGCGATTTAGGTAGCGAAATGATGGAAGGGGGAGGCTGTTTTGGTGTGTGGTGGTGGTGATGGTGATGGTAGGGTAGTGGTGGTGATGGTCGCGATGTTGGTGTTGGGGTAGCTGGTGACTGGTGCTGGCTTGTGGGGGGTGGTGGATGAAGGGTTGTAGTGGTGATGGTGGTGGTGTGGGGTGGTGGTGTGGGGTGGTGGTGGTGGTGGTGATGGTGGTAGTGGTGATGGTGATGGTGGGGTGGTGGTGGTGTGGGGTGGTGTTGGGTGGTGATGGTAGGGGTGGTGGGGATGGTGATGGTGGTGGATGGGGGTGGGTATGGTGGTGGTGGTGATGGTGATGGTGGTGGAATGGGGTGGGGTGGTGGTGGTGGTGGTGGTGGTGATGGTGGTGGGATTGGGGTGGGGTGGTGGTTGGGGGTGATTGTGTTAGTGGGGGTGGGGGTGTGGTTGGTGTCAAGGAGGTAATGTCAGGATTGTGCATAAATCTACTCATTGACAAAGCTAATGAATTCGAAATAACAAGAATACTAAC
>CM064568.1:6450856-6505856 GCA_032716605.1 Paralithodes platypus
TTGTTTTCGGTTTGTTGTACTCCTTCTTTGTTGTGATGTGTGTCGGTGTGATTTTTGTTTCTTGCTTGTTTATTTATCACCCATTTAAGGGGGGATGGGCGTATTTATTTGTTCATTTAGATATATATTTATATTTGTATTTAGTTTCCTCCCTAGACTTCCATCAAACTTTAAAAAAACACCCTCCATGACCCTCCTTCAAGATCAATTTGTAAATTTTTCGATATAATAACAGTTCCGGCCGAAGGCTGGTTTCTCTTGAAATAAAAGTTTGCTATCTCTCGCCAGGAAAAAAGCGATACCTAAATGACACGAAAAGTCTTAATATTGACACAAAAAAGGGTCGAAAAGTCAATATTGATACAAACAAATGGGCGAAAAGTTTAAATATCGCCGAACGTCATAACATCTGAAAACTTATGAGGCTAAAAGCATGAGGGAGAAGGGGGACCAGAAACACGACCCATTTTTTTTTTCTATGTGATTGAGGGAGGCAAAAGGCAGAACTACCTATATAGCGAGTGCCTCCCCCATAGTTGAAAGAGTGACAGGGCCAAAATCAAGGGACGTTCGAGCCAAAATGCCTGGACACACGGAGTTTGAAGCAATTTAAATCATAGGAAGAGGGAAAGACTGATTCTGGGAGAGAGTTCCAGAGCTCAGCTGTTGAGTAGAAGAAAGTTTGAGAGTAACGTTTCACCCTTAATAAGCACAACATTGTGGGGTTTAGTTTCCATTGCTTGTTCATCCAATGCATATGTTTGGATTCGTTCATATACTGCTTTGCGTTTTCACTTTGTTTTTATTAATTTGATTGTTTAGCCCATTCAGTTCCGGTGACGTCGTTTTCATTATATCTGGCAACTGTTACACGATTTTATTCAGTATAGGAAGGACGTCTACCCATTCAAAGGCTACAGACTATCTCAATTAACCCCTTTAGCTACCATATATCCTTGTCATGCCTCATATAATCGTGTAAATGTAGCTGAAATAAAATAAAATTAACGTCACCGGTACAAAATTGGTTAATTGTTTGTATTTCTTTTATTTATATATTCATTTATTTTATTTGTTTTTATTTTATTTGTTTTTTGTATATGCAACTGCTCATTATTTGTTTACGTCCTTGCTTACATTTATTAATTATATTATGTAAATTTATCTAAACTCCCACCCCTCTCTCACACACACACACACACACGCAGACAGACACACACACACGCGGACAGACAGACAGACACACAGACAGACAGACACACACGCATACACACACACACAGACAGAGACACACACACACACAGAGACACACACACACACACACACACACACACACACACACACACACACACACACACAATAAGACGTCAGGTGTCTGGTGCTGCCAATACTCACACACTCTCCCTCACTCGTCTCTTCTTACTCTCGCTCTACCCTTCTCTCTTGTTACCTCTCTCTCTCTCTCTGTCTCTGTCTCTGTCTCTCTATCTCTATCTATCTCTTTCTGTCTCTCTCTCTCTCTCTCTCTCTCTCTCTCTCTCTCTCTCTCTCTCTCTCTCTCTCTCTCTCTCTCTCTCTCTCTCTCTCTCTCTCTCTCTAATCTCTCTCTCTCTCTCTCTATCTCTGTCTCTCTCTCTATCTATCTCTTTCTCTCTCTCTCTCTCTCTCTCTCTCTCTCTCTCTCTCTCTCTCTCTCTCTCTCTCTCTCATCTATTTCTATTTTCAATATTTTGTGTACTATAGTCTAACTTTTTGCTTTTCTTATATATCCAAAAGAGTACCATATTTCCCCATTTATGTCCTCCAGAACGCTCTCCCCTTGCACAACATCAACGTAATGTTAACCCCTTCTGTACCAGCGACGTCTTTTAAACTATTCTAGCTACTTATAGACTGTTATGCACCTTAAAAAGGGCCTACAGCAATAAACAGGCTTCGACCTATCCCCCTTAGCCATTTTTACTAACACAGATCCTTCTTAAAGTACACAAAATCGTCGACATTTCTTTCGGGCTAAGCCGGATTTCTCCATACAATGTTGGCTCGCTATCGCTCGCGAGGAAGAAATTGACACCTGGATGGGGATAAACGTCTTAAAACAGTTGGCTGAATGGGGCCGCATGGATAAAAGCCAGAGAAAGAGAGAAAGAGAAAAAAGCAGGCGACCCCCATATTCTCACGCTCATAATGACAACTTTCACTTACCAACGTTTGTTTGTATTATTTACTCACGGAAAACCCTGACTTTACTTCCGTCCTTTCTTATTCCTCTTGTTATCACGTAAAGAGGCATGAACACAACATTAAGAGTTTATAATGTGAGAGTTAGACAGAAACAAATGACTGACTGGGAGAGAGAATAAGACCTTATGACCAAAATACCCTAATGACGCAACTCGTATGGTCTCTGATTATGGGACCATATGTACGGTTTATATATATACAGAGAGAGTGTACACAACGTATATATTGATCCTCACGGGGCTGCTTATAGCCAATCTACCTAACCCAGGTTCAAAATAACATAGCATAAGGAAAGGAGAGGCAGGCTAAGAAATATTATAGACGGGCAGCTAAAGGGAGAAACTGGAAGAACCGAGGTATCGACTGTAGTAATTGACAGTAGAAACAGACAGACAGACAGATAGACGGACAGACGGAAAGTGTATATGACTGACAGGGGTTGCACGGGAGAGGGGGAGCTGGAATGGTTAGGGTAGGGAAAGGGGTAATAGAGGTCCAGGGATCCAGGGGTTGTTGATTGAGGGGGAAGGCTTATATAATTGATGGGGAGGGAAATGGCCGATTGATTGATGGGGCTTGGCGGTGTATCTATCCGAAAATTAGCGTAAGTGGGACAGAATGCAAAATAGAGGGATGACGGAACAGCCAGAGAGGGATTGGGATGTGTGCTGGGTGAGTGATGGATGTAAGGGTTTGATATGAGAGAGAGAGAGAGAGAGAGAGAGAGAGAGAGAGAGAGAGAGAGAGAGAGAGAGAGAGAGAGAGAGAGAGAGTATCATAAGACAATTGACTTAATACAAGATGAAGCTAGACAGAGATAATGTGAAGCCATGGATAAAGAGAGAGAGAGAGAGAGAGAGAGAGAGAGAATATAATAAGGAAAAGAGAATACTGTTAAACGTGGGAGGAGTGATATTGTGAGAAGAGAGGAGACATGTGAGGATAATTATGAAATGGGACAAGTGAAGCTGACAATACATATGATACAACACTAACACTTATTTGCAACATTATACTCTGTTTATTCGCAGCTGACGATAAACAATCCCTTAGCAGCTAATTTCCAGATTCCTAATGGAAAAAAATATGAAACTACTATGTCTCTGCATCACAGTAAGACCAAGTTTATATAATTAACACTATATTTCTCTACAAAATCTTCAAAACAACTGAAAAATCAGTTAAAAAGAAACAGATTATAGTGCTATAAGTAATCGGTGGTGATCGGTTAACCTATTAGAATTATAAGATGAATGTAGTTGGAACACTTATATGTGTATTTATGACACAATTAAGCGTTTATAATTTCCAGTGCAGTCATAGACAACAGATATATTAATAGAACGGTGTGTAGTTAAATGGGACGGGCAGACACATACACATATCGTTCATGCATTTAAATATGCGGGGATATATATATATATATATATATATATATATATATATATATATATATATGTGTGTGTGTGTGTGTAGGTTAAATCACAAATACGTGTGATCAAATTATGTAGTAAAACTCGCTAGGAAAAATGAAACAATGGAACACCAAGCTTTCGTCTATTATCTCAATACATCTTCAGGGTAGAAGGTGCATTATCTGGAGGAACATTACCAGATACCCCAGCAGCCATTTAGACACTACAGTATAGGTGCATCTCCTTTGTAACAACCTTCCCAGCAGCTATTCTTACTGTCCTCCTTACCTTCCTCCCCGCCGCGACCACCGGGCCATTCCCCGGTGGTAATGTGGCCAAGTGGTCGTGTCCGAGGGTCATCTTGAGGCCCTCCGTAGCGCTTTTGTCTCCCTCTATGTCTCCGGGGATGGGGATTGCGGCCATCAGCGGCGTCCGGAAACCTCGCTCCTTGGAATACCCGCTAGTAAACACGGCCCTTCAGACGACCGCCGCGGCTCTTCGCTAATCGCCTTCTTTCCGATTTTTCCGATATTCGCCGTTTGCGGAGGAAGGGTAGGGGGGTGGAGGGCGGGGGGAGGGCAGTCATCGGCGTCTTCGGCAATGGTATACTCGTGAAGCATTGAAACGTACGGCCGGCATTGTTTCCTGTCGATTTTGGGAACATTTTTATAGGATCCGGTGCGGCGACAATGACCATCTGGCCGCTCGTTTGGGTCTCAATGGCCCGGGCAAGACGAGCTGGCATCGTAACTGGCTCTCTTCCTCTGTATATGTAGTGTGTATTATGTACATATGTATAGTTGCTTATCCTTCTGTTTATCTACCTATATGTAGTGTATATTATGTATATATGTATATTTACTTATCCTTCTGTTTATCTACCTATATGTATAGCGTCTTTATTTCTGTCTATATATCTGTCTAGTCCATCTAAACAATATTAACAATGATGATAAAGAAAATTGACTTCGATTTTCTCAAGGGAGGTCCCCCCAAAAAACAAACAAAAAACAACAACAAAAAACTCTCTCTCCCTTCTCCTCTGTGACATACTCTCTCCTGCCGCAGTCGCTGAAGTAGATATATTATACAACCCTGCCCACGCCCTCCTGCAGCAGTTGTCCGTCCGTCACCTTAACGCCCTCTTAACTCCGGCCCGCCCCTCCTAAACCCCCGACAGGAGACAGTAGTAATGAAATCTGGGGCAGGGAGCGTCGGGAAAAGTATAGAATCTAGAATGTTGTATCAGAAGGGCGGTATTGTATAGGGGGCTTTGTGGTGATGTGGGCATTGGACTGCTGCCGATTTATATTGCCATTATAAATCTAGAGTAACAGTGGATTACATTAAAGGGGGTCACCGGCTTTGTTTCTCTTTCTCTCCGTTTCTCTCTTTCCCTGGCTTGTATCCATTCGGCCCCATTCAGCCGACTGTTTTAAGACGTTTATCCCCATCCAGGTGTCGATTTCTTCCTGGTGAGCGATAGCGAGCCAGCATTGTATGAAGAAATCCGGCTTCGCCGGAGACATTTTTCTATCGAAAAATGTACAAGTTTAGCTTGCTTTCAAAACATAATATATACATGCTGGCTCGCTACCGCTCACCAGGAAAATATTGACACCTGGATGGGGGTAAACGTCTTGAAACAGTAGGTTTAATGGGGCCGAATGGATACAAGCCAAAGAGAGAGGGAGAGAAAGAGAAAACAAAGCGAGGTGGGCTCCCTTAATGTATGAACTCGTGTTGTTGGCCTCTGGTGTTGAGTATCGATGAGAACTACACATATTTTATTATTATTATTATTATTATTATTATTATTATTATCATCTATATATTGTTTGTGTTCTAATGTTACCCAAATGATGGACATAAAAAGTGTTTCAGTCGCGTACATGTTCAAATTAGCACACATGAACGATTGCAACACGTTTATATTACATTATATATAATTTGTATTATAATTAAACGATCTATTTTATCAGCGTATTCGAGTTATTTACCCTAACGATGCTAGAGCGCTTCAAGTATCGTCACATGCAGTAAACAATTGGAAGAGTTGTTTTTCCCTAACGATGCTAGCGCTTCAAGTATCGTCACATGCAGTAAACAATTGGAAGAGTTGTTTTTCTGTAATGTACTGTATATCTAATTTATTAATTTAACTCCCAACACCAAACACCTCCCAATTACATTAATGAAAGCGTGTGATCCTACCGGGATTCGAACCTGGGTTACCACATACCGATCTTAAACACTAACCATTACACCATCAAGATAGTTAAAGGTTAAGTACATGACTACGATTATATATATATATATATATATATATATATATATTTATCGAAGACGGTTATATGTAATGTTGCACTGTATTTCGGTGTCCACAAAATGGCGTCACTGGAAAATAACTGTCCCTGTATTCGAGTATTGTGTATTGTGAAGGATGTGTATGAGGCGCTACGGGATTTAAAATGCATTAGATGGCGGTGGGATGTTCATGGTTATGTCTTACAGCATGTGTGTGTGTGTGTGTGTGTGGTGTGTGTGTGTGTGTGTGTGTGTGTGTGTATGTGTGTGTGTATGTGTTCCACGACTCTCTCTTATCTTTGTGTCACTTCGTATACGTCATCTGTGTTGGGTTCCTCGGGCTCGGCATATACTGGAGGTGCTCTGGAAATGTTGTGGGTGTTCAATTTTAGTCATACATACATACGTACTGTACATACATACGTACTGTACATATATACATACACATTGTACATACATACATACGTACTGTACATACATACATACATATTGTACATACATGCATATATATATATATATATATATATATATATATATATATATATATATATATATATATATATATTTATAATTTTTTTTTTTTTTTTTTTTTTTTTTTTTTTTAAACTGAGCTTACCATCTTCATATCTGTACATCTCATGTTCATCCACTAAATTGTAAAATGTGTATTATCAGCTCACGAGGCTGCCATTTTTTAATAAACCATTTATTATTATTATTATTATTATATACATACATACATGCACACTGTACATACATACATATTGTACATACCTACATATGCATACATGTTCTATTTAAGCAGGTATAGTCGCTTATAAAAGATAGTGAATCTACAGTACATATACTATGTGCGTTTAGCCAATGCATATGTTGCATACTTTCGAGTGTAGATAAAATTGATGTGCAATTCCTCTACGCTGGCATATAACTGAACTGCATTACGATGGAAAGTTAGATAGGCCCTTGTCCGCCATTGCGAATCGTCAACTGTGGTCCTACAGCTTCTAAACTAAAATGTTCATAGTAATTCCCCTATATTACTTGAGGAATATGCAATATGAACAATTGATTTGTGGGTTATACAGAGGATACAAGTTATAGTGTGACAGCGACTATTCCCACTGCCTTATCGGAGCCCAGAGAGGAAATGTGGATTAGCCGGTGTTGTCATGGTACCCGGAAAACACCGTAACATCCCGTGGGTGCTTAATACGACACACCGCTCAAAAACGGGCGCATAGTTTTAGTGTATTAAGGGGAGATGGGCGTATATATTAAGGGGAGATGGGCGTATATATGTCCTCATTTATGTATCTTTTAATTATTTTTTAGTTTCCTCCCTAGACCTCAATCAAGCTGTAAAACACCCCGTAGACCCCCTTTCAAGATAAATGGGTACATTTTTCGGTAGGAAAATGTCCCGGCCAAAGGCCGGTTACTATTAAAATTACAGGCTCGCTATCCCTCGCGAGGAAAAAAATCGACACCTAAATGGCACAAAAGGTCTTAAAATTGACAAAGAAATGGGCTGTAATGTCTTAGAATAGCCTAACTAATAAGCCGAACGTCTACACATCTAAAACACTATGAGGGTTAAGGGGAGGTATTTAGTTTGTACCCTAGACTTCCATCAAGCTTAAAAATTACACTCCCTTGACCCTCTTCAAGATAAGTTTGTACATTTTCCGGTAGAAAAATGTCCCGGCCGAAGGCCGTTTCCTCTTACATTACAGGCTCGCTATCGCTCGCCTGGAAAAAATCGACACCTAAATGGCACGAAATGTCTAAAAATTTACAGAAATGGGTCGAAAGTTCTTAAAATCGCCAAATTAATGGGGCGAACGTCTTATAATATCAATGGCAGTGGAGTTAAACATGAGGGAGAAAGGGTTTAAGAAAATAATACCTCAAGTGGAAATCTCCCCTTAAACACGAGCGAGAAGGGGGGGCCAGAATAAACAGCCCATCTCCCCTTAATTTGAACCCATTTTATAGAACTCCTCTAACTTTGCATTCGTTGCCAAACACATTAACAATAAACATCATAATATATGTTCAAAATGCCTGAATAAAACTGTTTAAAGTTAAAACTAAAAAATATATATTTTTACACACATTATGCGCATGTTACGTCTTATGTCTTCTATATTATACACACACACACGCTCTCTATCTCTCTCTCTCTCTCTCTCTCTCTCAAAGCCTACGCGAGAGGAAATGTGGATTCCAAGGTGTCGTCATGGTCTCCCGACTTAATACTATCATGCTGTTTTGTATAAGGAGGTAATAAGTACGCGGTGTGAATTAACGACTACATAAGAAACAGCACTCCTCATTCACTCATACTATGCTTCCTTCCATACACAAAATCACAGAAAGGATGCACATTCATGTATCCAATAGTGCAGTATTTTGATTTGTCGATTCTAAAACAACAGAACTCCCAATATATCGTTTTAAATATGTTTGTGATATGACCCAGCCAGTGCTCGAACCCAGGCCAGTAATGCAGCACTCCAAAACCTTAAACACTAGGCCACCGATGAGCTTAAAAGTTATAAGATAGTTGCCGATCAAAAATGGTCTGAGAACTGTTTGATGTGACTTGAGTGGCAGGGCGGGGCCGTAGCTGGGACCTGGCGATGTCACTCCCACACACTCCACAATTACCCACAACCAGAACATTTCATCCACACCACGCACAACCCTCCCTTCCCCCTCCCCTCCCCTATCTTCCTCTTCCTTCTCTCCCATCCCCTTCTCACCTCTCACCCCATCCCTCCTCCAGCTCCCCTTCCGTCCCTCCCTCCCTCCCTCCCTCCTCCAGTTCCCCTTCCCTCCCTCCCTCGCTCCCTCCTCCAGCTCCCCTTCCCTCCCTCCCTCCCTCCTCCAGCTCCCCTTCCCTCCCTCCCTCCCTCCTCTAGCTCCCCTTCCCTCCCTCCCTCCTCCAGCTCCCCTTCCCTCCCTCCCTCCTCCAGCTCCCCTTCCTCCCTCCCTCCTCCAGCTCCCGCTCCCTCCCACCCTCCTCTAGCTCTCCTTCCCTCCCTCCCTCCTCCAGCTCCCCTTCCCTCCCTCCCTCCTCCAGCTCCCCTTCCCTCCCTCCTCTAGCTCCCCTTCCCTCCCTCCCTCCTCCCGCTCCCCTTCCCTCCCTCCCTCCTCCCGCTCCCCTTCCCTCCCTCCCTCCTCCAGCTCCCCTTCCCTCCCTCCCTCTTCCAGCTCCCCTTCCCTCCCTCCCTCCTCTAGCTCTCCTTCCCTCCCTCCCTCCTCCAGCTCTCCTTCCCTCCCTCCCTCCTCCAGCTCCCCTTCCCTCCCTCCCTCCTCCAGCTCCCCTTCCCTCCCTCCTCTAGCTCCCCTTCCCTCCCTCCCTCCTCCAGCTCCCCTTCCCTCCCTCCCTCCTCCAGCTCCCCTTCCTTCCCTCCCTCCCTCCCTCCCTCTCTTCCCAAACCCTGGGTCTTCTCTTGTCTCTCTTTTTGGCTCACGGTCGTTTCACCTTCAGGTCTTTTACGTCGTGATTACCAAGCGTTGATTACTATCTTCAACGCAAACAATGTTGAAGGAGATATTTAGTGATTTATTATGAGAATGCCCTCGCTTAGCCCAACAATATCTGACCTACCTCTAAATATGCTAGCCTAAACTGACGCATTGTAACCTAGGATTGCAAATAATATTGGCTTCACCCAACTAAGCCTACCCCAATATTATTTAAAGTTAAACTTGTCTATCCAAAAGTTCCCAAGTAAATGAATCCAATATTACTTTACCAGTCTGATTTATACATAAACGTTATCTAAAGTAACCAAATTTAGCCTTAACCTATTATAATGTGTACGAAAAACACTTCTGTCGGCGAACAAATACTTGTTTGAGGGTGCAAACTGACGGACCGGCAGACGAACCAACCAGTCCCTTTTTTCCTGGGAGTGATTCGTTGATCGGGGCTGTGCGAGGGCCTGATCACAGAGGTTGAGGAGTGATGGATGGGAAACTCGCGTGGGGCCCGACAGAGAGAGATGGAAATGGAGCTCCGGCGTAAAGGCAGGTGTTCGTGTAGTAATCAGAGGTTCAAGCGTTGGTAAATACGGGTTGAATCCCCAGAACCCCGGCTACCTATCCCGTCCGCTGGGGCCCCCGCACTCACAGCTTCCGTTTTATGGCTGATTCGAAGGCCCAAGCAATATAGAGAAGCTCTCCTAGGGGGCGCGTTTCCCTTCCAAAGCAACCCGCCCCCCTGGTTTTAACTCAGGGTTGAAAAGGGGGCCGTGGACTGCAATTCGTCCCCGCAAATGACAACAAGTTAGTGATGATAGTGTGGATAGCTCTGAAGGATGATGGATGTGGGAGCGTCCCCCTGACCTCGCTGATGCCGTCTGATTGTGCCCTTGTACCTGTTGCCAGCCAAGGATTTTGTCATCACACGGCTTTGGTTAGTGTGGATCTAGGTACTTGTGACTTACACCAATCAGTCGTGATTTTTTTTTGTCAGAACATAATCTAATATTGATTATAATTGTTTTCAAGTGTTCCATTGTACTCGTTGCAAGCCAATTAGTGTGTCATATTATTTGCTTTCATTGTAGTGGATCTAGGTTTTGTGACTTCATCGAACCATTCATGCAGCTTTTTTTTATTTTTATTTTGCATATTTTGATTACAATTTTATATTGAATCCATCTGAATGTACACAATTTCTTGATATGAGAGGATTTCGAATATAGGCGCTTCCCATTGAGAAAAGGGGGATTTAAGTATGTACAACTACTCCGGCGAATATTATAATCGTGTATATTTCTTTACCGCAGCTAGATTAAGGGGGTTGACCTGTTTTTGTTCTGTCCTTTTCTCCCTTTCTCTGGCTTGTATCCATTTGGCCCCATTCAGCCTACTGTTTTAAGACGTTTATCCCCATCCAGGTGTCAATTTTTTACTTGTGAGCGGTAGCGAGCCAGCATATTTTTTATTTTTGTTTGACAGCAGGTTAAATTTGTACATTTTTCGATAGAAAAATGTCTCCGGCGAAGCCGGATTTCTTCATATAATGCTGGCTCGCTATCGCTCGCCAGGAAGAAATCGACACCTAGATGGGGATAAACGTCTTAAAATAGTTGGCTGAATGGATACAAGCCAGAGAAAGAGAGGACAGAAATAACAAAAAGCAGGTCACCCCCCTTAAATCACATCGGATTGAATCTTAGTAGTGATTCTGTCTGCGTGTGTCTGAATCACAACATTCCTACATATCCATTCCTTCACTGTCTCACCACCTAGACTCGGACCCTCACTCTCAGAACGCCACCTATTGAGCAATGAACTCACTAGGCATTGCCCCCCTGTGTCTGAATCACAACATTCCTACATATCTATTGCTCTCCACGGATAGTCTCATCACACTTTATTGTAGTGATGGAGATTTAGGTATGCGGATATCCTTAAGGGGAGGTATTTAGTTTGTTCCCTAAGTTTTCATCAAGCTTAAAATTACACCCTCTAGACCCCCTTTCAAGATAAATTTGTAAATTTTTCGGTAGAAAAATGGCCCGGTCGGAGGCCGGTTGCTCTTAAATTACAGGCTCGCTATCGCTCGCCAGGAAAAAATCGACACCTTAATGGCACGAAAGGTCTTAAATTTGACAGAAATGGGGCAAAATGTCTTAAAATGTCAAAACTACTAGGGCGAATGTCTTAAAATCTCAAAAGCAATGGGGCTAAACATGAGGGAGAAACGGGTCCAGAAAAAAAATCCCTCACGTGGAAATCTCCCCTTAAGGGGGGTGACCTGCCTTTTTCGCTTTCATCACCACCACTTCCCCAACCACCTCCATCATCATGTCTCTCCTCCGAAAAAATCACTAACTGCCCCCACCATCCTCCATGACCCGTATCTTCACCACTCTCACTCTCCACCAACTACCCCAACATCCTCCATGACCCGTATCTCCACCACTCTCACTCTCCACCAACCACCCATCATCCTCCACCACTTGTCTCTCCACCAACCACACACCCAATCCTCCATGGCCCGTATCCCCACCACACTCTCCACCAACCACCCCACCAATCTTGCACCACTGCCACTCTCCATCAGCACTTCACTAAATCCCCTCGCCAATCCCCATGTCCCTGTGAAGAGATCTGTACCAATCTTCCCTGCAATCTTTCTCTCCCTGTGTCTGTTCGAATGTCTGTTGTTGTTAGCCTGCCTCGGTCTCTCTATCCCCACCAATCTCATCCCAGCAGCCAATCTAAGTGTCATAGAAGGTTGATGACAGTGTTGATGTCCGGCTGCCATGATTGATGTCTCCCTGTCATGGCGGACATCACATTTTACAACCCCAGGATTTGAATTTCCAGTTTTGGGTTTGTGGGTGTAATTGCCTGTCTGTATCTTTATGTATGTGTATATCATTGTCTCTAAGGGGTCTCTTTATTGTGCGTTTGTATTTGTTTCTATAGTAACCTGGTTTACATAATTATCTCTTGTTTGTCTTTGGTGGGTGTAATCCTCTGTGTGTTGCCTATCTTTCTCTCCCTCATGTGTCTGTTTGTTTTTTTGTTTATATCATTGTCTCTAAGGGGTCTCTTTATTGAGTGTTTGTATTTGGTTTCTATAGTAATTTGGTTTACAGAATGATCTCTTAATATCTGTCTTTGAGGGGTGTAACTCTCTCTGTGTTGCCTATCTTTCTCTCCCTGTGTCTGTCTGTCTGGATGTCTGTTGTTGTTAGCCTGCATAGGTCTCTCTATATCCACCAATCTCACCCCTGCAGACAATATAAGTGTCATAGAAGGTTGATGACAGTGTTGATGTCCGGCCGCCATGATTGATGTCTCCCTGTCATGGCGAACTGCCGAGCCATGCATGAACCATCATAGTTTACAACCCCAGGGTTTAAGGGGGTAGTACTCGCTTTTTATGGACCCCCTTCTCCCTCATGTTTACTATATTAGTTTTGAGATTTTAAGACGTCCGTTCCGTTAGTTTGGCGATTTTAAGACTTTTCGACTAATTTTTGTCATTATTATGACCTTTCGTGCCATTTAGGTGTCGATTTATTTCTGGCGAGCGATAGCGGGCCTGTAATTGAAGGAACCGGCCTTCGGCCGGGTAATTTTTGTACCGAATTTGTTTACAAAGTTATCTTGAAAGGGGGTCTATGGGGTGTTTTTTAGGCTTGATGGAGGACTAGTGAGGAAACTCAATAAGTAAATAAATACACATATAGACCAACAATACAAGCACTACCCCCTTAATGGATTGACAGGACACTTGATCCTCAGTGTTTTGGAGGACAAGCAGCCTAGAAGGGTCACTAGATCTGTTGTTGCTTGATTTCCTTTGTACTCCTTTGTACTTTGTACAGTGTTTTGTTTTTCTGTGTAATTGCTTGTCAATCTCTATACGTATGTGTTTACGTTTACTTTAATGTCTCTAAAGCCGGTATCACACGAACACTTTTTTCCCCTCAACATTTATCCTCAACACTGGTCTGGCAGCTTATGGGGTCAACATTTACAATATTACGGTCACCTAAATTCATCTACCATCAGTCTAGTTTCCAATACCAGTGCAAAATATTCCAGAAATGTTGCCAGAAAAATGTTGATCATCGAATGTTGACTATGAAAGCTCTTGTGTGATACCGACTTAACCATATTGTGTGTTTGTATTTGATTCAATAGTAATCTGGTTTATGTCAAGTGCAGGATTTTATTGTTGGTCAGTTTTTGGTTTGTCTATGTTATTGTATTATTATGTTCTCTCCACCAACCAACTCTACTCCTAAAATCGATTAATGAAATTAACAGACACATGTGGCAGTCCGGGGATTCGAACCCAGGATGCTCACACCGAAAATCAACACACTATGCACTGCACCACAAAGACAGTTAAAGAATACTGCACAAGCCTACGATTTATTATGCAGTTTCCGGGGATTCGAACCCAGGATGCTCACACCGAAAATCAACACACTATGCACTGCACCACGAAGACAGTTAAAGAATACTGCACAAGCCTACGATTTATTATGCAGTTTCGAATCCTGCATACCAATCTTAGCATGTACAATATCCCAACTGCACTATCGGAGGCTATGCATATCATGTATATATCATAATGTGTTTCTGTCTTCCTATGTTATTGTATATCATGTATATATCTTAATGTGTTTCTGTCTTCCTATGTTATTGTATATCATGTATAAATCTTAATGTGTTTCTGTCTTCCAATGTTATTGTATATCATGTATATATCTTAATGTGTTTCTGTCTTCCTATGTTTTGTATATCATGTATATATCATAATGTGTTTCTGTCTTCCTATGTTATTGTATATCATGTATATATCTTAATGTGTTTCTGTCTTCCTATGTTATTGTATATCATGTATATATCTTAATGTGTTTCTGTCTTCCTATGTTATTGTATATCATGTATATATCTTAATGTGTTTCTGTCTTCCTATGGTTTAGTCTGTATGTATATTTGTGTGTTATAAATATGTGTTTTATTTCTAATGTGCCTGTTAATTTTGTGCTTTTGTTTGTTTTCTATAATAATCGGGTGGATTGGAGGATTTTCTTGGTTGTCAGTTTCGGGTTTGTCTGTGTTAATGTTTAGTATATACCGGGTATATGAGTGTCTTCATATTAGTATATACCGGGTATATGAGTGTCTTCATATTATGACTGTATCTGTCTGACCGTCTATTGTTTTCTTGTGTTCCTGTGATTGTGTGTGTGTGTGTTCCTGTGATTGTGAGTATGTGTGTGTTCCTGTGATTTTGTGTGTGTGTGTGTGTTCCTGTGATTGTGTGTATGTGTGTGTTCCTGTGATTGGGAGTGTGTGTGTATTCCTGTGATTGTATGTATATGTGTGTGTGTGTTCCTGTGATTGGGAGTATGTGTGTGTTCCTGTGATTGGGAGTATGTGTGTGTTCCTGTGATTGTGTGAGTGCGTGTGTGTGTTCCTGAGATTGTGTATATGTGTGTTCCTGTGATTGTGTGTGTGTTCCTGTGATTGTGTATGTGTGTGCGTGTGCGTGCGGGTGATCACAGTGTGGGTGAGGTCGGGTTGATGGATGAGGCACAGGGAAGCAGGAAACTTTACAATTGTACCTTTTATAACAGTCCCCCATTTTACCATTTTTATAACAGTCCCCCATTTTACCATTTTTCCCAGTATTCCCGAGGTGGAGTACGTGGTGGGTTGGTTGGTCCCTTGTTGCTGCTACCATCCTCATACTGGGGGGGGGGGGGGGAGAGAGAGAGAGAGAGAGAGAGTTACACAGATACTCAGACCACACAGACCTTGCGATCCCTACTAGGTGGTCCGGCCTTAATACTACTAGACAGGGACAGTGTATAGTAGAAGAAAGGGACAGCAAAGTAGAAGGCTCTCTCCCCTATTGAATTACTGTCTACCACCTCACTTGGTGAGAGAGAGAGAGAGAGAGGGGGGGGGGGGGGTATGTTTGATGAAGGTAACAAACAGCAAAGATGGGAGTTTACTGGAAGGTGGAATCAATTTAAAATGAACGGGATACTGGAAGAAAAAAAAATCGAAGCTGAAAACAGACACAGACAAAAATACAAAGTAACTCATTAAATGGAAGAAGAGAGAAACACAACCTTGAATTTCATATTAAGCCAGAATACGGAGTCACATTATCAATATTTTCGGAAATGTTCGTCTGTCGATTTCTGATTTTCATATATATAAAGATTCACCTGGCAAATATCACGTATGTACACCTTCAATCTCTCTATATATATATATTTTTTTTTTTTTTCACAATTGATGACGGAAAATGTTACCCCTTATTTGCTGACTTGTCGATACTTAATATAACAATATAACTTGACCATGTACAGTTGATTGTTTTATAGTAAGTCCAACTTCTTCAAAATGTACAGCATATTTCACTACAAAAACTTAATAAGTTATTATGTTCTCTCCACCAACCAGCTTTACTCCTGAACTCGATTTAAGAGGGAGGCATATAATTTACTGTTTGGTAAGCACACACACACACACACACACACACACACACACACACACACACACACACACACACACACACACACACACACACACACACACACACACACACTATAGTTGCCAATATCAATTATATGAATACTCGAAATGTTGCCAGAAAATATATTCTCTCCTGTGATTTATTTTGTTGATTAGAAAGCAACAGTTAACCCTCTCCGACATATGACGCGATTTTGAACCTATTTGGGGATACTTTAAAGCCTTTGTTACCATCAGGGGTATTTAGAAACCTTTAGTTTAGTTACTTCAACCTCTGCAGTTGTCTTTGAGTTAGCTGTGGGCAGAACACTAATTTTGGAGAGGTAATTATAAGAGTGAGAGAACTCTATTTCTTATTGCTAATCTGGCAACCTCTGCGTCATAAATGCGTGAAAGGGTTAACGCACATTTTCTTATATCGGTAGGGTAGAATGCGGCGATGCGGAAGTAGTGACGCAAATAGAGACGCAGCAATGATTGACGGAAAGTTCGGACCTAAACAAAACGAAGGCAATTACAGGGAATAGCAACGGAAAATAACAATGTCCTCAAAATATCGAAAAAAAAAAAAAAAAGGAAAACCGTATGGAAAATTATATATTCAGAGCAATATTAAGGAACATCGATGCAGAAATGAAGCAAGAACAAGTGGAAACGAGGACACAAAAACAATAAAGGAAAATATAATGTCAAAAAGGGAAGAGTAACTAGGAAGTTAAGGGAGACAAATAAAGGATTGGGAGATATGTAATTTTTTTTGAACATCATAGTAATACAATAGAGAAAGGCATGCAAAAGGAAGCAGAAACGAAAATATGAGAGGATGAATGAGAAACAAATAAGTCTGATTAAATTAGGGAAATTAAGAAGATAATAAAGCAGCAAATGAGAGCTATAATACAAAGATTGTTTGAGAAGGAGTAGTTAGAGGAGAGGAAGAGAGCAGAAGTGAAGGGAATATGAAGAATTAACGTGAACATTAAATAATATTAATGTAAACGGGAACGGAGAAGAGGATGTAGTAAAATGAATGGAAGGAAGAAAGAAGAGAATAGTAAAATATAAGGGCAAATTATAAACGAATGGAGAATGGATGCAAGGAAAGGAAAACTGAAAACAAGTACAGTAGAGAGGAGGACAAAGGCAAAACAATAGGGCCAAAAGAAAGGTTGAAAGTATAACTGGAAAACAGGTGGAAATAAGAACTAAATAATGAAGGAGAAAAAGATACGAACGAAGAAAACGGGAAACTAGAATAGAAGTAAGTATGAGGGAAGAAGACGGGGAGTGGAAATCGAGAGGAAACACAGGAAGTAAATGCAAGTCAGAAAGGGGAGAAAGGAAAGAGAGGGGTAGGATAATCTGGGAGAAAGGGAGAAGCAGGGAAAGGAGGAGGGATGCATAGCAGATGATGTGATAAAGGCGGTGTCACACGAGCGATTTCCGTCAATTTTTCCGGGCAATTGTTGTCTGGTAGCTTCAAAATATATGTTTCACAAAAATTAAACTAGCTAACATGATCTACCTTCGATCTAGTTTCCGATTCCAATGTGAAAGAGCCTCAAAATAGTAAGAGAAAAAACTTGCTCATCGAAAATTGCCGGAAACTGCGCTTGTGGTTCCTTCTTAAATTAGAGGCTTGCTATATTTTCCCATTGCATTTTATATGTTGTTTGATGTAAATAAATGAAAACAAAAAATGTGTCAGATGGTTGAAAGGCACAGTTGCTCGCACGTTTGGGGCTAGCAACACGTATTATATAAAACATGTATTAATCAAAATATCTGTTCTCACCTTACTTACTTAACCTTCCAATTTGCCTAAGTGATAACAGGCTTTTCACAATATGTATACGGAAGTCTACGTAAAAAAGAAAGAAAACACACACAAAAAACAAAACCTTGATGGCATATAGCAGAAGAAAGGAGGGGAGGTGTGTCATAGAATAAGGAAGGAAGGAAGGAAACAAGGAGGTTAGGAAGGAAGGAAGGAAGGGAGGTGGTGGTGGTGGTGTGGTATATAGTAAAGTAGGAAGCGGAGACTCAGTGGTGGGGTGTATCAGGTATCTCCACTGAGGCCCTTGTGAGGCTGCTCGTGAATTGTGATACCCCTACACTGATTTACTATACTCTCTCTCTCTCTATCTAGCTATCTCTATCTATATATATATCTCTATCTATATCTATCTCATACTCTATCTATCTATATCTATATATTTTTTTTTTAAAGCGCGTATCACCGTCAATATCAGAAAATACAAGTTTACTTACGCCTCAAAAAGGTCATCGTCCTTTAGTTTATTTTTAGATAATAGTCTATGGCTCTTATTCCTAGACAAACCCCATCATTGTTGTTGGTAATTAATATAGTTTTGCTATATTTATAGTCAGTCTATATGTTATTGCTAGAATTACCATGTAAGGTATTGGAACATTTGCATATACTTCTCATTGCAATTGCAACAAATATCATAACTTAGTAACTGGATAAGAATACGACATAACTATGTAATTTGATAGATAGATAGATAGATAGTTAGATAGATAGATAGATATATATTAGGAATACGGATCTATAGACTATTTTCCACTAACGGTAAATTGCAAGTACATTATGTTGATTACACGGCTATTACAGATGAGTTTAATGGGAAATAATGATTTCATTAGTTCGGTGTATTTGTAAATTAATTGGTGAGTTGGTGAAAACAAATATGAATTGATATGATGCAGATAAATAGTTCCATAATTTCCACCATATTGTCTAGAAATCGGCTACTAAAGTATTCAATTTGGCTACTAAAGTATTCAATTTACCTTGGGTTGGGTAAATCGAGGGTGTGTGGGTGTCTCGGGTGGTGGGGGTGTTGTGGGGGCGTCTCTGGTGTTGTGAGTGTCTTGGGTGGTGTGTGGGCGTCTCGGGTGTTGTGGGTGGTTTGTGGGCGTCTCGGATGTTGTGGGTGGTGTGTGGGTGTCTTGGTTGGTTTGTGGGCGTCTCGGGTGTTGTAGGTGGTGTGTGGGTGATGTGTGGGTGGTGGGGGTGTTGTGGGGCTACATGTGGATAACCCTATACCAGCCCGCAGGTCACATGATACCCGAACACTACATTATTAGTATTATTGTTACGACCTACTGCTGCTGGGGTGGGCGATCAACGGCGTCTGTATATGAGGGGGTGCTGTGTGGGTGTGTGTGTGTGTGTGTATGTATGTAAGCTTGTGTGTGCATGTCTGTTTTTGTGTGTGTGTGTTAGGGTTATTTCTTCGACCACCATTAGGATTTGGAAGTAACATATTCATTTATTGTTGTACACATATTTTTCAGTATGTATGTATGTAGATACTCAGGCACATAGCCCATAGGTGGGGGTGGCCGACTCGAGACAGAGCCCGAACAGAAATAACATTTAAATTTCCAATTCTAAGGGTCAGGGACCACTTTTGCGTTCCCTCGCCCCTTTCTCTGTCTCGTCTAGTAGGTGAATTTTAGAAGGGGAGGAGGATTTCTAGCCCTCCGCTCCAAATGTTAACAGACTTGTCAATATTACATCGTAACGGTGCAAGTTACACTGAAACAATGTGTGATGTCTCCGTGGCTGTGTGTTCTGTTGAATGTGTGCCATCAAAGTTGTAGAAATGTCTGAATCACAGTGTCGGGTTTGGGGTTTAAGGGGAGGTTTTTAGTGTGTTCCCCATACATCGATCAAGCTTAAAATTACACCCTCATCACCCCCTTTCAAGATAAATTGAAATCCCGGCCATAGGCTGGTTCCTCTTAGACTACAGGCTCGCTATCGCTCGCCAGGAAACAAATTGACACCTAAATGGCACGAAAAGTCTTAAAATTGACAGAATTGGGCGAAATTTCTTAAAATCGCCAAACTAATGGGACGAACGTCTTAAAAATCTCAAAAGCAATGGGGCTAAACATGAGGGAGAAAGGGGTCAAGAAAAACATCCCTCAAATGGAAATCTCCTTTCAAGTCATGTGACAAGCGGCTGTAAACCCTTTGAAGAATATGACGCATTTTGACAGGTGATTTTGGCTATCATTAGGCAATTTTACACAATTTAAGAAGGGTCGTTGGTAAAAGGGTATAAGGGTAAAGACTATCTCAATTAACCCTGTAAATTTCATATACCCTTCCTAATCTGAACACAGTCGTCTTAGATTGGCCAGAAAACAGGGAAAAAATGCATCATCGTGTCTTTTAAGGGTTAACTGAGGTACAGATGCTTCTTGAACTGCCCCAAAAGCTTAGATGTGCTTAACAACGCCATCCAAGATCAACCGATAGAACCAGTTAGGATTTTTAATGAGATTGATGAGCCCCGGAAATATTTTGGATTGTTTAATTAATTATTGGTCGATATATTATGTATTTTTTAATTTTTTGTTTTTTTAGTTTCCTCCCTAGACCTCCATCAAGCTTAAAAGAACATCCCCAGAGAGAGAGAGAGAGAGAGAGAGAGATATGAACGTCTGGTGTTATACTGTATATTTGGTTGTCCATCTGCATTTTCAATACGGATTTTTCTTCGACAATATGTACGTTTTTTGGTAGAAAAATTTCCCGGTCCCTCTACGCTGCCTATCGATCGCCAGGAAAAAAATACACCTAAATGGCACGAAAGGTCTTAATATTGACAAATAAATGGTGTGAAAGGTCATAAAGACGCCTAACTAATGGGCCAAACGCAAAATATCCCCTCCCCCCCTCCCTCCCTCTCACGGTCACCCAAACTCTTTACATACAATTATTTTTAGTGTTTCAATGAATTACATGGAATAATTTAGAAAACAAAACTGATCTTTGCGCTTTACCATTTGTCTCCTTCATAAAAAAAAAAAAAAATCTATGTACCATTTGTTTTATATATGAAGGTACAATTATTAGAGGCCAGTGTCAAAATGGTATTGAATTCTGGAGTAATTTGAGAGAGAGAGAGAGAGAGAGAGAGAGAGAGAGAGAGAGAGAGAGAGAGAGAGAGAGAGAGAGAGAGAGAGAGAGATGAACGTCTGGTGTTATATATTTGGTTGTCCATCTACTTTTTCAATACGGATTTTTCTTCGACACCATTTTTTTTTTATCGACCTTGGTTTGATATATTTAGCATTCTTTTGTTGTTTCTTTTTAAATACAACTATCACTTCATTTGATTATGAATATAGTATGAAGTATATTGATAATAATCGAATTAGCTGTAAACCTGTGTTCAATGTATTTTTGTGTTTTATGGAAATATTTTAATCTTTGTTTGCAATCCTTTTTACTCCTTTTTATTGTGTTTCTTATATTCTACGTTGTGTGATTTTTAAATGTTTATTATTATAGTCTTGAGGGGAGAGAGAGAGAGAGAGAGAGTGTGTGTGTGTGTCTCTGTTGTTGTTTATTTACTTTGTGTCCTGATTGAGGGGAAGGGTGGGGTGTCGAAGAAGCCATTTACACGGTCTACCTCACCCATCGATCTCTGAAGGAGGGAGGAAGGAAGGAAAGAAGGGAGGGAGGGAGAAAGAGAGGGGAAGGAACGGTGTAAGAGAGAAGAAGGGAGGGAAGGAATGAAGGAAGGAAAGACAAAAGGGAGAAAAAGAGAGGAAGTGATGGAGGGAAGGGAGAAAGAAAGAGGAAGGGAGGAAAAGGAAGGAAGGAGGGAAGAGATAAGGCAAGAGGGAAAGTGTTGTGGAGTAGAAGTAAATAAATGAGGAAGGAAAGAAGGAAGGAAGCAGTATGAAGAGAGAGAGAGAGAGAGAGCTGGATGGAGCTTGATTGAGATTGTCGGTTTTACGAGAGTGAAGGGAAGAGAGAAAAATATTGAAGGAAGGCAGGAAGTAGGGAAGGAAGGGAGAGGGTTGGAAGGAAAGATTGAGGGAGGATAATAAGGAAGGAAGGAAGAGGGTGTGAAAGAAGGGAAGGGAATGAGGAAAATGAAAGGAAGGAGGATAGGAAGAAGGGAAGGAGATGAAGAGGAAGAAAGGAAGTGAGGTTAATAGAAAAAAGGGAGTTAGGGAAGCAAGAATGGAGGGAAATGAAGGAAGGCAGAAAGTGAGGAGGGAGATAAGCAGGAGGGGTGACAGAGGATGGAAGGAAGAAGAGAGAGTGATAAATAGGAGGAAGAAGGGAAAGCAGGAAGGAGTGTGAGTGAAGGAGGGAGGAGAAAAAAAGAAGGGTGATTATAGATAGGAAGGAAGGAGTAAGGGAAGAAGGGAGGACACAAAGGAAGGGTGATTATTGATAGGAAGGCAGGAGGAAGGAAGGGAAGGAGGGAGGAAGAAAAGGGAGTATGATAATAGATAGAAAGGAAGATATAGATATGAAGGAAGAAAGGAAGGAGTAAGGGAAGGATGGAGTAAGGAAGGAGGGAGGAAGCAAAGGAAGGATGATAATTGATAGGAAGAAAGGAGGGAGGAAGGAGAGGAAGGATACAATAGATTGGAATAAAGGAGGGAATAAGGGAAGTACGGATAATAACAGATAGGAAGGAAGGAAGAAGTAAGGATAATAAGAGATAGGAAGGAAGAAAGGAGGAAGGGAAGGAAGGAAGGAGGAAGGGAAGTACGCATAATAACAGATAGGAAGGAAGGAAGAAGTAAGGATAATAACAGATAGAAAGGAAGGAAGGGAAGTATGGATAATAAGAGATAGAAAGGAAGGAAGGAGGAAGGGAAGTAAGGATAATAACAGCTAGGAAGGAAGGAGGGTGATGGAGTTTGTGTGTGTTACAAGAGGGATGCTGATGGGGGAGGTATTGGCAAGACTGGATGAAGTACGTCTCTGTCCCTTGTCACGCTAGACCCTACAACAAAAATAACTACTACATAGCTAAATAAATCAATCGATACAATAATACATAAATATAATGACAATAAAAGTAAATACATACATACATATCATAATGCAAAAATGTAACGAAATTATACATACCGTACATAAGACATAATACCTAGATTGAATGAATTAAATAATTATATAGAATTATACATATATAGAATGATAATACATTTAATAAACGCATCAACTATTATACAATATATGGCAAATAAAACATCCCGGCTGAAGGCCTGTTTTTTTTCTTCAAAATTGTAGGCTAACTATCCCTCGCCCAGAAAATAGTCGTTACCTGAATGGATTACTATATGTTATAATCGCCAAGCAAATGAGGCAAAACGTCTTAAACTTTCCAAACTAATGGGAGTAAAACAGGGAGAGTCCATACAAGACCCTCCTCGCACCCGATAGAGCTAAATGGGAGGGAGTGATTATCTCAGGGGGATGCAAAATTACAATATGAGAGAAAACGAGAGAGGGGATGATGCTGATAGATCCGGTAACTTCTTGATTGGATGCTTTCTCAAACTCGATAACCCGTGGACAAGACGTAGCTACAGTCTCTATCTAAAGTCGACGTGTTCCACCATCAGTATTTCAAATTCGGTTATATTACCTTTATTATAGTGTAATGTACACAACTGTTCCTTGCACACATATGGAGAAGCCATTGTATTTAGCTTTGTTTTGTTTTGTCGAGTGTTTTGTCTTATATTAAGAGAGGCGTGTAAGATTGAAAGTTTTGGAGGAAGAACACAATTTTTATAATTATAATAATAATAATAATAATTATTATTATTACTTATTATTTATTATTACTCTTAATAATAACATTATTATTATAATTAATTTTGCTGAGTGTTTTTTATATTATAGCAAGCCACGGAAGTAAAGTAAAGGAGGTAGAGGTGGTGCACAATCTTTTAGGTCGACTGTACTATTATATAGCGAGAGGGCGTGTGAAGGCGTGCATGGATGGTGCGGGCGAGAGAAAGAGAGAGAAGTGTCCCCCCCACCGTGCAGCGAGGTAAGGCGGTTACTTATAGATATTCATTTGTTTCCCGCTGTGCGCGCGCCCGGGAAATGTGGCCAGTGTTGCCAAAGCCGCCACGGACCCCGGAGGCTGGTGGCGGGGGAGGGAGAGGTGCTGTATTTCACCCGGGCGTGGCGTGTTTGTGATGGTAACAGTCGCCGCGTGAGGCACATGAACTAAAAACACACATAATAAAGCCACTCCAACAGCTTCCTCTCTCTCTAACACCCCTTCTTCCCTCTCTACACTCTTCAGAAAATAGGAAAAAGTAGAAAGTAGCTACAAGGTGCCGTTGTAAAGGGTTATCCCACAATACCTTCACCTGACACCCTTCTGCTACCGCCACCACCTGTCCGCCACCAACGCCCTCTCAAACAATACTCGTACATCTTTAATGAGGTGACCGGACAACTCAACCAATTATGTTAGCTTAGGTTAGGTACAGTTAGGTTATGATTTAATATGGCACTGTTTAGTTGACCTTGGTTTGAATTGGCACTATTTAGTGGTTTTAATTGACATTGGTTTAGTAGGCTCTAGTTTGATTTGGCACTAGTTTAGTTGGCCCTGGTTTGATTTGGCACTAGTTTAGTTGGCCCTGGTTTGATTTGGCACTAGTTTAGTTGGCCCTGGTTTGATTTGGCACTAGTTTAGTTGGCCCTGGTTTGATTTGGCACTAGTTTAGTTGGCCCTGGTTTAAATTGGCACTGGTTTAGTTGGCCCTGGCACTGGTTTACTTTCAGTAGCTGGTCAACAGTAGAGACATATTAGTAGACATTTTGTGGAGAGCATGTGAATGATAGCTAGAAATGAGACAAAGGGGCCAATCGTAGCCAAACAAAATAATTTCTAGGGCCCATCAAGGCCATGCCAGTTCCTTATTACTGCTCTACCTGTCGATCATGGATGGACTCGATTAGCTTTAAGAATTTTATATCGCCAATTTTCATTAACCTCATGATTCTATATTGTGGAGACGTTTATTTGCCAATTTCTAGCACTCTAGGTCCTCATCAAATGGGATAAGTTTCAGCATGGATTGCTTCTTGTGTATGTCAATCTCAAAAAGTAGTTTTGCATTATGATTTTTTTTTTTTTTTTTTTTTAACAAATTCTGCATTCCCAGTGAATATTTGTGGCATTTTGTATCCTTTCTGGTGTCTGGACTATTCAGAAACAGAATGCTGTCAAATGCGTTGGTCAGTCATCTTCCATCCCTGTGAAATTAGGAGTAAAACATGGGTGTATTCTTACACCTACTTTAATCAGCAATTACATGGATTTGCCATAAAGCACTTATCTTCTGATCTGTCTACTCTTCGCCCCCTTCCAGAAAACAATGACTTAAGCCGGTATCACACGAGCGCTTTTTCCCTCAACATTTATCCTCAACACTGATCTGGCAGCTTATGAGGTCAACATTTTTTTTTTTTTTTTTTTAAAGAGACAATGAACGGAGGAAGGAAAAACACAGATAAAACAAAAAGGTCCATGTACCTAGAGGCATCCTCCATTCATGAAATGTTTGTAACAACTGGATTTAAACATTTGTAGATTGTAAGTTTGTGGAAAGCAATTCGAGGGAAGTGAATTCCAAAGAGTAGTAGCTCTGGGGATAAATGAATTCTGATAAGCAGAAGTTCTGCATTGTGGAGGAGAAAGTGTAAATTCATGGGCGCTCTCAGCTGCCCTAGTTCTACGGGGAAAGATGTGGAGAGGCGGCACAATTGAAGCAAGTTCCTCGGAACAATTGCTGTGAAAATATCTGTAGAATAATGCAAGGGATGCAACGTTTCTTCGTATGGATAATGTAGGAAGGTCCTGTGTGATTGCAGGGTTATTGATTAATCTAATAGCTTTATTTTGAATTTTGTCCAACTGCCTCAATGCAACCACTCCACTTCCACCCCACAGAGGTGAACAGTAATCCATCTGAGAACGCACATGACTTTTATATATTACGGCCAACTGCTCGTCAGTGAAGAATTCTCGAACTCTGTACAGGAGTCCCAGTTTTTTAGAGGCATTCTTAGCAATGCTTCTAACATAATGTGTCCAGCTCAAGTTAGTAGTTAATGTTACACCGAGAATGTCAATACTAGGGGAAGTGGGAATATTTACATCATTAAAAAATATATGGGAGTCAGTGAGATTCTGTCGGTTAGAAAATAATATTACAGCTACCTAAATTCATCTATAATCAGTCTAGTTTACGATTCTAGTGCAAAATATTCCCGAAATGTTGCCAGATTTTTTTTTATTATCGAATGTTGACTATAACAGCTCTCGTGTGATACCGGCTTTACTCTCCAACAACAAGCAAATTTACCCTTCATCTTATCTCATCCTACATGCTTAATAATACGGTGTTTCTATTTGTGAAAGCATTTGGCGATGTCAACAGAAGCAAGAACTATCTCCAGGGACATTGAACAATTCTCGAATCATATAACACCGTGTATACAAAAATATAGGATTAAAAAAAGCGAGGTAAACTGATCGAGACAATACAAGCCTAATTTTTTCCAATGATAATTTTTAGCATGTTTTTTTTTTCTTTTTCTTTTTTCTCTCGAGCTAGGGGGTCTCAACGAAAGCTCTAAAAAAAATTATCTAAAAACGCGCGACATTGGTAAGCTGATTCTTGAGCAATCAGAGCAATGTGGCGAAAAATGTGCTTAAGGGGGGGATGGTTCACTTTTTGGGCGATTTTTGCATGTATTCGTTTATTTTTCTAGTTTCCTCCCTAGACCTCCATCAAATAAAAACAAAAAATATCCATTAGATCCCCCTTCTAGATTAATTTGTAAATTTTTCGGTAGAAACATGTCCCGGCCGAAGGCCAGTTCTTCCAACATTACAGGCTCACTAACTATTCGCCAGGGAAAAAATCGACACCTAAATAACACGAAAGGTCTAAATATTAAAGGTCTTAAAATCGACTAACTAATGGGGCAAACATCTTAACATCTGAAAACTAATGGGGCTAAACATGAGGGAGAAAATGGTCCAGAAAACCGGCCCATCCCCCCTTAAAGAGCCTTACCAGCACTTGCATCATTCTAACAAAAAATGACATGTTATAAAAGTCTTCCGATACAAACACCAATAAAATCTGTCGCCATCATTAATATTTCTCTTTTCTGTCGCGTGATCAGCTCTGCAGATTGTTCAGTCCCGGTGCATTAAATGAGAAGGTTTTTATAGACTCCGGTCGCCAATTGGATTTTTTGTTAATACTACGTCAGTGGTAACAAGGAAGATTCACACGGGCAATTTATTTTCCGGCGACTTAAGCCGCTGTCACACGAGCGCTTTTTCCGTCAATTTTCCATGAGTAAGTTTTTTCTCGTATTATTTCGGGACTTTTTGGCACTGGTATCGGTAACTAGACTGAAGGTAGATTATGTTAGGCGGCTGAATTCTGATAAAGTGTAATTTTGTAAGCTTCCAGACCATAATTGCCCGTAAAGATTGCTCGAAAAAAGGCTCGTGTGACTCCGGCTTTATAATCGGCATTTTTTGTCCAGCAATATTTTAAAGCAATTTATTATCTTCCAAGTAATTATGTCGATATTTATAGACTATTTTGCACTACAACCAACGACTTAACTGAAGGTAGATTATTTACTTACAAACTGTTTAATTTCGCACTATTATCTGAACTGAAGGAAATTGTATTATTTACAGACTTATCGGTGAGTAGACTTAAGGCAATTATTCATTTATAGATTATTTTATACAATAAATAGACTATCGGTGAGTAATGTTATAGTAAAGTATATATTTCGATAGTATTTTGAAGTACTATCGTCGAGTAGCATGCAGGTAGAGTATTTATTGGGAATGTATTTGGCACTCCTACTAGATATATATATATATATATATATATATATATATATATATATATTGATGGTAATAAACCCTTCTTATGCAAGATTATAAAGATAAATCACTAGCAACATACTCAATAACTATATATAATTGTTTGTCATGCCATTGTTATGCCTTCGATTAATTATCGTCCATATAAAAATTGCCATAACAATCTTGCCGAAAAAAGGTGTGGTGTAAATCCGCCGCTACTCTATTGGCGTGATGGTCGTTTGCGGCGCTGGCAACACTGTCGTTCAATACCATTTAACACAATCGTAAATAACAGCAGTTAATTGTTGCCGCTGTCAACCCTGATTGTATCTGCAATTGGCTTAGGAGGTCCGGAGAGAGAGAGAGAGTGAGAGTGAGTGTGAGTGTGAGAGTGAGGGGGGAGGGGTAGAAGGAGGGGCAGATGTTGAGGGAAGTAGGGAAGACTAGCTGATGAGACTGAAGTGAATTTTTGTTTTATAATTATATGGTCCCTACTAACCATCCGAAATCTTGACCGGTCTCATCATGGTCAATTAAAATCCTTGCTGTTTCTATCTGTTGTTCTTGGATGGCCTCGTTAAGCATATGATAGTATCCGCGAGCTTGCTAAGTAAAGCTATACGTTGTTTAGTTACTTGATTTCTATGAGAAGATAAATTTAAGTTCATTGTACTTAACTATGTCTCTGTTAGCGTGATATATACTTCTATGTATCTGATGTCTATACTGTATATATAATTATATATGTCTATATATATGATATGTTTTGTTTGAACCTGACTGTCTGCCTTTCCCCCCCCCCCACTTCCACACACACACATCATAATCAATATCATCATCATCATCCTTACTTCAACAACCACCATTATTACCACCCACATCATCATAATTGCTACCACCACCATCGTCACGTTTACCACCTCAACAACCACCACCATTACCACTCTCATCATTATTTATCATCACCATCATGATCACCACCACCACTACCACTACCACCATCACCATCACCATCAACACCACCACTACCACCACCAATAACACCACAACCACCACCATCATCGCCACCACTACCCATACAACCATCAACACCATCATTACCCCTACCACCATCAACACCATCACCACCACTACCACCATCAATACCACCACCATCATCACCGTACTTACTATATGACCGCCCCCCCCCCCCTCCCCCCCTTCTTCCTCCTCTGTGGTGTGTGTGGCTAGGGTTTCAATGACACTACAACCACTGTTACGGCTGTGGCGACGGTGTGCGTGTGTGTGTGCAACCCGACTCACTCCAGGCAATGTACGGCTTCGAGAAAGAGAGAGAGTGAGAGAGACAATGTGTGTGTGTGTGTGTGTGTGTGTGTTAGTGTGTGAGAGAGAGAGGGAGAGAGTAGAGGGGCTGAGGAGTTGATTGAATGAGGGACGCAGAAAGGAAAGTAGGGCTAGAACCTGAAAATTTATATTGGGGAGGGAAGGAAGACGGAAAGAAGGAAGGAAGGGCAGGGCAGGAGGGAGGAAGGAAGGGCAGGGCAGGAGGGAGGAAGGAAGAAAGAAAGAACATGGTCACTGAAAGAAGGAAAGGGTTACTGAAGGAAGGAAGGAAGGACAGGAGGGCTGAAGGAAGGTAGGAAGAAAAGGGGTCACTGAAGGAAGAAAAAGGTCACTGAAGGAAGGAAGAAAAGGGTCACTAAAGGAAGGAAGAAAAGGGTCACTAAAGGAAGGAAGCAAAGGGTCACTGAAGGGAGGAAGAAAAGGTTTACTGAAGGAAGGAATAAAAGGGTCACTAAAGGAAGGAAGCAAAGGGTCACTGAAGGAAGGAAGCAAAGGGTCACTGCAGGAAGGAAGCAAAGGGTCACTGAAGGAAGGAAGAGAAGGTTTACTGAAGGAAGGAATAAAAGGGTCACTGAAGGAAGGAAGGAAAGGGTCACTGAAGGAAAGAAGAAAAGGATCACTGAAGGAAGGAAGAAAAGGGTCACTGAAGGAAGGAAGCAAAGGGTCACTGAAGGAAGGCAGAAAAGGTTTACTGAAGGAAGGAATGAAAGGGTCACTGAAGGAAGGAAGAAAAGGGTCACTGAAGGAAGGAAGAAAAGGATCACTGAAGGAAGGAAGCAAAGGGTCACTGAAGGAAGGAAGAAAAGGTTTACTGAAGGAAGGAAGGAAAGGGTCACTGAAGGAAGGAAGGAAAGGGTCACTGAAGGAAGGAAGAAAAGGATCACTGAAGGAAGGAAGAAAAGGGTCACTGAAGGAAGGAAGAATAGGGTCACTGAAGGAAGGAAGGAAAGGATCACTGAAGGAAGGAAGAAAAGGGTCACTGAAGGAAGGGAGGAAAGGGTCACTGTAGCACTGAAGGAAAGAAGAAGAATTAGGCAGATGAAGTAGTTGAGATAGGATAGGTGAAACAAAAAATGATAGCTAGAATGAAGGAATTAAGTCAGAGAGATATTGAAATAAATATTTGGAAGAGTAGAATGAGCGGGTGGGAAAACGGAATGAATGTTTGATCATTTTAGATGAGGGCTGCCATGGTACTATCGAAAGTGAGGTTTGGCATTTTGTCTGTCTCTTTTACTGTCCTACATTTCCTTCTGATGGCAGGGGGTTAGGAATCCTCCTCCCCTGGTATAATTCTCCTAATCGACGAGACAAGAGAAAGGGGCGAGGGAACGCGAGTGTGGTCCTGGACCCTAAGAATAGGAACTGTATATGTTCTTTCTGTTCGGGCTATGTCTCGTGTCGGCCACCCCCAGCAATGGGGTATGTGCCTGAGTATATACTGTACATACATAGGCTTACATACACATAATTTGTGAAATAGGTAAGTGAATTAATGACATTCCTTTTTGACGGCAATACAATGAACTTGAATTATGCTACTGAATCATATAGAGAATTATAGACTAATAGAGTGATAGACAAATATACCAGATGTTTCCTACGTGCAATTCAATTATATGATTAATCACGGATTTCCTTAATTGAATAGATTTAAGAAATATTTGTAATTTCTCGTAAAAAAAAATATATATATAAATGCACAACAATGACTTCACCATTATAGACTGTATCATTGAATAGTAACACATGGACTAGAACAATGATAGTTTAGAATGACCTCGGAGTTAATGATCGACTATCGGTGTCTATATTACAAGAGACGGACGGGTTCGGTGTCAGTCACACACAATGGCGATACCCTACCTTCATAACCACAGCCAGACAGACCACCTCCATACCAGTCAAACATAAATAGTCAACATATGATAGCCATGCCAGAAACTCGCAGATGCTACATTTAACCCTTTCTGTACCGGCACCGTCTTAATCATTTTATGCTGCCTATAATTAGACAATTTTGTGCAGTTTAAGAGGGATCTTTGATAGTAAAATTGGTTGTTGTTGTTGTTGTTCCCCAAGCTGCCTGGCCGAACAGCCCCAAGGCCCCGAGCAATTCCAAGGCCATAACCGAGCGCCCCCACAGAACCCTCCCCGCCGACCACAATAAAGCCTGGGTGACCGAAGCCACTCCATGGCGGGGAGCTGAGGAGGGTGCGGAAACGCCCGGGAAACCAAAGCCCCACCCAGGGTCTTGTGCCCCTCAGCAATTATGAAGAGAAAGTTGAGGGGCAAGGGAAAAATGTGACGCTTTGGCTTCCAATCTTGGTAGATTGGGAGGTCAATCCACGGAAGAGACGCGTCACTTGAGATCCAGAAAACACACAAGCTAAAGGAACAGTCAGAGTAAGCTATGGGTATGGTAGAGATCGCTCAGTTCTCACTCTGAAAGACCAGCCCATCACCACATGACTAAAACCCAATCCTCTCAGCAACAGCTAGGAAAGGCCCTAGAAAGCCGCCTTTGGCGGGGGGATAGCTCCCCTATTTCAACCCCTTTCGGAGTTGGGCACCCGCCAAGTAAATTTGGTTAAGTGAGATAGTTCGAAGCCTGGTAAATGTTGGGAGTTCCTTTTCATACTGAATAAAATCGTTAATTAGAAGCCAGAGTAAAGTTAAAAGGACGGACCGGTGAACATAGGGTTAAACAACAATGTGTGCACCCTAGGACAAAATAACGACACATTGGGAGCCTTCGAATACCATAAATAAGCCGTAGAAATGCAAATATTAGGTGAAATTTCTTGTATATTATAACAAGAAGATGCCGGTAAGTAGGCTCTCTCGAATGATGAAGTAAATCAATCATACTGTATTTTGTGTACTTTGTCCCAAATACCCCACACAAGAACAACACTTATATTTTATATATATAATTTGTTTTCATTACAGCTGTAATTCAGTGTCCCTTGGAATACGTAATACGTACGGCAACTGCGCGCGCGCGCGCGCGCGCGCACACACACACACACACACACACACACACACACACACACACACACACACACACAATATACAAAACATTTGTGTTCTCATGTATAAGAGATGATGCACATAAAGCGTATCAATCTTTCATGTATACTAACTCGAACACGTAAGCTATTAACATTTGTGTTACACTTGAACGTACCATTTTCAAAGTAATCAATTGTGGCCCCTAAAGGTATTTAACTGGAGAAGAGTTATGCGGGGAACAGCGGTGGCCGGTAGTTCTTCTGTAATTGAAGTTTAATTATGAGGTGGGAACATTTAGTTGCTCATTTATATATTGTGTTACTATATTTTTTAGTTTACTCTCCAGACCTCCATCAAGCTGTAAAAAACACCCCCTAGACCCCCCCTTCAAGATCGATTTGTACATTTTTCGGTAGAATAATGTCTCGGCCAAAGGCCGGTTACTCTTAAAATTACAGGGTTGCTATCGCTTGCCAGGAAAAAATCGACATCTAAATGGCACGAAAAGACAAAGAAATGGGGTGTAAAGTTTTAAAATCGCCAAACTAATGAACCGCACTTCTATCAAATCTAAGAAAACCAATGGGGCTAAACACGAGGGAGAATGGGGCCAGAAACCGCCCAGGCCCATCTCCCCTTAATAATTAGGGGAAAGAATTGGCCTGATTGTAATTAGCGGGTCATTACTGACATTAGTGGTGGGGGGGGGGCTGGCTCTACCTTCGCTACTGACCAATCACAGGCGGGGATTATTTTACTGACGACTATGAAGGAAAAGGGTTAAATTGTAAAAGAAATGTCAAAGATAACCTGTTCAGTATTTGGTGGTGTTCTGCTGGCGTACATTCAACGATATTCTTCAGCTTTAAGAGAACTTTTAACCCCTTCACCACCATGACGTAATTTTCATCATATTCTGGTTACTATTAGACGATTTTCTTTAGTTTATAATGTGCGTCTTGGACTCGAGGGGTAAATTCTATCTCAATAAACACTCTTAATTAAATAGGTCCTCTTGAACTGCATAACATCGTCTAGTTCTAGCCAGCATCAAAGGTAAAAAGGGGTCACGATGCTGAAGTGGTTAAGAACAAAAGGGTAACGGCCTAATGGGGAGATTTTCACTTAATTTTTTTTTAGTCCCCTTCTCCCTGATGTTTAGCCCCATTAGCTTTGAGATATAAGACGTTTGGCCCATTAGTTTGGCGATTTTAAACTTTGTATCCGAATTTCTGTCATTTTAAGACCTTTCGGTGCCGTTTAGGTGTTGTTTTTTTTCCTGGCGAGTGACAGCGAGCCTGTAATTTAGGAAGAACCGATCTTCGGCTATATATAGCTAGAATACAACTGACAAGACGTCACCGGTACATACAGGGCTAAACTTTCCGCCAAGTGGATATAAATCGAGTATAGTTGAAGGGTCTCTATTGTAGTGAAGTTGGGTTAAGGGGAAGTATTCGTTGTTTTTCTGAAACCCCTTTTCCTTCATGCTTAGCCCCATTAGTTTTCAAATGTATATACTTTCGCCCATATAGTTGTCAATATTAAGACCTTTCGTGCCATTTAGGTGTCTATTTTTGTCCTGGCGAGCGATAACGAGCTTGTAATTGATTTGATTTTGATTTTGCCCCGAGGGGCGAGTTTATTGAGCAGCGCCCCCCATCCTGTGAGGGGACAACCACTAGTAAGGCGATACATACTGCTCAAAGAGCCATTATTCCACTGAAACAACAGCATCGTCGTCTGGTTACATTCATATTTGTGTTTATAAGTCAGGTTGGCATTATTCAGATGCGTTATTATAGTTTCCTCATTTAATTGTCACATGGTCTGTATATACGTATTTCATTTAAAAAAAAAAAAAAAAAAAAAAAAAAAAAAAAAAAAGCAAGCAAGCAAGCAAGCTTGTAGTGACTGAATTATTAATTGACAGGTTGTAAATAATAGCACTACAGAACTAGTGCAATCGTATGAGGAGACTATTCATATTTTCATTACATCAATGATTATTGAGATCATAGTTAGCTGAATACAATTATTACAAAAATAGGCAATGGTATAAATCAACATAATACATAATTTAATACAGGCGGACATAATCATGATCGGGTTCGTTGTGCACTGGGAGCTAAGGTGTCTTGAGATCGCCTCGTACCCACACACAACGAACGTATTATAGTCTGCATGGTTGGTATCTAATTGAATATACTTAGTGGGTATTTCAAGAATGTCAGGGGGTAAGGAAATGTGATTTGTATATTAGAAGACTGTGATTAACGAGACGTGTAACATGTGGAGGGAGGTGGTAGAAAGAGAGGGATCTCGTTGGGGGTGGAAGTTTCGCTCCCAGGAATTTTCGTTCCTGTGGTATTTCAATAATAATAATAAAATAATAATAATAAGGGGACAACCACTGGTAAGGCAATACATACTGCTCAAAGAGCATTATTCTACTGTAGCAACAGTATCGTCGTCTGGTGTTATTATAGTTTCCTCATTTGATTGCCACATATGCTGTATATACGTGCTCATGAAAAAAAAAAAAAACAAAAAAAAAAACTAGTGCAATCATATGAGGAGGCTATTCATGTTTTCTTACATAAATGGTTATTGAGATCATAGGTAGCTGAATACAATTATTACATACAAGATGTGACTAATATTTCGAACTACATTAATTATTATGCAATAATAGTACCACAAATATATTACAATCATATGAGGGACACTTCACATTCTTCATTACATCAACGGTTATTGAGGTCATAGTTAGCTGAATACAAGAGTCACATACATAATGTGACTAATATTACCAACTACCGAAGTTATAATGGAATTATAGTAATACAAATATTTTACAAAGATGAGTTACATGGTTCAAATTCTTATTACAATAATGGTTATTGAGGGGATAGTTAGCGCAATATGACCAGTGGAGAAGTTTACATGCCGATAGTAATATAATATTTAGTAGGGTGTGTGGGTTATGAGAGAGAGGGAGGGGGGTTGTAGGAGGTAGAGGAATGGGTGGGAGAGTAGGGGGGGGGGGAGGAGGAGGAGGTAAGGTACTCCAGGGAGGAGGAAAGTGTGAGAGGGGAGGTGTGTGAGTGTGTATGTCCCTTTAAACATCCTAGAGGGACCCTACCCGTCGTGACCCAGTCACCAGACCCCAGCCAATGCCTTCTCTATACATAATTATGTATAGAGAAGGCATTGCCCCAGCACCCAAAACACACAGCCACACAGATTCAGATTCATATTCAAATTATTTTATTTCCATAAAATAATATTCGGAGGGAAGGTGCAAGTGGTCCTCCGGGAGGGACAGTGCCGCATATCCGGAGGTACTTGTACATCAAGCCATTAGCCGAGAATATTGAGGACAATACAGCAGTATGGTTAGGGGTTCTGTAGGAGGTAGAGGAATGGGTGGGAGAGGAGGAGGAGTAGGGGAGGGGGAGGAGGAGGAGGTAAGGTACTCCAGGGAGGAGGAAAGTGTGAGAGGGGAGGTGTGTGTGTGTGTGTATGTGTTGGGGAGGGTGGGACATACTACATATAAATAAGTTTTTTAAGGCCAGCGATAGTACTGAAGATAAATATGGTAGTACTACAAAAAAAAAAAAAAAAAAAAAAAAAAATCTTAAAAGGGAAAGTTTGAATTTCAACGCAAGTCTACAGATATCGGCAGTATCGTTTCATCGTACCTGACACAACACATCAATAAGTAGGGAAGGAAACTGTATACGTGCAATGAATGAATGAATGAATATAGAAAAGGTGGGTGAGGGTGAAAGAAGGGAAGTTTTTATTGGTGTAGTAAGAGAGAAAGTGAAAAAGTAGGAGCATAAAGAGTGTCGGGGCTTGTCCCAACTTGCGTGAGTTGTTGATTTTAGTTTGGGGGTTTAGGGGAGGCACTGTTGGTATTGAGACACATTTTCCGAGAGCCTCAGTATGGCACGTCAAGAAGGCTTGGAGATAAAAATGGGTGGTAAGGCAAAAGATAATTAATTTTGGGTGGTAAAAGTTAATTTGGTGAAGTGAGATTCAGAAGCTCTGATCGGTCAAAAGTGGCATGGAGGCTGGGCTGTGGACGAGCCGGCATACCCCACCGCCTCTACCAGTCTGGACGAATCAGATGAGTCTGGGTGAATTGAATATAAAATTTGGTAATGGAGAATGTTTTAATGATGGTCTGGCAATTTTGGATGGTAAGGGTCTAAGGTGGGGCAGCAAGGCATGGTTGTCAACTGCAGTCTAGAGAAGATTACACTGTCTTATGAAGAGCTTAAAGATCAAGATTCAATTAAGTTTAGTAGTAAAACAATATTCAGAAGGAAGATACTAGTAGTCCTCCGGGATGGATATGCCGCATATCCGAAGGTACTTAATTGTAGATCAAACCATTAGCAAAGAATATTGAGGACAATTATGTTGCTTACATATGCAAGGGTCATGTATATTGGCTTGCAAAAGGATATGAATTGGCACTTAACAGATTATTTAAATAAAAGCTGTGTTAGAGGCTCAGAGGGATATGTATATACTGTACATTGTCAATCTATTAAATGAGAATAGCAGTGATAAGTAAAGAAATACTGACTGATATTATAAGTGTGACATGATCAATGAAAATATGAAATCGTGTAGAGGGCGTTACAAAGGGTTTAAGTGTGACCTTGTAAGAAAGAAGAGATGTGTGGAGGGCAAGGGGTGCATACTTATAAGGTTCATGTTTCATGTTTACAGTACATATTATTGTGGGGGGGCAAAGTTCTTGTGTTTTTTTAGTATGTTATTGATTACGTTATTCTTTAGCATGTATATTGCTTGATCCTCAATTGTGGTTAACTGATTATTCCTGTATTCCCTAATCATTGGGCATTCCAGGATATAGTGCTCGAGAGAGTGTTTGTTGGGAGCTCTGCAAACCCTACATTGCCTGTGCTCTTCTTCTACCTGCCAATTCAGCTGCCATGGATAACAATAGCCAAGCCTTATTCTTGCATGTACTGAGTCTACCCACCTACTCGTTGTACGTTTACCATAGGTGTATTTGGTCGTAAATGCTACTTTATTGTAGTAGTTTATAGATCGGCTGGTATTATGATGTCTAGCTCTGTCTTCATCCACTCTTTCTTCTTGTCTTTTTAATTATAGTTCTCATTTGTTTCAATGACAGTTCAAGAATATGATCAGGTTCTTCTTTCTCTGAGGCCTCCTTGGCAAGCTTATCTGCCCTTTCATTGCCTGGGATGCCTACATGTGAAGGAATCCAGGCAAATTTGACCCCTAGCCCCTTCTCCCCTACACATTTTATCCCCCGTCTGATATCTTGTACAAGGAAAGGATAGGTGGGTTGGGGGCTAGAGATAGCTTCCAAGGCCGCCCTGCTGTCAGATAGGATAAGAATATTCTTTCCCCTTCGAAAGATACTCCCAATGTGCATCGCTATTGCCACCAGCTCAGTTTGAGTGGAGGAGGCCCAGTCCTGTAGCCTGGATAGTTCATCGTCTTCCTGAGCAAAGTTGCCACCACTCATAATAGTGATGGCAGCTCCTGCCCTCCCAGTTACGGTGTTAAGTGAGCCGTCACAGTATACCTGATCAGTGTTCTCATCTGTCATATCTTCTATTAGTGACATAAAGTTTGTCTTCAGAGCGTAGGACGGGATCTCAGACTTTTTTGTGTCGAGTTGTGTCACTATAATCTCAATAGTGGCCTCTTCCCAGGGCGGAAGGGGGACACTCAATTGCCGGTCATCTGGATGGTAGTCTGTAAGCTGGGTGCCCCGCGTGGGATCAGTCAGTTGCCAGTCACCGATATAGTAGTCTGTAAGCTGGTAGTCAAGAATGTCAGCAGCAGTTACATGTGGCCAGTCCCTGCCTTTTAAGTCATCTATTCTAAGTAGCTCCATTAGTGCAGTCTTAGGTCGTGTTTCTCTGTCGTCTCTCAGTGTTCGTATGCCTATTATCATATTTGTTTCTTTTATTCTATCAGTGATGGACGATAGATTTAACTCATATCTAAGATTTTTTACCTTGACATTTCTCGGACATCCAAAAATAAGTCTCATGGCTTCATTTTGCAGTTTGTCAAGTTTTTCGATCTGATTAACAGGTAGACAGGAGAGAGCAGGTGCATGGTAGTCAATTACTGATCTAATATAGGCAATGTACATGGTCCTGAGGATAGTGATGGAGGCACCCAAGCCTTTCCATGACATTACTTTAAGGGGCCTTAGTCGTCTTTTACAGGTGGTCATTACATGATTAAATTCAGCATTATTACCCTGTAGTCCCCCAACATACACTCCCAGATATTTATAATAGTCTACCCTCTCCAGTACATTACCATGAAGATGTAGAGGCTTGTTACGATTCCAACCTTTTGTTATGGCTTTTGTTTTGTTTGTTGATATTACCAGGCCTAATTGGTCACAAGCTTCTCCTACCAAGTCTAGGGCACGTTGCATGTCCCTGTGACTATCGGCCTGGATCAAAATATCATCAGCATAGCTTTCACAGATCACTCCTCTGGGAAATTTGAGTCTAACAATAATGTGCATTAATATGTTGCATAGTATTGGACTTAATACTCCCCCCTGTGGTGTACCCAGCTCAAGCTTACGTACTTCAGACTTTTTACCTTGAAAGACGACATATGCACTTCTATTGCTGAGGTATTCCTTGATCCAGCCCAATAGTTTACCTTTTACACCCATTTTCGCCAACTCGCAAAGTATTACATCCCTGTTTGCTACATCAAATGCACCCTTTAAATCTAAAAATACAGTAAAGTTACACCTATGGTTAGAGAGATATGATGTGATACAGGACATTGTACTTCTGCCTTTGATGTAGCCATTCAAATGCGGGCTCAATTGTGACTCTATTTTGTGCAGTAGCCTATTAAGGACAATCCTTTCAATTGTCTTGCAATAACAAGAAAGAAGTGATATAGGTCTCATGGCTGTAACAGAACCAGCCTTGGGTACAGGAATTATGACAGCTCTTTTCCAGTCAGGAGGGATGACACTGTTGCGATAGCTAAGGTTAAAGAAATCCAGCAATGGATTGCCTGCAACCTCTGTCATTGCACGTAGAATGGGATATGTTATCCCATCCTCCCCTGGGGCACTACTTTTGTTGTTGGATAGGGCTCTTTGGAGCTCGTAAGTGTTTATATCTTTACACGAGTCATCCTTAATGGCTATTGCTTCGTCTACTTGTTGGCGAAAATCCGGCAGGTTGGGTCCTAGCTTATTCCTAACTCTGAGAGGCAGATTACTGTAGGTGGAGGCAGAGGCCCATTCATCCATAAGGGTTTGAGCATATTCCTGAGGGTGGGGATGTGCTGCAGCTTGGTTAGTTTTCCCCCTTGCAATATTTATTTTCCTCCACACAACACTGATGGATGTATCTTTATTTGTGTGATTTAAAAAGTCTAACCAGAATTTCTCCCTTGCTTTAATTTTAGCCTGATGGGCCCTTTGACCACAGATTTTTATATTTTCAAAGTTTTCACCAGTTTTATTACCCTTCCAAATTTGTGTAGCAGTTTTTAACAAATTGGTGGTATCTTGTACCTCTTTATCATCCCTGTACCACCTTTGCCAGATTCCACCCTTCGCGTTTGAACGGTATTTGTTTCCCCTATTATTGTTTTCTTTTCTTGTTTGATTGCTGTTTGTTTGTTGTCTTTTTATGAGAGATTTGCTGTTCAGCATATCTTGTTAGATCTTGATAGAAAGTATTTATTGAGTTAGTCTCAGGATATGACTCAAACCACTTACTCATTCCCTCCACAAATTCTTTGGTATGCTGTGGTAGGAGTTGGAGCCTCTTCCTCCCCCCATCAACCCGCCTCTTTTTAACATCTAGCTTAGTTAATAGTGCAAAGTGATCAGATAATAGTAAGTCCTGCTTGTGAACAGAACAGGTACGATATGGCTCGTTATACAGACAGACATAATCTAGCCTGCCACCTAGGACATGCGTTGACTCCGGCTGTCCTATTAGTCTTACCTCATTACAGGAGTTTATATAATTTAACCATCGTTGACCATTAACATTAGTATTATTCCTACCTTCATGCGAGGACAGAGCTCTATGGTGAGCATTTAGGTCGCCCATCAATAGAGTCTGTTCTTCATATAGCAGGTCAGGAAATTCTTGTGTATCGAGTGAGTTGCAACCTACATATTTGTTGATTATATTAAGTTGGTAATCATCAAGGTATAACTTTAAAGATATATTTTCAGTGTCCCTACCAAAAGAACAATAAAACCTCTTTACAGGTATAGTCTTTTTTACATACGTAATCAAACCCCTGGCAGATGTTTCAGCTTGTAATTTAGGAGGAAATTTTTCTACCGGAAAATGTACACATTTATATCGAAGGGGGTCTTTTGAATGACGTTTGTTATGGGGAGGTCTCCACTTGAGGGATTTTTTTCTTGACCCCTTTCTCCCTCATGTTTAGCCCCATTGCTTTTGATATTATAAAACGTTTGCCCCATTAGTTTAGCGATTTTAAGAACTTTCACCCCATATTAAGACCTTTCGTGCAATTCAGGTGTCTATTTTATCCTGGCGAGCGATAGCGAGCCTGCAATTTAAGAGGAATCGGCCTTCGGCCGGGACATTTTTCTACCGAAAAATGTACAAATTTATCTTAAAAGGGACTCGAGGGGGTGTAATTTTAAGGTTGATGGAGGTCTAGGGAACAAACTAAATACCTCCCCTTAAAGCTTGATAGAGGTCTAGGGAGCAAACTAAAACTAACATATACTGTATACCGGTAATAATTATGAATAAACAATTAAATTAACGACCCCTTAATCACTTTCTCCCGAGATTAATCAAGAGCCTAACAAATAACAAGAGAACAGGAGTCTGGGCCGAGTATCATGGTTGAAAACTAGACGGTCTCGGTGGTCGGGACGGCGGAGTGGGACTAGATCATGTGGCGTAAGTGTATCCCTCCGCGTGACCACAAGAGCCGCAGTACACCCACACGCCCCGCAAAAGTAGTGTCCACGATTCAAAACTTCAACTGTATTCACCTCTTTGGATACATTTAAACACATTCTTCCGGGCAAAATTAAGCGAATCTGGATAATAAAGTTTTTTGTGTGCACACCGAGGATTTTTATGCCATTGTTTATACTAGAGAGATAGCTAGGGGTGATATTCTGAAGGTAGGGTGTATTTTTGAAGTGGACTGTTCAAACCCGTCTCGTCACTGATACAGGTTGGAGTTCTCGCCACACGGGACACCTCGACACCAGTATTCCATTTCACCACTGACCGCAGCTCGATATTACCCCTTTCAATGTGAGGAGCTAGGTTTTAAGGGGGCCCACCTCGTTTTTTCTCTCTTTCCCTTTCTCTCTGGGTTGTATCCATTCGGCCCCATTCAGCCCAAAGTATATAGACACTAACAAGTAAACCTACTGTATACTCGAATTTCTTGAAGGGCGCCGAAGTGTGTAAGTCTTGTAAAATGGTGACGTCACGCTCATGGTATACTGTGGAGTTTGGGGTTATTTCTACCTGATGGAAAATTAAATCATTTAGCAGCTGATTCCTGATACTTTATGAAAACTTAAAAAACTAGTATGTCTCTGCATCCTCTTATTGTCACGTTTTCATAACCAGCAACATATTTCGCTCCAAAATCTGGAGTATTATTACTGTAGAAGTGGGAGCGGGAGACCTTAGCCGTAGCCACTATGCCTCCACATTCGTACTTAATCATGATTGTATTTCGATGTATGTTTACTTATTTTGTACTGAATTGTATTGCATTAGGTTAGGTTCAGCTGGTTAGGTTAGTTATTACAATCAAATTAAGTAAAGCACTTCAAAATACAAGTGTGATCAGGCGCAAATGTATGGGCATGGCGGCTGCGGCCAAAGCCTCTTTCCCAGCGCAGATGAATACAATGAGAAACGATCTAAAATGTACTTTCTGTTTTCGCTGTTAATTTATTTTGGAGACATTTTGTTAATTGTATGCTTATATAAATATAAAACAAATATTTCAAAGTAAAAACAACATCAACTAAGATCTATCATTATTAATGTATACCGAAAATAATGGTGAACTATTATAGTCAGTCCGATATAGTTAGTCAGGTGACCACGCACGATGGTTAACCCTCTCAGCATTGGGCCTTTATGTACAGTTTATACTATCTTGTATTAGACCAACTTCTGCAGATTAAGAAGAGTTTACAAACATAAAAACGACAAATATACAGTATATATTTGTGTTGTTACTTTGACTTTCAAAGCTCATAACACCCTTCACATTGTTAAGGTAGACTCTTGTATCTTCATTGTATCTAAGGACAATCATTATATAGTTATCATAATTTTGTATACATTAATTATGAAGCTATATCTATATTTTAATGTAATCAAATTTGCATACATACTGTATATCAATAACTATGGTTGTGTTTGCACAGTGAAAATCATAAGAGGTCCCCGAATATTTGTAAGTGACTGGACTTTTATATTACGATTAACCCTTTCTGTACCGGCGACGTATTTTTTATTTTATTCTAGCTATATTTAGACGAATTTGTGCAGCTTAGGAAGGATATGTGGTCGTAAAATGGATTGAGATAAATCGAAACCTGTGAATTACTGGATAGACTTAATACAATCGTATAATAGTAGTCGGCATAAACTAAAAACGATGTCACAGGTACCGAATGGGTTAAAAAGTTGAAACGTCTACTTATGTGGCTCTATATTCATTGAAATGGTTATCTAGGGCAACTTTGGAGAAACGATTGTATCATGATATTTATTTGATTCTAAGTTCCAATATTTGTTGCTACATTGATTGAGCCAGATACTAGGAGCTTGTGAATTATACAGTATTTACAGTTTATTAGTGTGTATGTTTGTGTTTGACTGTGTCTGGTGAAATAAAATATATCACTCATTTCTTAGTGCTTTAATGTATTTAGTTTATTTTTATTTCAAAAGAATTTGAATTTTTTTCACTTATGTGTATTATTTAGTATGTATTATGTGAGGATAACAACGATTGCACAAGACGAGACGAGCTTATTAATTTTTGCAACATAATCCTGATTGAGTGAGTTGAGATGATGAACAGTGGATCAGGTTTCTGAGTTGATATGAGAGTGTGTGTGTGTCATCATAGTCACTCTGCTTCATTATTATCTGATCCAACCACAGGCGTCCTCTCTCTCTCTCTCTCTCTCTCTCTCTCTCTCTCTCTCTCTCTCTCTCTCTCTCTCTCTCTCTCTCTCTCTCTCTCTCTCGTAATATGTATGCTATATCTAGCTATCTGTCTATATCTATCTATATATATTTGTGTGACACATTAATCATCCAAATAAATTAGCCTTTTCCCATATAATTATGTAGATATCCATCTGACACATCAGCCATTCCACCTGTTTGATGACATTATATATGCCCATTGCAATTATATATTTTATAGGCTACAGCTTGTACTGATCTTGTATATTCTCTTTTGTCCGCAGGTCGGAAATGACACGAGTGGACACAGTGAAGCGAAATAGTGACGTCATGGACCATCACCAGGTTAAGAACATAAGGTTACTCAAAAAAATTATGACGCCCTTTCTCCCTTTGATCTGCGTACCCTAAATGCCAACATCATAATCCTAGCACAATGTATACGAAAAACTCATGTTACATCTGGATATTATGGTAAAGTTTGACATTTTGGGAGAGGAATAAGCTGATAGTTGGTGTGCTATGCCTCTCACCCCGCTTTAACGTATGGTATGACACCAATGAACTAGTATAGTGACCCAATGAACCAGTATAGTGACACCAATTAACCATTATAGTGACACCATGAACCAGCATAGTGACACCATGAACCAGCATAGTGACACCAATTAACCATTATAGTGACACCATGAACCAGCATAGTGACACCATGAACCAGCATAGTGACACCATGAACCAGCATAGTGACACCAATTAACCATTATAGTGACACCATGAACCAGCATAGTGACACCATGAACCAATATAGTGACACCTTGAACCAGTATAACACCAATGAACCAGTATAACACCAATGAACCAGTATAACACCAATGAACCAGTATAACACCAATGAACCAGTATAACACCAATGAACCAGTATAGTGACACCATGAACCAGTATAACACCAATGAACCAGTATAACACCAATGAACCAGTATAACACCAATGATCCAGTATAGTGACACCATGAACCAGTATAACACCAATGAACCAGTATAACACCAATGAACCAGTATAACACCAATAATCCAGTATAGTGACACCATGAACCAGTATAACACCATGAACCAGTATAACACCAATGAACCAGTATAACACCAATGAACCAGTATAACACCATGAACCAGTATAACACCATGAACCAGTATAACACCAATGAACCAGTATAACACCAATGAACCAGTATAACACCAATGAACCAGTATAACACCATGAACCAGTATAACACCAATGAACCAGTATAACACTATGAACCAGTATAACACCAATGAACCAGTATAACACCAATTAACCAGTATAACACCAATGAACCAGTATAGTGACACCATGAACCAGTATAACACCAATGAACCAGTATAACACCAATGAACCAGTATAACACCAATGAACCAGTATAACACCAATGAACCAGTATAACACCATTGAACCAGTATAACACCAATGCACCAGTATAACACCAATGAACCAGTATAACACCAATGAACCAGTATAACACCAATGAACCAGTATAACACCAATGAACCAGTATAGTGACACCATGAACCAGTATAGTGACACCATGAACCAGTATAACACCAATGAACCAGTTTAACACCAATGAACCAGTATAACACCAATGAACCAGTATAACACCAGTGCACCAGTATAACACCAATGAACCAGTATAACACCAATGAACCAGTATAACACCAATGAACCAGTATAACACCAATGAACCAGTATAACACCAATGAACCAGTATAGTGACACCATGAACCAGTATAACACCAATGAACCAGTATAGTGACACCAATGAACCAGTATAGTGACACCAATGAACCAATATAGTGACACCATGAACCAGTATAACACCAATGAACCAGTATAGTGACACCAATGAACCAGTATAGTGACACCAATGAACCAATATAGTGACACCATGAACCAGTATAACATCCATGAACCAGTATAACACCAATGAACCAGTATAGTGACACCAATGAACCAGTATAGTGACACCAATGAACCAATATAGTGACACCATGAACCAGTATAACGCCAATGAACCAGTATAGTGACATTATGAACCAATAAAGTGACGCAATGCACATGTATAATAACGATATAGATGTATAATACCAATGAACAATTATATAACTGAGTAATTATAATGACAATGAACAATTAAAGAAACAATGGAACATTATTGTGCCAATGAATAATTTGAGTGACAATGGACAACTATAATGCCAACGAACAATTATAGAGTCAATGGCCAATTATAGTGACAATGGACCAATATACAGTAGACACCATGCACCATCACAATCCCGCTATTAACCTCGTAATAAAGAGACATGAATAATGAAAAAAATATCTAGTAAATACATTGAACTGAAAGGAATGTATGACCGTCTCTAATGAAAATTAATGAAAATCTTAAATTGTGAAGAATATTAATACATTGAACTGTTTAAATAATGAGTACATCAAGAGTTTCGTAAATTTAGTAACTGCTCATGATACCATTGGAAGTGTGTAGACATACTAACCTGGTGTTACACTAGCATCTGTATCGGCAAATTGTGTCCGATTGTGGAATCTGCTACAAACTATAATATTTGTTATTTATGAATTTTTTAAATATTTTCTAATTAATGAGACAGCCCAAATTTTGGAGCTACAAATTCAATATCTAGTTTAATTTAAAGTAAACACGTCAGATAATATAATAAGTGTCCATACATTTTGTATTTTGTTACTGTAACATAGATGCATTTGCCGCTGACAATGCTCGTGTGACTTAGGCGAGTTAGTGCGAGTGAAAAGTGAACTGAAAACAAATAAGTACCTTAAAGTGTTAAAGAAAAACACTTTTGATCCCCTTCGGTAGCTGTCTCCCGTCGCATCTGGAGAGGACGTCATCATTTCCAAGGTAAATACGTGATCCTGCTTATTTTTTTAATAATGTAATTTAATTGATATGGTTACGGTATTTATGTTTGTTTATATTTTAAATTGAATTATGTTTACAATATGTTCATCTTAGCCTAGCGAAAATCTTAGCAACTGAATTAATACCCCTAAGTGCAGACTAGAACAATGAGTACATGTCTTTTATATATTAATTTGCTTATATAAAAGACGATCAAAGTAATCTAGCTACATACAGGACATGTTCTAACCTTGTTAACATAAACAGACTAGTTAGACAGTTAGAGTTTTGAGACTCAAATAATACTTGTTATGGTATGCAAGGGGATATGGTGGGAAATTGAAAGGTTGAGGTACGGGAATAGGGACATCAATATGCGGGGTGGGGGGGGGGGGGGATATAATATAATATAATATAATATAATTTTTTTTTTTTTTTTTTTTAAGAGACAATGAACGGAGGAAGGAAAAACACAGATAAAACAAAAAGGTCCATGTGCCTAAAGGCATCCTCCATTCATAAAATGTTTGTAACAACTGGATTTAAACATTTGTTGATTGTAAGTTTGTGGAAAGCAATTCGAGGGAAGTGAATTCCAAAGAGTAGTAGCTCTGGGGATAAATGAATTCTGATAAGCAGAAGTTCTGCATTGTGGAGGAGAAAGTGTAAATTCATGGGCGCTCTCAGCTGCCCTAGTTCTACGGGGAAAGATGTGGAGAGGCGGCACAATTGAAGCAAGTTCCTCGGAACAATTGCTGTGAAAATATCTGTAGAATAATGCAAGGGATGCAACGTTTCTTCGTATGGCTAATGTAGGAAGGTCCTGTGTGATTGCAGGGTTATTGATTAATCTAATAGCTTTATTTTGAATTTTGTCCAACTGCCTCAATGCAACCACTCCACTTCCACCCCACAGAGGTGAACAGTAATCCATCTGAGAGCGCACATGACTTTTATATATTACGGCCAACTGCTCGTCAGTGAAGAATTCTCGAACTCTGTACAGGAGTCCCAGTTTTTTAGAGGCATTCTTAGCAATGCTTCTAACATAATGTGTCCAGCTCAAGTTAGTAGTTAATGTTACACCGAGAATGTCAATACTAGGGGAAGTGGGAATATTTACATCATTAAAAAATATATGGGAGTCAGTGAGATTCTGTCGGTTAGAAAATTGAATGTACTTGGTTTTCTGTGCATTAAAGGAAACTAGATTCTCTTGTCCCCATTCATTAATTCTAGAAAGGTCCCGGTTCAGAGAAATTGCAGTGTTTATTTTTGAATTTATAAGATCGGGTTGGGTGAAAGAATTGGTAAATGTGAAGGAACTGTGGAGTGTTGAGTCATCTGCGTAGGAATGTATTGGATTATGAGTGGTAGATATGAGATCATTGATATGAATGAGGAACAGAGTTGGGGCCAAAACTGATCCCTGGGGAACACCAGCATTTATTGAGTGAAATTGAGAATAAAGGCCATCTACCATTACACGTATTTTTCTGTTATGAAGATAAGAAGAAATTAGTGGAACTAATGATGCAAGGCCGTAGTGTGACATCTTCGACAATAAGGATTGATGCCAGACTCTATCAAATGCCTTTGATATATCCAGTGCTATTGTATGTGTTTCACCATGTTGGTCTGTAGCTTGGTTGATTTGATGCGTAAGAAGGCAAAGAATGTCTGCAGTTGATCGACATCGTCTAAAACCATATTGCCTATCACTGATTAATTTATTATTCTCCAGATGCTTAATTATGTGATTATTTAATATAATTTCAAAAACTTTGCCAAGAGTGGAAGTTATAGCTATTGGTCTGTAGTTTGATGGATCTGAAGAGGCACCTTTTTTAGGAACTGGATGGATGTTTGCTTCTTTCCAGGGTACTGGGAAGCATGAGGTATGAGTACACAGACGGAAAAATTTTGCCAATACAGGAGCGAGCACCAAGGAGCAATTCTTAAGTACTATTGGAGGAATTTCATCTGGACCAGGAGCCTTATCTACTGAGAGATTCTGCAAAATAGTTTTGACATGTCTGGTGTGGATCTTAAGTGAGGGAATTTCAGGTGAATTAAAATTAAGTACAGGGACATCTTGATTTATTTCATCTAAGGTTGAGTTGGTGGAGAAAATATCTGCAAGAAGGTTAGCTTTACCTCGTGGGTCACTTACAAGATTGCCAGTCGGAGATTTTAATGGTGGAATGGATGAAGCAGTAGTGAAGTTGGATTTGAATGAGTTAAGAGTAGACCAAAATATTTTGTTATCATTTGGATTATTTAGAAGTTTATTTGCCTGCTTATGGAGAAAGTTTGATTTAGTTAGGTTTAATACAGTTTTGGCATGATTTCTGATGTTTCTAAAGTAATTAAAGGCTTCATGTGTTTTTGATCTTGTGTATGCATTGTAGGCTATTGCTTTTTGTTCAGTTACTCTAGCACAATTATGGTCAAACCATTTAGGTGAATTAGATCTTTTACTGTACTTTTGATGAGGAATAAAAGTTTCCATTCCAATTTTTACAAAATCTTGTATGTGGCACTCTATAATATAATATAATACGGTATTAACTTTCAAAATGTTATAGTATGAGTTACCGGTACTATTAACTACATTGATTTAGTGTTTGGGATGTATGTGTGGAGAGAGAGAGAGAAAGAGAGAGATGTTGTACATTGTAAGTTACACAAAACATGTATATATTTGTCTGCACCCATCAGAACTTGAACCACGATTCATTTGATTAATGACATTTCATGCTTCTACCAATCCTGTATATCAACTAATCTTATAATGCTTCTACCAACCAATCCTGTATATCAACTAATCTTATAATGCTTCTACCAATCCTGTATATCAACTAATCTTATAATTATCATAGACAGAAAATGGAACACCTATCTTATGATGACCTATGATGAAGGCATTAACGACGTCTGGTAACGAAGTGACAGAATAACTAATACATGGATGGGCATGCTATTAGCTTTGCTTCAGTTCATGCATGTGCTGGACAAATAAATAATCTTTTGTGACGCGAAGTCGGTAATTTGTAATTCAATTAATTCAACACAGAATCAATTGAATCTAAACCCACCTATCCTTTTGTGTGTGTGTGTGTGTGTGTGTGTGTGTGTGTGTGTGTGTGTGTGTGTATTTACCTATTTGTATTTACCTATTTGTAGTATACAGGAGTTGAGCTTTTTAGGCTCGTATTGTCCCGCTTCCTGAGTTACAATTATCTAACTTTGCCTTAAAAATATGAATGTTTTTGGCACACACCACTTCCTCTTCCAACTGATTCCATTTACTTATACTTCTGTAAGGGAAACTATACTTTCTCACATCTCCTTTACATCTTCCTTTCATTAGCTTATATCTATGCCCCCTAGTTCTACCATTATCTTTCACAATATAACCCTTCTTGTCCACCTTTTCGAGTCCTCTCACACATTTGTACATCATAATCATATCGCCTCTCTCCCTCCTATCCATTAGAGATGGTAAATCTAATTTCTTTAATCTCTCCTCATATGGTAATTCTCTCAGTTCTGGTATCATCCTAGTTGCAGCTCTCTGAACCTTCTCCAGCTTCTTTATATGCTTTTTTAGATGTGGTGCCCACACCACTGCCGCATACTCCAGTCTTGGTCTCACCAATGTTTTTATTATTTTCTCCAGCATCTCCTCGTTCATATAGTTAAAGGCTATTTTTATTCTGTTTAGCAGTCCATATGTTTCTCCCACTATCTTATTAATATGATTCTCAGGTGAAAGATCACTCCTAACAGTTATCCCTAAGTCCTTTTCTTTCTCTGATGGGTTAATAGTGTTTTCTCCTAACATATATTCCATCTGAGGCCTTCTTTTACTTACTCCCATTTCCACTACATGACATTTATTTGTGTTGAATTCCATTTTCCACTTCTTGCTCCATTGATCTATCCTATCCAAATCCCTCTGTAATTCCCTACCACTGTTTTCATCTTCTATACGCTTCATGATCTTGGCATCATCTGCAAACATATTCATATATGCATTTATATCCTTTGGCATGTCGTTAATGTATATTAGAAACATTATGGGAGCCAGCACCGCTCCCTGCGGAACTCCACTTGTGACATCTTTCCACGTAGAAAATTTATCTCTGATAGTAGTCCTCATCTGTCTCTCTGAAAGATAGTCCTCCATCCAATTTAACAAACTACCCTGAATCCCTCCATACTCTTTTAATTTCCACTTCAGCCTGCTATGCGATACTCTGTCAAAAGCTTTCTTCATGTCAATATATACGCAGTCCACCCATCCATCTCTCTCTTGTAATATGTCAACCACTCTGTCATAAAAACTGAGTAGATTTGTAACACATGAGGTACCCTCCCTCTGTGTGTGTGTGTGTGTGTGTGTGTGTGTGTGTGTGTGTGTGTGTGAAACCTTACATGTGGGGTGGAGGTTTCATAAGTGGAAACACAGGGAGGTAAAGAAAACTCATCCCCCTCCTCCTCCTCCTCGTTCACTGTTCTTGTTTCGTTTATCTTTCTTGTTGTGTTGCCCTTCCCTTCAATATATTATTCACATCTAATTTTTCTTTATTATTCTTTGTTTGTGTTTTTCTTTTGTTTGTAACCGCATTTTTCTGTATTTTTCTTTGCTTGTATTTTTCGTTTGTTTGTAACCGCATTTTTCTTTATTATTCTTTGCTTGTATTTTTCTTTTGTTTGTAACCACATTTTTCTTTATTATTCTTGGCTTGTGTTTTTCATTTGTTTGTAACCGCCTTCTGCTCTGCGTTTTCTTATCCACTTATGCATTATATTTCTTTCTCTTCTTTATTCTTGCTCATCTATTCGATTTTTCCATCTAACATTAATTATCTATTGTTATATTAATTTATCATGTGTCTCTTTTATTTTTTCTTCTATCTACCGGTACTCTATTTTTTTCTTTCTTCAATCAATATTTTCTCTGATTATTCATTCTGCCTTCCATTATTATGATTCCCTTTCTCAATCTACTTTTTGTTTTTGTCCTCCTTATATTTAAACTGTCTTGATTGCGTAATGCATAAGTGCGCGGAAATTCGATGTGAGTATCCTAGGTTCGAGTCCTTGGAGTGCCACATGTATTTGTTGATTTCATTAATTTAGTTTAGAAGTGTAGTTGGTTGGTGGAAAAAATATAATAATTTATTCTTGTTTCCCCTTCTTTGTTCCTGTTCAGTATAGAGGTTTGTAAGAATGGTACTGATTGACCTACCTGTGTCCAACTTGGTGACACTGGTCGTCGGTAATGGTCGTGGAGTACGTACATGGCTTAAGGGGGTGGTAGTCGCTTATGCTGGATCCCTTTCTCCCTCATGTTTAGCATACAAGTTTTGAGATTTTAAGACGTTCGTTCCATTAGTTTGGTGGTTTTAAGACCTTTCGCCTAATTGCTTTGTCAATATTAAGACCTTTCGTGCCATTTAGGTGTCGATTTTTTCCTGTCGAGCGATAGCGAGCCTTTAATTTTGGAGGGAATCGGACTTTGGCCAGGAAATTTTGCTACCGAAAATGTACAAATTTATCTTGACAGGGGGTCTAGAGTGTTGTTTTTGAGCTTGATGGGAGATCTAGGAAGGAAACTGAAAAATTTATACATATTTAAAAACATAGACCAAAAAACAAGTACTATCCCCTTAAGCTTGTTCATATACATTTAAACCAATTATAGTACCGGGTATTCTCGTCTCCACAACCCTATTTTATTTTTGTTTTGCATCTTAATTTTCCTTTGTATTTATATTTTGTTTTACCCTTCTGCGTTTCTCTCTCCCTTCACAATGTTCATAGTCGCCTCCCTGCTTTTTTTTTTAAAGTCACGAGGAACGGAACCCTTTTACCCTGTCATAGACCTATTTTACTGTTAGGCGATCAGAACAGAAGCAAGGGGTGTCAGAAGATTGCCCAAACATCTCCACCAGCCGTTTATGTTTATGCCCGTTTCCCTATCTCCTGTGTTTCTTCTTCCTGGCAATCTTCAGTATTGACACTCCTTTATTCCCTATATAGGCGTAGCTATATATTCTTATTTTCAAATTATCATTCGTTCTACGATTCTTGTCCTATTTTAAACAAGGTGTCATAGTTCATGTGGTTGTAAAGATACGACTTGAAACTGAAGGAGATAATTCCAGCAATTGTTTATTTTCTTCTTTATATTCCGTCATTGGTATTTTATTTTATTTCTTATTTAATATGTTCATGATAATTGCCTTCAGTTCCCTTTGCTTCCGTCTTTCTTTCTTTTTTTATCTTATGAGAAATGGTAACATCGTCACCATTATTATAATAATAGTATAATGCACATGATTCTTATATAACTCAAGAGAGAGAGAGAGAGAGAGAGAGATAGATAGAGAGAGATAGATAGATAGATAGATAGATATAGTAATCCGCGGGTGAGTGCCAAAGAAGCCTTGTGGGTGAGTAAGTCGACACACCAACACCCAACACACCCACCTACAGGGAGAGTTCCACCATTTTGTATATACCTCTCTCTTTGTCTTGTCGTGTGTCTTCCATTGTTCTCATTACTCATTCAGTATTTATTTACCATTAGTGTGTGTGTGTGTGTGTGTGTGGGTGTGGGGGGATGGGTGGGTGTGATTGTTTGTGTGTGTGATTATTTGTGTGTATGTCAGTTGGTCGGGGGGGGGGGGGGGGGATGCGTTTGTTTTTTCTGAGCTCTTTTATGTGAGTTATAACCTTAGAACCTTTGATGAATGATATATCCACTGACCTCAGACAATTACACTAATATCTACACCACCAAAACACACTATACAAACAGATAATTATATGCACGTTTGGAAAGAGGGTCCAGGGCCATGGTTGAGAAGATAGGACTTGATAGGGGATTTACCTGGCCAACCCACCAACAAGATAGGAAGTATTTTTTTTTAGATGGAACTAGCTCACCATCATAATCATGCAGATTGACATACTTACTCCTTGAATTACTCGATTATAACACAAATATATTATAATGCATAACCCAATATGATTAAAGTATAAGGTGTAGCATCTGCATGTTTTTTTTTTCTATCTGGGTACAAGTGAATGTAACTCGAAATATACAATATATATATATATATATATTTATGTATGTATGTATGTATGTGTGTGTGTGTGTGCTTTCTGTGTCTTAGATGTGTCGAAAAATTCTATTTTCGTCTAATTAGAGACAAAACAGAAATAGATCATACTGTCACCCCTTCTATTTAAATAGAAAATGTTCCCAAAACTGTTCTAGTATAATGTGTTAAATGTGATATGGAGGTAGGACGATACTCTTAAGCCTAACTGTACACACCAATATTTCATTAATTGAGTTTAAAGGTGAAGTTGGTTTTGGAAAAAAATAAAAATAATAATAATAATAATAATAATAATAATAATAATAATAATTAGGCCTATTATTATGATACCAACAACAACCATACTAAAAATTACAACTACTTTAATATATTCAAGTTAACCCCTTCAGCACGTTGGTATAATTGGGATTATATTTTGGCTAACACTAAGACATTTTTATTCTTATTTAGAAAGACCTATGAGGGTAAACAAGGGTAACAATGACTTAAATTGCTTTTATTTGTAGGCTATTTAAACCTTTACAATTATTCCTAACCCGAATAAAATGAACAATAAGGAGGAGGGCATAATTGTGCTGATATGGTTAAGGGGAGGTTTTTAGGTTTTCCCCTAGACTTCCATCAAGCTTAAAATTACACACCCTAGACCCCCTTTCAAGATAAATTTGTACATTTTTCGGTAGAAAAATGTCCAGGCCGAAGGCCGGTTCCTCTTAAAATACAGGCTCGCTATCGCTCGCTAAGAAAAAATCAATACCTACATGGAACAAAGCGTTTTAAAATTGACAGAAATGGGACGAAAGTTCTTAACATTGCCAAACTAATGGGGCGAACGTCTTAAAATGAAACAAGCAGTGGGGCTAAATATGAGGGAGAAAGGGGTCAAGAAAAAAATCCCTCAAGTGGAAATCTCCCCTTAACCCTTTCAGCACGATGACGTCTTTCTTCACCTTGTTCTGGCTTATTAGAAGACGATTGGTTACTGTTTTATTCAGAACCAGTTGGGGTCAAAGGGATAATTGATATAGTTTGCCCACTTCGATTCACATAGGTCCTTCCTTAGCTAAATATAATCGTGTTTTGATAGCCAGCATAATTGAAAGAAAACTCCCCTCGTACTGAGAAGGTATATATTTATATCCACAATTCTCCCTATAAATGACAGTGCCAACACCCTCCCTGTCCTCTCATTGGTCGTATAGTCTGGCCAATTACTGGATCGAGTTGCTCTGACGTCACCACCGTACTCTACATTTGGTAGCGGAATTTCGATGTGAGTATCCTGGGTTCGAGTCCTTGGAGTGCCACATGTATTTGTTGATTTCATTAATTGAGATTGGAGGTGAAGTTGGATGGTGGAGAAAAAAAAATAATAATTAACCTTTACTATGCTGTTGAGATTTGTGTTTATCTTAGCTACCAATAGACGATTGTGTACAATTTAGAAAGGACTTCTTAGAATATAGAAAGGACTTCTTAGAATATAGAAAGGACTTCTTAGAATATAGAAAGGACTTCTTAGAATATAGAAAGGACTTCTTAGAATATAGAAAGTACTTCTTAGAA